>CM060192.1:646000-1272000 GCA_030549335.1 Pontederia crassipes
ATGCCCACGGTCATCGACTCCGGAACAGTGATAACGCGGCTGCCGCCGGTGGCCTACGCGGCACTCAGCGAGGCGGTCGCAACGGTGATGCTCCGGAAGCACAAGCGTGCCCTCCCCTACCTGATCCTGGACACATGCTTCAAGGGACGCGCGGGAGGAATGTCGGGCGTGCCGAAGGTGAGTCTGGTGTTCGCCGGCGGCGCAGAGATGAGGCTGCCAAAGAGGAACGTGCTCATCGACGTGGACGACGGGAAGACTGCATGCTTGGCGTTCGCGAATTCCAGCCGCATCGCCATCATCGGCAACCAGCAACAGCAGACCCTGCACGTAGCATACGACGTTGCCAAGTCGAAAATTGGGTTCGCCTCCGGCGGATGCAAGTAAAAATTGAAGAGGACGCAGTAAGACGCAAAGATTCAAAAGCACTACTCATTTACTAATTGTTCATAAATGGAACTATTTCGGATGCACGTCTCTAGATCTATATACATCACAACAACCCACCGCGATAAGAAGATAAATTTCATACAAAAGCTTTCAAAGTTTATACTATCAAACTTCCGCACAGAATCATACTTCCAGAGTCGATTTTTTGTCTGTGTCTGAGCCTTTCAAAGATGAGATCTTCGTTGTGCTTCAGATTGACGTACTCGTCCATATCAAATGAAAATTTCTTCTTGACAACGGAAGAACTGCTCAGTTGGTTCCCCAGAGCAAAGTTGATTTCCTTAGTGTAGTTTGACGCTGAGCTACCGTCCTGCTGGGGACTCCAACTCCCCAGGCTACTTGCAGTTGAACTGTCAGTAGAGTTCTAATGTAGAATGCAAGGAATGGCCGTCAATTATCAAGGAAACCTGAGTAAGCAAAGACGCAAATTGTGATAGGGCATGAAATGTACCAGCATTGAAGAAGAGGACGCTGGCGGAATGACTGTCTTATTTTTGCATGATGAAGAATGTTCGGGATTAGTTTCCCACTGTAACCAAGGAAGTAAAACGTCCTCATACACAGGTAGAGAGGCAACTTTTGACATACTTCCATTAGTATCTGCTACAGGATTGTTGAATCCGCAACCTCGTAGGTTTGAACTGGTGTTGCTAGGTTCCCCGTCCAAAGAGGATATATCTGCATCTTCGACATTTAAAAGAAAATCTTCAAAATACTTCTCGGCTTCCTCAGTAAGACGTCTAGAGACCCTTGTTCCACCCTTGCTCCGCTGTGAGATATGCAAACTTAGCATCCCATAAATATTAGACATGCATGTTATTTATATAAGGTTCGAAAGATACTTACCCTTCTCGACTTTAGTTGCCTTTCACGGCCAACAGATTTTTTTGGTGAAGGCAGCAGCTCTTTCACAATTTTGCTAAGCTCCTGCTCGCATTCCTCCTCCGCTGCTAACTCAGCCAACAAATCCTTCTTGCGTTTCTCTGACTGAAAGAGGAAAGCTGAAGTTAGAGTGGCAAAAATCAAATAAAAAGAACCGCTATGAATTGCCACATTACACATGGATAACAACACCAACACACAATGTGCCCACTGGGTTGTCTACAGAAATACAGAACAACCACTGGTCCTGTGAAAGCCATGCTATTGATTGTTTATCCATATATAGAGGAACCAGTGCTTTAAGAAAAGGGTTGCTTACCCATATAGTTAAGTCTTAATTGTGATGTTGAAGTAGGATTTAAACAAACCCTTCTATCCCTTTCATTTATTGTTCTGCCTAATCTTGGTTAACAATGGTTATCTTCATATGAAATGTTCTATCCTAAATCCAGATATGATCAATTATAGAATACCTAGTTCTTCTTTCCTCCCTAACTCTAACCTTGCAATTTCCTCATAATGTTGTTGCCAAACCTAAAATTTGATTAAGATGACATGGTCCAATATATTAACTGGTAATACAAGTTAAACTTCAAACAAGATGACAAAGAACATGGAGTTATTTACATTAGAACTTTTGTAAGCCAAGAATTTCACATGATACCACATAACAAGGCATGCATGCAGATTCGTCTAATCAAATATGCATATACACATTATGCCAAAAAAAATATATGATATACACATTATGCAAACAACAAGTACAACAGAAAGCTGGCATGTCAGTCTTCTTTTGCATTATTTCATCTCAAATTATCTTGTGAACTTCTTAATATTTGGAAACCATAATGAGCATTGTCATTTAAAGGTGAAACAGAATTAGTTTGATTGAACACAAAGATGATGCATGCATGATGCCAACAGTTTTGAAGCAGATAAGTTCCAGAAGATAAAAGAATCCATTGTTTATGTTCTAAATTAGGATAAAAGAATCCATTATTTATGTTCTAACTTACCTGTTCAAGTTTGCTGCTATAACTTCTTCTTATCTCAGCAATAGCCTCAATAACCTGTGAACTCTTTGGCTGAGCATCATCAACACTAACAATGCTTGGAGAATCAGTTTTCACAATGACCTGTATTAAGTACCACATTAGTTAACCTTGAGATAGCTAATATGAAATCATGCCAGCTTCACTGGATCTCAAGTTCTAGGTATTTAATTGAAGGAAAAATGAGATCACATTTATTTATTTATTTGACTGAGTCAGGTTTGTTTAATGAAGTTTACACATTCACAAAGTACGCCCCATACCTTTCCAAGTTCCATTTTCAACTCCTCAACAGCCTGTCTTACTTCCTTGCGCATAGCTTCATACAGTTCAGTACCCTTCCCATCCCCCATGGGATGTTCCACCTGTCAAATTAAAAACAGAAATAGACACGCATACAGTTTTATAGTTTCCAAATGTGATACATATTCGAGATCATCTAGTCATTTCAGCAAAGGTTTGGCAGTCACCTTTTTCTGCGCGCAGACTGTTTGTATTGTCTTCTCAACTCCACATTTGTTTGGACAAAAATCCTTTGCTTCATCATCAGTTAATGACGAAGATTGGCTCTAAGATCAAAAGCAAAAGTTAGGAAGCATTCGAGATATATCCAGTTTGTAGATTATCACATTTGGAGAAGCAAGCTACAAAGGATAAACTGAAGAGTGTTTATGAAAGAAAGAGACCAAGTATATTTCTATTCTTCCTATATTCCCTACAATCTTCCTTCTTAAACAATTTGCATAATACCATTGCTGGAAGAGAAAAAGGCATAGTAAGAAAGACGAAAATGGAAATACCGAGCAAATGTCTTGCGACTGGATGAAATCCTTTTGATTGATCGACCTTCTAAGAATAGTACCAATGGTTTTTGGCTTATGTGACGAAGGCTGCTGTGCTTTCCCATTGCCAAAGGTTGTTGGTTTGATGAGGGTGTTGGAACCGTAAGAATCAATGTTATTCTGCGTCAAATATGAAGAATCATTAGCTTTGTTTCCAACATAGAACCCTAAGTAACTTGATTAATCCCAAGGAGAGAGAGTAAACATTGTGCAAAAGAAGATTCATGTCTGATTCAGTCTTAACAAAACCAAGGGATTAGTCCGAATGCCAATAGTAATCACGTAAGGTCTAATGAATCTTAACAAAACCAAGGGATTAGTCGAACTACCTCCGAATCGCGACGCCGATGCCGAGGAACAACCGAGACGGATCGCCGGGGCCGCCTGGTGGCACGACCCTCAGAAACCCCCTTCCCCGGCACACCCACCCGATCAGACGGTGCCCTCGATACCGACCTCTCCCGCTGCCGCGACGACTCTGTCTCCATCCAGTACCTGGAGCCGGAGCTCCGGCGAGACAACTCGCAGCCGAACCGGGCGTTCTCAGCGGAATGCTCGCTTTCGTCGTCCGACTCTACCCTCGCCCGGAAGAACTCGTCGGCGAGGTCGTCGAGGCTGACATCGGGAAACCCCGACCCGCGGAACTTGTTCACGAATCGGCCCCTGGGATTGGAGCGCTCGTCCGCCTCCGACGGCGGGGGAGGGGGAAAGCTGCCGGAGAAGCGGTTAAGGCTCCTCGACCTGCGGTGATGGCTCCGATCTCGGGTGGAGGAGCCGGCGCCAACGGCGGAGTCACGCCTGGACGTCGACCCGAAGGAAGAAGTGGCCATGATTTCAAATTTTCGAACAGGGAGATGAGTTGGCGAAGGGGTTTTAGCAAGGTGGTGTTTTTTTTTTTTTTCCAGTAGCCCAGTAGTTAGTAATTGGGATTTGATCAACTAATCAAAACGCATACAAATAATACAAATAATAAAATGTATATGTAGAACATTTGATGTAGAAGAAATGTAGAGCATTAATTTTTCTTATTAAATTAATAAAATAATTATATATTAATTTTTAATATATGTTAAATAGCAAAGGTAATTAAGATCAAGATCGGTCATCATGATCAAGTCATATTAACAAATATGACTAATTCAACGATTATAATTTATTTAGCCTTAGATTATATATTTTTATTATCAAATTACTCAAATAAATATATATTATTTCATCTAAAAAATATATAATTAATTTGATGATGAATTAAAATTATTAAATTAATTAAATAATAAAAAATAAGCGTTCTACACGGAGGTGTAGAAGGGGGTGCTCAAGATGCTCATTAACCTCAAATAAAACCATCTATTGAGAGGAAAAAGAAGCCAAAATAACTACCTTAAGATTTTCTCGTCTGTGATTGGCTAGAAATGTTCATATTTTAACCGTAATTTTTTTTAGGTTTAAAGCTGGTAGCTTTCTATCATGTAATTGATAAAACACTTCATTTTTATTTCGGCACAATGCCGATTGAACATAATTACTTTTCTTTAAATTGCCCAACATGCATGTTGGATAATTAATGTCTGACTAGTTCATCATATGATTTAGATTACGATTGTTCATCCGATCGAGCCGAGCCGACAAACCTGACGATCAAACCTAGGTTAGGACAGATCGAATCGTTGGTCGGATTAAACTCAAACTCACACTCTGATCCGAACATAACACATATGGACGGAGCTGCATTAAAATGGAGGTGATACACTGATTCCCCCTAAAAAATTGTTTAGTCTCTTTTTAATCTTTCTTATGTATTTTTTTAGCATTGCTATGCATTTTAATTTTATACTATTTAATTAGTTTACTTTGATGTGCAGCGTATAAATTTATGTCATTAAATTAACAGAGTTAACTACTGGGATAAGTAAACATGTAATAGATGCAAATCAAATTTATTTATTGTGCTAATTAATTAATATTATTATTCTATAATATCAAATAGTAAACAATAATTATCAAGGATTACACTTTACTCGACCAATTTGTTGCAAATTTTAATGAAGGTATGTGCTACATATTTAATAATGGTTCATTAATTAAAAACTACTAACTAATTCTTTTGTGCTTTTAATTTTTAAATTGTAAATTTTTTAATTTATTTAAATACTTTTCTGAAACTTTTCATATAGATGAAGTGATCGTCCTATGAATTATTCAAAAGAAAGAATATTAAAATGCAAACTCACCTTAATAATTCAAGTTAAATATATTCGTGAATATTGATAATTCATATTCTGATAGTAATATTAATAAAGCTCATCAAATAATAATGATATTGTATTTTACGTCAATTCATTTGAGTGTGATTTTGAATTGCAAAAATGATCTTTTATGATATTAAAAACATTTTCTAAGTGAAAATGCCATATATTGTTGGTGGTAAGAAAAACATATCATCCTCCACTATCTCCCAACATGTAGTAAAGAAAATGTTAAGGGCTCTTTCAAAGAAAAGGCTAAACATAGATCTCTTCACCTCTTCTTTTAATGGCATGCTACTAAGAACTCATTCCATTGATTAGTGACTGATGAAGATAAATACTCAAGGAATTTCTCCTTATTCGAGCATCATACAGGTTTTGATAATAAGAAATGATCATTTGAGACAATCGTTTCTAATTTTCAATTAGATTATTCTTTCTTTGTCCTTCAAACTTCTAATAGATTACTTCTCCTTCTTTAAAAAGACCATATGATGAAAAAATTGTCACCCTCTCTACTCCACTTCATGTGTGCTTTCTATCGCAAAAAATTTCTACGACATAATTACTCACTATTGATGAGTCAACATGATCTTCTCAATCATCAACATGAAAAGCTATCTTGAATATAAAATGAAAAATGAAGAAGAAAGATGAAGATGTGAAATATTATGCATTATTAATTGTGTAATGGATGTGTGTCTCTTGTCGTAAAAAGTTTTATACTCAAAATACTAAAGTTAATCAAAATAAGCTCAAAATATGAAATGTGTTAAGTCTTATATTTCCATGATGATTGTATGTAATGCCATGAACAATGCATGTGTATAATATAGATCATTACATGTCTTATATGTTTATTATTTTATATATAAATAAATCATAGCATACATAGTTCTCGACATATTATAATAGAAGAATTTTTTTACGACATGAATCTATATAAAATGAGGTGACTTAGGTTTAGTGATAGTTGGCTTATGGTGAAATATCGGATATGAATATTTTCTAAGTTATGTTACCTCTTTTATTATATTTTTATTATTTTGTAATATTATTAAACCCTTAGGAGTTCCTACTATTCAGCACCAAAATTCCAACCTCAACTCTTTTGTAAATGTAATAAACATCAAGTTATGAGTAGAATGTTTAATATCATGAATTTTAGAAAATTTGCATAAATTTTTTTTCCCAATTACACGTGCATTGGGAAGAACTAAATTAACGGAGTTATATTGATTGCATCACACCATACAAAATGTTTTACTTAAGTTATAATGTAAAATTAGAAAGCAACCCCCTTTAATATATATATTAATTACATCCTTCAATGGACGGTAAATTCAATAAAAATAATAGAAAATAGATGTCTGACAAAATGATAAATTTTTCGCTCTATAGATAACTCTTTCTATAAAAATAATAGAAAATAGATGTCTGACAAAATGAAAAATAAATAAGACAACAAGGAAAAAAAAAAGAAAAGAAAAAGAACTTACGAAGAGAGACAAAAGTTAAAGCGATAGATAAAAACATTGTAGTGAGAATTTTTCTTTTCTGTAAAATTATAAATACTTTTATGATCTAAAAACATGTCTAATGTCTTAATGCCTCATCTTATTTTATTCATATTTACTTATTTTATTTTTTCAATACTATGGGTTAAAAATGTAAAATAATTGTTAGAAATACTTTGATAATTTGTTCTTCAACTATTTTAGTCATTATTTATATTATCAATTGTGATATTACAGATAATTTAAGTAATAATAATTTATTTAAATGATAATTTAAATTATCAATTAATTAAGTTAATAATGCATCAAACGGCTCTTCAGTGATTAGAAGAACATAAGCCCTCGGCTAAAAGAGCAAAGGGAAGTTGGGGGTAGAGTGGATAATTGTCAAATATCTTAAGTTTAAATCTTTTTTAACATAAAAATAATTTGTTGTGAGTTTGATACTGTTCGAAATGATATTAAATTAATCAAACTTAATAATAAATTAAAATTTTAATTTATTAGTAATATGTATACTTTTTAGCATCAAATAAATTTCCAATGACCTTCTTGAAAATAGAAAAAAAGCAATTTATTTTAAAAACAAAATGCAAGTGCTAGATATATTGATTAGAAGAGTCTTGGTATAAAATATATTGGAGGCCCGCCGGGGGGTTATCCTCCCAAAAAATATCATGTGCAATATATCTTCCAAGACGAGCAAGGTAGTTTACAGCATGATTAGACTGTCTAGGACAGTGATTACATTGAGAGTTTACAAAAAAAGATAAGAGATTATGTATTTCCTTCGTGAGGTTCCAAAGCTTCCAAGGTATTTCTAATCTGCCATTGGTGATATCGATTAGAGTGGAGGAATCCGATTGAAGAATGATGTTCTGCAATCCAAGACGTTTGCCATCACGAAGTCCCCAAAGAACTCTAAAAGCCTCCGCCTGTAGCACAGATATAGCCTTGCACGCAATGGAACCTGCACAGATGAAGATAGCATGAGAGTTACGTAAAATAAACCATGCACCGCTGGCCAAAGTCCGACGACAAAATAAGCCATCGGAATTGATCTTGGTCTAGGAAACAGGCGGGGTCTCCCAGTGGGCAGAAGGTATGCCCTGGGGTTGGAGGAGTGCAAGTGTGTGAGCTGCCTCATATCTATGGTAATCTTCAAATTCTGAGTACCAGGCCAGTATCTTTACCCACAATGAACCAGTGGTTGCCCGTTTGGAACCAAAATGGAAATCATTCCTCCGCTTCCAAAGTGCCCAGTGAGAAAAAGCAATCAATGAAAGGATGGAGTTTCTGAAAGTTGGGGTAAGATCTTGACCCTCAAGACTCCAATCTTCCATGTTCCAAGTAAGAAAAAACTGGAAGGGTAACTAAGTTTGGATTGAACAAAAGACCAAAAGGCCGAGACTTCAGCACAATCATAGAAGAGGTGATCTATCGTTTCAGGGTATAATCCACACATAGGACAAATAAGATTCATAGTGGGAATGAAACCAGCAAGCCAAGCAAGAGTGGGGAGGCGGCGATGGGCAACTTTTCACATGAGAATTGTAATTTTTTGCGGAGTTCTAAACTTCCAAATTAGATTCCAAACAGGCTGTCCAGACTGATCAGGCAGTGAGTTAGTATGGCGGCACAAGGAATGGTAAACAGGTTTAGCATAAGCTTTCCCATTCAGATCATGCACCCAGTACCAATTGCCATCACTGGCAGCAGGCGTGATAAACATTGAGACAATAAGGTCAGCGAGAATAGGACCGAAGCATGATTGTAAAATATAAGTGTTTCAGCACATATTATCAGAAATAAAGTCACTAACACACATATCTTCCAGATTTATATCAATGTTAATATAAGTAGGCATGAAGAGCAAAGGTATACAAAAAATCCAAGAATCCCTTATTACATTAGTAGTGGAACTGTTGCTAATATGTTTTTTTTGAGCCCGTGTCTAATCTCCTGATGAGTTTTAATCATTAGTTTCCAGCACCAAGATGGATTGCGATAAAAGATAGAAGATGTCCAGGGGTGATAGTTTAGATATTTAGCTTTAATTAATTGCACCCAGGGCGTGGAATGGTGGTTTAGGAGAGCCAGAATACGTTTGGCCAAAATGGCATATCTAGCTTTGTGAATACTTCTAACCCCTAAGCCTCCATCCTGAAGGCCCAAGAGATGAGATGAGAGCCCTTGCTATTGTTGTTGTTGCTCCATAAGAATCTCTTAACGTTTTTCTCAAGTGATCCAAGCAAGGTATCAACAATATAAGTGGAACCAATAGCATAATTAGGAATGTTACAGAGAACAGATTTGATTAAGATCACTTTTCCAGCCGAGGAAAGAGTGTTGATTTTCCAACTATCAATACGAGCAGTAGTCTTATCAATTAATCCTTTTTGTTGGGAGATAGGAATATACTTGTTTGAAATTAGAGTACCAAGATAGGTGAAAGGTAGTTTTCTTTGACTAATACCCAGATAGTTAAGAATTTTGTGTTTCTTATTGTTGCTTAAGGTTCTCGGGAGATAGATTTCTGACTTTAATGAGTTAATGGATTGGTTTGTAAGCTGATTATATAATTGGAGGATTTCCTTGAGGCATTTACAATTCTTGAGATTGGCCCCGACAGTAATTAATAAGTCATCCGCATATAGCATATGACTTAGGGAGAAACTGTTGAGAGAGAATGGAATGAGATGACCAGTGTTGACAGCTTGATTCATTAGAGAAGTGAGAACTTGGGTGATGATTATGAAAAGATATGGAGACAGGGGGTCTCCTTGCCTAACACCACAGTGGCTTTTAAAATATGGGGAAGGTGTGCCATTGATCTGACAAGAAAACAAAGGGGATTTCACACATGCCATAATTCCGTCAATGAAGATGGAAGGATAATTCATGACCATGAGAGCAGTTCTAATAGCATGCCAACTAACTTTGTCAAAAGCTTTATTCATATCCGTTTTAATTATCATGTTTTTCTTTCTACCTTTATTCATGGAATATGTTATCTCCTGACTAAGGAGAATATTATCCTGGATAGATCTTCTAGACAAAAAGGCAGACTGACATTTGTCAATTAAATTGTCAAGGATGGGTTTGAGTCTTTGTGCAATCAGTTTTGCAATTACTCTGTAGATTATATTGCATAGGGCAATGTGTCTAAAATCAGTAACTTTCATCGGATTAGCCTTCTTTGGGATAAAGATGAGTGATGTACGAGTCCATTCAATAGGTAATATGTTGGTTTGAAAGAAGATTTGTATTTCGGTTATAATATCTTTCCCGATGACTCCCCATTTTATTTTATAGAATTCTAAGGTGAATCCATCTGACCCAGAAGTCTTTCCCGGGGCCAAAGACCAAAGACTTTGAACAATTTCATCAGCAGTAATAGGTGCAGTAAAATAGTCATACCAAGATGGCTCTAAAGAAGGAAGCATAGGTCATGAGGATATAGGAATGGCAGGCTGGTTGTTTTCTTTCCAGAAATGACTATAATGTTGAACAAAAGCATTCATAATGTCATTTTCCTTATGCAGTTTGGTTCCATTATCAATGTCAATTGATTGGATTATATTCTTGTTGTATCTTATCATGGTACTGAGGTGAAAGAACTTAGTATTTTTATCCCCATCTTTTATCCAGTTAACTCTTGATTTGGACCACCATTTGAGTGTGATCTGTTTGAGAATCGCAGAGTGATGATGATAAAGAGTTCTAAGCTTCCCTAATTCATGGTCAGATAGGCCCGAGGACTCATCTTTGAGCTCAAGGGTAATGATTTGCTGTTGAATTTCTGCTGCCTTGGTTTCAAGATGTCCAAGATCCTTCTTATTCCATTGCAATGTTTTTTGTTTGATTTCCATGAGAGAGTTATGAGTGGTTGAGTTAGGAAGTCTTTTATCTCATATGTCTTTAACTATTTGTTGAGCTTCAGGATAGTGAAACCAAAAGGTCTCATATTTAAATTGGCGTGCTTTCCTACTTCTAGAATTTGAGTTCAAAATATAGGATTGTGATCAGATGCACATCTAGACAATGAATGTAAGGTTGTGGCTAGGAATTTAAGAATCCACTGTGAATTAATCAGGAGCCTATCAAGCTTACACCAGATTCTCGCTAACCCCCTCCTATTATTGCACCATGTAAACTGCGCACCACTAATAGATATATCAATAAGACCATGTTTATCGACAAGATGTTGAAGTGCATGAATAGATTTGGTATGGGTGAAAGGTCGACCACCCTTCTTATCCTCACTATGCAAGCAAGTATTGAAATCACCAATAATTATCAAGGAAAATCAATAAGGCATAGATTAGCTAAGTCATTCCAGAGTTTAGTTTTAATGTCCGGCACTGTACTAGCATACACACATGTAATGAGAAAAGTAAATGAATCGATTGTGACAACGACATTCAAGACCTGAGGCGAGGTTGAGATTAAGGTTATCTTAGCACTGTTATTATTTGGCCAAACCAGAATAATGTCGCCAGAGGAGGAAGTACCTGGGGCAGCAAAAAAGTTCCAATACTTACTAAGACGTCTAACAATTACTTTCGAGGAATCGATAGTGGCATGAGTTTCCTGCAAAATTAGAAGATCAGGGTTATGTTCTTTTATTAGGTTGGCAAGGCGGTCGCGCACCCGACTCAGCATGGCCCCCCGGCAATTCTAGGATATTACTTTCATCTATTGAGATTTAAGCCCTCGGATCCCCCATCAATAGAACGATGTTTTTCCTGCGAGGATGAAAGGGCACCATTAGTAGTAGCGGTAGTTCGAGTTTTCTTTGTTTTACCTTTCACGTTATCAGTTGCATTTTTCAATTTCTTCTTTGGCTCCAGAGTGGGAATCGGACGGTGCGGCTTCACTCGGTCCTTCTTCAATATCGTTCGCAGTGGAGGAAGAAGATCGGAATCTTCTAGTTTCGGCTTAGACTCCTCCTGCGAGGAAGACCTAAGAGAAGAGGGCTTCGCCGCCAAAATAAATATATCCTTCACGTGATCTACCAGGAAATTGTGATCTCGACCAGCGATAAGCATGGATGAAGGAGAGGTAGATCGTAGAGGCCCTGGGATGTATGTAAGAAGGTGACGATGTAACAAAAGTATCGTATATATTATTATTGGATATAGATATACACACATCTGAGTATCTGACAGCCGTCGGGCTATCAAAAAATATTTTTTTAAGATAAGGGAATAAATTTACGGACTACCTTAAGCCGCCACGCGTCCCTTTCTGGCGCACGTTATCATTGCCCCCTCCTTCCTTTCTCTCTCCTCACCATTCGTCACCGACCTCCTTGGTGCCCTCTCTCTCTCCCCTCTCTTCCCGATTCACCATGGATTCCTCCTCGTGAGCCTTCGACCGCCACCTCCCGATCGCAAAGCCGGCAGCGGATTCACCTTCGAAATTGATGGCGTTGGCGCTCCGGAAGGTCTGGGACTCCGTCCTCAGCAGGGGATCGGCTTCCGGCCGCCGGGGGGGTGGGGGCGGCGGCTCCTCGACGGAATCTTCCCCGCTCGACCGCCGGCCATCCCTCGGTGACCTCGATCAGATTCCATCCGACGTGTTCATGCTCGTGCTGATGCTGCTCGGCCCGAGGGATTGCGCGCGATCGAGCGCCGTGTGCAGCTCGTGGAGGGATTTGGCGTCCGACAACCGGTTCTGGATGTCCTTCTTGAGGGACGGAAAGGATCCCTGGGACACCGTGCTCTTCGCCGAGACCCATCTGAGGTCCGGGTCCTTGTGAGTCGCTTGCTCCCTTCCTTCCCTCGCCATGATAACGATGCTGCTTCACTTCGAAGCCGCACAGATCTTAAAATTCTGTGCTCGCAGGGTTTATTTTGATCGCTCCCTACAATTGTCCTTCATGAGCATCTACTCGAGACGCGCCATGGTTCCCGGTTGTGTTATTGTTGACGGTATTTGTTGAACTAGTTATCATTTGTCCAATATTCTTCAGATGTAAATGATCATGCAATTTCTGAATTCACGCTTGCATGAACTATTTCAAGGTGGATCTGGTTACTGTAAGTATGGCTGGAGCAAGTATGATTCGCCATCAGGACGCTGTGCCACATTCCTCGTGAGCTGCTTGCTGTACTGTATCAACCTTTTTGCTTGTGAATTTTGATTTGGTAATTGACAGAACCTTATTTAATGAAGGAATTCGGCAACCTTGAATCTCCAATGCATGCAAGGCTACGTCACTTTTTTTCGACAATCTATAGCAGGTTGGAGTGCTTCTTGGTTCTTAGTGCTATTGGTACTGGTGTGATGGGTTGTAATTGCCAAAATATCATTGCCTGATTAACTATAATCCAGTCAACTCAGGGGAGCCTAAAATAAGATTATTAGTAGAAAAGAACAGTGACCAAGGAACAAACAAACTATTTGAACCTTTTTAATAACATGTAAACATATGCCAGGCATTGATGAGCATATTTTTCCATGCATATTTCAACTGTTAAGTCTCATAAAAAATCACCAACATCTTTCTTTTCACAAACTTTATTATAAATAAAAAAACAAACTTCAACATTATTAATGTTTAATGCTATAAAGTTGTGCCTTCCCTGCAGACGCAGGCAGAAGGCCATATACATACAGTATCCCTCCCCCTGTGCGTACATACATATTGCAGAGTTGGGAGGGGTGAGGGGAAGCCGGGAAGGTAGTGGTCAGTCTATGGATGTGTCATTTGTGCTTTGTTTAGGCTGATAAAGTTCTAGGTTCCCCATAATAAAACATGATTGAAGGTTAACTTTTTGTATTATCATGTCCTGAACCCACATATTTTTCATCATTGTTCATTCTGGCTCCTTTTATCAGCTGACAGTGTTCTGTTACAGAATGCAGGTCAAGGCATCAGGGCAACCAATTATCGTAACTCTTCCTATATGTCATTCTGACAGTCAGTATATCTCTGCACCATGATAAGTATAGTCAGTTTAGATTTATCTGTTTCACCTAAGCAACCAAGATAGCATTCATGTGATAATATAAGTAGCTTCTCTGAAGTTACAAAACAAAAAAAAACTGTATCTTGAGATCTTTAGTACCATGAGAATTAAAGTAGTTCTATTGACAACTATTTCTTATGCCACGAACACTTTGTAAATCAACTACAAATTAACTTCTATTGGCAGCTATTTTTAATACCGGGAGAACTTTGCCGAATGGTTGGTGTTTCTTATGTTTCTGTGGCTCATTTAATTTGCAATTTCCCCATTTTTTAACCAAGAAATCTCCTCATCTGATACATAAATAGACATGACAATCCACTTCAAAAATAAATAAATAAACAGACATGACAACTGATATCATCAACCTTTATTTATTTAAATTACGTACAACGTGAAGTCAAATGAATATAATTGCTTGATTCAAACTTATAACTTGCTTGAACCATTTTTTTGCAGATACCGATGATGCTAGAGCTTCAAGGAGACAATTGAGAGAGGCGATAAGTTCTGTGCTATTTGATATGAATGTCCCTGCTGTTTGCACCGTCAATCAGGTTCTTTTATCTCAACTTCAATATGTTTTAGTTTGCTGCTGCAACTCTGTGTGTATTTTGCTTTGGCTGTAGGTTTCATCTTTCTGTTTTTGAAGATAAACTAATATTTCCACATTTCTGTTGTATATTGTTATCCAATTATGGAAAAACTTCCCGGTGTTATGTTCGTATCTGCATGTCATTTCCTTTCAAGTTCATTTATGTCATATAATGGCTTTTTGAGATGAACCTAGAAAAAATTGTCCCTGACACTCCATTTTGGATGATACTTTCAGGCAGTTTTAGCTTTATATGCAGCTAGACGAACTTCTGGAATAGTTGTTAACATTGGTTTCCATGTCACCTCAATAGTTCCAAGTAAGTCTTTGATGTTGTTTCTTCACTTTTGTTTTTTCCGTATTTTTTACCCATCTTCAATTATTGAGCACATATAATCCTTTTATTGTAAAATTTCTCATATCACCGCTTGTTCGATGTTGATCTTGCTTGTCAACGCTAGGTATTATATACTTATTTTTTTAGGCATTGTCTTGAGGGGATTCTTTTAGGGATTTTGGCTGCTACCTGTGTTTTTTGTTAAATATGATTTAGGAGGTAGATAGTAGGCAAAAAGGTTCATGACATTGACATAGCTTCTTCTCTCCAAAGGCCAAACTAAGGACTTAAACATAAACTATTTATGATTGGCATCCTCATTGGCATCAAACCAAGTTGTAAGAATATTCAGTTTTATGTGTAAATGATTAGTTGAAAGCCAGAGCCTTCTTTATTGCTTGGTCTGATATTTCAAGTCAACTTTCATTGATTAGTTCACTTTATGCTTACACATAAATATTTGTTTACAGTTCTCAGAGGTAAGGTGATGCATCAAGTGGGTATTGAAACTCTAGGACTAGGTGCTCTTAAAGTCACTGGATTTCTCAGGGAATTAATACAGCAGAGAAATATAAATTTTGAATCTCTATACACCGTTCGCACCATCAAAGAGGTAATCCTACTTCTTTGCAGAGGGACACACAAGTTTTCAATGATGTAATCATTTATGTGGTTAGCTTCAGTTTCAGCATCGTTACATGTTTTCGTTGACTTGACTATTTGTTCATGTCTCAGAAACTATGCTATGTAGCAATGGACTTTGATGCGGAGAAACATAAAGATACCCAAGCTTCTTGTGAGGTCGCAGGTGAGGGTTGGTTCACTCTGTCAAAAGAACGTTTTCTAACAGGGGAGATACTTTTTCAACCACAACTTGCTGGGGTGTAAGTTTCCCTTAACAATGTTTGATAAGTTTGTCTTGTCACTATTGTGATCTATTTTCCTGAAGAATATTTAGTACTAAATATGTCCCCAATTGCTGCCGCACTAAGCTTCCTTTATATAAGAAACTTCATGATAAGATGAGAATCCAGAAATCTAAAAGTTTAATTGCAATAATATTTCATCTATTGACATTTCTTATGTTATGCATACAGGCGAACAATGGGCCTGCATCGAGCTGTAGCTCTTTGTATAGATCATTGTTTAGCTGCAGAGGTTAATGACGATGGGTGGTTTAAAACTGTGGTTTTAGCTGGTGGAACTTCTTGTTTACCTGGATTGCCAGGTGTTTCCATTTTTCTTCTTTTGCATGCAATATTGAAGTTGGTTGCTTTTGGATAAATGGATTAACCACATAATACTTTTATTGTCAATTAGAGAGGTTAGAGAAGGAGCTCCACAAGCTTTTGCCACCATCAGTGGCTGAGGGATTAAAAGTCATTCCTCCTCCGTATGGTACTGATTCTGCCTGGTATGGAGCAAAGATCGTTAGCAATGTAAGTAATGTTTTTACTTTCTGTATGTGACCATGCCCAGTTTCATTCTCTGGGACAGTATTCTGAAAATTTGCATGAGGTTTTCTTAAATCAGCATTCTCAATTAAGATTAAACTTCTAGTACGGTCATCTAACTTCATTCACTTTTCCAACTCGATCACCAAGCTCTAATTTGTAATCAAAAGATCATGCAACTTTTAAATTTTCAAACTCATCTTGACTTGCTATTATTGATCTCCTTATTAGTGCATCTGTATGGACGAATCTCTCTCTCCGCGACATTGATGCTTATTATGAAAAAGATTTCTCTCGTGTTATAAATTAATAAAATACTGTTTTTAACAATGAATATTTACATGGCAGAGATAAATTAGTTCGCATAGACACGTTAACATGATTGGCCGGCAATAACATATCAAATCAGTGTATTTGCAAGAGTTCAAAAGTTAGATGATCTTTTGATTACAAATGGAAATTCAGTGATTGACTAGGAAAGTGAACAAAGTTAAATGACTTTACCTAAAGTTTATTCTTTCAATTACAAAAGCAAACCCTATGGGTTTAGTACAGGAAAAAGTATAGTAAATGTAAATGGATACATAAATCTCTGAGAAAGTATGTCATGTGTGCCACCACATCATTACCAATAAAGAAAATTAGCTCTCCTTTTATTTGCTTCTTTTATCAGGGGAACGATTTTGATTTGTGTTTTTTCTGTTTTCTTACCTATATCATGCTAATGCAGAGCTGCCAATTTTCTTCTGAACTTTCCATCTAACGATGGGATTATTGATTGCTTGTACTTCGCTTTTTGCTTACATTAAAAAGTGTCCTGTCGAAGAGTTTTCATCAGGAGCTGCATCTAATGTTGGCTCAAATTCAGGTGAGCACCTTTCTTGATGCATGGTGTATACCTAAGAAGCAGTTCAACCAGAAATTTAGGCGCAACATTTCATGGTGATTCTGCCCCTTTTTCATGTTAATTCACTTCCTCAATATCTTCCATAACAATAATTGGGATGCTAGAAGACTGCTCCATCGATGCATCACAAATCGCAATCAAACCGTACCTGATAGTTTTATGCTTTACACCCTTCAATCCAATATAAACAGCATAGAAACATCTCATATAATGTAATAAATGCTGCTGGGCAGAGAAGCCATGTAGGCATAGATATCTATGAATTCTACTCTACTGGAAGAAAAATATATTTGTATCATATGTTGTAACTTTATTGCCGCCCGATGTATATATGTATTTACTCTGGTGCTTTTAGTGCTCTCTTTTATTTGGTAAACAGTATCAGTTGCTTACATTCCCTTTTAGTAGTTCTCTGTCACTTCTACAGTTATTGTTGTTGTCTCTGTCAATAATAATAATAATAATTATTATTATTATAATAATTATTATTATTATTATAATAATTATTATTATTATTATTATAATAATAATAATTTCGTCGTAAATAAATCCTATATGATTTGTGAACCTCTCACAAATGACTTGGCTTATTAAAAACTTAGGTGGAGTGATATGCGGCTTCTCCTCGCTTAAGGAAGATTTCGAATTTGAATAATTTTTGTTCGAATTTTATTTGTCACTATCAGTTACACGATCCGGAGCAATCTTATCGAATTAATGATGGATCAATTTTTAACTTGTAAACAGTGTGCTTTTTAGCATCGAGCGGGTTGAATCGTCGACATCATTTTTTAGATGGCTACCCAAATATATATATATATATATATATATATATTCTTAACATATATATATTCCTAAAATATTTTTGAGAATCACATAACTCAAGAATCTTCTTTTTGAAGAAATAAACCTGTAATTAATTAATTAAATAACCAAGCGTCTGGTGATTAGGAGCATGGATAAAAATGCCTTCGACCCAATGTCCATCACAAGAAGAATACGACGGCCAACAAACAATTGACAGAAATATATTTAACTAACAATTAACTAAATATATTTTCATGTGTCATGTTTTTCCATCACCTCTCGTTCCCTCCCTCTCCCTCCATCCGATTTAAGGAAAAAAAAAATGAAAGAACAAGAAAAAAAAAAGGAAAATTCTCCACTCTGTCGAAATGCCTATCTCCAGTTAAAAATAATATTAAAAAAAGTGTAACTACGGTATTTGATTTTGTCTGCGTCGTCTTCGATTCGAACTGAGAATGGGCAGCCTCTTCCTGTGTTCATGTGTACGTCGTTGCATTGCTCTATCTGATGTTTATCTCACCAAGATGGCTCTCCATTCTGGAGTTCGTATGATCCATCACTATATCACCAGTCTTTAAGTCAAAAGTTTCAACAGAACAGCCTCCTCTACATCAACAACAGGCAAAGTACCCAAAAGCATAAGCTATTAACAAAAATATTGATCAAAGAAGAATGCAGTTGAAACAAGCAGATGAAGTTTAGCCAAGCAGCAGTTTTGCAAATGATACCCAGAAGAGACACGTTACAGACTAATCAGTAGAGACCATACCTGAAGCTTTGAATCCTGTGCAGCCCCTAACGATTCAACAATTTCAAGTTGCTTCATCACTGTGGCATGCAAGACCTGAAACAGAAAGTTGCAGATGAAGCTTGGAATGGACTGCCCAATAACACCCGCACGTGCAAAAAGTTGCTAAGAAAAAAGACTCTAACTAGTTCAATCCAGTGGGTTATAGTGTAACCAAATACTATTACGGAACTTGTACAATACTTCATCTTATCTTATAAGGACACCATTGTAATGTAAAGCTTACTCTTTTCGTTCTCTCTAGATCATGTTCGATGTGCTTGATTCTCTCCCAGGATTCCAGGAGGACATGGTCCTTCTCCAAAGGGATTTCAACAGGCTTGTTGCTAAGTTCATCAAATGCCATTTCAAGCCTCTGAAGACGTTCTATGCACGGATTCAGCTTGTCTTCTATAGACTCCACAATTGGAGGCTGATCAGTTGATCGATCTATCGCAGAAGGATGGATGTTGCTTGATGTTCTCTCTCTTGTGCAACTTCGATTGCAAAACAATGCTAAGATCCTAAATAGGAAAGCCATCACTACCCTTGCAAGAAACTGAAGAATCCCTTCAGAATGCCTGTTGATGTTTTCTCGTCTCGCAATAGCCAAATCATCTGAAAACAGCAAGACACAATCAAGATAGTTTAATCACTCAGAGAGAATAATATGTTGAAGGCACTGACTGTATTTTTTGTACAAACTAGTCTTTCTTAATTAGTATTACAGATTAAGATTGACCAAGTACTTGTAATAAGTTAATATCAACAAATGAGATAAGACAAAAGTAGTTAGTTATGTCGATATATGACGTTTAATGAGATGAAGAGATTGCTTTTGATTTGAATATTTAAAAGGAATCCACGCCTAATGAGGAAAATTGTCCAGTACCTTGTTCAGGCAATAGTGTTGTGGTGTTATATGAACCTCTTTCTCGGTCGTTGCAATCCGAATGTATCAGTTTACTAGACGACGTTGCTCTTCGACCACAATCGATAGTTTTGTCAACGATCACAAAATGGTCATCACAACTGTAATAAGCTGTTGAATCTCTTCCTCTCACCTAAGTAACATAATATAAAATGATGCAAAGCAATTAAGACGTCTTTTACCAAATGAGTACAATTTTTTTTTCAGCAGATGCAAGTGGAGCAATAATTATCCAATATAGTCCTCGAAAATTTTGCAATGATGAGCACCGGAACATCGCAATAGAAATGGAATATGCTCAGTGATTTAGACATTTCTAAAGTATGTCATGTGGTGTAAATGGTTAATAGGAACATACTAAAGCCATACGAAGCAGAAAACAAACCATCTCACCTCTTCACGGACCGGTGCGAGCCGATTGCATTCAGCAGCTGTCCTTGTGATAATAGGAATAGGAGAACCAAGATCATCAACATCCGATCCGGATTCAATTGTCCATGTACCGCTACTTCTTCCCTGTCATATAAAAGCAGTGAAAAGTTGAGGAAATGGATTTCAGGTAGAACATTGGATTTCAGTAACAAATGATGGGGCCAATATCTTGCCTTCCGAAGCCGGAGTCCTGTGGATGAACAAGTGTATAGTTCTCCATCTGACATCCTCCGGGTGTGCTTTAAAGACGCCGCTTCAAAATTATGTACGAGCTACATTTTCAAAAATATCGCTATCAGTTAACTCTTTCTTGTTCGGATGAAATTGACAGCATTGAAAAAATAATTTCAAATAGGAGGAAAATAATGCAATGGAACTATGAGAATGTTTTTTCCTGCCTCATCTTGCACATATTTACCTTCATAATGTTGGGATCTTTCCATGGTCCCTTATTAGACTTCATGCATCCTCCCTCAAGATTGCAAGAGCATGTGCCACCCAAGAAATTCGGCAGTTGGCTTAAACACAGTGAAATTTATTAAGTACCATCACATCAGTTCAAGAACAAAAATATGCGAAGAAATTGATGGTTGTAATTTATCACTTACCTCGAGTCAATAGATTCGAGAAGTCTATTCTGAAACTTTGTTCCCAATACCTGTAGAAATGGGAATCCTATGTGTCATCAAATTTGAAGAACTTACCAAGAAGTGTAATTACATTCCACTCACGTGTATTTTTGAAGACGTTTTAGGGTCGAGGAATCCCTTGACAGTGTTCCAAAGAAGTTTGAAACCAGGCCCAGCATTAACAATGAACATCTGGTGTAGTGTCTGCATGTGTAGAAGCAGAGGCGAATTTCAATGATCATGAAGCATACAAGATATGAGAGTTAACAAGAAAAAACTGCTGCAGCAAAGTACCTCAGGGTAGTAATCACCGTCAATTTTTTGCATTTTAAGCAAAAGATCTCTTGCTGCCTTGCTGAAATTCTTCAAGCCCTGCATTCAAACAAGAAATCACAGTGAGTACATGCAAGCCGCAGTGCCATCTTGGTGATCCAGCACTGGGGCATGAACAAGTCAACAGACTTATTTTCATGAGTTAACAAATGCATCTGCAGGAGATTTGGTAAAGAACAATCAACCAAGAGGAAGGACCTACCACACCATGAACATCAAGGATGGTTGTCGTCGAATCAATATGCCTTTTTGCCGCGATAGAGCAGGCAGGAAATTTCTCATGGAAAGCTTTCTCAAACTCCTGAACATGATACTTTATGTAACGTTCCACCGTGGTGATGTGCATGAGCTTGCTGGGTTCAACTTTACCCAGGCTCTCAATGTAGACAGGTCTCCCCTCTCTGTCAACTCCATGATAAGCTTGGGGGTACTGCTGCAATACTTCCTCCAGTTCCTCAAATTCAAAGTCCTATTTTTCCAAGAACAATCTTGTTACCGAACAAATTGAAACATGTTATGTTATACATCATTCATCACAAAATCAAGGCGGCCAGGGAGGACACACCTGCAGTATTGAGTCAGTTCCGAATTCTTTTCTCCAGTGAAGCATCTCTGCCCACATCTGAATCGCCTTCTCGCAGTCAAACTTCCGAGCTTTCAGAAATCTGCAGCAGATGCCGCAACCATCAACATAAACAATATCACAAAGATCCAAAAGCAAAACTCATTCTGATGATCCATAAAACAAGTGGCCGGCAGGCCATCTGATCAGCCAAAGACGGACGGACCTCAGCATCATGTGGTAGTCGTCATGCCTCTCCGGCAACAAGTCCTTGGCGATGAGCTCTTTCCTGAACGAGTAGACCGCGCGCTCCTCCTCCACATCCCGGACGTCCTCGATGGAGACGGAGGACGGCCGGAAGACGTCCCTCCTGCTCTTCCCCCGCTTCTTGAGGGAGTGGCTCAACCTCGTGGACGCAGTGCAGAGCGCCTTCTTGGTGAGAGACCCGATGGTGGTCGACTTCCTCCTCTCGTCCTCCGAGTTGTCCACGTCCGACCTCCTCTCTCCTCTCCTCTCCTCGCAGCCGAAGAGTACGTCCAGGCCTGCAGTCAATTAGCAGACGACCGCCCCAAAAAGCAGGAAAAAAAAGAGATCAACTTTTGATCAGAGAAAAGAAAAGAAACAATCTTGATTCACAAGAAGGAAGATGTTTGAGCTCGCGGCAAAGCAAATTGGACAATAAAGATCTCTGTACCTGTCATCTCTGATCGATCCTGTTGAGGTACTGTATCCAGGGAGAACTGCGAGATGGTCGAGCTGCAGATCAATGTTGTTGTTTCAGTGGAACTCCGTGATCAAAGCTTCGCCTGAGGAACCATTCAATTTCTTCTCCCTCAGTTTTGGATCACTACAACTGCAGACATAATAAAGAACAAGGATGTAGAACAGATCGAGTCCATTTCATCTTCAAAGATCAAATCTTCAAGCATGGAACCAACGAGTCGACCAATTTCACACAACAAATACAGAGAGGCGTTACAAACAAAATCTTACAGACATATCTAGTAATTTAGCTACAAAAAAAAAAGGAAGAAGAGGTCACGTATCCAAAGCGCAAAAGCCAACGGCATCTGAGCCGTCATAATATTCCGACAAAGAAGAGAACTCCGACAACTAGCAAACAAAAGAGTCAGTCGGATCCAATTACAAGAACCAAAAGTGCTTCCGACGAACACACACACACAGCAGCAGCATCTAATTCTGATAAGGAGCATTAGATACCTCGATTCAGCATCTTATCCTCCTCCTCCTCCTCCTCCTCTTCCTCCCACCACCACCTTCCTCTTTCTTTCTCTCTCTCTCTCTCTCTCTCTCTCTCTCTCTCTCTCTCTCTCTCTCTCTCTCCGTCTTTTCTCTGCTGCGGGCTTTGCGGGAGGGCGAAGTGGAGTCGTCGTGGTGAGGAAATTATAGTCGAAACTTCTTCTCATTTATTTTATTTTATTTTATTCTGGTACTTTTATTATTTTTTACGTCTATTATTATTATAAACGTCAATTATCATTTAATTAATTTAACTATTATAACTTATGATTAAATTAATTATATACTCTTTAATTATAAAATTATGCCTTATAAAGATAATAAAATTTGAGTGATTTGATAATAAAATTATGCCATATAAAGATAAATACATTGCAAGTGTTAAATTAATTATATTTGTTAACATGATTTGATTACGATGATTGAATAATTTGATGATATTAATTTTTATCATTTTTATTATTTAATATATATTTTAAATTCATATATAATTATTTTATTAACTGAATAAGTAAAATTAATATTTTACACCCATCAGTCAAATGCTCTACGTATTATCAATCATTATTATTATTGTGAAATTATTTTGTGATATGAAATTATTTAGCATAAGAATTATTATTATTAGTATGAATTATGGAAAGGGAGTCGTGAAGCGGCGGCATCGATGGCGGAATGGAAGGTCGAGATCGACGGCAATTTCGACGGAGGACGCGAAATGGAGAAAATATCGCCACGTGGCCTTTTGGCGTGACAGTCGAGTTATTCTTTTAGTGAGGACAAAGATGGAAACAAAATAATGAATTTTGATTTGAAAAAAAAAAAAGATTGTTTGGAGTCGAATTAGATTTCTAAAGTCATGATCGAAAAAATATCATTTTATTATTTATCTCGACTTTAAATTAGGGGCGTCAAGTGAATATGAAAAATAAAAACAAAATTATTTAATAAAAAATCAATGATGATTGACTTGCGTCCTCGGGATCGATCTTTAAAGTCGTCGTATTGATTAGAATATCAAATTTTCTTTTGCTCTTACTTCAACTAAATTAATCGGGTCTTATTAGTTCTAAAAAATAATGAGTTGTTATCGAAAAAATATTGCATACTAGAATTCTTACTTCTATAAAAAATCATTAATTAGAAATTATATTTTATTTAGATGTTATATATCTCGAAAAGAAACCTCGTAGATGAAGGTCCCAAATATTGAAGTGGAAAAAAAACAATTAACGATGAAGAAAATATTAATACTATTTTTAACAAAAACATTATGAAGGAAATGGATAAAACAATTTCATTTAAGATAAAAAGACTCAAAACTACATGTCTGATTTCTATTTCCCTTTTGTTAAAAAAAAACTAATAAAGCTTGTACTACGAAGAGAGAATATCATTGAAAATCTCGCTCATAATTAAATGTACGACATAGAATATCATAAATTAGAAACAGAAACGTGTATTAATGGGCACATTGAGATTTTCTAGAAAAGGAAGCAATCGTATAATATTTTAAAAAATAACTATGATTTATTTATTTATATATATTTGAATAATGTATAAAGGATAAAAACATCATCATTATCGGCATGCTTTCACGCCAAAGCTCCACATTTTCGTGGGTCCCCCAATCGATGCATTTTAAATTTTTTTAAATGACTATATATATTATAATGTTCCTATAGAAAAAACTTAAAATAATTATTTTCTTTTCTTTTTATAAAGTAAGATTCTGAGGTGACGCATCTTTTCTACAATAATAATAAGTTCTATTTTTTTATGTCAAACTTACTCTGCTTGTTTTATTTTTTATAATTAACAAAAAATCAACTTAATTAATATTTTAAATCATATTTAACTTTTTTCGATCACTAATTCGATGTTCAGAGCTCGAACGACTATAATAGTATCCTGACCAATGTGATGATTTCAAGAATCTATCATTTGAGACGCAGTTCGTTACGATTGTTGGTTAACCGTATTTAACTTTAAAGAAAACCAAACCAAAATTGGAATTAAGATAAGGAGCTAATGGGCGGAAGTTAAATTAGAAATGCAACACGCAGTTGATGCCACGCAGCAACCAAAAGGAATAATTTCACGAGCAGTCGCTCCTTGTCGGGGAGCGACAAATTATGAGAATGGATTTTTGATCTTTACAATTAATATTCTCGCATGGACCATCGATTGGATTGATCGATCGATCGAAAGCAATGAATCTCTCTCTCATTTTTGCGTATATCTGAAAAATATAAATGGCATTCATCCTTCATAGGAGAGAGAGAGACTGAGAGAGGACAAATTATGATAATTGCTTCCCATATATAACGATTTATTGTTGTTTTCGATTTTAAGGCGATTTCATCCTCAAACTATGTTCTAATTAATTTCTTGGACATATATATATATTATCTCGGCAAAAATAGAGCTCCATCGAAAGAGCTTTCAAGCTTTGTACGTAGGGGACAGAGAGGGAGGGAGGGAGGGGGAGGGAGAGAGAGAGAGAGAGAGAGAGAGAGAGAGGAGAGAGGAGGTCATATCGTTATCGCCTTTGACTGCTTCGTTGGTTGTGTTATTAGTGTAGATGACAAGTGAGTGCGTACGTACTGCATGCTGCCTCCTGGTTCATGTTCCATTCTTTGGTTCTGTACATGCATGTCGCTTCTTCTTTTTTTATTTTTATTTTTTTCCAGAGATTCCGACTGCATGCAGCAGCTACAATCCATCCAACGTTTCGGATGGACAAAGTTTCTTCTTCTTCTTATATTTATTATTTAGCACCAATGTGCATAAATATATTCATTCTAATACGAGAGAGAGAGAGAGAGAGAGATAATGGAGAAATAATAAAAAAAAGGGAAATATGGTGTAGAAAGAAAGAAGGAAATAATAAAATGGGCGTAACTTATTAATGCATGGGCACCGACCAGCTTCACGGCTGGATACGTTTATATAATATAATATATAATATATATAATATATAATATATATATAACAAAAATATTATTAATATTATGAGCTATTTGTTTTTAGTAGCTTGAAAATAAAAATTTTCCAGGGGAAATAGATTACATAACATACATATATTGGCTTGCAAGTTTAATTGACCTCTTCTTCTTTTTCGTTGCTCCTTATGAAACGAGTTGTATTTATATTACGTACGTAGCCAACTCAGGCCCATCCACATATTTCGTATCCTTTAATTTATATATATAAATATAACTGCCGACCATTGAATTCGCCATCTTTAATTTTTCTTTTATTTTTTTATGTTTACGTAAAGGTACGTACTTGTGGCCTAAGCATCACCTCCTTTCATCGTGTAGTCCAGGGCAGACCATTCGACCATATAAAACCAACCGACAAAGAGAGAGAGAGAGAAACCAGGCCCCAATAAAAATGGAGAGAGAGAGAGAGAGAGCATCAAAGCCATGGCTTGTCTATTGGCCAATAGTAGTCAATGTTCAATTGCTTGTCTATAATAAGTTCCACGGACATGAGAGAGAGAGAGAGAGAGAGAGAGAGAAGAGAGAGAGAGAGAGAGAGAGAGAGAGAGAGAGAGGATGAGGCATTATGGCACTAGAGCTCCAATAACCAAATTTGGAAGATAACATTCATTTTAATGAGTACTAGCGTTGTTGAATCAAACATAATTTAGAAATCTCTCCCTCTCTCCCCTCCCCTCACCCCCCCCCCCCCCCCCCCCCCCCCCCCTCAGTTGATACTCCAACTGGTTAATTATAATAAAAAGAGAGAGAGAGGAAAACCAACTGTTAACTAATTAAGTAGGAAAACCAACTGTTAACTAATTAAGTAAGCAAGCAATTAACATGCATGCCGGTACAAAAATGACCACACCAGTACGTACGCACTGAGACATTAATTTGCACATGCATGTAAAAGAAATTAAAAGAATTGCAAGCGAAAGCATGCAACACAATATGCACTTTATTTTACCACGGCGGAAGAAATTAAGAACATTATTTAATTAAGCAGGACGTAGCAAAAATCCATCAGATTTCAACGAAAATTAATGAACGCAGCATATCTTCGATTAATGGTGTTCACGAATTGAATTTGACCCGACCTCGGACCTGACTTGATCCGTTCGATTTTAATTGAGTCGGGTCGGGTCGAGTCACCCCTCTTTAGAGAATTGGATCGGGTCAAATTGTCGGAGTTATATGACCACCGATACCTTTTTTAAATTTTTTCTTGCTCTTTTATATTATTTACTATAAAAAATATTATAAAATACTTATTTAAATATCATAAAATAATTTTTAATATTTTAATATTATTTTACACATTTAAAATATTTATTTTTATATTTTTTATACAAAATATAAGTTGAAAATTAAAATAAATTAGATATCCATCGATCAGCTCTCCGCGTTTAATATTCATGTGATGGATATCGTCTCTACAACAATATTTATATGTGGGAATCTGATTTGCATGTCAAAGTTGCCAAAGACATGAAAGCAACCAAGGGAGGAGAGCTCATGCAATTCAGCTCTCAACTCCATTAATGCTCACTTTCAAGAGCATCCTGCACGCTTGTCTCTCTCTCTCTCGAGCTGCCATTGCCTCCTACTCCTCTCCGATCACTGTTGACGATGTCTTCTCTTTGTCTTACACGACCTTCTCCTTCGAGCACCGCCGCCGTTGACCGTTGCCGACCTCTATGAGCCCTTGTCCTCCCCTCGTGAGTGTCGGCCCCTTCCTCCAATCACAGCCCCTTGTCCTGGCCCCCATCCTTCGATCGTTGCCCATCGTCCCCAACAGCTGCAAGCGCCCGACGTCAAGCTCGATATCGAGAGAGAGAAAGAGAGAATCTCGCAGTCCGTTGTTTGAAGGTCAGTGGGGGAGGGGGAGAGGGGTGCCGGCCGTGAGATCGCGGCCAATGGGGGAGTATCGTGCCTCCACAAGGTCATGGCCGATGGTCGGATCCATCAAGGGGAAGAGGCGAAGGGCAATTCAATACCCCTAATGTGGAGATCCAGTGAGTCGTGCATTGAATCCAAACCCATTAAGCCATATAATAATAATAATAATAATAATAATAATAATAATAATAATAATAATAATAATAATAGACTCATTATTATGAAAAAAGAAGTGCTATTTCCATAAACTATCCTTAAATTATCATGATTTTTTACATCTAATCCCAAATTATGAATTTATTTTTTGAATTTGATCCTTATGTCATCTTTTTCGTTATCTTTGGGTTTTTTCATTTACGAAAAATTAAAAATACCCTTCGGAGTTACAGAGGTCGAAACGAAAATATAAAGTTGAAGGAAGGGGCATTTTTTACTTTTCATAAATAAAAAAAAATTGAAGATAACGAAAAAGTTGACAGAAGTCGACAAAATGATCAAATTAAAAAATCACGATAGTTTAGATATTAAAAAAATAAATTCATAATTTGAGATTATATGTCAAAAAACTTAGGGATGATTTATGAAAATAATTCAAAAAAGAATAATAAAACTAGTCAAATGAGCAAAAGTAACCTAATGCCAACTCAGCCTAATATAAAAGTAATACAGTTGGGCATGCATGCATGCATGCATGCTCATTGCGACATATATATAAAAATGTCAAATTGAATCTTAAAATCCTCTAGCTCATGACATACAGATCCGCTGGAATTAATTAATCCGGTGATTCAGGAAACAAACATCATAACAACCGATGTCATGATGATTCCCCACCCTCTGGAAAAATAATGAAATGCCTTCTAATTCCTGGTTCCATACTTCCATGTCCATCGACTTGTTGTCTAACAAATTAAAATAATAATAATAATAATAATAATAATAATAATAATAATAATAATAATAATAATATATTAATACATCTGCCCCCATGCACTTATTGCGTTTTCAGTACAACTTGTTTCTCCTCAAATTAAATATAAGAAAAAAAAGTCAGAATAATAGAAGACGACGGATGAGGATGCCCAAGAAATAGGAGAATTAGAGACGGTTCAAACCATATGTAATTTCCTTCAAAACCGTCGGAAACGATATTTCCGACGATTTTTTCGACGAAATCGATTCATTCGAAAAATGGTTATCGCAAATCAATTTCCGACGGTTGGAAAAGAACCGCCGAAAATTTCGACGGATTTTCGATGGTCACAAACGAAATCGTTGAAAATTCGGCGGTCCTGACCGCCGATATTTGCGACAGTTGACGAAACAGTCAAAAACTTCGGCGGTTGCTATCGTCGAAAATTTCGATGGTCGTCGGGCGATCGAAGTTTCGACGGTCGAAATTATCGCAAAGAATTTTTATAATATAAAAAAATTAGCCGGCCGGCGGTCAGATTCGGCCGCCAGCAGGCAATCGGAAGGCAAGCGGCCAACGGCCGAATCCAGCCGCCAGCGACGGTTTGAACAGCCGCTAATTATTACCGACGGTCGGAATCGTAAAAAATTGTAACGATTTGAACCGTCGCTAATTATATTAATAAAGCACTCCTCATATTATATTATTATACATTTACCGACGGTTACGACCATTGGAAATTACGGTGAATTTTGCGACGGATGGATATCCGTCAAAAATATCGACATTCCTAAACGTTGAAAAATTAAATAATAATTGCGATGGATATAACCATCGAAAAATCCGTCGAAAATTGCGATGGATGGATATCCGTCGGAAATATCGACGTGCTTAATCGTCAAAAAATAAAATAATAATATAACAAATTACACAATTTGTTTTTTTCATTTCCGACGGGTCGCAATCGTCAAAAAATCCGTCTGAAATTGCGACGGATAGATATCCATCGGAAATATCGACGTTCCTAATAGTCGAAAAATAAAATAATAATATAATAAATTATATAATTTATTATTTTCATTTTTTGACAATTGTAACCGTCGAAAAATCCGTCGCAAACGTTTCCGTCATAAAATTCGTCTCAAATTACGATGAATTTTTATCCGTCGAAAATTATCCGTCGAAAAATGACAATTTTTTAGTAGTGTCTCAGCCGTCCAAAAAAATAAAAAAATTGAAATATAAGATTGAGTGGGCCGAACACAGTAGCCCACAATTGAAAACTGGAAGTATTGGTTTGGGCTTTGTCCTTTCCTTCGGCCCAAGTGAAAAATATGACCCCCTTCCTTCCGTCATCTCCAGATCCATAAAAATAAAGAAAAGAACAACGACATTTATGCCGACGGAAAAGAGACGACGACGGCGATGAGGAGGAGGAGGTGGGCGCCGCCGCCGCCGCCTCCGCCCTGCTGCTACGGGGTCATTTCCTTGATCTCCGTCTTCCTCTCCTGTCCGCCCTATTCCAGGTGCCTCGCCGCGGCCGCGTCTCAGTCTCCACCGCCGAGCCGGAGGTGGTCACCGACGAGCTCCCTTCCTCCCCCAAGACCCTTCTCTCCTTTAGATCATGATTGCCCGTTGATTAAATATGGACGGGCCGACGCGATTAGCAGCTCCTCAAACTTCAGCAGAGGGATGGATACCGGAGCTCATTTTGTCAAGGTTCAACTTTTAACTTGGTCTTTTTTTGAATGTATTTTGAATCCATGTTATCTATCACCACCACATTAAACAATAGCATCGGCTTGTAATGCTGTAGAAAGGATTCAGCTTTAAATTCTATCTATTGCCGGAATTAGTTAAAATATCATCGATGGTTGGATCCATCGACTGTATTTTTGTTTATATGATTAAGGGTCATGATATAATTCTTTTTCCGCATCTAATCTAAACTATAAATTTACAAATTTTTATTTCCGAACTTGTCTAAATTTGATAGTTAGATCCTTCCTTTAATCTAAAATTTGTAAGTTTTTTTTATAATAACTATGAAATGACACTTTTGCCCCTTACTTTTTAATATAAAATTGTAAAAATATCAAAATATTGACATAAGATATTGCGAAAAATACTATTATCAATTAACATTTTTATTTGTATTGATCTTTTTATTTTTAAAATATTATTATTGTAATATGAAACTAGGGTAAACATGACATTTCACAATTAAATTTAATGAAATTTAGTGGAAGGATCTAATTATTAAATTTAGAAAAGTTCAGGGACTAAAATTTGTAAATTTATAATTTTAGGATTAAACGGAAAAAAGGTTAGAGTTCGTTAAAGGAAATAACCTTATGAGTAAACCTGTGTGAGGTTTTAATTAGAAATAGACATCCGTGTCATATAAAGAAAGTTTGGATGCCAGATACCAAAAGATTCAGAGAATTTACAAGTTTGTGTGGTTCCAGATTTTGGGCATTGAATTTTAATTATTTCATCATTTGTTCGCGATGTGCCAAACGCATTTCGAGTACCAGGAAGCCTTTTTGTTTTCTATCACTTGAGACTATTCATGGTTGAGCAACTTGAGTTCAATCTCGAGACCAAAATAATCCACTTTAACCGCAGCCTTTCACTCCTTGGTTGACTTAGCTCCGGTTGGATATGTAATCAGCACCCATGTCATGGTTAAAATATTACCAGAAGAATTCACAATCAGAACTTTACTATGAAGCACCCTTCTCATGATCACTCTTCACTCAAATGTCTTGTGTCTGTTAACGTTTTTCTTGAATTTCTGTAAATTATCTTTATTACGATAACTTAATATTCTCTCGTCCTCTATTGCATTCTTGAAGTGATGCACTCGTACAAGGCAAACTCTTGGAATCATGAAAGAGAATGCACAGGAGTTCTCTAAAGCGTCTGTGCACTTTATACGAGCTTTTATTTAACTTCTTGTGTTTACTTTGGAGTAAATTTTAATTATAATCTTTCAAACTTTATCCTTTTTACCAAGTCAATAGAACTTTATTTTGTAATTCAATTGTCATCAAACTTTCACAATCTTACACTCTTGTCTCAAAGAGGACTAGGTTCGTAACATTGTCAGTTTGAATGACTTTTGAATTGCAAAATAAAATTGATGATCGAATTGAAAAATGGGTAAAGTTGAGTTTGTTGAAATTTACTTGTTTCTCTAGTTCTCATAACTTCAATATAGGTGCATGGGACACAACGGGGGCTGGGAAGAGGCAGCTTCGATGTTCTCTGGTCTGGTGTCACAGTAGAATTGAGACGAGTAATGCTGCCTTGCTTGAAGCTGCTGGAAGACGTGGGATGAGGTCAGTTACCAAGATTTGCAATTCCCTCTATCTTACTAAGATAGCTAATACATATTACATTATAATACACAACAACAAAGCCTTATCCCACTAGGTGGGGTCGGCTAATATTACATATATATATTTCTCAAAAAACAAATAGCTTTCTATATGTGTTGTCTTCTCTGACCTCTGTTTTCTCTTCTTGATGCTCATATTTATCTTACTTTTTTTCGTACTTGACTTTCACTCTTGATGAATCCAGATGATTCACACTTTGGTTAATCATCCTTCTTCGTCTCAAGAGAAATTTTTTTTTTGTAGTTGTGATTACCTTATGCAATTTAGTTGGATGATGCAAGGTTACAAAATTCTTCTTCTCTTTGCTGCTTCTTCCCTGGCAGTCATCTTGAGTATAACATCTTTAAAATGAAAAAAAAAAAAAATTTACCGCAAGGGGTAAACAGGAAAAACTAGGAATGGCTAACACTATCTTTAGATGAAGATGAAATTTGGTTCCTGACATCATTAAGTCAGGGGGCCCGTCTCCTCAAAACAAAAAGACCCAAGGTTTGGTTTCTACTGGGGCTCAAATATGAGCAACAGAATTGACGAGTACATAACTAAAAGAGGGTGTTGTGTACAAATCTCTTCTCAGGGCCCCCCGACTTGCATGTCAATTCAACGAACTTGCCCATGGGTTGCTGTATTGTTGTGCTCTTGATGTGTGCAGATTAAGGAAATCACAGAAATTGACTTAAAATTCGCATAAATGGACTTACAATTCAAAATGTTGGTGTTCTATCAGGTGTGCAGAAAAAGAAAATCATTTAAATGAACTTAAACTTCAAAATGTTGGGCATACAAACGCTGAATACTGGCCAATCACCAGGACTTAATTCTTCTTCCATTGCCCCGGAACAAAGTTGTATAACTGCACATAGATGCATCTTCTGAGAGAGAGAGAGAGAGAGATGGTCATTGCCTTGTTTCTACTGCTTGATTCATTATGGTGGCACTGTTATGCTACTGAAATATTATTTCTACTTCCACCTTACACCTCACTTGTTGGTACTGTAGAGATGACTTTGCTTATTTGTTTTCCTTTTAATCCTCTGTCCTCTCTGTGAAGAAAGATCACCAATGTCAAAATGCCTAAGAACTTAAATTTTCTTTTGCAGGCCTGGATTTGGGGGTTGGAAGCTGCATGGTGTTGTGAAGCCCAGTTAAGTTGGCCGATGATTTCTCTGCTCATTGACTTATAACTGTGCATCTCAGGACCCAGCTTGTGCCAACTTGGAGACACTGTCAACAAAATGTGCTGCATATTTTGATTTAAGAGTCATACAAATGGCTATTGGGTCGGAGCAATTGGGTAGGGAATTGTGGAATCTACAACGCATTAAAGAAGAACATGAGGTGTCATGCAGCTGCATCCACGTACCAGAGTCTGGAGGAACTTTGACCAATGGGAATCTCTCTCTCTCTCTAAACTGTTTGGTGATTCACTGAAACTGTGAATACTGTGTTGCTACAAAGTGGTTCAGAAGAAAGAACCAGGTTGCTACAAACCAAAATGTACCTGATCCAATTACTGTTTCACATGCATGAGGGTCATTGATTAGATGATTTTATAACTTTTAAATTTGAAGCGGACGTGTAAATTATAATAATAGTAATAGAACTGTAGAATGGAGCAACCGAATGCTTATTAAATGCAATTGTCATGTTTAGCCTGAACTAATAAATGTGTGTTTGGGTCTTGTCCCCTTGAATGTTCCTGGACTCTACTCTGTGCCCCTCCTTACCTACTTAGCTGAAACACACAAATAGTGCAGCTACATTCTCTTTCTTTTTGGGAAAAATAAAAAGGAGAGAATATTTGAATGCCAATGGAAAAGATGGAGGCAGAGACAGCCAAATGAGCAGCAGCATCTCGAGGAAAGCTGACAGAGTACTCCACGTTCTCTCTCTCTCTCCCTGTTAGCAGGTGAGTGATTGGCTTCCGTGATCAGGAGACTTATTACGACCTAAAATCGATTTCGGAGTCTGGAATTCCACTTTTTTTAAGGCTAACATGTTGGAGGTGGTGGGTGGAATCAGGAATGGCCTGACCTGCTCCTCTCTTCTCTACAAAATTTTTGGAAGTTAAAAAAAAAACTGGTTTAGATATGTAGAGTTCTATTTAATGATAAATAGCTTAAGAAATCCCTGTGGCGACGTTGGGCACATTCAGCTCCTTTCTTGCAAAACAGCTAATAACTACCAACGGAGTTGGATGAAGTGGATAGCAATTTCATACTGCTCCGTAGAGGTCTCAGATTTGAGTCTCTGCGAGTGCAGAAAATTTTCGTTGGGAGCCTTATGCTATCCGATGCGACATCAGATTAGTCGGGATCATGGTGGGCCGAGAATTCGATTCGTGATGATGCACACAATCGTTAGTGTCGCGCTGAGTTGGACGATCGACTTCGCTTTTCGGATACTGAGGTGGTAAAAAAAATCATAAAAATTATTTTTTTTCTTGCTGATTTGGTGGCGTAATAAAATTATGGCAGCGTGCGTTGACTCGAGGAGGAGAGACATTCTTGCTCCCTTGTTGGAGCACATGACAACTAATTGCTGCTGTTGTTTAGCCCTCTGCCCTCTTCTGCTCTGCTCTGCTCGTCGTCTGCTCTGCTCCTCTGCTCGTCGTCTGTTCTATCTGCTCTGCTCGGCTGTCCGCCCGAGTTTGAGATGAGCAGCTAAACCAAATTGTTCCATCCAACAAGCTTTAGAAATACTAAACAACATGTACATAATTCCACAGGCATGGCAAATTTCCAATACATGTATAGGGTGGGTCCATGAGTCTCAATCCAATTCTTTATTTTTTTATTTTCTTTAATTTAAATTTAAGCTTATACTTGATTTATTTATTTTTAAAAAAAAATTAAAGTACAATACTTAAAATTTTAATATTTCAAATATTTGAAAAAAAATATTTCTTCATATTTAAATGTTTTTGTTATGATAAATTAGGTAAACAAGAAAAAAAAATCTGATTCAAACTTCCGTCGGAAGTTCAAAATTGAGATAAGCCCGGCCGTATCAAAAGTTTTGATCACATCGATTTTCTTAAAAAAAAAGTTCAAATAAAAATTATTTAGAAAATAGATTTTAGATTAGTTTAGACTTTGGTTGACATTACCTATATTAGCTCACTAATGCAACTTAACTTAATACAAATTCAAAATGTCTCACAATATGAGCTCCTATCGCTCGTTAAATCGTTACTTATTTAGTTTGCACACACAGATTATTATTTTATTTGATTGTTTTTATATTTTATTTAATTTTTAAAACAAGGCAAACGTAAAAATAAATTTTAAAAGAAAAATCAGATTGCGGCTCAATCTGGGTGGTCCCTCTATGCATATATGTCATTTTTTGCAAGAAATTTGGATCGTGTCACAAATCCAAATTAAAGACAAATGTTAATGTTATTAGAGTGACAATTTCGTAAATGAAGGGGGGGCAAAAGCGTAACCTTCGGGGTCAAGCGGCGGCTAACCACGTTCTCCGCCTACTAAGATTGAATTAAAGTAACAATTAATTATTAGTTAATTAGTTGGATATATCCACCTCTAGTTTAAGTTTATCTTAAAAGCCTCTGGATTTATTTTAAGTTTTCTACCCCCCACCGGACCTCGGTTTACTCAACTGCCCTCCGCGCGAAGCCAAAAGGGGCATGCCCTCGTCTCATGGCCTCTCCGTAAATAAACTATTTTCTCGAGGATTCAATCGTCCTAAAATATATAGATTTCTTTTCCCCCTCCGCTCTCGGCTCCACCACATTTTTTAAAAGAAAAAAAAGCAGACCTACCATTTCGGACCCAACTCGGCACCCACCACAGCTCCAGGCGGCGGTCACCAGAGAAAGGTCAAGTGGGTCCCGCCGTCCAACTCGGGGGCGGCGGAGGGGTCAATTTCTATCCTTCACCGTTTATTTAATTTTATTAATCTAAAAAGTAAGCCCGTTGGGTGGTCCCCACCCCTTCACCTTAATTAGTATTTTTTGTTTTTAAGGAAAACAGCCTAATTATACTTTTTGTGTATTTGATTTATTTGGCACTTGTTGTTTTTTTACTCGATTTCTTCTCTTTTGTCGGGAAACTTGACAACGTTCCCATTTCCCACGCTCGTTCACAGGAATCGTCGTCGTCCTCCTCCTCCTCCTCCCGCTTTGATTGCTACTTCTTGGGAGTTGGCTCCCCAGCGTATCTTCGTCCCGGCCGCCGTCTCGTCGTCGCTCCGACGGCCTCACTCGGATTCCGGAGCTCCCCCGGACTCGTTCGAGCCTCGGATCGCCCGGAACGGTGAGGGAATCGAGCTCAATCTTTGAGTGTTCCAGGATTCCCGCGGCCAGTTGGGAGGATTTGATAGTCTGTTTACAGATCTGGAAGGGTTCTAATTTGTGACGACCTCAAACTTCGATGGCGGGAGTCCTAGAAGTTGAGCTTTATTGAATGCTCTGTTAGGGGGGTCTCTTGGTGTTTCGTCTTATAGCTCGAGGTGGGAAACTGGGACACTACATCTGACGTTTTGTCTGGTGATTGGTTCTAAAGGTGGAAGCTTTATTATTCTCTTTAGGGTTCCGTCATCAGTGAAGAAAGCCGAGTTCTTGGATTATTAAAATTTGTAATTTGTTGCCGGAAAATTAAGAACTTTCGTGTTTAGTTGCGTAATTTCTTTGTCCTTTGAGGAGGGAAAGTTCTTTGTCGGTAACAGTCTGCTGATTTTGGGCGTCCGCCTTAACTAATGATTGGAAGGTCCTCTTGGTATGGTCTCTAAGCAGAGATCCAGCTGAAAACTTCATTGAAGCTACTTCTTCCGTGCAGAAGGAGGGGAAGGGAAGTTGTCAGCTTTGTTGATGTTGTTTAAGATTCACCCTTTTGTCAACAACTCGCGGAGGAGTTGTTCTGACTGATCCAGGGAGATGATTGATCAGTTTGTCAATTTTGTGATCCGACCTCCGAGGTTGTCTCCTAATCTATGATGCATTTCCGATCAGTCTCCCTTTTCCACTTGCGTGTGTATATGTAGGCTAATTCTGCATGTAGTTATTCATGTTTCTTGCAAGACCAGCTAGCAAGGACAAATTTGAAGCAAACATATTAACTCCTTTCCGATTATAGAAAAGAAATAATTGCATCTCATCAAAACTAGATAGTTACGTTGATGTCTGAGATATTTATGCTTGTCCTTGCTTTGTTATATATGTTGTATATTCCACATTCTACAGGTTCTCACATATCTGCAAAACTACAGAAGAACAGAAATCTAAAAGAAACATATAACATGAGATGATGAGAATCAAACATCTCATTGTATTGTATATCCATAAAATTTTTAAAGTACTATGCATTTCATTCCTCAATGTGACACTATAATGAAAGTTCTGATACGTACAATGATTTTATAATAACATATTTCTGATGTTTAATATGGTAATAGAAGACAATTCTTTTTTTCCTCACATTACAAGCGGAGGATCACAAGCCTAATACAAGTAATTGGAAATAAAAAGATATCAGTAAACCTTTTGGTCACATGTTGAAGACGCGTGTCACTATTTCTGAATGTAGTTAAGTAAAATATATTTTTTTACCTTTTTCTTCTTGATGTGGCGGTAAACAGGGCTGAATACAATCCTGATGAGTATTTATGGGAATCAGAATTCACCCTTGCGGGAAGAAAATACAAACGTCTAGACTTGGAGGCAAGTACGGAGATCAATTACCGAGGTTTCTTCTGTCTTTCTACAGCTTTAATGAAACTCGTTTAGATGCTCTAATCCTATTGCTTTCCTAAATTTGATTCAAGCTCTTTGTTAACAGCTCACAAATGATCGAGGTCATACCTTACAATGCTGCCATTATACTCCCTTTACTATTCCAGAAAATACTGCACTTCCTTGTGTCATATACTGTCATGGAAACAGGTTAGGCCTTGTTATTTCTGAGGTTTAACACATGTCTGTGCAGGAATTCCTTGGAGTATACAGAGTTGTAACTATTTTTACTGTATATTGCTAATAATCTCTTTGATTTTCTATGGAATTTATATTTTCACCTTAGTAATGGTTCTTTTAATATTTCAAATCTGATCTTTGATTATCGATATGAGGTTCATTCTGGAGCCTTGGCTGAAGGCCAAACTACCTCGGATTAGCAAGATTTAGAAATTAGTCATGGTGTTAGACATGTTTATGGCCGGATCAGTTTCCTTCAAGAATCTTAATTGTTGTTTGGTTCTTTTTGTTTGGATATGCAGTGGATGTAGAGCAGATGCAAATGAAGCCGCCGTAATTCTTCTTCCTTCAAATATCACTGTTTTCACCCTCGACTTTTCAGGGTCAGGATTGTCTGGCGGTGACTATGTCAGCCTTGGTTGGCATGAGGTAGGCAATTTTATTTCCAGACTGAACAATGTGTCCTAACTTCATTTGTTAAATACAACTTTTATACCTATCTCTAGCTCTGATGTTTTGGCTGTGCCAATGCCATTTCAGAAAGATGATCTTAAAGTTGTTGTTTCCTATCTGCGGAACAACAAGCAAGTTTCCTGTATAGGGCTTTGGGGCCGTTCAATGGGTGCAATTACGAGGTAATTCCTACAAATGGAAATATTCCTCTTTGGGGCATGAATATGGAAATATGATGATATGATAGCTGACTAAGTTGTCTGATGCACTATTTAGGATGCCATAGTGTTGGAGATCTTTGTGCGAAGGAAGTTGGAACCTTAATTCTAAATCTTAGTACTATTTCCACCACGTCTTAAGTAGCCTGCCAAGATATGTCAGTATTGGCATGTAGACTTTTTCCCTTGAATCCTCATCCATAGTGTTGGAGATCTTTGTGCAAATGAAGTTAGAAACTTTGCCTAGTACTATTTCCACCACGTCTTAAGTAGCCTGTCAAGATATGTCAGTACTGGCATGTAGATGTTTTCCTTTGAATCCTCATGCAAGTAGCATCCGTTATATCTTAACAATAGAATGTATGTTAGAATTTGTATGCACCAATACAGATCGATTGAAAAACCTCTTAGTAAACCCATCTTGGTTTGTTAGGTCATTGTTTGTCCTGTGGTTCTGAACCATTATTTTAAAGGATTATATTTACATTATAAACTTGAGCTTGGATAACTCTCCTTCATATGTTGCTTTATGTAACATGCAGCCTTCTTTATGGAGCAGAAGACCCTTCTATAGCTGGCATGGTGTTAGACAGTGCATTTTCGAACTTATATAATCTCATGTTAGAGCTAGTAGATGTTTACAAAATTCGTCTTCCTAAATTTACGGTATGGTTTACTTTTTTTCATGTAAGATGTCATCATGTAATTCTTATTTCTGGTCGGCATGCTTAATGGCGCTTTAAAATTCCCAGTCATTTAAATGTAGATGTTGTTCATTCTACTCTATTTGACCGTTTCTGAGGAAATTTGACAACTGTTAAAGGCAATTTTTTCTATAGATATTATTGAAGGCAATTTTCCTACTATGAAGTGTGCTTGATATTTTGTCTTATTGATGCCCAGAATGTTCTCAAAATTTCTCTCGTTTCTGATCAGATTAAAATGGCTCTTCAGTACATGAGGCGCATTATCCAAAAGAAGGCTAAATTTGACATCATGGATCTGCATGTTATGCAGGTAACAAATTGGTTTTCTTTCTTTGAAATGTATTCTGCTTTGTCTTTTCTTTTGTTAGAAACATACCCATACATAAATATGTAGAAAACATGAGAGGCAATCCACAATCAGCAATAGTTTTAATGCTTTATATTTTTGTAGGAATCAATGAATCATTGGATCATCAGCATGTACTGCCAACATGTGCACGTGTTTTGAAACTGTATTTTGCATTCTTACTTCCGTATTTCTTGTCTACAGTTTGCTCCTAAGACCTTTATTCCAGCATTATTTGGGCATGCTTCAGAGGACATATTTGTTCCACCACATCATTCGGATCTAATTTACAATTCTTACGCGGTAAATCATTTTTCTATTATTAGTTATACAAAGTAGCCTCTTAGATCATTTATCCTCTAAATGATGGTAACACAATTCAAATTTTCACAAATGTTGGTTTTGATAAACATTGTAGTGTATGGTAATATGACAATCCATATATTTGCAGGGTGATAAGAATATTGTCAAATTTGATGGTGATCACAACTCACCAAGGCCACAATTCTATTATGACTCTGTTTCAATTTTCTTTTACAATGTCCTTCGACCTCCTCAAATTCCATCAGCTCGATCAAATAAGTTGGAGAAGTATTACGATCTAGGGAATCTACATATTGGAGCCGGTGCAAATGAGGTGAGCTTCAGATCTGATATCTTTTAAAATTAACATTCAAGTGAGACAGAAAATAAATGAAGAGTTGAAATAATTTTAAACTTTGAAAACTGTTATAAATCATTTGCAATAGGCTCTTGTTCCTACGCAATTTTACAAATAAGTCATCAAGCTTGCTGCTTGGGTGTTGTCATTTGATATGTCAAACTTGATGAGATTTGTCATGTCCTGCAATAGTAATGTGATAGTATTATGTTCAGAGTTTGTTATATGAAATCATCACTGGACTTCGTACGGCTGGCAGTGATGCAGCCTGCTCTTCATCAGCTCCAAGTGGCATGCCTAGTAGCACAGGTGGCATGTGTATTTAATCTTTATAATGTCTTTCACATACAATGATTTTTAGCTTATGTTCACAATCTTGATGGTACTGTAGGTGCAAATGCAAAATCAGTTGCAGAAATGCTATCTGAAAGTGTGGCTCATATGTCTATCAATGACCTGGCAAGTCTATTACTCCTATGTCCTACTTATGTCATGTCCCATTTATCAAGATTTACATTTACGTATCTTTCTGTCAAAGCAGGATTTCCTTGTTGATGAAGACAACAAACTAACTGAAATTGGAGGGAGCAGTGGTGAAGAATTTCATGTGCAGGTATTTCTAAGTTTTACACTAAAATTTGAACTATTTTACGCGGAATGGCGTCGTATGATCTATGTAGCTGACCCCACCTAGTGGGATAAGGCTTTGTTGTTGTTGTTGTTGTTTGCTTAGTCTCTGTTCGTTTAACTATGATTGTTATGATACTAGGTCTCTTGCTGCTTTAGCAATTAGAGTGATTGCTGAAGTTGAAAAGATAAAGGTTAAACACTACGGACTAATACAGTAGTATTACTTAAGGCAACATCTACCTCCAATTTTGTTTAGCCACAAATATAAGAGGTTGATGAATACCTAAATTCTGCTTTTGTTTTGTATAGCATCATTTGTCAAATACTTGATTAGGACCTTTTGTTGTTCAAGGAACTAGTATCAGTGATAGTTTGATACCACCTCTGATGAACTAGTATTACTTTGTGCAACTCTTGCTAGATGTTGAATTTTATTAAATACCATATACATCTAACAATCCAACAATTGCACTACACACAAATGTACCAATAAATTCAGAATAATATACCTTCAAAAAATCCAGAATAATAAGGACCGAATTGGTATGTTAATTCATGAGATTGCAGTTCAATTTGGTATCAAAGTACCATCACAAAAAAAAAATAGTATGAAGTATGTTGGTTCATGGTATTTTAGTTTGCTCTAGATCTACCGCAACAAATAAAAAAGACTTGGAAGTTCGATTACTGTTTTGGTTGTGCCTTTATTGTGTAGTTCTAACTGACTACGTTTTATTAAAAGATGTAGCTGCTGAATAATTCCTTGTTAAAAGAACACAATGACTCATTACCATGTTGGTCCTTTTTTATTTTTTTATTGCTAATACTCCACTGATGAATCACTCGTCAGTGTATGGGAAACAGTGAGCATGCTTGGTGCTGGTTTTGTTTGCAACTCTGGCTTCTCTATAAAGGTGTCATCCTTTGCAGGATACTGCAAGACAGAAAGAGGAATACTGCTCATTTTCTAGTTCCAACAGAGAGAGCTGGGGAAGATGTTCTTCTTTAGGGGCCACCAGTGATAGATCCTCTTCAGCAGAATGCGTCGATAATTCCAACAGCAAACATCAGGTTTTTCTCTACGACATTTTCTTTTTGTATTTTGCTAGACTTGATCCCAAAGTTTCACATTCATTTTTTTCTCATGTCTTGTCATGTCATGTTATGAAGGTTTATTTTCCATCCAATATTGTTGCTATTTCCCTGGCTATTCAAATCACAAGTTAAGTTTTAGCAATAATTCTAGTATTTGCTGAAACATCCTACATTTTGTGGACAGATGACACTTAGAGCCCTTGCCACACCACTTCGGAGAATACAGAAGAAGTCGTGGTCGAAAGCAAAGGAGAAGAAAAAAGATACAACAGTATCAGCAAAGCCGAAGTGCGAGAAAGCAGAGAATGGGGAGAGCATCAGTCAGCGTCTACGGTCATGCTTTCTGGGGCGTTACCACAGAAGACACAGATCATCATGACACATTAACCTTGTAACATAATGAGCACACGCCCATCTTTACACCGCTAACATGTTTACAGATGGTGAATCAGTTGACGTTACAAAAGCAGGAGATTAGTTACAGAGGAGGGCCTTCAAAATCAGGAAGTTCATCCGTATCTCTCATGTCACTTTAATTCAGAATTTGGATTGAATGATTTGTTTAATCTTTTTGCTTTGTCTGGTGCCCTTGTATACCGCATGCAATTCTTGATTCCGGAAGGGAATCTTGAAGAGTCTGCCTATGATCTGTTTCCATATTGCAAAATCTTGAAGAGAGAACATGAAAGAGAACTAACAGTCCTTTTCCTGTTTTTCGTTTTTTCTTATCCTTTTCCATCTAATATCTCTTGGGATCTTTTGTGTATGTAAGGTCCTGTTGTCAGTACTTGCAACTTAGATGCTATAAAAATCTCTTCTTTTTTTTCTTTTTTGGCACTGCAATAGTATTTAAGAAGTATTCTACCCTGCTATCAGTTAAGTTATTTGAGTACAGAAAAACGCCTTAGTCTGTGCTTTGTTTCCGATCCTCTTATAACTCTTTCATGTCCTTAATTTCACGTCTTTAAATTTGTCGGGGTATTATTTCTCCGTGCAAGAATGCAGAATTTTTTTTTTTTGGGTGATCTCATTGGATTAATTGAATTCGATAATGAGTAGAGACAGTGTACATAATTGTTAGCATCATATGTATTCAAAATTTATTAAGAAAAATAAAAGGTAAAGAAAAGGGTGAGAAGGGAGTGCACAGAATGAACATGAATAATTGATTGCATCATTAAATGGAAGAGAATATGAATATTAAATAATAATTTTATTTAAACAATTTTATTATATATATTTATGTATTTAATTTATATGATTAAAGATGAAAAAATGTCTAATATGTGATTTGGGATTGAAAGAAAAATAAAATATTGAAAAGAAAAAGACGATACTACATACTCTTCAAACAAATAAAAAAATTAATTTCCATCTTTTTTTCTTCCCATCAATTTCTTTTCTTTCGCTCCGTATGTATTTACAACGTATCTACGACCATCTTCGCATTTTATCCGCGTGAAATTATTACTCTTAGGCTTTGTTTGAATAACATGTCATTGTTCATGTGATTTATGCAAGAGAAGCTAATATTAAAACTTGCATCTTACATCTAACAACGGCGGAGAAATGGACCTGCAATTGGCGCTTTCTTCGTGCCCTTGTCCTCGAACAGTGACAAGTCGCGTTGAGCGATCAGGTCAGCAGCACTGCTTCTCTTATTGCCGTCGTAGGGCGGCAGGAGCACCATCCCCACCTCCGCCGGGGGGCTCCCCATGGCTGGGGTGGCTTGGACATGCGGGCGATGGCAGCATCCTGGAGAAGTGGAAGTCGTGGTTGGTGCCGTCGAACAGGTGGTGGTGATCAGAGGCGGTGTCAGTTATTATATCACATGTTGGTAATTCTTCAACTTTTTTGGGTTTTTTTTTAAAAAAGGTCTCAATGTCTTATTATAGGAGTAATTATAAGCAGTACCAGCAGCAAAATGTAATGACAAACTAAACAGAGTAAGATTTAATGACCAATGACCGAAGAATCTAATAAAGTGCCACTGTTGACTAGTCATTCAATGATGAAAGCTGAATTAATTAGTAATAAAACTGTTAAGGTCAATACAAAAAAAAAATGAATGAGAAGAAACTAAAATGAGTTTAGAGTGACAAGTTACAGACATATTGAAGTCAATGTGAGGGACATGTTTATCTACTTTATGTGCACTTATTTATGACGAAGAATACAGAATAGTTAGAAAGCTTCAATGTTGCCAAAATGAGAGACTGACTTGGATGTCAGCAGCATTTAATGATAAACAGAGACATTGTTGCAAACTAATGTTAATTTAATGATTGATATCATGGTTTCAAGTAGAACGGCCAACAAAATAACATTATCACATACATAAGTAGGGGAGTTGAAGCCTTTTTCCTGACCATTACAGAACGAAGAAACAAAACATCAAAGAGGTAACATGCTGCTTCTGGCATTTGGAACTCTCATATAACCTTGAAACGAGATTGATAACATCAACATTCCCATCAACTCAAACGGCAGACTGATCTTAACTTTCGTTTGTTTGAGTTCTTCTGAAATGCACTTGATTCCAGTTAATGGAAATGAGAATTTTCCTAGCTTTCGGTCATTCCTGGTCATTGTTTAAGGTTTCAGTTCAGGTGGCTTGTGATAAAGGAATTGACCTTCGACAACTGATGAGGAAGAAGACTTGCCTCCCGGGCTGTGCAAGCTAATTGAACCCACAGATAACTGATGGAAGACAGATTGACTCAAGGGATCAGACGAATTGCAGACGACTCCAGTTGCCATATCTGGAATGTCGAGTCCAGTTGTGTTGAGACCATTTAAGGCGATTTGCTCTGACGCTATTTTACATGCCTTCTCTAATAAGGAATCAATGTATTTATGGTAGGCGTCTATCCGAATCTGCACATGCTTTTGAACCTGTTGAGTATATCAAAGAAAGACTGATCAAAACCCGCTAAAGCAATAATGTTTGCATCCACCAGGAGGCCACTGGTGATTTTCTACAACATTGAGTACCACTAATACAGAAAAGAAGAAATGAGATGTGGAAGTACTTCAGAAACAGTGAAAATTTATGTAAGTAATTGATAATAGTATCAATCCACATATAAAATGAAAGCTGATGATTCAGGTTATACAACTATCTGGTTCAACTTTATCATGACGAGCAAGATGTTCAGAGCATATCTTCTCTCAGATTCAATGTCCACTGTCTACAATCTATATTCCAAAAGAAAAGACAACCATCTCCAGTGAAATTACAAAGAACAGAAAAGAGAGCATATCAAATGGTAATGTAGTGAGCTGAGGAAATATATTAGATTAACTGTAAAAGTAACTGCTAACATGGGCAGCATAATTTAGTATTAAGAATTGAAAAAATATGGCAGACAACTTAAGCTGACCTTAGGTCCTTGACCATTTATAGTAACAAATTACTACAATCATGTTTAACAAAATGAATGAAATACCCACTTGTGCACAGAACCCTCTGCTAACAAAATGCATTTTTTTGGCACCGTCCTTACTTTTACTCAGAGAAAAAAATACAGTACTGCCATCAAGCTCATTTTGTGAGCAACATCTCAATGGACGTTTATAATAGCAAAAAGAAATCCAATAAACATGTTTTCTTAGAATAATATGTGTGATGAAACACATTACTAGGCTTAAATAATAAAATACAAAGAATACTACCAACAGTATATTGTTCAGCGGAAGAGAATTTTACCTCTACTTGCTCATGCAGTCTTCTTTGCACCTCCATTTGAGCTCTCAGTGCCTCTTTAACTTCTTGACCCCTGAATGAAGCACCCTTTATCAAGATAAACTTATACAAAATGTATGTCAGATATAACTTGCAAAATCTGCTATTCTCAATAACTTTGGTCAAGATAGGGGAAAACAATGGTAACTTATTTTCTTACTCATTCACATCAGGAGCTGGTACTCTTGGCGACAAAGCACTGCTACTTGGATTCTCTAAAAGATAGGAAGCTGAATTTCAGGTCCAATTATTAGAAAGAGCCAAAGATGTTAGTTCAAGTTTTTAGCATTATGTTATCAAGTAAAACTCGAGCAAATACAATGCTAGAAAGACCACTAGATAACAGATACCCCTCAACATTATGATTTAATGACATTCCTTTTAAAGAGTCATACTATGAACGAAAGAGAAAAAAACTAAAATGCAAAACAAAAGCTGCATCTGAGAATGTTATATCAGTCACCTTATTTGTCCATTAATTGTCAATACACGCTACATCAAAGTGCCACAAGAAGTTGGAGAGAGATGCATTTTAGATAACATGCATGATTTGATTGTTCCTGTGGAAATTGGGGTGACTTTCCCCCTATGCAGTATGAACATAACAGCAATTATTCAAATACTATAATGCCTACTTAACTATTTTCCAAATATATGTGGTTCTGGCAATCTCACTGGAAAGAAGCTGGAAAAGCTGAGAAATGGGCAGATATTTATTTCAGAATCTAGGAATAACAAATAAACTATTATCCTTTGCACTTACCGTCTTTGGATTGCTCAGTCATTTCTTTGCCAGACTGCTTCCCTAATCTGTATTTCTGAAAACAAGATTTAAATAAAAAAGATAAATAATTCTATAACCAACTAGAATTTCCTGCAAAAAGAATCTAATAAATGAAACTCCTACAAGAGAGAGATCATAAAAGAGTCCCCAACAGTACCTGTAGATGACTCTTCAGGTGAAAAAGAGTAAGTCCCTTTACTCCCATTGTTCGCATAATAGTTTTGGGGGTCGCCTCTACAATATAACCAACTTATCAGGGAAAATATAGTCGAAGACACGAATAACATAAGTAAACATTGTCATATGATTTTCCAAGACACATGTTATACTTCATACATCATATTCTCACATCATTATAATCCTAGCATATAATTATCATAAAGATAGGCAAAGTTACTACAACACAGCGGTGAATGCGCACATAGATGATAATATGAACAAAAGGTAGTCTTTACTTTGATGAGTCGGCTAAGATAAATAACACAACAAACTAATAAAACTATATGAATTAAAACGAAGAGACAATAAGTATTGAGAGTAGAACTCAACAAAATAACGTCAACAGATGTTATTGAATGAAGAAGTGCATCGTTGAATAATAAAAAGAACACAAAATAGTCATACTGAAAAATGTGATGTCAAATCATAACTCGTCCATCCTTCAAAGGTGAATATAAAAGAGCCACATGTGTTCCTTGCAGAGTTTTTAGATAACATATGAATAAGAACAACAAGCGATACTATAAAGACTTGATCATTACAATAATAAGCTGCCTATGCAAGATATGGGTTGACAAGAAGAGCATCTGAAACCAAACACGAGGAAGAAAGATTGCCCAGGATAAACTGAATTTTCACCAAGCTAAAATTGAAGCTAATCCAAAGAGCGAGGCGTGTCATTTATCCAGGCACGAGATTATGTACAGGCGTAAAGAGGGATCAATTCCTAAATTGGACTCGAAAAACAGAAGAAATTACAGACAAACAAACAATCGTCAATCCGACGGCAGAATGAAGAAGGCCAAAGCCTAACCTAAAAGAAGCTAATTTTCGCCTTTAACTGATATTGTGCTGGGGGATGTTGAATACGTTACCAAGTGGAAAGAGCAACAATGAACCAAACAAACAAATAGAAAAAAAAATCTACAAATGCTAAACGGGAACACAAATTAGGCAAAGTGAATTCGGTGTAGTGAATCGCAAACTTCTGAGATATTTACAAAGGCATGGCAGATGGACGTGTTAATCGGAAATACAAACTTGGCATCAGAATTTACAACAAAAAAAATATATTTCAGAGAATGCCACACTTTCCACCCAATTGCGGTCGCAAAGGGGTTGAATCGCCCAAAACATTCAACCAGATCCCAAAAAGATTTACACAATTGTGGAAGAAAAACCCCACGGGAACATCAAGAAATCACGAAGTCACACGGCTGCTCACAAGATCTCACATTTAACCCATCCGGGACGATACCGATGAAAGGATCGAAATAAGAGAGAGAAGAAAAGGTACGAACTTTCGGGTCCCCCGAGCTGGGCGACGGCGTCAACGAAGCGCTCGTGGAGGTCCGCCGTCCATCTGAGGCGGGGCTTGGGGTCCGCCGTGAGGACGAGGCTCGGGCCGTGAGTCTCCTCCGGTTGAATGGAAGCTTCCGGCCGGTGGATCAGACCAGAGAACATGATCTCCTTCCGCAACCCCCCCTCAACTTTTTGAGCCCAAAAAGGCGCAAGAGGAGGAGGGAGGAGATCAAAATCTAAGAAGCCGAAGAAAACCCACTTGGAAAGCTCAAAGAGACAACCCCCAAGTCGTCCCCTTTTTGCCTCCTCGCCTCTCTTCTTAGCCTTGGCCACTGCTTTTGAGAAGTCCAGGACAACACACAACACAGTGGAGACTAGAGAGAGAAAGAGAGGGGGAGAGAGAGAGAGAGATGGAGATGGGAAAGGGGGTCGCTTTTTGGCTTTTAGCTCTGGTTATTACGTTTGTCCTTGGGAAGGTTTGGGATACAATGCAAGATGAGATTTTGGCCTCATTTGAGTAGGAGCGAGGAGGGAGGAGGAAGAGGGCTTGGTGTAGAGTAGGACTTCTTTATATTTTTTATCTTCTAAATAAATAATTATATATATATATATTATTTTTCAATTTTCCAATTTGGGATTTTATTAATTATAATAATATCACGTTATATAATAATAAATAAATATATAATATTCCTATAATTAAATAAAATAATAATAATTAGAGTTGGCGCCTGTCATGAGTACTTTTATATGTTTATATTAGTTGTTTTAACTTTGCATGATGTGATGTTGGCGCGAACAAAATAAAATATGGATCAGTCAGTCAAAAAAAAAAAAGTAGTTGAATAAAATATTAGGGAATGTAAATTGAAACCAGTGAGTTGTCACAAAGGAAAAAAAAATCAAGTGGAGATTATTTTTTAGTATTAATTCATAATTATATTCTTTTTAAAAAAAGTAATAGAATAGGTTTAGCTATAAATGACTTTGGAGGATCACATTTCATTATCTAATTTAGCTTCCTTTGAATTTGAGTTGTTTAGTTAATTTGACACCATCACAAATATTAATTGATATACATAATAACTTTACAATAAAAAAAAGAAATTGCTATCTAATTATTAATCTTGTCTTTTTGTATAGGCTCTGCTACTTCTATTATTAAACATTTATTTCGCCGAGGAGAAAGCAAAATATAGTTAAAAGAGTGTGCACTCATGTCAATAGTAGTGGAATTAGCATTGGAGGATTGATTGAGACAGAGTGACATGATTGATAGGAACAGATGAGAGCGGATAGAGAGGAGAGAGGAGAGAGGAGAGAGAGAGGGGGGGTCACGAAAATGGCCAATGTGGAGGAGGAAGACAGAGTGGAGAGAAGAGGAAAGGGCCATGTGAAGAGGTCCAGCTTTAGAACTGCCTTTCTTTGACTGCAGTAGCATTCAATTTTTATTTTAGTTCTTATTTTTATTTTTCACGTGAGCGGCTGTATGTTGTGTGTGTCTCTCTCTCCCTCCCTCCCTCCCTCCCTCTCTCTCTCTCCTACTAATAGCATTCCAGAGAGACGAAAAAAAAACCCAATTTGCGGCCGAAAGCATGATCAAATAAGGCTTTCACTTTCCACAAAACAAATAAACCAATTGTAACCTAATGAATTTGCTTATGCACTACTTACATAAATCAAACAAAATAAATAAATTGCCTAAAAATATCCTCTTTCTTATGCACATTATATTATATTATATTATATTATATTAAGCATAACACAATAAAATGGGCATTTTAAATCATGATTCAAATAACAAACTAGGTAAGACATTAACTTGAATTTAATCAATAATCAATACTTTAGGCTCACTCTTATTAAATATGAATATCATAATGCCTAATATGATACAAGGTCTAATATTATTAGTGCTTAATCATTAAAGTTATTATTTCATTCATTGATACTTTATGAGTGGAAGTTAGCACCATAACTTTCTTATTCCTTCTAATCCTGTTAATCATCATTACAATTTTAATCATTTAATTAATAATCAATATTGTGAGCTTTTTTTAATCAGAATAGGAGGATTTATTTGTCTTAGCATCAATAGTGATTAATTAGACCACGTAGAACCCTGGATTCCCAACTACTCATGTACGAATTAATACGATCAATACGAAGACATCTACTACTTAATATGATAGGCTCTTTAGTTCAATTATTCAGACGAGATTCAATCAATATATCCATACTAGGAGTGTAAGAAAACCCCGACCAACCTCAAAATTCACTCGACCAAAAAAAATAAAAAATTAATGACTTGAATATGACTTAGGTTGTTTTTAATAAATTATAAATCATCCGCTAAAACTAGAGCCCCACCCAATAGAACCGTAGGAGCCATGGAGCTCATTTTTTATGTATATATATATATAATTAATTCATATGTTATCAATTATTTTATTATAGATATAATATTTTGTATAAAATTTTATACTTTTCTATCACATTATGAAACTCTAATTTAATAATTTTAAAATTTTAGTAGTATATTTTATAATTAATATAAAATTAAATATTTTTTATTGGTTTTAAATTATTATATATACTTTTAAAATATAATTAATATAAAAGTAGGACCTAAAAAAAATTGACCCACTAGAGGTGATTTTTATTTTTCTAAAATAATTTTAGGGTGATTTTTTCTCAATTTTAAAAATCGATCCGAATAGTAGCAATTAATTTTTTTGAACCGAAAATCTAATCTGACCCGAACTAATTTCACTCCTGATCTATACATTAATTCATTTTTATTTACAGCTACGTTCCAATGGCATTTATGTTATCAAACATATCAATTTAAATCAATGAATAAGCTATCAATATACACGATTGCTCGACCAGTTGAACTAGCGATCAACCATTAGTGTACAAAAGCATGACCACTTTTGTTTGGCATTCAACCGATCAATTGAAACCATCTAGCATTGATCGATCTACTACCAGCAATTGACCGATCTACAACGGTTGATCGACCGATCTCTACCAGCGATGCGGTCGACCAACTTATATGGACAATGGACTCTTCTAGATAGTCTAAACGGATTAGTCAAATAAAATTTGTAATAAAGTATCAAGTGCACTAGTTGTATCAAGCAATAAAGTAGAAAGTATAGTGTCAAATTCACGATGAACTAGTTAAATCTAATATATCTCAATAATTCACTAAGAGAAGAAAATTGTGTTGTGATACAAAGATAGAAAATAAATATGCAAAAAATTAAATAATAAAAAATAAAAATAAAATAGTATTGAGCCTTAAGATTAAGGATGATTAATGATGACAATTAACTAACATGAATCACAGTGATGATTGAATTATAATAATGATAAACAAATTCAATTCTTGAAACAGATTATGATTACCTAAAGTAATGATTTTTACGCTGAGTAAATCAAACTATCTGACTCTCACAAAATTTAATATCGCAAATGTTGAGTTAATATTGAGTTTAAAAAGATATAAAGATGCATTAAGTTGTATATCCTAAATTAACAGTTATCCTGACTAAATAAAAACTAATAGACCACACAAAATTAAGCACAAACGATGAGTTACAAAATTTGTGTTACGATTGTTTCAACTCTCAAGTTAAAGAACGATTTGCTAAAAATTATTGAATCCTAAAACTAACCACTCAGTAAAGTTATCATGATCACTTTTCGAGATGGGATCAAAGAGTTCGGAGGATCGAGGATCGTAAAATCCTATCTTATGAATAAAAAAATATTTTTTAAATAACAATAATAATGATAATAGTAGTAGCAGCAATAATAATAAGAGCTATTTCCTCAAATCATTCCTAAATATCATGATTTTCTAGATATAATTTCAAACTACAAACTTTATTTTTCGGATCCCTAACTATTATGATTTTTTCAATTTGATCATTCAATTTAATTCTGTCAATTTCTCAGTTATATTTGATTTTTTGCATTTGTGAAAAGTTCATTATAGCCCTATCTTAAGTGTTAGTCTATTTTAACATAAAATAATATATAATAATAAATATTAAAAATAAAATTTTAAAAAGGAAAGGGGGATCCCTCCGTGCCCCCCCCCCACCCACAAAAACCCCCTCCTCCTGAAGGAGGCATCGGCGCCCCCCTTTTTCCCCCTAAAGGGGGGCCGGCGCCCTCTGTCGCTCATGGGGGCGTCGATGCACCCTTTTTCCTCCTAAAGGGGGGCCGACGCCCCCCGAGCGAGCGAGCTTTGGGAGACGTCGACGCCCCCTTTTTCCTCCTAAAGGGGGCCGACGCCCCCCCGAGCTCGCTCGTCGCAAGCTCACTCAAGGGGGCACCGTTGCCCCCCTTTTTCCTCCTAAAGGGGGGGGGGGGGGGGATGTCAGGGGGGCATCGGCCCCCCTTCTCTCCTTCGCCGGGCGAGTCATCGCCGGTGATCACAGTGGGGGCGTCATCCTCACTACTTTTTTATTTTTTAAAAAAATATATATATTATTTTAAGCAAAAACATATTAACACTTAAGGTAAGGGTATAACAGGCTTTTTTCATAAATGCGAAAAATTAAAGATAATCGAGAATTGGACGGAGGGATCAAATTGAAAAAATCATGATAGTTTCGAAAAAAATGAAGTTCGTAATTTGGGATTACATCTAGAAAATCGTGATAATTTAGGGTTTAGTAGTAGTAATAATAGTAAATCATCTTTTTCATCTGAATTATAAAAGTTTAAATACTTTTTGGTTTTCTAAATATCATTTTTTTCCCTAGATCATTTATAAAAAAATGAATAGAGAAATTGAGAGGGAGAGAATGGGGAGGAATTTAACCGAATTCCTTATCAATATTTATTCTAAATATTCTATTTTTAGTTTTTTTTCAATTTTTAAGAAATAAAATTTAAATAAATAAAAGCATAATTATGATATGATAGACAAAGAAAGCTACCCTTTCTTGCTAATTTTTAGGTTTAATATTCTATTTTATTAGTTTTCTCAATAAAATAATAATTTAAAAGTTAAAGAAAAGCAAAATCATAGGATACCGATATTACGATCCAGCGATCAATCGATATATGATCTTACATTTTCAATCTCCAAAGTGAGATCGGGATCACTCGTTAAGTATTGGATCGTAGGATCTTACAATCTTATGATCCGAAAAGCGATCTTAACAATCATGCACCCCAGATCTCATTTGTAGTCTTATATCATAATATAGTAATTTCAGTAAAAAAACATTAAGTATAATAATCATAATCAAAAGAAACCTAAATAATTATATTAATCTAAATCTAACAATCGAGTTCATGCAATTTTCTCGTAAAGATTAAAACTCTATTACATACTTAATTAGGCATAAAAAGGTATGGGTAAAGAACATTTAAACAATGATTAAAAGATTGAATTCTTACTGTCGATGATCTCTAGATTGTTCGTAGAACACAAACAATGAGTTGTTTTTAGTCTTCTCCGAAAAAATCCTCTTCAAATTTGAAAAAAAAATCCTCTTCAAACTTGAAATTTGTCTTCAACAATAACGTGCAGCTCTCAAATTTCAAGCACCTCTCTCAAGTCTCAACCAAGTCTCAACCATCTCAGCACCACATTTTCTATCTTATATGACCTCTATTTATAATCTTCAGGTGTCTCAAAGATTTTGATAAAGTTCCATGAAAGTAACCCTATCAAACTTGCTTTTCTTTAAAAAGTTTCAGTCAACCTCATATTTGAACTTTATTTTGTAGAAATCATGGACACTAGTTAGCTATTAAATTATTATTGACAATTTTAATTCACGTTACTTTAAAAACACATAATTTATGTTTTATTTTTATTTTTTTGAATTTATTTCTTCCATTTACTTTGATTTTGATTGGTGAGTTAATCCAGTGGTCTAATCCTGATATTTTTTTGACTTATAAGGATTCGATATTTCTTTATACTGCAATGAAAATAGACGATTACGCACTATATATTTCTGCCCAAAGATTTGAAGCTTCTTTTTTCACACTTATTGTCACAACTTAATATATATATTTTTCTACCCGATTATGTTATATTGCTGAAATTCCTAAATCGTACGTAAATTATACGATTAAGGACGGACGAAAAAAAAATCATACGTAAATTATTGACCTGCGAAACGTCATTTGAACCTACCCGAAAAAAAAAACATATGAAAGATGCATGCATGTAAATAAATAATTAAATCCATGCATGCATATATTTAAGGAGTGCAGTAAATTACGACGTTAATTCGCGTTTGCTCTGCACGTAGAAACCAAAGCGGTTTAATTATCTTAATAACCATTAATGTCCTTTCCTTAGTAATTAATTGTGCATCAATAATAATGGAAAAAAAAACGCAATAATTGATAAAGGAAACCCATATCAAGTTCGACACTGCATGTTTTACTATTTTATGAGATAATAATTAATCTCATTCCAATTAAATAATTACTTAATTAGTGCATGCATGCATGCATCTTTCTCAAAACTACGTAATGCGTGCAACGTTTTATCACAGTCAAATTTGATGTTTATTTATGCTATATATAAATAGGAGGAACATGCAGCATGCAGGTGATGAAAGCAACAGAAGAAATATTTAAGAAGACGACGATTACTCGACGAAGATGGCGCCCAAGAATGCAATTTTCTGCTCCTGTTTAGCAGCTTTGATGTGCATCAGCACTGTTCCAGTCTCCGCTTATTTTGCAGGTACGATCGTTAGATCGCATGCATGGTGCACTGCCTGCTCCTGTTTCGGATCTGAATCATTTGTTGGTGTTTCTGTTAACGCAGACGCCCAGGAAATTCTCGGAGTGAACTACGGAATGGTGGGCGACAATCTGCCGGCGCCGGCGGACGTGGTGGCGCTGTGCAAATCCAACAACATCCGAAGGGTGCGCCTCTTCGACCCCAACCCCGGTGCCTTGAACGCCCTCCGAGATTCCGGGATCGAGGTGGTGCTCGGCACGCTCAACCAGGACATCGCCGCCATCGCCAACGACGCCATGGCCGCCGCCAACTGGGTGCAGTTCCATGTGATCCCCTATGTCGGCAAAGTAACCTTCAGGCACGTACATATACATCTTTGTTGATTCTTTGTCTCGCTGCAAGAATTCAAACTCATACATGCACTATATATTTTGCGCCGCCGGCGATCGAAATTTGCAGGTACATCAGTGTGGGCAACGAGGTCATCCCCGGAGACATGGCGGACGACGTGCTTCCCGCCACGAAGAACCTCCAAGCCGCACTGAGAGCCGCCGGCGTCAACGTGCCCGTCTCGACGGCGGTCTCCATGGCCGTGCTCGGATCCTCGTACCCGCCGTCGTCCGGCTCGTTCTCGCCGGAGGCCCTGCCAGTCGTGGCGCCCATCGCCGAATTCCTAGCATCCCACGGCGCGCCCTTCCTCCTCAACGTGTACCCCTACTTCGCCTACATCGGCGATCCGACCAGCGTGCCACTGCACTACGCTCTCGGGACTGCCACGGGCCCTGTGGTGCGAGACGGAGCGCTCACCTACGCGAACCTCCTGGACGCCATGGTCGACGCCGTCTACGCTGCTCTGGAGAAGGTGTGCGTTCCGGGGTGAAGATTGTCGTGACGGAGACGGGCTGGCCGTCCGGCGGCGGCGGCTTCGTGGACACGGCGGCCAACGCGCAGATTTATTACAACTTCGTGGCGACGAAGGTGCACCACGGACAAGGGACTCCGAGGCGGCCGGCGCACGCAGTGGAAGCGTATCTGTTTCCTTTGTTCAACGAGAACCTCAAGCCGCCGGGGACGGAGCAACACTTCGGCTTGTTCTTCCCGGATATGACTCCGGTCTACACCATTACTTTCTGATGACCCATGAAGCTTAATTACTAATAAATTTGTGTCTGGTTTTCTTCTTGTTTTTAGGATGATTAATCCTTAGTTTCCTTCGTGTCTCTATTGAAGACAAGCATCTCGTCGTCTCAGCAACATTTTCTTATTGTAACTTTCATTAGTATTAATACCGGTTTAAATCATTTCATGTCAGTTCATTGTTACTATAAATAAATTTGTAATGTGTAGTTAGTGGTCATCTTTTGTTCATTTGAATAGAAAACTCATTCCACTGGTTTTTCCCCTTTTATTTCTCTGCTTTTTCTTCTGTAACCATCAAAGCTCCATTTTGACATGGTATTAGTTACTAGCGATCCACAATGAGCTCCTCTTAGCCGCCGCCGGTGCAGTTGTCGGGGATTTTCGAGCTCTTTGCCGTCGCAGTTGCCGAGCGAAGATTTGCTAACGCACATGGCTCCAGAAAGTCCTGGGTGGCGTCAATTTGGTCGTGGCCAACGATGATCTGGCAGATCTGGCGTTGGCCGACAAAATCTCGACCGACCTACCGAGCTCGCCGTCGACTGAAGCGTTAATCACAAAGGAGTGCCAGATGGCTTTGCTTCACGGTCTTCTTTGCATCCATATGGAAGATCTACTTCACTGCTGAGCCCAGGTATTAGATCGAACTTCATATACAATCGGCACACCTGGCCATCATCGCGCAAGTTTTCTTTCTTTCGTTTCTTCATTTTTCTTTCGGCGAGAGGACAACGTCTTCATCATATTAATTTGTGCTGTGTGCATCTTTCATCATTTCCAGCAACATGTGCCGTCTACAAATTTTGTTTGAGACGGCAGTCGATGTGTTCGACGAATTGTTCTACTCCTATGAATCTGTTTGAGACTTCTCTATTTTCTTCTTCGTTCTTTTCTTCGGTTGTTTTCCTTATTTCTTATTTCTTCTCTATTTTTTCTCAGTTCGTTCTTTATTTTCATCTTAGCTGTCCGTTTTCTTCTTCGATCGTCACTTCGATCATCTTTTCTCAGCAACTTCTCCTATAGTCGTGAAGTTCTTCGCCTTCTTTCCTCTTTCACGGTGGAGTTCACCGTCGTTCACTTCATCGACCTATCATCAGAGTTCACCCTTTTTGGAATTCAATCAGAGCCGTTTCAGCTCCTCCGACGAAAGTCACATTTCTTTCTCCTCTTCTCCGATCGTAAGTTCGATCGTCACTTTTCGGCAACTTCTCCTGCAGCCATGAAGATCTTCATCTTTTGAGTTTTCTTTTTCTTCTTCGCCTTCGTGTTCTTTCATCCTTTGATATGCAGTCATTTTTTTCTTTACATTCTGTTTGTTTCTTCATGTTTGACACTAGTTCTTCTTCAATCGTAGCTTTGGCATCTTTTGTTTCTCCAACTCCAGTAGTGTTTGATAAATTGACTTCATCGATTTGAGGGGGCATCGTGTTTGTTGTTCAATGTTGATGTGTCCAGAATCTCGAGCTTTCGATGTCGTGAGCATGCAAATGTGGTTCTTGGCGGGTGTTGCAACTATTAGCGAGCGAGGACTAGATGTCACTCCAAGTTGGTTCCGATCGTCACTGCCTCTCGGCCTCCAACTTGAGGGGGCATGTTGAAGACAAGCATCTTGTCGTCTCGCAAGGCAGAGCAGCAACGTTTTCTTCTTGTAACAGTCATTAGTTTTAATACCGGTTTAAATCACTTCATGTCGATTCATTGTTACTATAAATAGATTTGTAATGTGCGGTTAGTGGTTATCTTTTGATCATTTGAATAGAAAACTCATTCCACTGATTTTTCCCCTTTTCTTTCTCTGCTTCTTCTTCTTCTTCCCTTGACTGATCATCTACCTCCGGCAACCATCAAAACTCCATTTTGACAGTCTCTGAATTAATAATGAATTCGACATATATAATTAACCTACAGTTTTTTTTTGTCAACATTTTATTGATATAAATAGAATGAAGAATGAATTAGCTGCATGCACTTGTATAAATAGAATTAAGAATCTAAATTTAAATTCAGATTGGTCGAATTAGCTATTTAACCTTTAACTAATTATGATTTCTTATTAAAGATTTTCACATTTATACAAATAAAAAATAGCAATAATAATAATAATAATAATAATAATAATAATACTAATACTAATAATAATACAAATTATGACAACAAGTTATCTAGTCAACATCCTAATAATATTATTCAAATACTTTTACCTTTTATCTTTATTCATCATTTTATTATTTATTCTTATTTAGTTTTGAATTATATTAACTCCTAATAATATTCTTTTATTTAAAATATGTTTATGACTCTCAATATTAATTCTTAGCCCTTAATGTTTGAAATAATCATTTTTATTAATTAAAAATCCTAAATAATATTAACTGGTATCCAGAAAATAAATAAATAGTTATATGAACTTGTTATCTTTCATTATGAATGTCTTTCCTATTTCACCGGTTCCCCTTCAAAGCTCTGGTGATGGTCGGACCGTGACCCAGGCACCTGGTCCATGGGTCATGCTAAACTTGCCCACCATGTTGGACCGTTCTATCCGGACGGGTTGAATGAACCGGCGGATGATTCTTTATTTTTGAAATAAAAATGAAATGATATAAACAATAGGTACTAAACCCTTGTCCTCCTGAACCACTTAATGTGTAAAAATTGCTACACTTATTCATTTGAATGGTAAGTTATTTTATATTATACAAATATTATCATCATTCATATATCAAATTGTTTTCTTTGATAATCTTTTTAAGAAAAAGTATAATAATTTTTAAATATCAATATTAAATATGAAAATATTTATTACCTCATTAAATTTAAAAATAGAAACTATAATAGTTTAAGTCAATATTAATAGTTAAATTTGAGAAATATGAATTTGTAAATTATAAATGAATATATTAAAATCACATAAAACTCATATCAATAGTTAAATATGTCACATTTGATTTCTTAATTTTAATTAAAATTTTAAATCATATTAGTGTACTTTGATGTAGAAATATATTAATTATTGATAAACATATGTAAGCATTACAATTGATATTTTTATATTATTTTATTAATAACTGGTCCGATCATCGGAATTAATCGATTCGACTGGTCCAACCTGCAGAAAACTTATCCACGTTGACGTCCCGCCGGATTTTACAACATTGATTTCAAGTTCTGTATACATTTCATGCTGATAGGAACATCTAGGGGTGTTCACCGGGTCGGATCGACCCGGTGAACCCGAGTATCCAACCCGACCCAAAAGGGGTTGGGTCGGGTCGGGTTGGGGGTCGGGTCGGACCCGACCCGCCAACCCGAGTTTTTTATATTTTTTTTGAATTTTAGATATTTTTTATTTAATTTAAGTATTCTATATCATCTAAAAATTTAAAAATATATATAAATATATATATTTTAAATAGATAATAATAGGTAGATATTTAAAACAATATTTTTTATGCCTAAAAATACTTTATTTCATATTTAAAATAAAATAATAAATGCTTTTTTATATTAAAACTAAAAAAATAAAAGAAAAAAGAAAAAAGAAAAAGGTGGTCGGATAATCCGACCACCCGACCCGATCCAACTCGGCCCGGTCAGGTCGGTCTTGCCTTAAAAAAATTTGAAACCCGACCTAATCCGACCCGGCCAAACTTGGCCGGATTGGGTCGGGTCAAACCCGACCCGTGAACACCCCTAGGACATCAAGCATTACTTTTGCTTGTTTTTGGTAGTTTACCAACGATGAGTCCAACATGACGTCCTTGAAGCATTCACAACAAAAGCTTACAAGTTTCAAGATCTCACTCGCTTCCACTTCCGCAACGAGCTAGGTCCATGCCACTCAACTTTGTATGATCAATTATATTACTTATAAATCCAACAAAGAAAATTTATCCCAATATTCCTTTTATTTTGAAAATATATATCTTTCTCAAATAAATAACTATTTGCTCCCGCTCCGGCCAAGATAAGCAAACCAAGTCGAAAATATATCTTTGTGTATGTTTTTTTCAGAAAAAAAAAATCGCGAAGATTTGATACACTACAACACCACAATTGGATCAAAATCATAGTCGAAAATGGTGCACTATATATAGCGGATGTCAGTGGAAGGATGCATGACTCCCCCATCTTGCCTTCATATGTGCATGAATTAGTTCGTCGGCCTCATCACCTGCATGTAGTCATCTTTTCTCAATTCTCATGCCGTGCCGTGCCGTCGTCGTGGTGTGTCAATTGATACACTACACCACAATTCTCAGTTGCAGACACTGCGCCATGCCGTCGTCGTAGTGTGTCAATTGTACTGGCACAGGAGCCATCATCCCTGCTAAATTTCAGTCGTTGCATCAAGAACACAAAAATTTGAGCAAACTTAGTCATCCGACAAACTTGGGATCCTGGTGATCTCGTAACCATAAAGCTCCATCTCATGGTGAACCAGATTGAGCATCTCATATATGTCATCGGATTGCGGGTGGAATTTGTCTCCGGCGACGAACTCATGTACGTCGCAATCGATCTCGACGCCACTGAATCCGGGCTGCTTCTTCAGTCCAATGGCCTTCATCGTGTTCCGAACCTCGCCGACCCCTTCCCACCTTCCAACTGTGGCGTAGACGTTGGACAGGAGCACATAGTTCGAGTCACAGTCCGGCCTCAACTCTACGAGGTATGCCATTACCCTTTCTGCTAGTGCAACATTGCCATGTTCCCTGCAAGCAGCTAGAAGAGATCCCAGCACGACCTCGTTCGGCCGCATCGGCATCCTCTCCACCACGAGCATTGCCTCTTCCAAACGCCCTGCCCTGCTGAGGAGATCCACCATGCAGCCATAGTGCTCGATCCTGGCGCGAATCCTGTATCCCTTCGTCATGAGATCATAAAGCTTCAATCCTTCATCCACGAAACCACCATGGCTGCAAGCACTGAGGACTCCCGTAAAAGTGACGCCATCTGGAACGAAACCCTCCATCCTCATGCTATCAAAATGCTCGAGAGCCTCTAGACAGCAGCCGTTAACTGCAAAGCCAACGATCATCGAATTCCAGGAAACAAGTGTCCTCTTAGTCATTCCCCCGAACACCTGGTGAGCAAAATCCACACGTCCGCACCTTGAGTACATATCAATGAGAGAATTCGCAATGCGAACGTTGCTCGAGAAGGCTTGCAGCATGGCGTAACGATGCACCCAGAGCCCGTGGCCGAGAGCCCCCAAGTTAGCACAGGCCGCGACCACAGAGATGACCGTCACGTAGTCCGGTCCGATACCATCGAGCTGCATCGCTCGAAAATATTGCAGTGCCTCCTCCAAGAACCCATTCTTGACGCATCCATCAATCATCACGGTCCAAGAAATCTTATCCTTCCTCGGCACACGATCGAACAACGAAGCAGCTCGCTCGACATCGCCGTTCTTCATGTAGCCTGCCATCATGGTGTTGAACGACACCGAATTCTTGGCGGGCATCCTCTCGAACACGCCCGCCGCGAGATCCGGGCGGCCGCACTTGGCGTACATATCAACGATGGCGGTGGCGAGGACGACGAGCTCCGCGGCGGCGTCGGGCGGCGGCGGCCGCTTCAGGGCGTGGGCGTGGACCGCGCGGCCGAGGAGGAGAGCGGAGGGGGAAGAAGGGAAGTCCGCGCAGGAGGAGAGGAGGGTCACGAGGGTGATGTGGTTCGGCTGGACGCCGGCGGAGAGCATGCCGGCGAACGAGGCCACGGCGTCGGAGTGGCGGCCGCGGCGCGAGTGGTCCGCGATGGTGGCGGTCCATGTGATGACGTCCGACAGAGGGGACTGGTCAAATGGAGGGGAGGAAGAGGAGGTGGCGGTGGCGGTGGAGGTGGAGAGTGGAAGCTTGGGAGAGGGAAGAGTTCGAGGAGGAGGAGGACGGAGAGGGAGATGGCGGGACGGGGGTGGCGCGAAGGAAGAAGGGGACGGAGGGAGCTGGGCGAGCGTTTGAAGTTGAACTGCCATGCCCTCCTCGCTTCGGCCGTAGACAAAGGAGCTCTCACCACTTGTTTATTGCAATAGGGTGTTTGTTAGAATGCCATAGAGAGCTCCCCCAACGTTTATATATATATATATATATATATATATATATATTCCATTGCTTTAACCGACTTGGGAAGCAAAGTTGGCTCCTTATAGTCCACCATTGTTTGTTGCCTGTGGTGGGTCATGGGTGCCGATAAGCCAGCCGCAGTTGTAAAAAATGGCGATTTCAGTTTCAATTTCCTTTCTTTTTCTGTTGTCTGGATTGTTGAGGCTTCTTCGATCACTCCTCGTGAGCGATGGAGAAATTGAAGGAACTGACTCTGAGTTGGATAAACTCTTTTTGGAACAACGTTGACATTTGGAGAGCAGCAAAATGACGCATTCTTAAGAGACTTCCAAGATGGCCTTTTTGGTTAGATCCTATGGAGCTATGTATGTACTCTGATCATGAGGAAGTCGCCCCTCCTTAAATGGCATCTGTGTACAAGGATCATAGTAATTCATTTGTGACTTTGACATTGTCCTCAGTTATCCTTTTGAACAGATATTTGACCAAAAAATTGGGATGAATTGGTTTGTCAGCTATCCTTTTGACAAATAATTTTGTTTGGATTCGATTGTCTATTTTGACTACTGAGTTTTAGTGTGACAAAATCTGTTGTTTTAATACTCGACAGGTTTTCCTTGAAGATGGGGAGAAGCATTAGGTGGTCTCATCTCAGGTTTTCAGGTCGTCACTTGAGGCCATGGAAACCCCGTATCCTATTCCATCCAATCGCAGGAAGTATCCAAAACAAATATGTGGTTTGAGGAAAACAGTGCTGGTACCACAGAAGGACTGGGAAGATGTAACCTGCTCGGTGTGCATGGAGTATCCACATAATTCTGTTTCTTCTCTTATTATGCTCCCTCCCATGATAAGGGTTGCAGGCCTTACATGTGTGCGACCAGTTATCGACACTCGAATTGCCTTGATCAATTCGAGAAGGCGGCCTGCACAAAGGTAAACATCAACTGTGTCAAACAACTCAGGACTTGGAGGAGAGGAACCATCGAAAGACGGAATGCATGTGAAAAGTCCGATACCGCACCGCACAGCTTTCTTGTCCTCTGTGCCGTGGACAAGTGAAAGGATGGACTGTGGTGAATAATGCACGGAGAATATCTGAATAACAAGAGAAGAGAAGCCGTATGCATGCAAGAGAAAATTGCTCATTTTTAGGGACATAAAAAGAGCTAAGGAAACATGTTAGGTCTGTTCCGCGAAGCCACGCGAGGTGGATCCGATTCTTGAACAGAAAGCATTTCTCTCCTACATTAAATAATAATATAAAATTAAAAATAATATAATATTTTTTTAAAAAAAAAGGGGCACCGCCTCTCCCCTCGATCTCTGACAGCCTTGCCGGCCCCCTTTTGCGCCGGCGTGCTCATACAAAGGGGGGCCTCTCCTTCTGCAAGCTTCGACGAGCTCGTACTTGTGTGACGCCCCCCTTTTGCTCTGCGCGCGTCGCCAAGGCGCACAAGCAAAGGGGGGAGGGGCGTCACCCCCTCAACAACAACATAGAGGGGGGGTGGGGGTGTGCGAACCCCCACGTGTCTGGAGCCAATGAGGCCCCCCTCCCTCTGGCGCCGACAAGACCGTCGAAGATCGAGGGGAGGGGCAGTGTCCCCTTCTGTCTTTTTTAAATTATTATATTATTTTTATTTTATACTATTATTTAATCATGCCACGTAGGAAAGAGAAATGTCATGTCGAATGATTTCTTACGTGGAGGAGAGAGAAATTTGTTGTGTGGACGTCACGTCTACAGAGTAACCGGGAAACAACCGATCATAAGTGAAAAGGATCATAAGTGAAAAGGACAATCGATGAAATAAGTGAAAAGATGAAGTGAAACCTTGTTACAAATTCGAAGTTTAATGATAGCGTTCAGAAAGTATCCAAAGTTAGAGAGCGTGTAATTTATCCACTATTTATTACATTAGGCATGAAATTTTTTTTTCTTTTTGACAAATTATATGCATGGTTCATTAGCGAAATTAAGAGAGTATGCAGTAATATCCGACTAGAGAACCATCACGATGGTGAACATAAGATCACATCTAGACTAAACAAAAGAATTGTAGGTCACTTTTTCAAGAGCTAACAATAGAGAGACACTAAATTTATGTGTTCTAATTGCATTCTTGAACATTTCGTTGTTTCAATATCTGAATATTATTTCGTCAAAAAGAATATCTGGATATGATCTTAAATGAAAACAAACGCAATAGCACTGGCAATCAACTCCTCATCATGAAGGTCATAATTAAGTTCAAAGTATTATTTACATGAACAACAATTTAGACAACCAAATTGGCAGCAGGAATTTCTTAAATACTAAAACTTAAAACCAAAGTTACATAGAAGTAATTCATAAAGTATGATATGCACATTACCTCAAAGATCTTTCCACAGTTAAAAAGCCTTTTAGCCAGATCAAAGTAGAGATGGCTAGCCATGTAAGCTGGATGTCCATTAGAAGGAACCTAAAATGAGGAAAAACAAGAGGATCAACAAATACTGGGCAACTACCAGAAAGATGCACATGGAAACTTTTTTGTTTCTCAAAATACTTACATCCAAGAGTAAAGATTGTGCAGTTTTTTTTAGTTTCTTAATGAAGATTATGGCGTTAAACGACCTGGGGAAGGACTGCATACTTGACTTTGATAAAATAGAATCATTAAGCAATAACTTTTGGAGACACATGCATAGAGAAGGTGGATGATCCTCAATACAAGCTATCCAAATCTATGTGCTTGGCATTAATAGAGTGCTGTCCTGAGACATTCAAAATAAAATCTTCGCTAATTGGAGAAGTACAAAGTGAATGGTGAAGCCTTCCGCAACTCCATAGGATAGAGCAGCATTTTTCCAATGGAACATTTTCTGCTATCCAGAACCTAATCATAAGATTACAGATCTCTAACTGTAGTTTCATGAAATCCTGGGAAACACAACGAACAGAAATTGTCATGTACATCAAGCAAAGTTCGAGCACAAAGAGTTCTCTTAAAAGAATCTGAGGTTAGCATCCTACCTTTAGTGACAGTAAATCAAGCAGTGAACACAATAATGTTATAGCATTCACCATTTCCCAATCAAAGAGGATATCTGTAGAAGCATGGATATCCATCTTCGACCATATATTTAGTGCACATTGAATGTTATGCAAGATTACCTGAGTCAAGACCAAAAGAATCCTCATAAGAAGAAGGGGATGAGAAATATAATTATAAATATTCAATAGTAAGCATAACAGCATTTACTTGTTATGACTGTTGAGAATGCTCTACCTTGCAGTCTTCGTTGACCTCCTGGGCACACAGTGCGTACAGACAGTATGTGACAGCCAATTGGTGATATAATGAAGCACTATCTTGAGAACAATCATCAGTCATCTTATGCTGTTTTATAACCAAAGACGTCATTTCATGATCCATGCACATATTAATTAGAATATGCATTGTGAATTTTCATTCCCAACATGTGAAATAAATAAAATATGAAACTCACAAGGAAATGGCCTCAGAGAGGTATTCAATACACTTGTTCAAGCCTTCTACTCCACAAGCTCTAATAACCTTCCCTTCCTAATAAGAACTTGAGATTTCTTTAAGTAATAATCTTTTCCAGTATATACAACATTTAAGAGAAATATCAATAACCTTTAATTGCATTTTGTGACAGAGATTTGACTTTCGATTTTCAAAACAACTGTATGCTATACGCTCCTGTATTATTAATCGGTCACAAAACAAACATGGAAGATAAGAAAGTTCACGTGACAATTCATACCTTAACCCACTGTGGGTTAAATGCTCCTGTATGCGGGTTGAAAAACGTATAATTCATGCACACATTTGACACCTAACAACTAGTAAGGACATTGTCATATTTCCAATTCAAGAGAGTGCATGCACAAAGCCTGTCAACTGATATATACATACAATGTTCCAGAGCATTTACCCTCTATACAGGGTATCATACAGAGCCTCCTACTGACTTGGGAATAAAAAGTTAGCAGAAAGTTGGAGAAAACTAGCAAGTCATTGAACAAAAGCACAAAACTAACGATTATCCAATGGCGTAACCATATAATTGTCGATTAAGGACAGGAATTAGTATGACAACTTCACGCGGCCTGAGGGCAGTACACAGTTTAGATCAAAAGGGTGAAGTTAGAACTGCTTCAGACTATCGCCGAAAATCCAGCTATGACATCTGCACTTTCGGATAAATCTGATTTCATATGAGAGATGGTGTTCTCCATGAACTCTTTGTATTCAGAGACAGCATCAATTAGTGCCAAGAGCTCACTAGCACACATCTGGGTTTCCTCATCGCTTTCTCTTTTCGACAGGGCTACTTCTTTCTCCGTGTTCTGCAAACAATATGAAATATGCATTAACCTTAATGAAGCATAATTTCATGAAAACATGACGCCAGACAATTCTTTTAGACAAACAAATGTGTCTCATATAAATCGGGAAGCTACAATCCACCTTCAAAAATTCTTCTGCCTCTTTTTCAACAATGTTCAACTGAGACTCCTTCCTGGCGAAGTCCTGTTTTAATTTCTCAACTTCTGCTGTACATCTACTTACATAATCTCCCTTGTGACGTCTTAATGCAGCCAAATGAGTTTCAGCCTGAAAAATATGTGGATATGAGTTAGTTCTATTGGATGCCAGAATAAGAAACACCATACTTTGATATAGTTCTTAATGGTATCATTTGTTGTATTGTGCAAATGACTAATCTATTAAGCATCAATTGAATGGTTAGTACCTCTGGTGTAAGAAGCATGAAATAGAGATCTATAAAAATAATTCAATTTTTTTTAGAGGGAAGCAAAGAATTATGACACATATGATATCCACAAAATATGTGATGACAAATATTGAAGATGGTCCATCTTAATGGAATAGTGCAAATGAGATAATATGATACAAGCTTTGTGAGAATCAAGGCATTTGGATATCGGCATTCAACGTCTTACAAAGACACTTTCCATGTTCACAAAGACTCTTGAATTTTTTTAAAAAATAAATAAATAACCAATATTCTAGAGAAATTTGAGTATGCTGAATGTACAAAATATAGTTATGATACGTGATGGATGTACATTCTCCAAATGCCAAGAAATATCCTTTTAAAAGCTCCACCTCTTGTTTCAAATTTCAATTCAAACTAGACTTGTACTGAACCCAAAATAATTATACAGGAAAAGGCATTCAAAAAGCCAACAACAATCTTATCTTGGGGCAAAATGAAGTTCAGCCAGACAGTGCATCAAAATCTGTTAATCTAACATAAAAAATAAATGACAAAGCTAAACAAAGAAACCCAACTCCATTAGAAGAAAAAGAAACTTAGTTTAAGAGTGACAAACATTTCATGCTGATTTTGTTTATCAATCAGATTTAAGTTAACTCCGCCTATATTTTATAGCCGGTCCCAAGTTCGGATAAAGGAGGAGGGTTGTGTTAGGCCCCAACAGTCAGCATAAAATTCTGTCGAATCTTATGAACATGGATCAACGAATACATTGTGTTAATGCTAGGTCGTTACCCGTAAGTAACGCGCTGTACAGCTCGGGTACAGTGATAAGAGAGTAAGAGCCGCTGCATCCTCGCCTGAATGCAGTGTTAAATGAGCAAGGACTACCGCACTCTAATGGACGGAGGCGGTTAAAAAAGCTAATTCATGAGACTAACGTCAGATTAGGTTCTTGGAATATTGTGACGTTGAATGTGAAGCGCCTCGAGGTGGCACAAGTAATGGACCAGCGTAAGATTAGTATCTTATGCTTGCAAGAAACTAGATTGGTAGGAGAGGGAAGTAAAGAGATTAGGTTAAATGGTTCCAAACTTTAGTACACAGGTAAGGTAAATGGAAGGAATGATATTGGTATTATCGCGGATGCAGAATGGAGGAAGAATGTTGTGGAAGTTAAAATGATTGAGGATTGAATCATATCCGTGAAAGTAATTATTGGAAAGGAGACTATGAACATTATTAGTGCATATGCACCCCAAGTAGGAGCAGAATCACATTTCAAGGAGAAGTTTTGGGCAAATATGGAGGGTTTGATTGAAAGTATACCAACAACCGAGAAAGTTTATATTGGGGGAGACCTTAATGAACATGTTGGTAAAGAGGCAGTACCACATGTAAGGGTTCATGGTGGTTTTGGTTTTGGGGAGTTGAATGAGGAAGGACAAACTATTATTGATTTTTCTTTAGCATACGACCTTAAGATTATCAACACGTATTTTAGGAAGAGAGAGGAACATTTAATCACATACAAAAGTGGAATTCATAGGTCTCAAATCGATTTTTTCTTGACAAGAAATACTGATAAAAGACGCTGTACTAATTGCAAAATAATTCCTGGGCATGGGGTGACTACACAACATAGATTGTTAATTTTTTATATGCAAATGAAATGTATAAAATCAAAATCTCAAATAGTTTTTTATCGAAAGATCAAGTGGTGGCAGTTAAAGGGGGAGAAACAAGAGACTTTTAGAAGTAAGTTATTAGAGGAAAGTGTGTGGGAGTTAGAAGGAGATGCTAGTATCATGTGGAAGAATATGACAAAAAATGTTGAAATGGTTGCTAAAGCCATTTTAGAAGAATCAAAAGGTTTTGGACCACGAGATAAAGAGACTTGGTGGTGGAATGAGGAGGTCCAAGAAAAGGTGCGTAATAAGAAGAATTGTTTCAAGGCGATACACTTGGACAATAGTTCTGACAATTGAGAAAAGTATCATTTGGCGAAAAAGGAGGCTAAGAAGGCAGTTAGTGATGCTCGTGCTAAAACATATGATGGGTTTTATAAGGAGTTAGAGACAAAGGCTGGTGAACAAAGGATTTACAAGATTGCAAGGAATAAAGAGAAGGAGTCGAGAGATTTGGATCAAGTAAGATGCATAAAAAATGAAGTTGGTAAGGTTTTAGTTACTGAAGGAGATATTAAGAATAGATGGGAAGAGTATTTCTATAAGCTATTTAATGATGGATGTGAATGTTCCCGTTGTGATTTGGAGGACTTGACAGTTAGCGAATGTGAGCTTAATAGGTCATTTTATCGTAGAATTAGAGTCTCGGAGGTTAGCGAAGCTCTTAAGAAAATGGATAATGGTAAAGTCATTGGACCGGATGATATACCGATTGAAGTTTGGAAATGTTTAGGAGAAAAAAGGTGTGTTGTGGTTATGTAAACTATTTAATGAGATTTTACGGTCGAAAAATATACCTGATGATTGAAGATTAAGTACATTAGTTCCTATTTACAAAAATAAAGGGGATATTCAGAATTGTGCTAATTATAGAGGGATTAAACTTATGAGTCACACAATGAAATTATGGGAAAAAGTGATTGAGCATAGATTGAGAATGGAGACTAGTATTTCTGAGAGATAATTTGGGTTCATGCCAAGAAGATCCACTACAGAGGCGATTTATTTACTAAGGGGGATGATGGAGAAGTATCGAAGTAGGAGAAGAGATTTGCATATGGCTTTCATTGACTTAGAGAAGACGTATGATCGGATACCAAGGGATGTACTTTGGAAAGTCTTACAAAAGAAGAGGATGAATATTGCCTACATTAAGGTAATACAAGATATGTACGATGGGGCATTGACTAGGGTTAAGACACCCGGAGGTGAGACAAATGAATTTCCTATAGGAATTGGCCTACATCAAGGATCATCTTTAAGCTCGTATCTATTTAACTTAGTTATCGATGCTATAACCGAGAGTATCACAGAGGAGGTACCTAAGTGCATGCTATTTGCGGATAATATAGTACTTTTAGCGGATTCAAGAGAAGAGATTAATATAAAATTAGAAATATGGAGAAATACGTTGGAGTCAAAGAGTTTTCGTTTAAGTAGGAATAAAACAGAATATATGCATAACAATTTCACAAATAACCAACTTAGAGACGATTTGAAAATTAGGCTATGGGAGGATATAATTCCTCAAGTGACAAAGTTTAAATATTTAGGATCAATTGTAAGATAAGATGGTGAGATTGATGACGATGTTAATCATAAAATTCAAGCTGATTGGTGTAAGTGGAGAGAAGTCACTGGAGTTCTTTGTGATAGAAAAGTACCCAATAAAATTAAAGAAAAATTCTATCGTACTGCTATAAGTCCAGCAGTGTTATATGGTAGTGAATGTTGGGCTATGAAGGGACAATATGAACGTAAAGTGGGGGTAGCCGAAATGAGGATGTTGAGATGGATGTGTGGTCATACAAGATTAGATAAGATTACGAATGACCATATACGTGAAGGAGTCAGAGTGGTTCCTATTAGTGAGAAAATGGTAGAGAATCGTTTGAGATGATTTGGTCATGTTTAGAGAAGACCATTAGATGCGTCAATAAGAAGAGTAGATCAAATAATCTGGAGTCCGATTAAAAAAGAGAGAGAGATCAAGACGGACACTTGGCGAACTAATAGAGCAAAATCTATTGATGAATAATATACCGAAAGGTTTGATTACTAATAGAGCGGAATGACGTCGTATGATCCATGTAATCGACCTCACCTAATGGGATAAAGTTTTGTTGTTGTTATAATCAGATTTAAGTTGTAACTCAAACCAGACGAATAAAATTACCTCCAGAAAGAAAAGGGGAGTAGTTCCAAAATGCCTAGATAATTCATTGACCGTAATTCTGGACAAGCTGATTGGAAAGAATTATTAGATAATGCCTACTACATATATGGATTTTGGATATAGCAATCAAGTTGCATAAGTTTTTTTTTGAAAGTGATCAAGTTGCATAAGTTAATTGTTTACTTCATCAATTTTTGCTTGAAATGCTGCAAGTCGACCTCTTTTTTCCTCTAGCATTTGGGCATTTTGTCGTGATTGCTCTTGCAATGCAATTGATTCCTCCAGCTTTGAGACAGATAGTTTTTTCATATCCTCAGCAAGAGCAGTAAACGCAGGCTTCAAGGTAGTTTTGTAATTACTTCCTATTATTTCTCCAGCCGAGGAACCTTTAGCATTCAATACATACTGAAAATCATTCCCAAACTTCAATCTGAAACAACAAATGGAAGATAAAAGGAGTGTCAAGGAGAAAAAGAGAAGGTAACATGTTTAATATTTCCAAAGCTATGGATTCGCTTCTCAATAAGAGAGCTCATATATGGCGAAAATTTGTGTGAAATATCTGCAAGTTACTTTCAATGTTGTATTTCACTAACAAGAAACATGATTAGATGACTGAGGCCACTATTCTCAGGCAATGTTAAAATTGATGGTGCACAACACATATCACATCCATGTTAGTGGTATTAAAAAGATTAAGCAGAGCAGTACTCTCCAATGACAATAAAAGCTTAACCAAGTTAGTGTAATATCCATGTTAGTAAAATCTTAATCTCAAAAAGAAAAGAAAAGAAAAGAAAAACCCTGGGAAGTCTTTTTAAATATGTGTAACAGGTTAGATGACCTCCATCTAAGATCGAACATAGAACTGGTTCGACCTCAACCAAACCACATTATGGCTTCTGTAGAAATAGTTATTAAGTCATACTGCACTATTAGAAAGAGAGGATCATAAGAAAAGATGGCCACCAGGGAGAGTAGATTTAATGTCTAAGCTGTCTCCTGCAGGCACAAATTTGTAGCCCTTGGTATGCCTCTATGTATACATATCATTGGTTGACATTAAATCTTGAATCAGAAACAATGGCATATGACACCATCTACATGGGACATGATGCAATATTGATATGTTGAAATGCAAAATCTCTGTTATATGTATGTATCAAAATTATTTTAGATTTATGTATTTTAGTGTTTCATAATCGAACACTTGGCGAACTAATAGAGCAAGATTTATTGGTGAATAATATATCGAAAGATTTAATTACTAATAGAGCGAAATGGCGTGTCGTATGATCCATGTAACCGATCCCATCTAGTGGGATAAGGCTTTGTTGTTGTTATTGTTGTAGTGTTTCATAATCGATTTATTTAAGCTAATAAAGTTGTTAGGTAAAGAACAAATAATGAGCATTCCTAACTTATATTAACAAACTTAAAAATAATTCAATGAGAATTGTTGATATGTCTTGAATTATGTACCATGTACCCAAAATTATAAAAGAAAAGAAAAGAAATGAGAAGGAAAAATGAGAATATGCGGTGGAAGCGGAGGGCTTGGGCCGTTAAAATTTATATATGAGGGTTAGAATTTTATATGATGTACTCTCTTTTGGCTCATAGTGAAATTCTTCTGGCGGCGACCTCCTTTGCCCGTGGATATTTCTCTCTTGTTCACATTGATGAAGAGAGTTTTACCACGTTAAATTTTTGTGTTCATCTTCTTTTTTTTTCTTTCATTGTTTTCATTGTTCATCGATCCTCAGTATTTTTATTCCCAACATATATGTGAAAAATACCTCTAAAAAGAATCTATGTGAAAATTAAGATAAAATTTATCACCTAAATGGCAAATAATTCATGAACTAGAGATCAGCCTTTAATCAGCAACTAAACCAGAATGAATAAAACTAGAGGAATAAAAACAATCAAATTTCATATCAATTGATTCAGAAGAAATAAAAAAACAGTCTATAACCCAAAGAAATCTTCACATGGTGAGATAGTCCATAAAACAAATTTCGGGTAGCAAGGGGGAATACTTTTTGACAGCCTGATTGCATTGTTCCAATACAACTTCCACCGCATTGAGCTTTCCCCTGACTGACTCATCAAGCTCCCATGCCTTCTCGTCTGACTCGCTTCTCTTGAGGTCTAGCTCATTAATATCCCTCTCAACTGATTGCAGCTCCCTTTTCATCCTCTCTACATCCCGCACATTCACCACCTGCGACTCAACCCTTTTCTGCAGCTCCTCGTTCTCCTCGCGGAGTCTGGCACATTCCTTCCCTTTAGCCTCCAGCTCCTTCTCGAAATCCTTCAGCGAGTTCTCCATTCCAGCCACCTTCGCACCCCATGTATCCACCACAGCCTGAAACTTCTTGACGTCCTCCACAAGCATTCCCTTTTCCAGCTCGAGTGCCTCCCGCTTAGAGGGCTGCGATTTCAATGCCTCGACCTTGGACTCCAGTTCGGCCGCCTCCTTCTCCAGTCGCGCGACAGCATCAGCTGTGCTGATTGCCTGGTTCTGAGCCTTGGAAAGGTACTCCTCGTCGAGTTTAGCAGCCTCATCGTCCTCCCCGGTGATGAAAAGACCGTAGCTGCGGGTGATGAAGGAGACGAGGTCATTAGAGCAGTCATTTGCATCAGAATGCGAGGTAGGGTTTGGTTGATCCGCAACGGAAATGCGTGCAAGCTGAACGAGCCAGTGCAGAACAGAGAGTAGGGGCGGCCATGCGTGTGGGGTGCCGGGTGCGCGAAGGGCGGAACGGTTGAGTTTGATGGGGCACCGAAGTTGTCGAAGGACAACGGGGAGGTCGTCGTCAAGGTCCACCAGCTCCCAGTCGAGGGAGGAGAGAATGAAACGGAACGCGTCGGTAATGTCGCGGGCGGAAGGGAGGGGCGACTTAAGGGACACCGGCGCAGACTGGGACACGAGAAAGGCGTTGACAGAGCGTAGGGCGGCGGACTGCGAGGACCGGTCGGTCAGGAGAGCAGAGCTTGCTGACGGGCGGCCGCCGACGGAGGAGGGGCGACTGCTGCAAAGGCTCGCGTCGGAATCCCGGCCGCCGCCGGGGGCGAAGTCGAAAGAGGGGAGCGGCGGCGGTGCTGCCCTTTCCGGTGGTCCAATGGAGGCTTTTAGGAATTTCCGGCGACCGCCACCGCCTCCTCGCATCTTCGTTCGATCTCAGACTCTGGTGCCCAATTGATTGCGGTGGGAAGGTTTTTGAAATGGCAATCGAAATAAGGAGGAGGAGCTCTGGATGGCTTCGAGGAGATCAGCGCCGTCGTCCGAGGCGGCGGAGTTCATCGCCGGACGGCGACAACGCGAGGAGAAAGAGAGAGGATGCGAAACTCCATTTCTACATAAGAAAAAAATACAAAAAATAATCCATAAAAATATACACTTTAATCAGGGTTATTATAGGAGTAATAGAACTTTAATCAGGATTTATACAACATAACATGCTTTTATTCGTTAGATTAAAAATATATGGATTTTATTTTATTTATTTTCATTTAAAGACTTTGAATCTGATTCATTAATTCTTGATCTGATGAATAAGAAGAATGTAGAGACACGCTCGTTAAGTCCTAATCATTATACCAATAATAATAAAAATAGCATATTTTCATCCCATATTTCTTAATAATTAATCTTCTAACTACTTTTCCTTTCTTTCTACTCTCTCTCCCCCAAATTTTTATGATAAAAAACTAATACTAATATTATATAGCATGGGATACGAGACATGCATACATATGGTTTTGCAGCTTTTGCTAGTTCTATAATATTGTAACAAATATATAAATTTGTTTTGGAAAATATAAGATAAAAAGTTCTGAAAAAAAGGCAAAAATACTTATTGAATAATCAAAAGATACAATCATTTATATAACTTATTTTTTAATTTTGTCTATAGTACTTTATTTTTTATTTTATGACCAATTTATTTCATTTTTTTCTAATACTTTACATATTCGATGCAATTATAGTTTTTCATATTAACTAAATTTATATGTATGTCTATATCTCATATTATAATAAGTATTATATTTTTATATAAAAAATAAAAACACTAATATGGAAGAGAGAGAGTAGATGAAGGGGAAGACATTAGAATATATATCATTAATTAAAAAGTAAATTGACAGATTAATCCAGCAACACTCTTCCTCTCTCTCTCTATTCTCTTCTCTCGCTCGCTCTTGTCCACTCGAGTGATCCCGTAGATATATCCCACGCTTCTGAATGCCTCAAGCGCGCCAGCCCCAATGGCGATTCTCCGAGTTCTACGTGAATGAGTAAATAAATTGATAAATTAATTTATGATGTATTTAAATGGAATGAAACGTAATAATAATAAAAAAATAAACATGATATATTAATTTTAATGAATATTTAAATGAAACGTAAATGATGCTAATTGTTTAGTATTCATAAAGTAAAATTGACAACCATTAAAAGGAGCCCAAAGCTCTCAAGTAGCGGAACATAGAAAGAATTAATGACTCATGAGTCACGATCATGACCCAGTTATGTGCATGGGGGTTATGTTGATGCAATAATTTTCGGATAGCTAATTCATAATATTTTTCTGAGCTCAACCTATTAAAGAGACACGATAAATTAAAATAATAAAATCAAGATTATAACACCTAAAATATGTCTCGGCAAACGTGACAAACAAGTCTTGAAGAGTACATTGATGGTCGCACCAATCTTCAACCTTAAATTGTAACCTCTCTTCTTGTGGTCATAGCCTGTTTTGTGCTAGAGACCTAGATTGATGGTCTTCGACACATAGTTGGCGGTGGGCCGTCCAATTTTTTTTCTTTACATTCTAGCCATTGTTTGAGCTTGCAACACCGTTACCATATGTAAACCTACAATTATTTGTGGTTTTTTAGACTTTTTGATGGAAATTCTGCATGCTAACCATCACGTATTTTGACCTCGATGGATTTTTTTTTCGAGGGCGATGGGCTATGGTAATAATCTCATGACATGCACGTTAGTGCACGAAACTCTAAAAAATGATGCCTCGATGTGGAGAAAATGTTGGAATTGGAAGGTTTCAAATTTCAAATGTATTATTATTGAAAATAAGTTCATACTAATTAATTAAGCATAAAATGTAACATCACATCTTTTCGTTAATGAAGTGTTATAATATTGAATGAAAAGATATGTTCACATGTGTTATAAGTGAAATGGTGTCATAAATAAATTATCTCATTAATGAAAGAATATTCTTAGATAAAGAGTCGCATCACTTCATAAGTGAAAAGATATGTTTACATTTGAATAGGTGTGTTCATATTTTAAGAGTTATATTCACATTTGAATAGATGCATTATTTCATCATAAGATGTGTCCATTGATGATGTATTCTTTTATCATAATGTGTGTCCTTATATGAAAAGAAATTTAGTGAACCTTTTCATTAATAGGCGTATTTTTTAGACGAAAAGACACTAGACGCATCCTTTCATGAAGCATCCTTTGAAATCTATAAATAGGCTTTACCTTCTTACATTTTCAATCACTCAAAACAATCGAAAGAAATTGCAAGTGATGAGAAGTAATGAACATGTGATGAGTACTATGTGTACAACACATGAAAATGCATTCAAATCATTGTAAATTACTATAATAAAAGACTGATTTCTTCAACAATTGTTAGTTGGCGAACTCGGTGACTTCATTGTATCTTGGGAGTATTATTGTCGTAAGCCCAATAACAAACTTCGTGTGGGGACAAATAATTATTTAAAGATAACGATTCGTCGTGCCTCGAAGTCGTGATTTTATTGCTACTCTTTTCATCTCTTTCCATCAATAATTATAATACGTGGCATCAATTATAATAATAAAATTACTAAGAACTTTATTGCGGAAAAATGAGCGTCAGAATATCAAAAGGCATTACTAGTTAATACGATCCATGATGAAGGAAGAAACGACCATGACCTCCAATCAGTTCAACATTTGAACAGATGTTTGATTTCAAAATAAATAACTATAACGTTTTCTTAATGCAAGAACCAATTATCAGACTAATGAAATTTAGAGAGCTGGATGTTTTTGAGATAATTAAGTCATGTATGGCTATCCTCAAGCTCTACATCTTTTAGCACCTTATTAAGCAGAATTCTTACATGCAAAATCCCAGTGCAAGGGAAAGAATACTCATGAACGAAAATGTCTCATACAATAGAACCATAGATGATAAAACAATAATCAATTGATGTTTGAATCATAAATAGGTAAGCAGTAAGAAATGTACGTTAAAGCTTTGGATTCCTATACTTTGATTTAAATAAGAAATGGGTCATACTTCATCATATTAAGGTCTATACTCTGTTCTTTACCATGACTGTGCCTTGTCTCCACTATGTCATACTTTGTACTTTATTGAATAATGTTTTATCTTTACCATACTATATATTGTACTTTACTATATTATATTTTACTGTACATTATTTTACTGTGAGTTGCACTACATTTTTTACGTTACTATACCATCCTTAGAGTTCGTTGTCCTATGCGAGTTCAACTTTGTTATGTTGGTATGTCAAATGTGTCACTACACATCTGTAAAGTCCAAATACCCGCTTTAGGGAAGGTGTAATGCATACCCTTTTCGAAATATATATGGGAGATAACATGTACCCCAAGAATAGTGGTTATTTAAGAATTTATAGGTTCATTGTCTCATTAGCTAAGCTACATGTCCCTCTGACGCTATACTTTGAAATTCATATGTTGCCCTCTTTGGAAAAAAAAGGTTTGTCAATACATCATCATTTTTCGGAACACAAGTGAGAGATGACATGTATCTCAAGAGTAGCGATCATTAAAAACATGTAGGTTCACTGTCTCCTCAACTTAGTTACTTGCCCCTTCACTATACTATGCCTTGATCTTTATTCTATACTTTGGGGTGTCACAACAATCTCGTAGTTTCATTTTTACTTTACATGTTTTTGCTTATCATTTATGGAATCTAGAATCATGAATCGGAGAAAAGTGTGGAGTCAGATCCCTTTTCTCTAAGTTAACAATTATGAAAGTTCGGTCCCAAAGGAGTATTTACATTCTTTACAATAGAACTCGGGCCGGTTACGAGTAACCTGGTTCGAGTCTTTAGTTTAGGGTCCATGAGTGTGACTCGGGCCGAGTCGGGGTCCAACTCAGACTGGGTCAGCATTCGTGCGTTACATTCATTCTAAAACCTTCCTATTGGATCAGTTGGTTTGGACCGATCGGCCTGAATCGTTCAATTTGGTTGAACCGATCAACCATTTTCTGGATCAGTCAATCGTTTCCCTCCCGTCCGGTCGACCTAAATCGGTCAACTTGGACCAGTCGATTATTCCTTCTGAATCGGTCGATCGCTCTATTGGACTTGTCGACTGCTCTTATTAGATCGGTGAATCGTTCTCTTTAACAAGGTGCACTGCAGGATCGGTCGATCGTACACATGAAATCGGTAGACTGATCGTCGTAGTTCATTCATGAATTACCGAATCGGATGATCGTTCCGATTGAATTAGTCGACCGATCATGTGATTACGCTAGTGTAGCACACTAGTCAGATCGGTCGACCGATCGTAGGTCGATTTGTGTCGTCTAAATTGGTCGACCGGTTGTATGTCGATCTGTGTCTTCTAAAATCGGTCGACCATTCTTATTGAATCGCTCGATCGATTCTGCGGACCAATAGAGCCGCCGATTTTTTTCTCCATCTTCGATTGACTTCCGACTGTCAAATCGCAATGATGACAATATGAAAAAGGAAGCTCAAACATTCGGGATCATGATAGAATCTTCGCATGCATCAAACGACCAATATTTCATCGTCTAGGGGGATTAAACATCTAGAGTACCTTTCAACCATCATTTTGATTCGTCGACGACTCGTACGTCATCTTCTCGATTGGCGATCGTTCCTGACCGATGAGAATGTGCGTCTGGTCCTCGCAAACATCGAAGGAGAGATCACCGTGCTCTGAACATCCGTCGCTCGTCCTATCGTCGAGTGCTCTGTCCGCCCGAGTGCGCGTCGATCGCCAGAGTAAGGGGAGAACGGGGTGGAGCGGCGGCCGGTCGAGAGAGGATCCAAGGGGACGCAAGGGTTCCCTTCATGTCCCTCCAACTGGCAGTGATCGAGGCGTAATCAGGGGAGGATTCCTCCCCCGATTGGGAGTTTCGTTTCTTTATTTTTTTTATCTGAATTGAATTGCTTTCCTTAATTGTAATGGAATCTGATTTTCAAATTTTTTCCATCTGCAGTAATTTGCCATACGTTACAAAAAAAGTTGTCATTACAAAGTTAGTGCTCTAAACCGGCAGGCTTTAGCATAAAAGTTAAACTTTACATCCCATTTTTTGTAATATTCAATAATGAATTTAATGTTTGTACCACTCACAAAAATGATAATTAATAAGGATAGAAATATGTACAAATATTATTTCCTAAAAAATGATAGGAAATTTATGAGATTGATGAGTACGCAGAACATCCCGTTCTACTTATTTCTTATCAATTAATATGATTATAATTTATAATTAAATTGATGAGTTTATTTGAGTAATTTGATAATAAAAATATATCATTTAAGGTCAAATAAAATTACAATCGTTGAGTTAATCATGATCGGATAATTCGATGATGTTGATTTTAATTATATTTACTATTTATTATATATTTCAAATTAATATATAATTATTTTATTAATTTAATAGATAAATTTAGTATTTTACTATTCTAAATCAAATGCTCTGTATATACATTCTCCTAAAAAATTATGAACTACCAAATTCTACAAAATTATTTAAATATTGTTTTTTTTCAAATATACATTTAACCGTGATCAACCCGAAGCTTCATCCGACGGCCGAGATGACTGTTCTTGCACATAAGGCATCTACCATTTGATCCCACTCTCTCTCTCCGTCTCTCTCCTTCCACAGCGAGGCGAGCGAACGAAGCGGACGATTCTTGTCTTCCTCCTCTCCGTCGGCCCCTTCGGCGGCCGCTTCCGAAACCCTAAAGCCTCCGATCGCCTCCTAACCCCTGAGCCTGAGATAAAAAAATGGTTCTCTCTCCTTCTCTCACCTCTTCAATGCATTTTTCTTCGCGCTGATCGCTGTTTTTTTTTCTAATTCCGTCTTCTCGTCTCAGGCACCCGATGAATCGCTCTCTTTGATTTTTTACCCTTATTTGATATCTTTCAATCGTCTCCGTTTCGATTTTTATCGTGGTCAGATTTATTCGATCATCCTCGGATTTTCGGCGCGGTAATAATTTGCTTTTTATAGGGCTTTTCGATAATTTTCGACCATTTTCGATTTGTTTTCCTTTTCATCTCTTCAAAATTTGCTTACTTTTGCTGTATGAGATCATATCTCTTCTATCAGGATTCATCGGGGTTTGATTGCAGTCCTATTCTGTGCTTTTAGATGGCGAGGGGTGGAGGAAGGGACAGGTTTGATGAGAAGGAACGCCGGAGTGGGTGGGGAGTTGCGCCTCCCTCACGGAACCTTTGGGTCGGAAACCTAAGTCCTCATGTCATTGAGAGGGATTTATCTGAGCTCTTCTTTAGGTTTGGGGATATCGAAAGCCTATCTTATGCACCTGGCAGGAGCTATGCCTTCGTAAATTACAGGAAGGTGGAAGATGCCATCATTGCGCTCAAATCACTCCAAGGTTGCAATATCGCTGGATTTCCTGTTAGGATCGAGTTTTCAAAGGGGGTTAGTCATGACAACCTTTGTCTGCTCCCAATTCGTTATTCTATTTTGGTTGTAGAGTGCAGTCCCTGTACTTCAATTCACGTAGTGCCTTCTCCACAAGTTAATTACAATACATGCGTTAACAAACATAAAGGTTGCAAAGCAAATTAAATAGTATGAAGCAATTGTATCTTTGTGGTAAACAAGGAACCATTGCTAAGGTGCATCTAACATACACAAAAGAAGCTGAATCAAATATGATATTGCACATAACAGTTACAGAATTATTCATAGTTTCATGGCCTATTAAATGCAATATATATTGCCCTTCTAAAAATAAATTATATGCAAGCATTAAATCAATATCAGTTTTGAACTTTTTTATCTATTCTTCAGAAGGTAATTCATCTTGGCAATTTTTCAGAACATTCAACTACCTCAAATGCTAAATTTCCATCACAACTACACTGTTATGATGGGAAAAAAGAATCATGTAAATACTGTTGGACTAATGAGCTCGAGCTCTGCTCTATTTGCAGGTTTGAATAATAGAACATCACCTGAAGGTGGCACTCCGTTATTTATTTTTGTTTAGATAGTTTAATATCTAATCACTTGACAATGAAACAGTTTGTGCCTAAGTTCTAATCTCAGGTTGACAATTATGCTTTGGTCTTAGCCTCTTGAATGCTCATCATTATGCAATAGAGAAACGCCAAATTAATTGCTCACATGGTTCCTTAATTATGCAATACCGAAAGGTTTAGTTACTAATAGAGCGGAATGGCGTCGTATGATCCATGTAGTCGACCCACCTAGTGGGATAAGGCTTTGTTGTTGTTGTTGTATGGTTCCTTAATTAAGTTGTTCTGACATTATCAGCAGATATTAAAAGTGAATATGATGATGTTATATGAAAACGGGTTATCATGAAAGAATATTTGAAAGGTTATTTAAATTGTTATCCCCTTCTTTTACTGGGTTGTGCACATCTGAAAAATGAAGCTAAAGTTACATATATCATTTTTACACTTGCATCTCATGCATGTGAGAATGTTACCAAAGATCATCCTTGTTCTTACTCATTTGAGTGGGCCTGGAACTTTATTGTGATGTCAGCATGACACCAAACTATTTTCATATCCAAGGTTCGGTGTCTTAATCAAGTCAACAACTTCATTGATACATATGCACGGTTAGTGATTACTAAAGGCCAATGCTGAAGTACAATATAAACGTTGATCTTCATGAAAATTAGGTTTCAGTCAATAAGCAGATGATGGCTTTTGCATAGGAATGCCAAAAACATCCATACACACTTTGAAAAAAACATGTACATTGGTGACAAAAAATAGCATTTAGGCTTTTTACAGGAATACTGTAATGTTTGAATATTTGACATAAGATATTTTGTACCATTAAGTAGACTGCAGTAGGTTATACAAACCAGATCATGAATCTCATTAACATAGGTTGTTGGGACTATAGTAGTTGTTAAGTTAACAAGCTGCAAACCTTGGCTTCGAATCATTAATATATGTTGATATAAATTTTCACTTTGTTACACCTCGAATAAAAGCTTTCATCTCGCTTAAATTGGATTACAGAAGCAATTATGATGGACAAAACTGAAAAAAAACACCCAAACAACTCCATCAAGGATGCAGAAAAAAAAATTCAAACACAATTTGATTGAGTGTGGTTCTCATCAGTATACGTTTATATATATATATATATATGCTCATGAGACTATTGTTTTAAAGTTTATACTTAGCTTTATATATTTGTTAATCAGGGGAAAATACTTTGTTGAGAAAGGATTAGTAGACAATTGTGCTAACCGTCCACTTGCATTAAACAATCAGCAAAATGTAACCAATGTAGTGTAATTAAGGTAAGAGTGGGCTCCCCCTTCCCTCCCTCCTCCCATACCACCCAAACATCACACACAGGCACCAAACTGCCCCTACTCTATGAGGTGATGTGATGTACACTAGTATATAAAAGCATCTCTTCCTCTAAAAAGTACCACATGATGATGCAACTGATTGACCTGCAAGAAAAACATCATAGAAGGGACAGCCTTGTGTGTGGGCTCCATTATGTGCGCAAGGCTTGGTATGAATACCAAAAAACTAGGCTCGATTACGTTGCAACCTATCCATTGTCAAACATTCTTAATGATGTTGCTTCCATAGAAAATGCGCTTAATGTCCTCTACAGTACTTCAAAGGATGCAGGTGGTTAAGGGGCCCGGCAAACACCTCTCTTTATACTGCCTTCGTGAGGTTCTGTTTTCACGTTATCAGCCGACAGACCAACTGTCCTAACTCCTAAGTATTTCATCTGTCCACCAGTTGTTCGGAAGGAGTCTGATCCAGTTTGACTGAGCAAAGACTAACACGAGTGCTAATCTTAAATTTTCTTTGTCGCCTCATCTGATCTTTTCCTTTCAAGTTCTACATCTTTCCTCTTTCTAACAAGGAAATTCATTGTTAATTGAAGCTAATGACTATAAGTTAGGAGATCCGGTATAATTTTGTATAGTTGGAATCATATTTATTTTTGTTGTTACTAAGCTCTTTTCTTTGCTAATTGAATGAATTTGGAATTGTGGGGTTTTAAGCATAATAAATGAAATAACGAAGATCTGATATCTTGGCTGCAGTAGTTTCATGTTATTGCTTATCTTAATTTTCATTGTATACCATTTGCAAGGAGCAAAAATTGTTCGTGCACCTGAAAGAAATTTGTAAATTTCTTTTTGTTTTTGAATTCCTATAATTTCCTTCATTGAGTCAAGTACATCCAATTTATCTAATAAAGGAAATATTTTTTATAAGGAAACTTGTACCTATCACGTTTATAATCCTTTGACATTTTTTCGTTACCCTAGATTGAAATGATGATGATGCTTGAAATGATGATGCTGTGTAAGGCCATCATTAACAATAGAGATAGTAATGAAACGTGAATTTAAAATCTCATACACTACCTTGGATTTTATGAGACCCTCAGGCACCTGACACAAGGATCCATAAAGCACAGTGATTGAATTATCATATATCATCCCCTCAAAAAAAGAAATATCATAGATCATGAATTGTGGGGTTCATAATCTATAAATTGCACAATAGTGAAGTCCAGTTGGGTTGCAACATGATTAAACAATGTTCATGAAATATCAATGTGTGACATGTCAATTTGAGTGTGTTTGAAGTGACAATTCGATAAAGTGAAATATCAATACGCGATTTCATTAAAGTGGAGAAGAAAGAAATTTAACTATCATTGTGACTTCAGCAATATTCATGAGAAATGGTTAACTGATGTCAGGTACACACTGATCCAAGAAACCACATTATTGATTAAACAAATAAAAAAATAATGTAAATGAAAAGAAAAATCTTGCAAGGACATGGTTTGAGCTGATGATTTCTCTATGAGTTTGTGGCCTGCACACATTGCTAAGTTACTGTGGGTGGTTTCTTGATACACCATATTACAAGTATATTCCTCTAAAAAAACATAACATTAGAAGTATATTTATTTTGTGCGCTGGACATGCACTCCATCGTATAGTATCTTCGGAATAGTAATTCTTCTTTTCTTTGAGTGCGAAGGAGATCTACAGTGAAAAAAATTTACAAAATTTCTTTTGAGATAGAGTTAATTGTTGCTGTTGCGAAATTTGTTCTGATTTGGTGGTCTTAACTGGTTAAAGTACGGCTGAAAGGTACTGCTAAATCACAGTTCTGCGGGTATTAACTATACAATCTCCATATTTAAAATTATGCTGATCTTTGTGGTTGTTCTGATACGTCTGTACAGGTTGGATTCGTTATTATTGTCTACTAAGTTACAAATTACAATATCCATCTTCTTTTATTTATGAAAACTTTATAATCAGACATAATTGTACCAAAGAGCAAGTTCAGATCTAGGTGCTTTTTGTATCTGTTGAAGAAATACTTACTTTTTTCCTCCAAGTTTTCCTCCATTGTGCTTTTAGTTAGCATCATCTTACAAATGGTTGTTCAGACCATCAGGCTGGGTTGTCCATGTTCGCGCAAGTTTAGTTTTTTCATAGGCACATGTTACTCTGCCCATATTCAATGCAGATTCTGAGGATTTTCATTATTGATTTCTTGAGAAAATTGAATGACAGGATAAAAATTCAGTGAACCCACAAGATGCTGAGTATCCTCTACATACTGCTGATGAAAGATTTTCGATTGAGAGAGAAGAGACACTATTGCAAAGGGATTACAGATTGAATCATCAGAGTCCTGAAAAACCATATGACAACACTAGGGGAAACAAGGGCGCAGAACCCAGTGAGGTATTATGGATAGGATTTCCACTCTCTCTCAATGTTGATGAAGTGTCTTTACGGAGGGCTTTTTCACCTTTTGGTGAAGTTGATAAAATCTCTACATTTCCTGGCCGTAATTATGCCTTTGTTCAGTTCCGAAGTATAGTTGCAGCTTGCAGAGCTAAAGAAGCTCTTCAAGGAAAACTTTTCAACAATCCTCGTGTACATATTTGTTTTGCCAAGAGTGATTCTTCTTCATCTGATCATTTTAGGAACTCCAGCAACCCTTTCAATTCAAATTTAAGAACTAATTTTCCATCAGGTTTGAGTGGACAAGACAGTGACCATTTCCAATTGGATAACAATTTTGACAGTCCTGTTCGAGAGTTTCCCGGGCCATCTCCAAGGTTGCTTTCAAACTTGGATACAGTTCCTAGGGATACAACTTCACTAGGGTTTGGTAGGAATTATTTCCCTCGATCAGGTGCTGGCCAAGAACATAATAGAGTACGAGAGTTTGATCCAGAAAGAAGAATGCCAGAAGATTTGTATGAGCGCTTTGGAGGCAGTCCTGCACTGGAGAGAAGTAGACTATGGCATGATACCCCTTCTGAAAGATCTCGGAGAACTCCATCTTTTGAAGATCCTTGGGATCTTGAGGAAGGCTCATTTCCATTGTCCAAGAAACTGAAAGCAGACACATTTCCTGATAAAGAACTTCCTGAGTATCCATTCTCCGACTCAGAACATGGAAAGCATGCAATTGGACTGCCAAGGGGTTTTCCTAGGCTGCCTGAAAGCAGTACATATAATAGGAATTTTGAATCTCTTCCTTTTGATAAAAAACACTTATGTGACTCCAGGAACCCTGCTCATCCACTTGCACAAGGTGATGAATCTAGGAGAACATTTGATAGATTAAATGCAGGTCGAGGTCCTTTGCCTTCCAGTGTGAACAAATTCCAAAGGGTAAATCCTGAATCTCTTCAACCTAAAAAAGAAGAGTGGAAATGGGAGGGAGTAATTGCAAAAGGAGGTACTGCAGTTTGTCGAGCACGCTGCTTGCCTGTTGGCAAAGTCCTTGATTTTATGCTGTAAGTATCATGTGCTACTTTTATATGGCTTTATCTCGAGCTGTTTGTATGATTGACAATTCCTTTTTTTCCACACAAAAAGAAAAAAAAAATCTTGAGCTGGTTCAATATTATAAAACAATTGTGTAAACATATAGTTCAAATTGGGTATAAAACTAAGTTATATTTCATGGTCCTTTGTTCTTAAGATGTTTATAATTTTCCTTAATTAAGCTCCTGTGGTTTCTTCTATCTAAAAAAATTTTCGGATGTTCTATCTACTGTTATTCTGCTGATTTATTCTAGCATTGCTGCTCTCGTCTTATAAACATGTTAAAAATTTTGTGTTTTGCATGCTCTTAGTTAACTATTATGTTTCAGGCCCGAGTTTCTGAACTGCACTGCTAGGACAGGCCTTGATATGCTTGCCAAACATTATTACCAAGCAACCAACAGTTGGGTGGTCTTTTTTGTTCCAGAAACTGATGCAGACATTTCTTTCTATAATGAATTCATGCACTATCTTGGTGAGAATCAGCGAGCTGCAGTTGCCAAACTTGGCGAACGAGGCACCCTATTCCTTGTACCGCCATCAGATTTCTCTGAGAAGGTACTGAAAGTACCTGGGAAATTGAGTATTTCTGGCGTCATTTTAGCGTTTCAACAGCCTTCTTCGAATTATGAATCTCTGCAGAATCCTCTGGAAGTTATAAAACCAAAACTGCCAACTCCTATTTATCAGCCTACAGATTTACTTAGTTCTGGTGAAGGTACATTTGGGAAGTCTGGTTCCCCTGAATTTAGGCCATCGTTGCAGTGGCAAAACTACAATACATCAGGTCAATTGACACCTGGAACTTCTGCATTCGCACAACCATCTCGATCACTGCCGAAAGCAGGAGAAAACTTTTCTCTTGCAATCAAACTGCCCGATCATAATCGGGATATCATAAATGACCAAGGTCAGTCCCAAAATCCTTCCTTACCACCAAAATGGTCAAGTCATGTTCACATCCCAGGTTCTAGGTCTGGGAGTTTTCCTCCACCATCTCCAAATGCTGCATTGCATTCAATTCGCTACCCCATGGGAGAATCATATCCGGTCATAAACTCTAGGTCTGGAGAAGCATCCAACTCGAGCAAATATGTGCCTGAAATGCCAGGAATGGACCCATTACCGCCAAACAAGCTTGCCACTCAACAGGAATATAAACCTCCTATTTCTTCAGCTATGCCATTTGCTCTGCAATCAGAACACCTAGCTCAGCTAGCAGCTCTAGTTGGGAGACAGAAGAAACAAGCAGGGAAAGAATCAGGTGTATCAAACTGTAGAGAAAGTGGACATCCGAACTTCCCAACAAATCCCAATTTGCAGGCCCATGCTTCTGCATCATACACCCAGTCTACAGTTCCACATGCTCAGCCAAAAGTGCTACATTCTGTCCCTTCGTCTGTGTCTCAGGTTAGCCAAACTAAAGATGTCCAAAAGCGCCCGGCTGTTTCTGCCGGGCGTCCAGTGGCAAACCTTCGACAAACAGGTAATCATCTAGCACCAGGTAATTCTCAGGACACAGAAGTGGATCCCCAGATGCGTCTTCAAGCAACATTGCAACTTGCAGCAAGCCTGCTTAATGAGATCCAACAACAATCAAAAACAGGCGACCAACATTAGAGTAGGTATATTTTTTAACACCATCTGCAATGGTATCTGCATAAAGTTGCTCTTTCCATTCCTCTATTTTGTAAAGTGTAATAATTGCTGTGAATTATGTTCTGTTCACAATTCACGTTTCACTTTTGAATTCACTAGAAAGAAATGAAATGCACAATCATAGTTTGCTGATAATACTGTGCTTCCTTATCTGATGACCTACATGTTATTGCATAATTTTTGGCTTCTTTGCAAAGACAAATTTTCATTGAATTGCCACTCAGTAGATACTATGTTGATTGTCTTTATTAACAGGAAACCCTGTAACTTAGAATACATAGCTTTACTGGCGTAGTCTACATATCCATTAGGCACAAGGGTTAAAAGTGGCTAGTTGTTTCTTTTTTCTGCGTACATCAATCTTGCATATGCTTTGGCCATGTATATTAATGTCTTATTTGGGTCATGCATATGAGGGAAAAAAATCATTCTCACTGCAAAGAATCTCCATCTACTTTTCTCTATTATCATACATCTTGTGTGGCGACACATGGATAAACCTCATTTGAAGTTCTTAGACTTAAACCTTGACATGTAAGGTTTTCTTTTTATTTTATTTTATTTGTTTATGCTTCTCTCAATCCTTTTCAAGTTTCTAATACTTATACAGGCTTTAGGGTTGTGATGAATACTGTAACTTTTAAGAGGGAGTGCTGCTACAGTTTCATGCTGTCACTTTGAAAGGAGCGGGAGCGGGAGACTCTTGATTTTAAAAGTCTATGTAGTGCAATCATTATTCGTTTTTTTTAGAAGAGCAATCATTATTCGTTTTTTTTAGAAGAGCAATCATTATTCGTTTATAAATAAGCTTTGATAATTACCATGGCTGGTGATCATCTTTTCTCCCCTCAAAAGAGGAAACTTATATTTGGATATGAGAATAATGGCCTTAAAAAAAATTCACATTGTAATACTATGGTTTATGCATGAGATAATATATGTGAGAATATTAAGGTGAAATACAAAAAATAGTGTGTGCTCACATACTGACCCATCCCAAACATGGGACTCGTATGTAAAAGTTGAAAATCCCATATGGATAGTGGGTTCCATGTTATTTATGTATATACATTTAAAAAAATTATGTGCACCTTAATACTCCTATTTGTATGTAAGTCAAAGACAATTTATCGTCATTTTTTCTATTACATTCTTTGTAGAATGTTCTGCCCTACATTGGTGATAATTCCTCTGTAGCTTCTAGATTATGATTTTTGCTACTGACTATTGGGCTTGGGAAATGTTTTGATCAGCTACGTTATTCCTATCTTTTACCTAAATATTCAAGTTTTCATTAATCAACTGAGGCCAAACTTTGAGTCACTTTATGCCATTCGAGTTTCTTGTTTTTTTTCTTCTCTTTATGGTAAAAGTGGAAATTCACCACCTGAGGAATGATATGTTTCATATCTGATTGGCAAGCAACATGTTAAAAAGTGTTTCTTTCTTTTTGAACAGTTGCAGCAACATGTCTTAGGGGAAGCTCTAATTTGATGAACTCCTATGCAACAGAAGAAGTCTCGCATCGATTTCCGTGCACCGTCGTTCTTTTATGATTTCAGCAGTTACTGATGAGATTCCCGGAGGAGGAATCTTCCCAGTTGACTCGCGGCTGTTTGGATATGATTCATGTAATTATCGAGCAGAAACATATGTCGTCCTCTCTTTGCGGTTAGATCTTGTTTACCAAAAGCGTTGTCATCTTATAGATTTTTTTTTTAAGGCGCAGTTAGACAGTGAATTCCCATATGCACTAACAGAATCTACCTGAGGTGCTGGAAATTCTTTGAAACAACTGAAATCTGATTTCATCATAAGGGGCATTAGATCCATAGGACCAATCATATTCATCTTCTCTGTTACTTCATCACCGCCCTTTTTCTAAATTATTTTTAAGTTTTTTTCATTTTAAGGTTCTTTTGATCAGATATATATATTTCGGGTACATCTTTTAGCAGGGAACAATGATAATATTCAATGAGTTGATATTTTTAAGAAGATATAATTAAATCAGTTTCCAGATTAATTAAAGGATCGATATAATTTGGTAGCAATTATTTTTATGGGTAATAAAATAAAATTAGATAGTTTTTTTTACTATTTTTTTTTATTATGCAAGAGAATTCTGGTATGCGACAACTGCAAAATTCCCAAAATTTTCTAGAATGGAGCACATTGCCCCCTCCTTTTATGAATTAAATATTCATTCTTTTTATCCATATGCTCTTTTTTTTCTCATTTTACATCAACGAACCGAATATGCCAGTTTTTTTTGAAAGAAAAAATAGATAAAGAAAACAGAAATAATTATTGAGAGAAAGAAAAAAAATAGGAAAGGGTAAATGAAAGTAAAAGTATGGATATTGGGCAAAGGAGAAAAAACAAATAATAATTTTATTTGAATACATATATTTTAATCAAAATATAAAAAAAGTTCAACCAAACAGAAAATGAACTCTCTTTTTCTTACCCTCAACTTTTTGTAGCCCCAACAAAAACTTTTTATTTGCACGTCTGACCCGGACGAGAGAGGTCTGTGGAGATTGTTATTCTTGTTGCATTAATATTTAATACAGTGATCGAAACTACAAAAGTAAATTGTAATAATTATTTACAGTGATTGAAACTACAAAAATAAATTGTGACAAGTATTTGCACAATTACATCATGCCACCAAACATCATATTATATCGTGTATTTATTCAAGAAACCTCAGCAGCAATTCTCGCTGAAAGTTTTCTCTTCCCACGTTTTATTTTCAACAATAAAAGAATGAAACAATAAGTGCGAACTACGAAGTAATAAAGATTTTAGTTTTTACAGAACAACGATAGAAATTGAATTATATATATATATATATATATATATATACTTTATTACCTATATACATACACAAATCCATGGAATTGAACGGCGGAGGAAAAATTTAGCTCAATATCGAACGGGCTTCGTTTACGGATCGAGGTGGGTCCAAATCCTTGTCCTGCAGTGAGTTCCCCAACAGCTTCTGCATTTCCGATGCGAACAGATCGTCCAGAATCTGTGGAACACAAGTGCAGATATCACATTAGCAGAATCTAACATTAGATCTCCTGTTCTCTCATTGGATCATGATATGTACTGTGTGCAGTGACCGTGTCTTTACCCCGAGAGCATAATCAGATGCTTTGTACCAGATTCTGTTCTCTTTTCGGCTCTCCAGAAAGCTCAGCACAATCTGACAAAGGAAGCAGTGAAGCACAGATCAAAATCCAACAGCACGTAGCATTGCCATTTTCAACAGTTCAGGAAGCAATCGTTATATAGAAGTATCACCTGCCCCATTCTGTCCCACAAACCGCGACAGATTGCAACAAAGATCCTGCTGGAGAAGACTTGGTGCAGGTTTTGTACGGAATCCGCGAGCTGCGAGCACAGCGCCTGCATCCTGTCCCGGATCTCCGCTTCGCCTTCGGCCTCTTTCGTTTCTTCCAGGATTCTCTTAAGCCTCGTCATCCTGTTTGCTTGCGTCTGAAATCAAATTTAACTTCTGTCAGCATGTTCGAGAATTCTAGATCGAGTTTGTGCGCAGTAGTAAGCGCATGCAGAACACTTACGTTGTCGACCAGCTTCGATACGATTCCCTGCGTGTACTTCTTGTACTTCTTCTTCAGCAGAACGGTGACTCCGTTCAACTGCTCCCCGAAGCTTGTCGTGCCGTCGCTGATGGTCAAGTAGGACGCCCAGCCTTTCAGCGTCTCTTCGATTCTGCTGTGCAGCACGTCGAGGATTCTTTTGATCGTGTTCAGAAAAGTTCCCAGCTGCGTTACAGGGTTATAGTTTTATCGTTGTTGTCTTCTGTTGCTCAATCCATAGATAGTTTTGGAAAGGGAACACTTGCGCACCTGATTGGGAACGACGTAGGAAGATGCAGACTGTCTTCTCGTTAGTTTCTGCATCTGCTTCTCGAGTATCTTTGGTATGCCATCCTTCAGTGGCATCAGAGTGTCGCTGTAGCACTTCTCGAGTTCCTTTATGATCGCTCTTTCGACGTCGGCGACGACCTATGGACGAGGAAATTCAGAGGCATCTTAGTTCATTGATGGAGGACATGCAGAAGATGAATGCACATCACAGAGCAGGTTTTGCTTACATCCTCTAAGGTCAGCAGGTATTGAGGCCACCTGTTTATCACGACCTCGTACTCAGTTATGCTCTTGCTGATCTCTTCGTACATGTGCTCGACAAATGGGGATATCTGGAAGCCTGTCAGCACTGCAGAATATGATACCTGCACATGGCATGAGAAAATTTCAGAAAACCGTCTGTATTTGCAAGTCCTGCTTAAATACACGAGATGAGCGAAGTGAAAAGGGAACCTTCTCTGACTTGCACAATTCAAGTAAGTGAAGACGAGTTTCTTGGATCCAAACAATTATATAGTCGTGAAATAAATCTCTCGAAACAACCCCTCCATGAACAGGCCTGTGAAGCCAGCAAACCACATTACTTAAAATGAATAATTATTACTCCAACCGTATTGCATTGATGTTTGCTGACAGTGTCTCTGACCTGATGTTCCAAGAATCAAGATCACTCTCAAAATCAGCAGTTGCGATCAGCAATTCAGCGACATGTTGTGACGGCCTTGAAGGAGGGCAAGCGGCGAGAAAACGTCTTAACCTTTTACTGAGCTCAGTGCTATAAAGTGAAGCAGTTATATTTGGCAGATCTATGGAGCTGCAGTAGAAGGGAATGGCAGAGTTATGATATAGAACAAAGAATGCAAATATGCTAGAAACTTAGCAAATGATATTGGCTTCAGTTCATGTGGGAAATAACAAGCATGCCTAGGAAGAACGTGCTGGTTGTGAATTTTGATGTCAGCCTGAATTTCATTGCTTATGTTTGTACACAGTGTCTTCATCTTCATATATGCGGTTGATATGGTCATAGGGTCAGCAAGAACTCCATCACAGTTATTTGACATAAATTCGTCAGTTTCAAGCATATGCCTCCTGCATCTCTTTAAAGCTGCTGTCTGTGCAAAGAAGTGCATAATTGTCAGTTCAATGAGCTGAAGGACCTCTATTTTGTTTTTTTTTTCTCTTGGAATACCGAAAAGTTCAACACTCAAAAGCAAATTAGAAGGATGACACGTGAGGTTTAGCTTTCATTTTCCATGTCTTACCTGGAAATAGTTTCTCAAGATGTTTTGTGTTTCCTGAGAGAGAATGTCATGAAGGAGAGTGAATATTTGTACAGCTGGGGTTATGGCTGGTGCAGTAGAATCAGGGATTGGTCCAAGAATGTCTGCAATGCCAGTTGTTGAGAACTCATCTAATGACTTGTAATTATGGAACACTGTTGCCAACAAATTCTTGATTTGGTATTCACAATCAAATAATATACTTCTCTGCAGGTAAAAAAGATTACGGGCATGTCAATTTCATCTTGACGTAACTCATCTACAATGTACAAATTCTGGATGAGTTGATTTCAAGTGTAGTACAGTACCTCTTGCCGAGTCAAACTTTTATCACCTCGAGCCCTCACGATAGGCAAAAGGAGGTCGTATATGAGCTCTAAGCATTCCTTGGTCGGTGTTGCAACATTCATGATATATGAAAGATACCTAGGGAATTCACCAAATTGTATATTTTTTATCATAATAGTAAGACATTAAATGTAGTATATATTCATAATATGTTAATGTACCTAAGCTTTGTATATGCAGCTGACACTCCATAATAATCAGCAAACTCGTTCAATAGCCACTTCCAGACCCCATTAATCTCTAAATTTTTCTGTTGAAATTGCTGCGCCCGCATTGCCGCTTCAAGCACAAGATCATATATCATTGTCTCAACCACTGGACCACCCTGCAGCATCTATAGTAGAATTTAGTAGCCTGTGGTGGCTAAACAAAGCAATTTTCAGAAGTGTTAAGTTGTATAATTTGTGCTGAAAATTCAATACTGTTGTAGTAATTACAAAAATGATATCTGAAGCAAATGGACAGTTCTCAACACGGGGGAAATGATGGGGGCATCTTAGTACCTTCGTGAGATTTCTTCCCTCAGAAGAGCTGGTGATGCTGATGGAGAGATGAATCTTTCCAATACAGTCGTGCTCTTCATTATATATTGGCCACCATTTAGTAGATTCTCCCTGCTTTGTTAAATGAAATAAAGAAATGTCATTTTAATAATGAAATGCTCTACAGCTGCAGTTTCTGGGAGAAAAAATAGTGGTGAGACTTGTAAGACATACAGTGCCATCGGCTAGTTGCGAGATTTGAATTGTGGCACAACCTTGGTTGACCTTGTTGATGTGGATTTCTGCCAGAAGGGCATCTCCTTCACTCTCAGGATAACTGACACAAAAGATGTGTTACCAAGATTCTACAGATATGTACCTGTAATTTCAAAATGAACATAAGATCCCATTTGAACTTACAAGATATGAGAATCACCAGTTCCTGGTCTCATGCACACGTGAGAGCTTGACTCGTCATCGCTTGAGCTTTTCAACTTTAGCCAACATGACACAGTTTCTGCAATGATTAATGACATGGGTGGCCAACAGGTTAAAATAAGTTGATAGCTCGACATTCTTCAAGACAATTGTAGATTTGAGTTATAACTTTAATAACCTTCTGGAGCAACTGCAAAGGATGTTTCCTTCAAGGAATTTATTTGGTTTTTTATGACTGAAGAGACACGCTTAACATACTCCGCTCCTGCTTGAATATACATTGCCCGGTAGGAGGAGGTGCCGAGGAGCTTTCTTCTTCTTGGAGGTATAATACGAACTCTTTTCACTGTTGACTAAATAAATGTGAGTTTCTAAACATCAGAGACTGCAAACTGTTACTAAACTAAATTTGCAACAAAATACTAGAAAAAAAAACTTGAATTTGTTTGTCATATGCGCAAACGAATTGTTGCAGAATCTATTTGCAAATTTGAACATTAGATGTCATTAGAAAGTTAATCATGTCTCAAATAAAGTAGGCTTTACCTTCCACCTCAAGTTGTCCAATCATTTTCTTCCCTTTGATGTTTATTTCCTTATTATCAATTTGCCTAGAGCCGAGTCCAATATGCCCTCTTGGGTGCAGCAGAAAATTTTGTATTCTGCATTTGTATAGCATTCAACAACTATGTAATTGAAAACAATACAGGAACAATACTTCCATATGACACGAAGATGCATTACCCAAACGCATTGCGCAAGGCCATGCATTCATCACGTAGGAACTCTGGAGCCTCCATGCAATTCCTAGCCCAGGCATTGAGGCAGAGCCGGAAGCATGCATCATAAGCGATGAATGTTTGCCATGCATTTTGAGCACTGCCAATAAGACGTGTTGCATATTCTTATATCAGCATTCAATCTCATTGAGTAATAATGCATAAAGTCTAAAACTGTTTGAAGAATCAAATATATAACAGAAAATACAAAGCAAACCTGGTATTGTAATTTAATGACTGTGCTTCCAAATTGATTTGCCTGATCGGAACCTGCGGATCATCCTCTGCCAGCATGGGTCTGATCCATATTTTCAACAAGAGAAAAAGAATGTATAAGCTAAATACAGAAGACAAAGAAACTATAAAAATTTTATGGAGGAACCCCATCTATGTGCACCTTTCTTGTGGTACATCAGACTCCTGTGATTGAACAAAATCTGATAAAGTTCTTGTGCTTTCAACAACTTTGGACTTCATATCAACTGAATTGTATCAGGCTTCTGTTAGTTATGTCTCTACACAGAAACTTTGTTTGCATATAGAAAACCGGCATGTATAAATTCTTACCGGCCACATCTAAGCTTCCTTCGTCCTTTCCATTTTCCCCAATGGGAGGCGCACTCGGCGTTCCGAGATCGCAAAATCTTTGATCCACATATCCATTAAAATGATGAACCTGAAATGATTGAAACTTCTGTAAGAACTACTAGTCACAAGAAACCAAAAACTGTTAGTCCTGTCTTTATCACTATCAGAGAATTATAATATTACATGTGAAATATCTTTTCCATTCTTTTGGCCTGCCATGGGGCTTTTTTCAGGATGGACCCTGTTTTGGAGTTTGCCATCTACCCATGCATCGTATCCTGCGACTTCAACCCTTAAATTCTCCTTGGAATGGCCTCGGACCAAGGCTCTATGTTGCTTCTTGTCAAAATTCAAACTTTCACCAGATATGATCTCTTCTTCATTGCATTGCATGGCTGGCTTACTGAACAGATCCGAGTCACTGGAACCCAGGCCTTCTTCGCAGGTATCTGAATAATTGTCATAGGCGTCCTCTGGAGTGGAGTCCACGCTCTCCTCTTCGCCGTCAGAGTTGAGTAAGTATCCAGGGCGAGGCCCGAGCAGACCAGAATGATACTTAACCGGAGGAAGGCCTTTGGGCGAAAGGAGGCTACTGCACTTGTGAAGCAATGGCCGGTTCGTTATGGAATCCAGCGGGTACTTTTCTATCAGGGGAGAACGAGTCTGTTGACCAACATTAGATCCCTGTTGAGAGAAAAGAGGAACATATTATGATTCCTGATTCTATGATCATATTCGAATTGCACTTTAAGCTTGGGTTTGGAGCAAAGAAATCTCATCGGATTAAAAGCTTTAAACATAAAGATTTGATCTTTAAGCGACCCAATAAACGATTTTTAAACATTCACGCCAAACATTGAATCCCGTTAATGGATCAGAAACCAGTTCTTGTTAAAGACCAGATGATGAATCCGGTGACGCTTCTGAAATAACCCCATTTTATCTTGGAAACAAGAGACGAACGAATAGAAAGAAAGCAAGAAAAAAAGAAAGAAGCACCATAATTTCTTCAGATACTTGATAACTCTAAGAGAGGATTCGATGGGAGTTACCTCTTTGACCCAGCTGATAGCCCTCTCGTCGAGCCCTTCAGTGAACATTCTTTGATTTGAATTCTTCTGCTACTGCGTATGCTTCGAGGAACGGAGAAGCGGCAGGTCTCGCAGCTGAAAGGAAACCAGCAATGGTGATACAGAGCTGAGGGAGAGAGAGATATGTTACAGAGGGAAGGAACCAACGAATGGCGCAGCGGAGCTCAGAGAGAGAGAGAGAGAGATTAACGGGAGAGTGGGAGCGGGGTGGAGATCGTGGTGTCCAGGTCGTGGTAACGGCTAGTTCTGTAGACGATGTTTGAATCTGGAATTACCTAAAATACCCTTCATTTTGCACGTTATTACGGATCTACTTAATTTCAATTTGTGTGGGATTAAAAAAATATTTTGAAGGGAAAAAAAGGCAAACGATCGTTCGTCCTCTTGTGCATTTATTTCTTCTCTATTTTTTATCTGTTTTTCTTCAATTTTATCTTTTCAATAAAAAGCTCTACAAACTTTTTCTTTTAGACAATCGACTACAATACTTATGATTTCAATTTAAATTATAACTCGTATTTCTATTGCTGCATAATGAGACAATTCGATCACGGATATTATTGACTTTTCAAAAAATTACTTTTTGAGTTTTTTTTTTCAATATTAAGTTTCCATGAGTTTAGTTAACATGTGACACATTGTACACTTGATCATCGTCGTCAACCTTATTATTGTTCAGAAAATAATAATATGTTCAATGGGTTTTTGTTAATCTAATTTGAAATGTTGTCAATAAAGGTAAAATTAATGAACCTCAAAGACGACTTATTTTCACAATATCTTGCACATGCAAAAAAAAAAAAAAGAAAAAAAGAAACGATGTTACTGAATGTGAAATATTTTATTATTCGCTTTCTTTCAATTTTGTTTCGTCTCAAATGTTAAATTATATATAGACATAAATATTGTCACTCAATTTTATCTTACATTGATAAAAATATTCAATATTTTTAATACTCATATATATATATATATATATATATAAACATATTATCATGTATCAATGTTGGATTACATTTTAATATTTCACAATATAAATTACTAAATTACTAATTGTACATTTGTACCTATTCCTCTGTTTCATATCCGGGGAAAAAAACCGTAGTTCTCACCGCTTTTATTTTGTTCACATTTCAAATTTTACTATTTCATTATAAGACAAAAAATAAAATACTTATCTATCCTGTTCTTCTTCTTGTTCTTATACTCACAAGTTAGAGAACTATTCCTAATCTATAGCTTTTCTTTTTTACTTCAATATATGGGTGTCATCCGTCGAAGCCTTCGATGGGAGATCGCCCATCAAAGCATTCCACGGGTGTGGATCAGTCGAAGGTTTCGGCGGGTCACAAACCCGTTGAAGGCTTCGATGGGTGGTCTCTTGTCGGAATTATCGACAGAAAAACTCATCAAAACTTGTTAAGGGGCCAACACTGTGCCTCCAGCTCCGGCAGTCGGATTAGGAATTTCTGATGGTAAAATTTGTTGGAACTTCCGAAGGACGATCGCCCTTCGGACTTTCGACGAATTTTACTCGTAAAAAATTCTGAAGGCCTTTTTTCCGTCATAAACTTCCGTCAAAACTTTCGAAAGGATGTTTGAGGACCGTCGATAAATTTTTTTGAAAAATCTGTCGCAAAGGCCTATTTACGACCGATTTCGAAGGTTTTATGACGGATAAATCCGTCACAAAATCACAATATTCTTGTAGTGTATATATTATATTCGATTTCTACTTATAACTTTATTCCATAATTGGGATTTTTTTTAACAGTGGATTTAAATGAACAGGTAAGAGGGAACTAATCTCCTCATAATATTTCAGCGTGAATACAAAATTTTCTTCTTCAAGGGTATCAAGTTTGTTATTTCATATTACCTAGCATTTATTACTTTTGTTATATTACGTACTTTTATTTGCAATCATATTTCAGGCTGAAAATGCATCTCATCACTAATAATTTCAATATTTTGAATCGAAAATAGACCTTCAAATAGTACCTCAGAAAATATTTTCATGTAAATTACAATTTACAAGAGAGATAAATGTTAAAAAAGTGTATGTTTTAAATAATTTTATATTGCATAAATGATATTTAAAAAAATTAATTATATGATTACTTTTGTGTCCATATATAACTTTCACTACAAAGGTCCTTGGCTCCCTAACATGCATAAGTAACCAATTAAAAGTTTGATTACATAGTATATCATAATATCAACAACAGATCGCAAGAGCAATTCCTTGATGATGATGATGATGATGATGATGATGATGATGATGATGATGATGATGATGATGATGATGATGATGATGATGATGATGATGATGATGATGATGATGATGATGATGATGATAATAATAATAATAGTATATTTCTTTCGGAAGCCTAATTTGATAAGGATTTTGTGGGACAAAAAGTAATTCATATATATATATATATATATATATATATATATGCCACCGTTAAATGATAGTTCACAAATAGAGACTTGTTTATAAACATTTTGTTGATACTTATTTGTGAACCGTCAAATCATTATCCAACAATGACCTATATATATGGATCACTTTTTGCCCCTATAATCCTTATCCATTTATAATTTATGCTACAACAGATAAATGAAAGTTATGCTATGCAACAGTCATATGAAAGCTATGACTTCAACTTAAAACCATCTAAAATGCCATAAATAGTTAAGAAAAAGATGGATAAATTACATGGATCGTCTCCGACTTTAGTCAATATCTCAATAGTCCATCAACTTTAATTTGTAATTAGATTGTCCCCAGACTTTATTTTCTTGCACGCGCCTTGACCGATAATAACCGATTTTTCGATTATATCACTGATGTGGTGCAATAAAAAATAATAAAATATTACAAAATTAACAAACAAATGGAGGCTAGTGGTGTGCATCCTCAGGGAGCTGGCGCCCCATTGTGTGAGCTCGCCGCCGGTCCCCTCTTCTTCCTTGTGCGCAACGAGCTCGCCGAGGGGAGGGGGGCATCCTCGTGAGTTTGCTGGCCATAGTTTTTTTATTTTTTAATTATTTCTTTAAATATTTTTTATTAATTTTATTGTGCCACATCAGCAATCTAATCAGAAAACTTGTAAGTGGACGAAGCGTGTAAGAAAATTAAAGTTGAAGAACAATTGAGTTACAAATTGAAACTTAGGAATCGAATAGTTAAAAGACTTAAAGTTGGGGACGAATGTGTAATTTATCCAAAAAAGGATTGATCAGACTGAAATAGTAAACATCCAGGTTGGAGCAATTATGCTGCCTTGTTTGTTTTAAATAAATCAGATACAGCAATAGTTGTGCAGATGTGATCGAGACTGATGCTTTTGAATAAGGACTATTATGTCACATTGACGGCATCAGTTAATTCTTCTTCTTTTTTTCTCTTTAATCTCGTTGTTACTCTGCACGTATTTACTCCACAAGGATTTTTGTACTTCTCAGGAATGCCAATTTATGCATATATTTTATGTTTTGTCCATCAACTGAGAAAAAATAGGTCGTCCCAAAGTGGTCACATTAGACATATGTAGCACTGTTAGATTGATCCTGGAAAGAAGAGTACAAGAAAAATGAGTCAGAAAACTCAAAGAACTGTTCATTTGTTGCTTTCAGCTCATTCTGGTATCAGAAATGGTACTGCACCGGAACGAAAGCAATTGTTGTTCAGCGAGCCTGAGAGAATCGAACGATCCCACACAGAAACTCACAATGACAGGGGGGAGAGAGAGAGAGAGAGAGAGAGAGAGAGAGAGAGAGTTAAGTAAGGCAGTCTGTGGTCATAGCTATCAAATGTGAGTGGTTGATACTATGCATACAGGCACCACTTTAGACGCATGCGTGTTATCCAATCGAACAAGCTAATTAACTAGGAACCTAATCATGCATCCAAATGAATCATGAATCGCTTTCTTCTTCTTTTGCGTCGCTGGTGAGGAGCTCCTCATTTTTCAAACGTAACGGCTCTCCAGTTCTTTCTTCATGGCTTATCTTGCATAGGCATCGATGATTCATCAATGCCACACGGAAGCGCGTGTCGTGTGTGTGTGTGTGTTTTTTTTTCCTGTTTCTCTTCTGATTAACGCGTTTATAGAATTGAAGAGATAACTTTCACTTCTCTTCTCTGTTTTGAGTGCTCCTTTTTTTCTTTCCACCACAAAGCTGTTCATGACCTCTACATTTCTGCTACTCGATTACCAGTAAGAAAATTGGAGACATTCTGCATGAACTGCTTGATGTGGCTGCGGCTCCTACCACCATCAACTCATCAAAGCAGCAGACGTCGCCTAACCCATGTCCAGCTGTTCATGCAATCAAAGCAATGGGCGCCCCTCAGCAACAGCAGCAGCACGATATGGGAATGAGATGGATCATTAAATTGCTCAGCATCATTTGGCACCGTTCTCTGATGTAAAGGCCCCATGAGAAAGAAAAAAAAGGAAATGAGGAACACCAAGGCCCTACATCTGAACAGCAATCCCAGTAAATCCTCATGAGGATACTTGGGATGAATCAGAGGGCAAGAACTCTCCAACTTCAACTTTGTTTCAGGACAAGTTAGGACTTTAGGGTGGGGGAGATGTGAACTGGCCTCAACTGTGACCAAAACTTTCTTGGTCCACAATTTGGCCTTGAAGTTGGGAAGATTTAGAAACGCGTGTAGAGGTGGGAAGTAGAATATGGCAGCACGCTCCTATACCTGGACTTGCTTCAAGATCTGGATGTTTGAATCAGATTAAAAAAAAAAACAGAGGACAGTACTCTTACGGTTTTGCTTTCAAGAGTCAAAAAAGGCCATGAGAGAGCATCCAAGCGACTGTGATGTGCTGCCCAAACCCCACAAAATAATCTAAACTCTTACTTCGAGAACCAATTAAATGTCGTCACAGTATTGTATCAATCATGGTTAGAGCCATCGTTTGCAAAGAAAGCAAAAAATGCTAGTAGGAATTATGATCAATCAGCCCAACGTTTTCTCCCTTTTCTCCATTTCTTTTGACCCTTCAAAGCAGAAAGCACAGATTAGACAGAAAGCAGTCATTGTAACAACAATTACAAACTCAGGAAGAATCAAAATAACCTTTTTGTTCTTCGCCATGAGGATTCAAAACAAAGTTGACGTCAAGAGCGCTATGGCATTTCACTCTTATTGGATTTTTCCATTGGTGAATTGATACTTTCCACATCCCAAAGTAAAAATATTAGGATGCGTGTTATCAGAGGAAAAAGCCATTGATGTGATTCCTGTTCCTAAAGCACCGGTTTAAGATTACAATGCAATCAAGCATTGCAGAATCCGAGGCCCAAACAATGATGCAAAGATGGGACTCGCGAAAGATGGTTTCAGGGCAATGTGACATGACCCTCCAGCAAAGGTACGTATTCTTGAGACTGACATAGAAATGCTGTATATATAATTCCTACGACAGGACCATATTTCGCATCTTTTTGTTTCTTTAAATTCAAAGGCTGGAAAGCTAATCAGAAAAAAAATAATCATTTCTCTTCCTGTCACTTCTGTATGTGTATTTTTTTTCGATATGTGCACTTTGACCGACCGAAATTTACTGTCTGAGGTCATGCCTTTGATTGAGATCTTCCAAATTATGATACAACGTATGCTCTCTTTTTTCCGTTTGTAGATCAATCTGCACTCACAGTTTAGCATGGTAATTTCATGAACTCTGTTACATGATGGGTAAACACTTATCATTCGATGTAGTAAAGCAAAGGAAAAAAAAGCATAAAAGGAATTAATGAGCTCGAACAGTGCATTCGAACCTGCTTTAAGCAATCGCTAGCCATTGGAATCTCATGTCGTTTGTCCATTTCCTCTGACATGGACTCCTTTCACAGCTTCTGGTGGCAGTTTGGGTGGTGTTCTTGACATGGAGCAGCAGCAGCATGAGCTACCGACGCCAACTTGGTAGTAGTAATATTGAGCTGTTTACTGCAGCAGCTGCTGCTGCTGGTAATATAATGCATGCACCTTTTCCAGTCCATCTCAAGATCTTACAAGCATCAGAATTGGTCGAATGGTTGGATGCCCGTTCGAGTCGCTGGCACACCCAACCAGCCCAAATATAACCCCATTAGGCCACAAAACCCTCCTCTCTCTCTCTCTCGCTCTCTCTCTCTCTCTCTCTCTCTCTCTCTCTTCTCCCTTTCTGCTGAAAAGAAACTGCAGACAAAGCAAAAGTGGGAGAGCAGCACTTTGTGTCTGTCTGGAACCGCCTAATAATATAACAACAGCACAGGGGCGGCGGAGAGAGAGAGAATCGGTAGCAGCAGGAGCAGTGACATCAGTAGTAATAGTTGAGGAGGAGGGGAGAGAGAGAAAGAAGGCCGAGGAGGAGAGGAGAGGAAGGGGGGATTGAGTTGGGAACAGAAGTGATGAGCGGAAGAGCGTCAAGGTGGAGGAGAGCGGCGAAGAGGATTGGGTTCCCCTGCGGCTCCTTCTCCAACAATGACACCGTCACTTCATCTCCGCCAATCAAGACTGTAAATGCTCATTTCTTTTTACCTCTTTCGTCCATGATTCCCTGTTCTTCTTCTCTCTTTTGCTTCTGTGCGGGACTTCAGTTTCTGAGCAGGTCTCTTCATTTGTTTTGTTGCCCTGATGAGATTTTCTGGTTCGAGCCTCGTCGTCTCCATGGATTTTGCTTTCAAACCAGAATATTAAAAAAAGAACGTTTTTTGCCATTAATTTCATCCTGTAATACAACTACGGTCAGATTTTCCTGTTTGAGTAATGTCATCTCTCACCGTGATTCCATTCTGTACAAGCACCAGTTTCTCCTACCGACTCTACTCTCCTCCCTGTTCTTCTTATTTGAAGTTCGAATCTTGCAGCTGTTTTGTTCTAATTTCTCGTGCAAATTGAGCAGATCTCGTGCTCCGCACTGAGTGATGTAACGGCAGACAAGGGAGAGGGAGAAACGGGAAAGGAACAGCCAAACGCTGCAGCTGACAAGGTACTCAAATCCTTTCCTTTCCTTTCTACTTCCATTTAATTTGTCTGAAACGCATGAATAGATAAAGTTTTCATCCTTTCCTCTTCGATTTATTCAGACCTATAATAATTCCTGAAATCCTATGCATTGTTTCTGTTCAAAGTTGTTCTTCAGCAAACTGGAAATTTTTGAGTTCAAAGTCGTCTTCTTCTTCTTCTTCTTCTTGATGCAGCATATGCCTTGCCATAACATGCCAAGAATGATGACAAAGAATCAAGGCATTGTAGTAGCTCTATTCATGTGTTTCTTTTGTTTTTTTCCAGAAAAAAAAAATTAATTCAACTGTACAACACAGCTTCAGATTGGACTCATCCCTCGGTTGAGGAGCAGTTAACCCTGCTGTCATGCTGCTCCAAACCACCTTGCGTCCTACTCCAACTTTTTCCCATCAATCAGATCCCTGTAGTTGTCCTAACTTTAGACAGGTCATTCAATTCATATTTAGTGATCAGCCTCAGCATTTGCCCCTTGTAAAAAAAAACTACTCTCACTAAGTCATCTCATGGCAGAGGACAGAGGAACCAAAGTTGAGCAAATTCACAACCACTTCTCTCTCAGAAATGAGAAGAAACAAACAAATAGGAAGCCCCTGTGCAAACTTCATAAGTATGGTGTACTAATTTTGATATGTCAAGACTCAAGAGTCAAGAGTATGACACAGACAGAGTTGCTGTTGGGAAAATTAATGAGGGGGCCACAAAGGGCCATCAAAGTTTATTGGCATGCCTCTGACCCTTTTTCGATCAGAGTTCTCCTTCTTTTCTCTCCACTGAGAATGACTACATTGCAGCGAAAGAAAATTCGATCAGTATTTGGTGGTCTCTGTTTGGAAGAAAGACATCTCAATTGATCAGAAAAGTTCAAGCCCCTTTTACTGAAGTCTCTTCTGAAATGATTTGAAAATTCTAAGGGAAACAATACTTGTACATGAATGCAAGTAAATTTGACCCTAAAGCACGGCCAAAACTTGCAATGGCCTGACCTCTGGAACCACCATGCAGGACCTGACGAGAGAGAGAGAGAGAGAGAGAGAGAGAGAGAGAGCACGGTTCTACTCTTACCGCTGGTCCCTGAAGCTGTGCTCAGCTGCTGCTGCTCCATTATGGAGCTCAGGGAGAGTCAGAGAGACAGACAGTAGTGCACCATGACATTATTCCAGTCAAACACACAGTCATCACGGTATCTCTCCTCTCTCCCCTCGCATGCATGGACCACACATATTTGTCCAATGGTCCTGGAAGCCACAGGACTTCGTGATCGCCCCCCTTTCTCGCCGTGCTGCTGCCATGGCCTTGCTTCATCCAGGATGTGGTCTTGTTGCTTGGACGCTGCTCATGAAGAGTACCGTGACCATGTGTTGCTAAACCAGAGAGATAGATGAGACGGGACGATCGAGAAGTTGAAATCGTTAACTATACTTACCGAAAAATCTTAGACTTGTTGTCTTGAACAGTAACGTGACCATGTGTTGCTAGTTGCTACTATTACGTTGTGTCTGTCCCATGATTAGTTGCTGAAACTTTTTTAGCTGCTTCAAAGTTTAGTGATGTGTAATTGTCCTTTCTCACTGGAATTAGCAATGCGGCATATTACTTGTGAACGGCCTTATGATTGTTGTTGCATTAATCTGCAGAGCCTATGCATGATATGCTTGGAGCCTCTCGGTGGCTCCGGCGACGATGGCAAGATCAGCCGCTGCGGGAATCAGACGATCTTCACGGCCCAGTGCATGCACGCGTTCCACTTCGCTTGCATCGCCTCCAACGTCCGGCACGGCAGCGTGACGTGCCCCATCTGCCGGGCGCACTGGTCGCAGCTCCCCCGCGAGCTGACGGCTCCCGTAGCCACCGCCTGCGCCAGCAACGACCCCGTCCTCCGCATCCTCGACGACTCCATCGCCACCTCCCGCGTCAACCGTCGCTCTTTCCTCCGCTCCACCCGCTACGACGACGACGACCCCGTCGATCCTGAAGCCGCCGCGGAGCCCGGCCACCCGCGCCTGCACTTCGCTATCGTACCCGCGCCGGTGCCGGCTGCTCACTGCGTCAATGGCTACCAGGGGCCGTTCCTTCATCCCATTTGCCGGTATCAGCTCGCCGGCTCTCCCATGGTACTAGCAGCGGCCGCGGCGGCGGCACATCAGAGCGATTGTTCTCCCATCCATGGCCAGAAGAGAGTTTGCCTCTCCGTCAGGGTGTCGCACCAGCAGGCCACCGATCTCGTCCTGGTCGCGAGTCCCAACGGACCGCACCTGCGGCTTCTGAAGCAGTCCATGGCGCTCGTGGTCTTCTCTCTTCGTCACGTCGACCGGCTGGCCATCGTCACCTACTCGAACGCCGCGGCCCGCGCGTTCCCGCTGAGGCGGATGTCGGCGCAGGGTAAGCGCGCGGCGCTCCAAGTCATCGACCGCCTGTTCTACCTGGGGGAGGCCGAGCCGGCGGAAGGGCTCCGGAAGGGCGTCAAGATACTGGAGGAGCGGGCACACCGCAACCCGCTGGCCTGCATCCTCCACCTCTCGGACAGCCCCACGCGCAGCTACGTCTGCGCGGACCTGCAGTTCCCCATCCCGGTGCACAGGTTCCACATGGGGTTCGGCTTCGGGGTGTCCAACGGGCTCGTCATGCACGAGTTCGAGGAGTTCCTGGCGAGGCTGCTGGGAGGCGTGATCAGTGAAGCGCAGCTACGGATCGGGGAGGAGGAGGGAGCAGGAGGGGTGGTGAGGCTGGGAGAGCTGAGAGGCGGCGAGGAGAGGAGGATACTGTTGGAGTTGGCCGCTTGCTGCGACGGCGGCAGGAACAGTAATTGCGGGCTCTTGAGAATTGGTTACAGCTACGTGGAAGGCGGAGGAGAACAGAGGCTCATGACGGGGCAGACGGTGGTCGGGATGGAGGACAAGACCGGCGGCGTCGTCGGAGGCGAGGGGCGTGAGGTGGGGCTGAGCGGCGGGGGCGACGTCGGCGGGAGGGACAGCTGCGTGGAGAGGTGGGAGTACTTGGATCCCTTCATGGCCCGGAGGTGGGCCAAGCATCTGCATGGCTACAAGATTTGATTTGATTGATGGCTTCTTGTGAAAAAAAAGATAGGAAACAAACAAGTTGAGAACATCTTGCTCAACAGCTTTAGAGTTCATGTTTTGTATAATTTCATTGCCTCCTATCCTCAATATAATGATCTCTTCCATCGAAAAAATACAATTTGTTTACAATAATAGACAAGGAGTATCATATATATATATATATACATATAACAGGGTAAGATGATTTAATAAGTTTCCCAAAAAAATATCAAGTTATTTTATATCTTCAATTGTGCTTGAGAATATAAAGTTCTAAAAAATGATTTTTTTACATAAAATATGAAAGTGAAATTGTGATTCAAAGTTTGCAAACCTATGAAACTCATTTTCCGCTGATAGAAATAGATTATCAATTAAAACAGGAACGTTAAAAGAAAAAAAATATTCAGACAGATCAAAAGCATCAGTGAAACTGATAAATTAGCATCATATGCTTCATCTTTTTACCTATTTGTTGAGAAACTCCGGAGTGGGACTTTAATGTTGTGCTGGGTTATGGACAACATGACGGTAGAAGCAAAAGTAATTGTGAACAAATTTTACAACGAGTATGTTTTCTTCAGTTTGAAAGGAGGTTCATGACCTCAGGAACATTTACTTGTTACCATCCAAAACTGACAGTCTTAGGAGATAAAATGAATCTGCTCCTGATTCATCATGCCGTCTCGAAGCCGAAGATCCGGAAGACACCTGCCATGTGCACCCCATTAAGACTAAAAGTGATGCAAAGGCAATTTGGCACTTAAAATTTAGCTAGCAAAAGTCAGCACAAGAAGTGACAACAAGATTTCCCCCACATGTTTCAAGTGCCAAAAGATAATGAAGGCTTGCGACATTGGGATTGAATCATCATAGGTTCAAAATATCAGGGTGCCAATTAGCCTTAATGATTAGACTCATTGCACTAAAATCGATCAAACATAACCAAATGTTGTCAGATTATTAACCAGCTAAAAGTTTGCTCGATTCTCCCCAAGAAGCTGGAGACAAATCTGGAATTACTAGTTCTGGAACATCATGTATTTGACCAAGGAGTTTTAGATGTAGAATGACAAATCACAGGGCAACATGGAACTCAGAGAAAGAAACGCAGCAGATGAGATGATAAGGGTTAAAAAGTAAACCGTACCATCATCAGCCTGATACTTGTTTTTATCTTCTCCTGCATAGGCCAATAGGTTATACTTTGGATTCCATTCTATGCTGTTCATGGCAGCTTTGCTTGGGATCTGATGCAACGATTTTCCAGTTTGAACATTGGACTGGAGATAGGAAATGTGTTGGTTATTTATTGACAAAAAAGAAATATTCAAATGCACAAACTTAAGGCAAAGACTAAAGAGATAACATACAATGTCAATAAATGGATCTTCACTTGCTGAAGCAATCAACTCTCCAGTGTAATTGAAGCTAATTGTTCTCACGGGCCATCTGGAAGATAGGTCGAGATATGCAAGAACAAACTGTTTTTACACAAGTGTATGGTGCCTGATTATACATGATTACAATAGGTTGGTGTTTTTTGTTTAGTAACAAAGCAAGAAGGTACTTTCTGGTCACAATTTCAATACCAACTTGAGACAAAAGCTCCAGGTATCCCGTTCTAGTCAAGACATAGAAGGAAAAAAAGTTAGATGATAGCGAAAATCTAATCTTACTCGAGTTTTGTGAATGTTCTGAGACACAAGATGTCTGTCATATCCCAAAGGCTGACCAATGAATCAGCACTCCCCACAGCAAAGTACCTGTGGTTGGATTAAGCTTCAGTCAAGGTCATATTGTCATATCTTAAAATCTCCAAATTGACTACATAGCTGAACAACAAAAATTACAATGTAGTAAGAAGTATGTGCTAATTAGAAAGTAGAAACTGAAAGTCCCTACTTCAGAAAAAAGAAAAAAAAAACTGAAGGCCCCATCAAGGTATTAAGCATTTTTATACACTTTTTCCAATGGCAATTATCACACAGAACATACTGCTTCCAGAGAGTAAGGGCATATTACCATAAAAATTGGGTATCCAATAATGCAGAAAAATAAAGTTTTTTAAGATTCCTTGATTTAGAAATGTTCCCAAGTAGTTTTCATTCAAGAGTATTGCAGTTCAAGTAGAGCTCAAGCAAAGATGCCTAACACGCTCTTCATTTTGATGATACTTCTTTTTTTTGGTAGCCAGCTCCTAATTTCTGGAAAGCGGTGCCGACAGCCCAACCCGTGCGGCACTAATGGTTATGCGCACGATCCATAGGTTGAAGGTACAATTGAACCTTCAAGGGAAGAAAAACAAAGGAAAACTAGACGCGGAAGGGATGGAAATTCAAATCACCTTCCTTGAGGATCAATAGCAATGCAATAGCAGCCTGCTGTGTGAGCCATCAAATTATGTACCATCTTAAGAGATGGGTATGCAAATACTTGGACGGTACCTACATGACTCAATGAACGAAATACCGGGTCAATCAGAAGTAATAACAGAAGAACTTAACTGCAACTGCACTTTCCTCTTGCAGAATTGCAATACATATAAAAAGGAAGTAATCATACCATTCCCAGTGGTCACAAAGAAGAGGTCGCCAGTTTTATTCCATGCTATCTCATTTACCTAATCATCCAGAAACAACCATGAAAGGCTGAATCAGAAGCAGTAAGAATATCTAGCTTCCAATACAGAGGACAAGAATCTTCTTTCCACACCCACCCGGCAAGTTTCTATGGTTTAGAGGATGAAGTTTGAGCATCATTCTAATGGTGTGCATGAGCATCATTCAAATGCGAATATACGAGAAAGAGGTGCAAAAGGTACATAAAGGAAAAAAAGTGAATTACAGATAAACTAACCAGCTCAGAAACATGATCAGAGGCTCGAAGTATAATAATGAAATACCTCATAGGAAAACTTTTGTCGATGTATTGGCTTAAATTTCCGAACATCTAAAATTGTCAGTTCATCCTCCTGTAGCAAGAAATACAACAATAACAATCACAAACTTTTTTCAATTTAACTAAAAAAAATATATTAAGAAGTAAATAATGCACCCATGACCAAAGCAAAAGAGTTCTCAAATATCCAATTATTCCAAGAGGTACCAAGATGAAAAATATAGGATATTTATTCCTGTTAGGGATGGCACCAGAATATATATCAAAGTTAGTCAACACATCACAGATATGTTTCTGAATACAAATCACAAAATAAATATCACCAGACAATTTTGTATGTTATCCTATATGCGGTAGTATATTTTGAATTCATAAAAATAAGTTATATTTCCTTTCCCCAATTTTCTCGAAATGGATAAGAAAATGACTTCCACGAAATAACTTTTTAAGAGTAAACAATACTCTGTGCATACCTTGTTCCCGACGGCTATGTGAGTTGCATCAGGTTTGTAAGCAATATTGATATTTTCACCACTAAGTTCAACTTGTTGTGTGCATTTTCCACCTATAAAATCATTTTGAAACTTAGGGACATGCTAATTTATTTATTATTTGCAGATTCATATGATTATGGGATTCGAAATGGAGGTGGAAGCATTGATTATAATGTGACCACAAGACTAAAAAATGCTTCAACTGCAATTACAAAAAAATGTTAGTTCACAATCAAAATCCAGGAAGTTCCATTTGACATATTTGTAAGAAAATAAGGTAAATTAGTCCCATCACTGCTGTCATCTTTCTTCTTCCCATAGTCGTGGGTCAGATAATGTTCAACCTCTTTAAATAAAAGAAATTACTTCAATCTGTCACTGAACAAGAAAAGAAAATGAAATGACTTTGGCAGAGACGAAGTGTATGCATCCCATTAAAGGAAAACTAACTTGATAGAGAACAGGTTCTTACTTCGAGCATCCCAGAGACGGACAGTTTTGTCTGCTGCTGCAGTTGCAACCAAATCAGGATGCTTAGGGTCCCAACATAACTGATCTACACTGTCTGTATGCCCTTTGATCTCAATATCTTTAACCTTTCCCTGCAAGTTTGCATAGTTTTCAAGATTTTACATGAGAAAAGCACAATGCATTATTAATCTTTGTCGACAAAACTATACTCCAACATGAAAGAAAACTATTTACTTTACTGGAAAGTTATTCAATGTATCGATGGCCTCGAAAATAAATATGTAAGAGTATTGACGAAATGATGACAAATTTATTTATCGTTATAATGAAGCAAAACATGATCGGCAGTTTATCGTCCTCCAACAAACTACTAAGAAACCGAAAACGCAGGCAGAGAGGAATGTGATTACATGGCCATGGGGATCAATGTTCCAGACTCGAGCCGTGTGATCGATGGAGCCAGAAGCGAGCTTCGTCCCCAGACAATTCCACGCCACCGAATGAACCTTCGCACCAGATTAAACAAAGTAGGTTGGTAGCTTTGTAGTTACTGCAGCAATCGGGTTGCTCGGAGCATAATTAAGAAAAAGCAGCAAGAACAAAGACAGATTTTTCCTAGGGTTTACGAGACGATCGAACAAAGAAGAAGAAAGAGGTTGGGCGGGCACCTTCTTCTTGTGTCCTTGGTATTCTCTGGATCGGAGGTTTTCGAAGGTGAGTGGCGGCTTCTCCTCCATTGCTCGCTCTTCTTCTCAACACGACTTCTAATCGAAAGCACCGTCGAAAAGACTCAAATAAGAATTTTTTTAGTTAATATCACTTTTGATTTTTTTATATAAATATCTCTTAATTTTACCTCATTTTCTTTATCTATATTCATTTTTATTTTATTTCTCTATAATAATGTATGATCAAAATTCAAAATATTTTGATAATTTATTCTTTAACTATTATATATATATTACTATCACTTACTGATATTATCAGTAATTTAAATAATGATAATTTATTTTAAATGTAATGATTTATTGAATTGGTAATGCACCAAATAATCGGATGTCACACTTTAAAAAAAAACTCTCTCTCTCTCTCCTATTTTTATTCCTAGGATCGAAAATTATTGAATTATATCCTTAAATTATATATATAAATTATATATATCCTTAAAATCAACCGGCGCACGTGGCCATCTCCCTCCTTCCTTCCAGGCGATCGGCGCAGTCCTCTCTCTCTCTCTCGCGACGGATCAGGGTGGCCTGATCCGTCGCTAAGCGGCTAGATCCGCTAGCCCGGCGGTCGGATTCGTCGCGAGCCGCTAGGAGGCCAAATCTGACCGCCTCGCAACGGATCGGCCGCCTTAGCTTGGCGGCGGGATTCGCTCGCTTCGTGGCGGATCAGCCACGTTGCAAGCTCGGCTGTATGCGGCCTCATCCGATTGCGCGCGGCTCAAACGGGCGTGTGCGGCTTGAACGGCCGCGCGGTCAAGAATAGTCGCTGGCAAGGGTTTTTTTTAATAATTGAAAAAACTTTTCAACGGTCTCCACCGTCGAAAAATCATATATCTTCAATAGCTCAAACTGTGGGATGTTTCCACGGGCTGGGCCGTGGGAAACTTTTCCACCGTTCGGGCCATGGAAATTTTCCACTGCCATAGGAAAACATTTCCCATGGTCTAAGCCGTGAGAAATATTTCCGATGGCTCGGGCTGTGAAAACTTTTGACGGCTATGTTAGAGCCGTCGGAAATTATTTGCGATGAGTAAATTTTCGATGGTTCGCTTCCTTCGAAAAATCCGTGGGAAACTCATATTTTGCGACGGATTTTTTACAATTTCCATTGGCTAAGGCTGTCGGAAATTACGATTTTTTTTGTAGTGCATAAAGAAAAGATCCTCTCAATAAGAGGTCAACTTTGAATTAGGATAAAATTATAAACCTTGTTGAATTATACTAGGTTTTTATGAGATCCATATCCTAATATGTATTATGTATCATATATTAGATGAGATCGGTATCCTAATATTTAGAATATATAAAATCAGATCCGGAAACATATCATAATATTTAACTACATGATAACTTATAAATAACAGTCCTAATTGACTTATCATTATTCTAATCATATCCAATTTTGTCTCATCTAATAAGAAATTAATACTTAAATTGATAATTTTAATCTATATATATATTATATCTGATATATTAGATGAAATAGTACCCCTTATATATCATAAATTAGATGATGTTTGTATCCTAATATTTAGTATAAATTAAGTCCTAATTAAAATTAGACACTTAAACATATCCTAACATTAATACTAATATTATAATATTCGATTACATGGTAACTTATAAACAACATTCCTAATCAACATGTGATTATTATTAGGTCCTATTCCTTATTGATCTTTTGTCTATCTTCTTCTGCCCAAAAATTAATTCAATTCAATTATATTTTATTGTTAGATAAGTCGAATTCCACGTTTAGGCCATTGTGATTTATTTTATCAGTAATTGAACTCAATCAATATATGATTAGAAGATACATAAATTCCTATAAGTAATTAACTAAATATCTCGATTAGAAAATAAAACAAGTCACCTGAATTAAAAATCAATTTAATTTTAAAAATGTAAGGTAGGACATATCACATGGAATGCTAACAAAATTGTTATTTTTTCTAAAATTATATTTTTATTACTTTTGTCATTTTTTGAAATTTCTAAATAAAATATAAAATTTAAATTATTATATATAACTAGGAGTTTTAGTTGTATTAATTGAAAAATTTTTTAGAAGTAAATTTAATTTGAGAATAAGTAGGAATTTTTATTGATTAAAAAAGAAAATATTTCTTCATTTAACTTTGCATTGAACTATGAAAATGTAGTAATTTAACTTTGTATCAAACATGAGAATCCTGAAAATTTGAGAATATGGTTGGATTAAATAAAGCAAATAATTTTAAAGAAATATAAATTGAACAAGTTTTTTTTTTGAGAATATGGTTGGATTAATTTATGTACAAGAGTTTCAGTTGAAAATAAAAGAAATAAATAAGAAGGTGAGATAGAACATATCACATGGCATGCTCGCAAAATTTGTTTTTTTTTAATTTGCTTAAATTTTAGTGTAAAATATACTAATTAGGAGTTGTAGTTGGATTAAATTGAACTCTATTTTTTTATAATATAAAAACAAAAAGCATGTGCAAATCAAAATTTATATTTCTAAAAAATTAATAAAATAAAATAAATAAATTTTAAATTAAATCATGAAAACATTCTTTTAAGAAAAACAGGTAAATAATTAGCATTTATTTTTTGGTAGAAAAAATATGTTCTTACTTTAGACATTTATTTTAAATAAAAACATAATGATTAAAATGTTATATATATAGGAAGTTTGATATAAATTACTCATATTAAATGTGGAAATCTAATTTTTCATGGGTGTGTCAATTTTTTTCAAAGCAAATAAATAATTTTATCATTCTTACTTGCTAAAAAAACAATTTTAATAATTCTTAAATATCATAATTATATAACAATTCATTTTATAGAGTTCGTGATTGGTTGTCAAGCGCTAATATATTATAATTAAGGGATATAGTTATGAAAGTTTTTATATATATCTTAAAATAAAAATGTCTATATTATTATTATTATTATTATTTTTACCATTTTCCCCAAAATATTCTTACAGCACCCGAACAGTGAAGCGGGGGGAGTTGGTAGTGTTTCACTGTTACCCCCACATCTCGCTTCCTATAAATACCTTGTCTTCCTCCTCCTACCACCCTCTCCTCCAAAGCCTCCTCCGCCTTCCTCCTCCGCCCTACGACCCTGCCTCACTAGGGCTCCGAGATCTCGCTCTAATCCTCCGCCCGATCGCCTCGCCGCGCTGGATTCCGCCGCCGATCTCGCCGGAACCATGGCTTCCGGCAGGTACATGGCCTACTCCCCATCCCCCTCTACCGCCCCCCACTCCCCTCACATCACCGGCATGCGCTCCGCCGCCACCACGGCCATCGCCGAACAAGAGAAGTAAGGACTCTACCTAGAACCGCCGCCTTCTATATCTTTCTCCTCCCGGTCCATAAAGCTTCCATCTTTCTGCTCGTTCGCCGATTTTTTTCCTCGAGGTCTTCGTCTCGCTGACTTCTCCAATTTCGTCGGTTCTGTTATAAGTCTTCGATCGCAGTTCTTGTGCCTGATTTCGGCCTCATCGCGGCGATCGTGCGCTAAAAGCTGGATCTCGTGATCATGTTTGCTGTCTTTGTTTAATTAGACGGTTTAAGTGCAGTGTGTGTATGCAGCAGCATCACTTGCAAACGGCCGAGGCCGAATTTGATGGGTCCTTTTTCTCACTGCCTAGATGGCTGCTGCCGTTGGTTCTGAGATCGGGCGTGCAAGTTTTGCGCATCACTGTTCTGATGTAAACTTATGCTTTATACATGCTTTTATATTGATAACTAACCTAACGTTTTGTATTTTGAAGATATTTTCTGCTGAATTTTATGTTTGCTTTCGTTCAACTATTAGTGCGTTTCTTAGTGTTGTCTGTTTGATTTTGTGGATGTCGTATTCTTTGTTTTGCCTATGTTAGTTCACTCTTGTAAGTTACTTGTCTTTATTTCCGTTGTTACTTGCGTATTCACAACTGATGGGTGTTTTTATCTGGCAGGTATCTGTCCGAGTTGCTGGCAGAGCGTCAAAAGCTCGGCCCTTTTATGCCGGTACTGCCAAACTGTTACAAGTTGCTCAACCAAGGTGAATCCCTTGTTGACTTTACTCTTCATGTGTTTCTGTTCATCATATACTTGTCCACTTCTTCTGGGTTATGGTGTTTAAGTCTCTGGGCAGCATTGGAACAATGTATATCTTGGCCAAAATGAACAATCGCTTATCTAATGTCCTGTTCTCCTATTTGCTCATCTCATTGTTGTGGACACTGTGTCTTGGCCAGTTATCTTTATCATAACGCTTCTTTTGTCATGATTTCTAAGTTTTGAGTCTATCAGTTACTTTATAGTCTACTTTAGGCATAAACTGTTTGATCCAAAGTTTATTAGCTTTCAAGGTCTTGTTGCACTTGTCTTTTGCTTACGAGTTAAGACTAACAATAGTGGTGCAGTCTAGCAGAGTTGAGGCATTCCTTTGGACCTAGTATTTCTAAGTTTGATTTAGCTTGAAAGTGTTAATAATATGTATAAGTAAGGGTGGTCTTATAAAAGATACTATGTGAACAACAGTCTATTCTGATGCATCTAACTATCTAAGGATGACGTTCAGTTGTCCAGCTGCTATCTTGTGTCCCTATCATCACTGTTCCTACAATCTTTCTTTCCTTCCCTATCTTCTGTTATTTGTTCCTTTTTTCTTTCTCTAACAAATTGATCCAACAGTTCAGGACTTTATTTTTTTTGGTGCTTAGAGCTCTTCTATTACAAATTGGGTGTATTACAGTGATGTCTTGCAGATTTTGGGCAGCTACTTATTCACAACTATCCATTCATTGCTAACACATTTTAGAGACACTAACTGGTACATCTTATTGACACTGACATTGTGAGCAGAAATTTTGCGTGTAACCACGTTGTTGGGGAATGCATCATTTTTAGATCAAACTGGGTTTGAACATGGTAGCCCGCTGATCACTGGAAGACCATTTTCAAATGGAGGCGCAGCAGATATGAACAGCTGGGTAGCAGCATTTCAATCAGAAGTATGGATACTAACCATTAACGTAATTTGTTATTTACATCTAATATGCTACTCACAGAGTTTTCCTGCTTAACTAAGCAGTTTTTGCAACAATGCTAACCAAATTAACTGCTGTTAATAAGCACTTGCAATCACTATGTGTCTTTACCTCGTAGACTAACTATAGTTCCTATGGTACCTATGCCTTCTTTCAGTTGCCTCAGTGAATTAATGTATCTCAGGATTTATCTTTCTGGAATCAGGGCCACTGGTTGTTACTAGTTGGCTAATTTGTTGACATAGTAGCCTTTGAGATGTTTGATCAGTGCAAGTACTGTTCAAGGTTCTTGGCCAATGTTACTGAAAACCTTCTCAGTTTCTGCTGAATGGTACCTAAGTTTCTTCTGACAATTGATTATGACCGATTGCCGAGGACTAAAATGGTTTATTTGCACAATTTTGTCTTGGAAAATGACATCTACAATGTTGTTTCTTCATTGACTGTGAGTTGTTTGTTACTTTGACTTTGGGATGATTATTTTTACCACTGTTTGGTTACTTATCTACTAGTATGTTTTATGCTCAATTGTCGTCGTAGTGCATTGTGGTATTACTCCAGTATGTCGATTGAACTTGTGAAACTCTAACCAAGTGCCTTTCTTATTTTCTTTTGAAAGAGTGTATTTACATTATTCAGTTAACGTATGCATATTTGTAGCTAATTCTAATAAACTGTCATTTTACTTCTTGGGACATCCAGAGGTCGGGAATGATGCAATCTGCATCAGAACATGGTTGGCATGGTCCCCAAGGCATGTCTTCAGGTCTCATTGTGAAGAAAACAATTAGAGTGGACATTCCAGTTGACAAATACCCTAATGTATGTCTAGCAAATTTATTTGGTTTGCCTTTCAAAATTTTTTTAAAAATGTTTACTATTCAATTTCTTCTGTTTCACATGACAATTGTTTTGAATTTCTGAATAGTACAACTTTGTTGGACGGCTTCTTGGTCCTAGAGGAAATTCTCTCAAACGTGTTGAAGCAAATACTGATTGCCGTGTCTTGATTAGAGGGCGTGGTAGCATTAAAGATCCTTCTCAGGTATGAACTAACATATACCAATAACTGTTCTTGGATAGGGTGCATTTGTATACTTATGATCTCAGAAAAAAATGACAGTACCTCTATGTGGACTCTCCTTTTTTCTTGGCACAGAACCTCATGAACTTTACAAGATCATATAACTCATGCATTTGAACTTATTCTTTTTCTTGGCACAGAACCTATATGTACCTCTATGATGCCTTCATTATGCTAATAGTGGTTGCATCACGAACTTTTTGTAGGAGGAGATGATGAGAGGAAAACCAGGATATGAACATCTGAATGAACCCCTTCATATTCTTGTGGAGGCAGAGTTGCCAGTTGAGATCGTTGATGCTCGCCTAATGCTGGCCCACGAGATACTTGAAGACTTATTGAAGCCTGTGGTATTTCTCTTGTTCATGATGGGGGAATTGGTTTTACTCCGTTTCATGGATTATAGTTGTGATATTGAAATTCTCATTGCCGATTTGTATACAGGATGAGTCTGTTGATTTCTTCAAGAAGCAGCAGCTCCGTGAGCTTGCACTGCTCAATGGCACCCTCTGCGAAGAAGGTTCGCACACTTCAGGCTCTGTGTCCCCCTTCAACAACAGCCTCAGCATGAAGAGAGCCAAGACTAGGGGGTGAAACAAATGCTGATGGGCGCCTCTTAGCCACTTTCTCCCCTTGTGTCCGGCACAATATTTCTTCGTGAAAGCGAGCTATGTGCCCATGCTCCTATAGCCATCGAAGTTGTGGGACGAAGGTGTGCTCTAACTCGGGTTGCCTTAAGAGTCTTCTGCTCCGGGGGGGTTTCATAATAGATTGGGATATGAGTATCAAGCCATTTTGTGCAAGTTTTCTGTCTGCATGCCTGCCTAGTTGCATCAGACATCTATCTATCCTTGTGTCTTCAACTTAATGCTGTGTGTTATAGTATCCCTCTTTTTACCCAGTGAGATGTGTGTTACAGTTTTGATACCAGTGCGGGGGTGGCCTAGGTAGGTTTGTCCGGTTTGTGCATAGCTAGTGAGATAAATTAATCCCCCAAAAAGCAGGTACCTGTAGGAGCATCTTGAGTCATTAAACGCTAGTTTAAGTATCTAATATATAGTCATTCTTATGTTGTGATCCTTCATTTCCTCGGGTTTGTGCTCAATATGTGGATCTTGGCATCTTTCTGTGGTGCAGTTGATTCAAAAGCCATCTTGGTGGGACTTTAGCTGTTTGTTTCTGAATTCCTCGGGATTGCTTATAATATTAGAGTGGCAGAAAAAGAAACATAGAAATAAATATTAATTTATTTTTTCTCAAAACAGCTTTAATCGAGATGGAAGGGTGGAATCAAAATGGCCTACCAAAGAACTGTTTTGTAGATCATCAATCATCATTCAGTAGAGTTAACCATTGATATCAAATCAAACAGAGAAGTCAGTCAAGTTTTGGGAAACAGAGAGAAAACATGCATTTAGTCACAGAAATTACATGACATATATGCATCTGTTTCATGATGCCATTCCAATAGAAATCGCTGATAAATTCGGATAAAAAGATTTCGAGTCGCAACGGAGAGAGCACGGTCATGAGCAGCACTTGTACTGTAAACCAAGAATGGCCATAACAGAGACCTACAATTCCACTTTTTATTCACTACTACTGTAATGTCTACCGCTGAACGCGTACTAGTACGGGAGCGCGTCGGCGGGCGGGGCTCCGAGACTCACGCCCTCCTGCGCTTCCTCCATGGGCACGACGTCTACGAGGAAATCGTAGACCTCGGTGCGGGCGATGGCCGCGGCCACGTCGTTCTTCTGCAGGGTCCGGCGCTTGTTCTCCTCGGCGTGCGCCCACGACCGGTGGGTGAGCTCGAGGATGAACATCTCGCAGGCGCGGGCGAAGACGACGGGCGCCTCGGCGGCGATCATGCGCACGTCCTCGTCGGCCTTCATGATCTTCTTGATGCGGGCGAGCGGCAGGCTCTGGTTCTTGAAGTCGGTCGTCTGCTCGATCTCGCGGTGCTGCTCGGCCCAGAACATCTCGCGCGGTGCTGTGGTTCTTGAAGCCGGTCGTCTGCAAAAATACGATCTTTAAGAGAAAAATGGAGTCAAAATCGAGACTTTGGAAGAAAAAAAAGGGGAAGAAAAAGAAAGATTGGATCCGTTTCCGCACGATTTGGTTGCCCGCGGGAACGATGATCACGATGAGATGATACGCCGAGAGAGGAGGAGAGATACGCCGAGAGAGAGAGAGAGAGAGAGAGAGAGAGAGAGAGAGGCGGAGGAGAGAGATGGTAACAACAAAAGTTTGGATTTTGATTTAGGGGTGAGCGAGTTTATGTTTACGTCCTGCGATTTTTATGATTTGGCCTGATGGTTTTAGGGTTTGGTTACAGCCCATTCATTTAGAAGAACGAAGAAATAAAAGCAGAAAGGGTAAATCATAATTGATCAGTCGGCGTCTCGGTGTTGCGATGGAAAACAATTTGCTTACCATTTTTAAGTAACAAAATTCGGAAGCCACGATTTGATTAATGGACTAGGAAGGAGTTCTCATTTTATCAATTTAATCTAAAAAAGTATCAAAAAATAATAAAAAAAAGATGAAAAATAATAAAATCAGAGTTCTAGTTTACTTCATCTGCCATCTGGTGCTGTTCTTACTTATTTCTAATAAAAGGACTGATTTTTGGTCTTATTTTCGTAATTTGAAGGCCAAGCGTTTTGCCACTGCAAGCACATATCTGATATTTGAATGCTGTGCTTAAGAACAATATTTTGCACTTGAATATGCTGTGCTGAAACTTCGTGCTTTAGATTAAACTCTAAAGCATAGAAAGAAAATAATGGATTTCGAGTATTAGTTTCATCATTAACTGCTGGTTTATTGTGATGCAAACAGGAACACAGCGATGTTTAGCTAGAGAAAGCAATCATTACCACCGGACAGAACACAGAGAACACAACAGAATACTCAGGCTTTAATGAACTCTTATGACTCATTCAGAGTTGCTTTATAGTATCTGAATAACGAAGAATGCAAGTAACGGATTAAATTCAGGACTCCAACTAATTAAAAGATAAGATGATTACACGATTCCAACATGTTAATCTAAATGATAAGATAGATATTTTAACTATATATAAAAAGATTGGTCAACGCGTTGATGAAAACTCATCTCATTATTCTGAGTGCAGCAGAAGTTATATCTGTCAAAGGAGTTCCTAAAATTTTGAAACTGTTCATAGAATTGTGTTGGCCAAGGGGTAGGAGGAGTGTTGAAGACGTGATCAGCAGAAGCTGTAATTAAGCAAGCAGACGCTGCTTTCATTAATTCTAGTTTCTTTCTACACGCGTCAAGCTGAAATCTCACAAACTCTTGTTCAATTTTACAACTATTGCGGATTCACTTAATTGCTGTAATATATTTCCAGAAAAAGAAACAAAAAAAAAAAAAACGGAAAAGCAGATAAGACCTGCCGATTATTGCAGCCATTCCATGCATGCAGAACATGGAGTTGTTGCCATGCAAGGATCTACAGATTCAGATGCATGCAGGACGTTTCATGGAGGAGTTCAGGACAGATACGTCCCACAGGCGACGCTCGCGCCGCCGATGCAACAGCCGCAGCCGTGGCGTCCCCGGCCCATGTCAGCGCGGCGGCGGCGCCCCGCGTCCTTGGACGACGACGACCTCCTGCTGCTGCAGCAGCAGCAGCCGGCGGCGGCGGGCTCGTCGTCCATGAGGGACGTGAAGATGGCCATGGAGATGACCCAGAGCCACACGACGATGACGCAGAAGACCCACTCGTTGCCGTCTTTGACGTTCTCCAAAGCCATGGCCATGAGGTACGTGCGCTGAGCAGCTGGTTGGATCGATTATATGCAACTCCTCTTCTGATGTATCATATGATTTCATATCAGATACATATACTCCATTTATAGGCACTTCGAACAGGTGATTTGCATGGTTAATTGCTAGGATCGATCTGATAGTACACAGCAGCAGTAGTAGTAGTAGGTACATGACATCATGTCGTATGCCTCATAGTTAACGCGGGAAGTTGACTTGACCTGTCGATTTGTCTGCAGGTAAACATGCAGCAATCAAATATGCATGGTTCACATTTAATTAATGAATTAAACTTGAACGACAATATATAGCCCCTCTTTGTTTACCAAGAAAAAATATGTCGAGAAAAATATGTTACTTGCCATGTTTGTGACATGCTCATTAACCTCTCTCTGTTATTAATATTAAATGAACCAATTATGTTCATAGGCTGAACTAACCACTTTATGAATAATACTGATTAAATAATATATGTTTTTTTTTTCTGTCGGCGAAGATTTGGTTATAGGTATGGCCGTATGGGACCCGCACCTTTATAACCCAATCATATTCATTGGGATCAGTAGAGGGTAAAAATCAATGTTTTAAAAATCTGATATCGGATCGGCGCATCGACCGAATTAAGGTTCGACCGGTTCAATCAGAAGTCAATTGATTAAACCAAATTTTTATATAATTTGTGAGTAATTTAATATATAAATTATTATAAAAATGATTAAATTAATTAAATAATTATTATTTTTACTGGATGTTAATTTAAATCGTAGTTTTATTTTTATTATTACTGATACAATAACTTAAATTTAATGTCAATCTAAAATTGTTTCTAACATATTATTATCGGATTTTATTTTCCTTCTATATATAACTCCCTTTTATTTGATTTGATTAATAATCTATTTCCATTTTAGTAGTTTTCTTTTTATTATTACTAATATAATAATCTAAATTTAATTTCAATCTAAATTTATTACTAATATATTATTACCAAATTTTGATCTCTTTCCATGTATAATTCTCTTTATTTTATTTGATTAATAATTTGTTACCATTTTGATTCCTTTCCTCCAATCAAGAATTCAAAATCTTTCCTTTCATTTTCTTATTTGAATATTAAATTGTTTTCCTTTTTGTATCCTTTCACATGCCTAACTTTTCAATTTTAATATAAAATCATTTAAACATTCAATTTCCTAATAATTTTTTTCATATTTTAACTTTTTTTTTAAAAAATTTAAAACTGGGTTGAACTTGATTTACCGGTTCAACCCAGTTTTTCTGATTTTTCTCGAGTCAATTCGATTTTTTACTCATTCTAATTTTATGATTGAATCGAATCGATTTTATGATCGATTGAACCGATCGGTCTGAACCGATTTTTAAAACATTGGTAAAAAAATTAATTAATTTATTTATCGCAATCATCACAAAATAAAATCGCTATTGGGCCAAGTATATAAGGTTCACATGGGTCGAGCCCATTAAGAAATCTCGCCTTTGGGTTGTTTTCTTCCCTCGTGCTTTCTGTTCTTGGGCTGACGCAGAGTGCGTTGGGAATATGGGGCCCATCCGACGTGTCCATTTTGGCGGCTGAGGATTCACGAGGTCCGATCCCACGTGGGACACCATCCACGCCCACCGCTCTCTTCTCCCCACGTGGCAGCCATCTCGTTTCGACCGTGAGAGCGCGCAAGGATCACGTGGATGCTCTATTTGGTAGGCGCCACGTGTGCGGTTGCAGTGTCTCCCTGAAAAGGTTCTCCCGGAACAAACAAAAACGGATGCGTCGTCGGACATGAAAGATTTAATTAATTAATTAATTAATTTTTGTGAGCAAACATCAAATAAAAGAATAAAAATATATATTGATTCAATTGTTAATTAACATCCTTGGAACATTCTCAGATCTAGCACCCGTTTTCCATTTATATCCCCAAACGAACTTCCTTAATTATAGTTGCACCCCTTTACTCACAAAATTAAAATTCCTTTCATAACAAGAAAAAAAGAAATATAAGATTATAAGGTACCAACATCACACCATCCCATCCCATTACCTTTTTTTTAATTTTGTTCTCTACTTTCTTTTTTTTCCATTTGTTTGCTTGTTTTCAGTATTCTATTCTTTTCTTTTCCTGTCCTACCTCACAACACATGAAGATTCCTACTCATAAAAAAAACCTTTAATATCCCAATGCACACAAGAAAAAAAAGAAAAAAAACCCTAAAATAGTGAAATAAAGCGTATATCATACTAGAAAAAGGTTGATAATAATAAATATCATACTAAAATAATGAAAATGTAGAAATTATATTGAAAGTTAAATAAATTAAATTAATGTCGTAAGCTGCAAAGCCCACACGATTTAATTGACTCGGACATTTTGGTAAATTGCCAAGGAGTTGGATTTAGTTTTATAATCACGCTCGTTTGGCCTTAAAAATCTCGTACTCTCCCACGATCGCAGCAGCAGCGCCACCACCACGACGAGAGCTATCGGGGAATGGCAGCGATCGGGATCTCGACAGCTCCGGCGAGCGGCTCCTCTCGCAGGCTTCTGCCGTCGGCCCTCCGCTCGTCGACGCTGAGCCTCTCCTCTTCCTTCCACGTCTCAGGTGAGAGGCTGCTCTGCAGGTCCATGGCCGCGCAGCCCAGAACGGCCTCCGGAGTTTTTTGGCGCCGGGCCCCGGCCGTCGTCTCCCCCAAGGCCGTGTCCGACTCCACCAGCTCCAAGACCTGCCTTGATCCTGACGCCAGCCGCGTGAGTCTCCTCCTGGGCTCTTCTTTTGTTCGTTCTTCGTTTTCTAGCCTCTATGTTTGGTCAGGAAACTCAGGTTTTCGCAGATTCGTTGGAACTTTGCGTGATGTCCAAAGGAAAAAAATGACGGGGAAGAAAAAAGAACTTATACTTTGATTCTGTTCTGTTTCTGTGGAATAGGATTTTATGATATTTTAGGCAATGTTGGCGAGCTTTGAAGAATTATGGAGTTGCAGACTGCTTCCTTTCTCCTTGTCCCGTCCCATTATATGAACTCTTTTATTTTCTTTTCTTCTCGTTGATTCCAATATGGTTAATGTTTCAGAGGAAAAGTTTAACTCTTTCCATTCCTCGTCCGATCAGAATAGTATTAGTTCTCAATATATATTGCCAGTCTAGTGGCACAGCATGAACATATTTTCCACATTCAGTTTTTTTGTATTAAGTTATTCAATATGAGTAAAATCAATATGCAGAACATTGAACTTAGACGTGGGGTGTAGAACACTATTTTTTATTAGATTAATAGATAATTATATATTAGTTTATCTAATTAATCAAATAGTAAATTTGATCAAACTAACATCATCCGATGTTGATGACAAAGTCATTTTAACATATGACATTCAATGGTCATGATTTGTATAGTTTCATTTAACCTCAATTAATATATGATTTAACTTCTCATCGATGTCTCAGTTTTGTCATTCTCCCCAAACACATTACCTTTTAAAGATCGTTATGGTGTTTTTTAATTGCATAAAAATGGGAGCATGATTAGGTCTACTTCTTTTCAGATCTCTTTAAGACTAAGGCTTTTTATATATGAATGGTTTGTAGTGTTCCATTCAATTGAGAGTGATTTTTGTTTGTTGATAAAGAATGCTTCATCTTTACTTCTGCAGAGCGTCCTAGGTATTATACTTGGTGGTGGAGCTGGAACACGACTATATCCTCTTACCAAGAAGAGGGCTAAACCAGCAGTGCCACTAGGAGCGAACTATAGACTCATAGATATTCCAGTTAGCAACTGTCTGAATAGTAACATATCCAAGATATATGTTCTTACACAATTCAATTCTGCATCACTCAATCGTCACCTTTCTAGGGCGTATGCCAGTAACATGGGAGGTTATAACAATGAAGGATTTGTTGAAGTGCTTGCTGCCCAACAAAGTCCAGAGAATCCAAATTGGTTTCAGGTATTTAGAGTGGATGTTTTGTCTCAATATATTGTAATGTATAAATTGCAAATGCACCATGTCATGAGGTGACAAGATTACTGCTTCTTCTCTCTTCATGATTTGAGCTGGCAGATGACTCAGATAGTTCACAGAATTTTACGTGCTTTACAGGGAACTGCTGATGCTGTAAGGCAATATTTATGGCTTTTTGAGGAGCACAATGTGATGGAGTTTTTAATTCTTGCGGGAGATCACTTGTATCGTATGGATTATGAGAAGTTCATTCAAGCTCATAGAGAAACAGATGCTGATATCACCGTGGCCGCGCTCCCTATGGATGAAAAACGTGCTACAGCTTTCGGGCTAATGAAAATCGATGAAGAAGGACGAATAATCGAATTTGCGGAGAAACCAAAGGGAGAGCATCTGAAGGCCATGAAGGTAAGGATAAAGTCAATAGAATGGGGATTTGATTTTTCTTCCTTTTCTTGATATTCTTCTGTTGTGATCATCATTCATTATTGACATTTGTGTTCTACAGGTTGATACTACCATCTTAGGCTTAGATGATGAAAGGGCAAAAGAATTGCCTTATATTGCGAGTATGGGCATTTATGTGATCAGTAAAGATGTAATGCTGAAGTTACTTCGTGAGAGTTTTCCTGGAGCTCTGGACTTTGGAAGTGAAGTGATTCCAGGTGCAACCGACATAGGAATGAGGGTACTGTTATTTTTCTCTTATCGAATGTGGCCTACTGTTTGATATGCATATTATACCTTGAGATACCACTATCCTTCTGTTCATACATTATTAACGAGGCATGCCAAATTCCATTGAGCTTTTAACTACAATTATCTTGAGAGAAAAGTTAAGATTGAGCAATTAAGTTCATCCACAGATTGATCTATTTCTTTGTTGTAAGCTTTCAATCTGGCACCTGCATAATGTGGAGGGGTTTCAATACGTGCAGCTGCAAAAGGATTAAATGTATCCCTAAAAAGAATAAGCATCAACAGTTAATACTTTCATTTATCTTGGTGGTCTAGCAATTATTAGATTCTATTAATTGTTGCCTAATAAACACATTACTAGCACTTTCTTTCTATGAGACAGTAAATTGGATGCATGAACATCAGGTACAAGCTTATCTATATGATGGTTATTGGGAGGACATTGGTACCATTGAGGCATTCTACAATGCAAATTTGGGAATAACAAAGAAACCGATACCAGATTTCAGGTAAATAATTAATTTTAAGTTTGATAAAATGTGTACATCATGGCATTACAACTGGTAAAACTTTAATGTTATGGTGATATAAAATTTTGGGTTGATCCTCAGCTTTTATGATCGTTCATCTCCAATCTACACACAACCTCGGTATTTGCCGCCTTCCAAGATGCTTGATGCTGATGTCACTGATAGTGTTATTGGTGAGGGATGCGTGATTAAAGTAAGCCTCTTATCTTACTCTGTTACTTGATTTATCCTTTTCGTAGTTCCTTACGTTTTTTTTTCTCTTTTTCTTAATGTTATGTTAGAGGACACTTTTTCCATCCTGGAAAAAACATTCATTTATTATCTTTTTGTCTTACTCTGTTATTTGATCTATCCTTTTCGTAGTTCCTTACGTTTTTTTTTCTCTTTTTATTAATGTTATGTTAGAGGACACTTTTTCCATCCTGGAAAAAACATTCATTTATTATCTTCTAGCTGGCTTCTAACTTTAGTTGTTAATATTGAAGCCAACAATTGATATATATACATATATACAATATTATGTGCATATCTATATGTGTATGTTAAGAGTAAATTGACTTTTAGTATATTTATGTTTCTGTTTTCTCATTTTACTTAGAACTGTAAGATACACCATTCCGTGATTGGGCTACGATCTTGCATTTCGGAAGGTGCGATAATAGAGGACACACTGTTAATGGGAGCAGATTATTATGAGGTAATTGTCCTACTAGCCAATTGTAATGCAGAATAAAATTTCCCTGCCTTTGCGGAGTTTTTACTGATCTCAAATGTCTTTCTTGTAGACTGAAGCAGATAAGCGATTCTTAGCTGCAAAAGGTAGCGTGCCAATTGGAATCGGTAAAAATTCTCACATCAAAAGAGCCATCATTGACAAGAATGCGCGCATAGGAGAAAATGTGAAGGTATTTGTTATGAACTCTTTATTGTTACATACGTCGAATCAATTGTGTTTTCTTTCGTTCAAATTTAAGAATAGATTGCAATGTGCGGAAGTGTATAGACGACGACAACAACAACAAAGTCTTATCCCACTAGGTGGGGTCGGCTACATGGATCATACGATACCATTCGTTGATTCATGTTCATGCGATTCGACAGTATAGACATGTGCGGAAGTGTGCGGAAGTGTATAGACATGTATAATATTTTGACTCTGCAATGTACTAATGTTATTGTAGGCATCACATGATGTAACATAAATCAGAACTATATGCATTTTTTCGTCGGAAAAAAAATGTCACTAAAAAAATCCAGTATGTTAGCATTCCACTCACTCTAAACTTGATACTACCATTGCAGATCATAAACGTTGATGGTGTTCAAGAAGCAGCAAGGGAGACAGATGGCTACTTCATCAAGAGCGGTATTGTTACCATAATCAAAGATGCTCTAATCCCTACTGGAAGTGTGATCTAGATGTGCATAATCACTTATAAGCAGCAGTTCTTCTCAAAAAAAAAAAAAGTCAGCAGTACTAGTGTTTACCTAAGATTAAGGAATCAATATTTCCCTGCTTTCTTTGCTTTCGAAACCCTTGTAAGTATTTGATGTAAATAATGATGGAAGAAATGTTGGAGTTTTGTTAGAATTTCCTTTTTCCCATTCATTTCAGTGTTTATAATTGCTGTTCAATTCTGATGTCAAGATCAGTAATTTATTTAAATGCATCGTTTTTCACATACGTCATTTTAGTACAATTTTTGCGTGCTTCCGATGATGCATTTTTTTTGTTCCGCTCCTTCCTCACTCTTCCCTCCTCTTTCCCCCTCCTCTCTCTCTCTCTCTCTCTCTCTCTCTCTCTCTCTCTCGCGTCAAAATCAAATTAAATTTGGACTTGTTTTAAGCACTCCAATGTAAGTCATGATTGGTAGGTGATAATGACTTAAATTTCTTCAAATTTTGGTTTTGAGTAAAAAAAGAGGAGAATTTATTAAGTGGGAGATTTTTTTTTTAAATCAAACTGAAGGTAATTATGACCTGTCGACAAATGTCTTACGGAACTCGATCTCCATTCGATTCGTCCATTCATTATAAACTTATACATTGTTGTAATAACCAAATAAGCAATAAAATGATCGATTATGTTAAATACTTTTGCACGAAAAATTCTTGTAATAATTCGGAGTTGGAAATTTATTTCCACAGACATGGATGTTCATGAATGATAACTTCTAAGCTGAAAACCAATGTTCAAATTATACACTACGCGTGTACAAGAAAAAATAATTTTTTTAAAAAATAAAAAAAAATCTTTAATAATGATTAATGAAGTGCATATTTCTGAAAGAAAATGAAAAAAAGATTGTTAATGGGCCTATAAACTTGTGGACTATAATGGGCCAGTCAACGACTTGTGACGACTCCTTATCGGGCCCATCGGTTCTCCTAGGTCTTGTAAGAAGGGTTTTAAGCTACTGCAGGGCCGCTGAAAGACAAATTTTGGAAACCCTAACAACGGGAAAAGATGAAGCTCGTCAGGTGATTAGATCTCGTCCATTTCACGTTCTCCTTTTTTTTTTTGTTGTGATTTTTGCCTCAAGTCCAAAGTCCTTGTGGTGTTTTTTCCACATCATTTTAATGGCGTGCGCTCGTATGATTTTAATTCATTGTTACGGTTTTCTTGTAGGTTTTTGATGAAGCTGAACAACGAGACGGTTTCGATTGAACTGAAGAATGGTACCGTCGTCCATGGAACCATCACAGGTTGGAATGATGCAGCTGAACTCCTTGCCTGAAATCTAGGGTTCCCTATTATGTTCTGTAGTCAATTCTTCTTCTTCTTCTTCTTCTTCTTTTCTTTCCTTTTAATTCAGGTCGTAAGCTTGAAATGAAGTGAGAACCATTTATTTATTTTTTTGTTGGTGTTTCTTAGGTGCTTTTCTTTGCAGCTTGTGTTAACTTAACCAATGAAAGTACGAAATCAGTATGCATAGGTTAGTATGCATAATGGGCATAGTGGTCTCCTTTGTAAGGGATTGCTGGACATGCTAAACCACAACTTTCTATTTGGGTCCTTAATGTCTTGCATGTCATCGCTCTAAAAAATAATGTCTTGCATGTCATGATACAAACTGATTGTGGTTTTGGCAAGTGGAAGCACGACTTACATAATTTTGTTCGTTAAAAAAGAAAAATTGCTTTGTTTTGGACAGCCTTTTTGGGCGAACATTTTCATTTTATCTTGTCTGCTGTCCATGACGTTTCAGAAAAAAAAGTTTAGATGTGTGGAAGACAGGTTCCTGGGTTCTTGTTAATGTAGCAGGATAATAACATAAGTGCGTAGTCATCATTTTACCTCTCTAAGAAAAATCGTGTTCCTGCATGCAAACTAGAGTTTGCGTCAAAGTGCCAGAGAGTCCATTTGGAAGTCTTTCTTTCTCTAGATACAAGTGGGAAAACTACCTCTTATTCAAGCATAAGTACTGTGAGATTGGAACGAATTATGAATGTGACATTGGCACACAGATCTAGAATTAGGTGTTTGCTCAACTTTTCTGTTGTGCCCCTAAAAAAAAAGAACTTTTCTGTTGTGCATCAAACTGTCCTTGTTGTTGCAATGTACTATGGTAGTCTGGTTGATTAGTTTTGCACATGGTTTAGTGTTCCTAAGAAGGTTTTAATTTTTGAGGGGTGACAGTCATATTTTCTTTGAGGAAGCTATGCCAAAACTCTAAAATTACACTCAGCCTCAAGTACCTGTGTGGAATATGTTAAATTGCCCTCAATAGTTGAGATTGGAATGGTATTCTCCGATACAATTTGGCACACAAGCACTTCAAGTTAGTGGCGAAAAAATATAGTCAGTTTTAAGCTAGTTGTGTCTGCTATGGGGATATTCAATCCTCTGCTTTGGTTGGGATGGTCTGTATTACAGAACTGAATTATTATTTCGAATATTTGATTCACTACTTTGAATGAAGTATGCAACCAAATCAACTGACAAGATCCCGAAAGACAGGATTTCTTTAAACTAATTTGTTTAGCATTGAGAAACTGTAAGAAGTCTGGCACCGGGATATTTCAACTTGTATTTTCTTCCTCTTTTGAGAGATTTTGTCTTTTGTGTGGGTTAGATGATATATATATATATATATATATTTCTTTTGAGGTATGTTCTCTTCTCACTCATAGTTTTTCGTACTGCATTAATATATATATATATATATTTCTTTTGAGGTATGTTCTCTTCTCACTCATAGTTTTTCGTACTGCATTATAGACCTCTGTCCTTATCATTGGTTGAATATATTCTTCCATAGGTCATGCACTATTGTTCTGTTGCAACTTGGCGAGGCTTGCAAAAAAAAAAAAAAAAGGAGGGCTTGTGGCTTTCTTGTTTGCTTTCAGCTGCCTTAAACCTTTTGATACGCTAGCATGTCAGCTTCCTTAAACCTTTTGATACGCTAGCATGTAATGAAAAATTTCTGAGTTAAATACATAATAATTTTCCAAGTTAAATGCTGGGCTAGCAATAAAGTGGAATTTGTTACCCCTTAAAATGTTGTCAGCTAGAAACGAGGAGTTTGACTTTTGAGGATTTTATGTTGTGCAAATTCTTGTGGGCTTAATTGCTTACTAGTGATCATTTGGCTGTTGCAGGAGTAGATATTAGTATGAATACACATTTGAAGACCGTCAAGCTAACATTGAAAGGAAAGAACCCTGTGACTCTTGATCACCTAAGTGTGAGAGGTAACAACATCCGATACTACATTCTTCCGGACAGTTTAAATCTTGAGACCTTGTTGGTGGAGGAGACACCTCGAGTCAAGCCGAAGAAGCCCACTGCTGGTGCTTAGTCTTTAACCTAGTGTTCTCCCCATTTCTTTTCTTTCTATATATGACTTGAATTGGCTGGTGTTCAACTCCATAACTTCATCGCTCTTGGTCCAGGGAGGCCTGTGGGACGTGGCCGGGGTCGCGGGCGGGGCCGCGGACGAGGCAGGGGGCGTTAATGAGGTCACAAGCACCAACATCTACCTGTCACTCTTTTGGTTGTACAAAATTGCCTATCCGAATGCTGGAAATGTGGCTAAGAACCCAGAGCATTTGTGTTGCATTTTGTGATGGGGGGCCTAGAGAACTCATTATGTGTTTTCCTTGAAGGAGAAATGCATTTTGTGATGGGGGGCCTAGAGAACATTCTGTGACAACCTGAATTCTTTCCTGTCATATGTACTCGAGTTCATGGATGTCAGTTGTCTTTTTATTTTCTTTTTGAAGGAAAAAAAAGTTTCTCCCAAATTGCAATATAAATTCTCTCGGAACTGAACAAGATGTCAAGCTTCATAGATAACACGCAATGTCCAAGAAATTGTTCCTGTGGGAATTTGTACGGTAAGAAAGTTGTTGTCGCCATCCCACTGAAACCCCTCCTTGGTCGAGTTGACGCTGCACTCCATGGGCCTTTTGTTCGAGTACGCTCCGAGAAGTCCGGAGCCGCGCCCTCGTACGCTTATTATTGTTACCGATCGCCTTGCAGGGTCTTTGCCCTCCAATAACTCCTCCACCTCTTCAACAGCTGCACCAGAGTTGTACATCTTGATCAGTCCAATTGGAGCAAACTCTACTCTTTCATCATACACCTACAGAAACATTTGAAAATATATATTTTACACCATAGGAGTTTTGAGAAAATATTGAAGAGATTTTGTTTACTAACCTTAATTGGAGATACGGTGAAAACCTCACACTGCAGAACCTTGAGGGAGACATCAAATGACCCACTCATGGGCAACCTCGAGATCATGCCGGCATTGTGGGAATAAACTGCACAATCTCCGGTCCATCCATCTCCGGCGACCTCTTCGAGGTACTCTGACATCACCAGGACTGACACGGCCGGTGAGTGCAAGGGATGCAGGCTCAGAACTGTTACTAGAGGCGGTCTGTTCTCTGTCAAGGCACGGCCACGACCCTGCTCCTTGGCAGTTGAAGACACCCAGCACCCCAGTGTGGTCATTCAGATTCCATATCTTCAGCAGACTTCACTCGATTCAGAAGCCAGAAACAAGTTATTGGAAAGGAAGACGATCTCAAATCCTTTTTAACATTTTTCTTTTTCATTTACATCTAAGTTGATGAGATGTGCACCTTCTACCATCCATGACAGGGTCATTGAATAGGCAGTCGCGTGTAGGTCTCCCGGGATACTTTGCTCTGAGAATTGATCCATCAGGAAGAACCAGTTTTTTTAGCACCTCAAAGTCATGTTGGTTTGGTTTGTCGTTGCAAATTAGAAGACAGGTAGTAAAACTTTCTGCACCGTCTAAGAGACTACTCGATGTGTAAGCAAGTAATATACCTGACGTAGATTCCACATCCACCCAGAGCTCTTGCAGCTGCATGGAACTCTGCAGCATAGTGAAGGCTCTGAAATCCAAGTTGCATTGCAATCAGGACGACGGAATCGTTACTGCTCCAACAATTTGAGAGTAGAGCAAAAAACAACTTACATAAAACATGTCCCAGTCAGGCACTACAACCTCCCCGAGAAAGATGCTATTGAATGCAACAGATGCAATGTGCAATGTCTGTGATGATGGATTTCTCGGCCAGTAATCATCTGATGCTCTGGTAATGGCACTCACTTTTGAACTGGAAAAGAAAAGAACAACTACTGTAAGCTGGAAAGTTCATAGAGAATTAACTTTGGAAACTGTCTTTTACACGTATTCTTGTGACCTGTATGTGGAGTCATTGCTATGAGCCATGCAGCAAATGATGTCATTACTGTCGAAGTTCTTCGAGATGGATTGCTCGAGCGCTTGCTGGAAGGATCGAGTTAAAGAGACGCGGCCACCATTTCCTGATCCAAGCGTTTCTGGAATGTTTTGCACATCTACCTTAACTCCATCGACACCCTGCGACCGGAGGTAACCGTGCAGATCATCATAGAATTCGTATGCTTTCTCAGGGTCTACCATGCCAACGCCATATTTCTCCATGCAATCCATGGTCAAGTCTCTGGAATGCGAAAGGTTTCCTGGAGACTGTATGGGGTATGATATCTTGGAATTATATTTCTTGGTCTCTGGTGCAGTTGGATTCACTCCTCCCCAGTAACCCATCAGAGCATGCCATACATAGACATACCTGTTTTTCTATTTTTCTTGTTATTAATCAATTAAAATCAACAGCAAGAATTTCTGATATAAACGCATGCATACTTCAGTCCATATGTGCTCTTTATTGATGCAAGAAGTCTTTTAGTGAACTTGGTTTGACATCACCACTTGCATTCGTTCTCCTTCTGAACTTGCTATTCTCTTTGACACTGATCAATCTCGCTCCGTACCTTCATTTAGATCAGAGTTCAGTGGATTAGATAAAGAGTGATCCTCATATGTTTCTGTTAAAATCATGTTAGAAGAGAAATGACGAAACATACTGTGAGCCCTCGGGTTCGCCTTCATTCTGGAATTCATTAGCTGTATCTTGCCAACCATCATCTATGAGTAGGAATTTTGGTGGCGTACCTCCTTCTGATAGACTGAAAGGAATGATCCAGAAATTAGCAGAAACAACTTGCTAAATCATAGGCCAGTAGTCAAATTTCAAGCAGAAGGATAAAGCTGATGATTAAGACTAATTAGCTGATCAGTTGAAGCTCTTAGTTGTATACGAGTACAAGAACAATAGTTGATTATTAAAAGATCTATAGTACAAGAACAATAGTTGATGATTGAAGGTGAACAAATGAAAGACCTACCTTTTAAGACCCTCTTCGATTCCTTCAGGATTTACATCGAAATAGAAAGCATCCCAGGTGCACCAACCAAAACAGTCTAAAATTCCAGGCTTCTGTTTCAACAAAACAATGGCAAGTGAATCTTTGTCCATGGAAGCACCATGGCTCTTGCTACAGTTATACGCAGAACAATTCGGACAAAAAAGAACTGAAAATAAACGACAATTGTACCAGTGCTCTGATCCTCAACTTGCCTTTTTCGTTTCACGCACTCTGAAAGTTCCTTTGTGCTTCTCCAATGTCCTGTAGACGTTCATGGATAGAAAATATGAAGTTGATTGAATAATCGCCAATATCATTCCCAAAAACATACTAGCAGGTAGTTCTATAGGTGATTCAGTAATCAGATGGCATCTGTGGCAATACAGGTAAAGCCTATTTCATAGATTCCTTCATGAGCTCAAAAGGATTGTTCCCATAGTTTATGAACACTGCTTCTAGGAATTGAGAGCCTTCCACTGCTGGGTCGCCTGCATTTGCAACATTAGTACCATCAGACTCTTAGTATCAGATCTTGAACATTAATTGAATCATCCTGTATGTGAGGATCCTGCATATTCACATTAATTCTGAAATAAAGTGTCTAAATTCATAAGCAGGCAATGCCATTAGGTGCTTACCACTTTCGACGCAGCATTCGAGCTCATCGGAAGAGTTCCCTTGCAGGCTGCTTCTGAACTGACCATCCAGGACAGGCAAGAAGAGCAAATATGTGGTGGAGACATCAGGGGCTCCTCCATCAACTGCCACATTTTTCTTTGCTTCGAGGAGCAACATTTGTGTCTCAACAGGTATATCACTTGCCGAATTCCCCATTCTTGGAATCATCCACCATATCTTGAATCTGAACAAACAAACCAGTCTATGGTCCCTGCACCACAGACACCATTAAACGTCTTTAAAATGGAAGCTAAGTAAAATTTCAGATATCAGAAGGCACATGCCCTTTGATATAATGACACTCCTTCCTGTCGTGGATGGTGATTTCAGTTTGTTATCACATTAACATTTTATCTACCTGTAGATCGATTTGACTAAAAGGATATATGCATATTACAATTAGTCATCCAGTGATATATCGGAGAAGCAGGCACTAGAAGCCAGAAAAGTTCACCTCAGAACGCCAAGTTTGAAGACATGTCTGGAATCGTCGACATCGGACGAAAATCCTAAGAATGCGGAACCGTCTTCGAACTGCGTCGAGACGGAGACGTTCGCCGGCACACTCGTAATGGTCGCCTCCGGGCCGTGGATCCTCAAGACTCCTCCTTCGATGGAAGGCCTCGGCCTGGCCTTCATGCAGCACAAAATGGAGCTCTTCCATGCCTTCGGAAGGAGCTTCTTCTCGTTGACCACAACTCCACGATGAGGGGGCAGGAAGGTGGAACGGAGTTGCAGGGGAGGAATAGGAGGGCAACGAGCAATCATATTCTTCTTCTTCTTCTTCTACTGCTGCTGCCAATCCGGCAGTTGGTACGATAAGAGTGACGGCTGGAGAGAGAGAGAGAGGGGGAGAGAGAGACGAAATGCCCGTGGAAAGAAGCACATCACACAAGTCAGACAAGTAGGATGAGCATTCATTGGATAGAACTAGAAGAGTATATATCAAGATTTTGCTATGGCATTTAGTTAGCCGCTAAATGTTCGTAACCTTTAGGGGCTATTATATGATAATATTATAAAAAAATATTGTTTTTTTAAAATACTTAAGTTTTTTTTAAAAAAATGGTTTTAAATATTTAAGTTTTTTTAAAAAATGATTAGCATTTTTATTTTTATATTGTATAGATCAGTTCACATTTCGTAGATATTCATATTAAAAAAATATTTTCTCTTTTGATTAGTTAAGACTTTTTTTTAAAAAAAAATTGGTTAGTGCATGTGTTTTATTTTTAAAATTGCATGCGGTCAATATTACTATATAGTGCGTTAAATGGAATGAATCTTGAACGAAATATAAATCCACTAGGCGTGTAGTAATTTTCGTTAAACAAACACTTAGGACAACTATTGTTCATCATTGTTATTACATATATATAAATTATTAATAATTCTGTAATGTTTACACACTTGGATATTTACACGTCCATTTTTCTCTAAATATGATACGAACACGTCACATTTCAATTATTATTTTGAGGTGATGCATATTAATAATACAATTTGACAATGCTACCTATATTATATTATTAACATCAAAATCCTCCAATTTTGACAAATCTCTGCCAGATTCGACTTGCTTAATATTAATATTTCGTTGATATATTTGATTATGAAGAAAAACTAATGCCTCTTGGTTGGAAACCATCTTAACCTCTTTCTTTGATTCCCAAGTGAATATTATGAATATAAAAATTAGTTTTCCCAAAATCTCTTCAATTCTAATTTTTTTTTGTATTTAAATCTTATTTTGATTGATAATTTTTATAAAAATATTGACTTGTTTAAATAATTATAAAATATCAATTCTATCCTTACCTTCTTTAACATGAATCAGATAAAAGATAGCTACAAAAAACAAACTATTTTATAATTGTTAAAATATTATTATTAATTCTGATTAATTTGTGATAATAAATTAAGGATAAAATTAATATCTTATAATTATTAAAAGGAAAGATAACAAAAATTTGAATTAGGTGTTGCGAAGATGAATGTGCCGCTTCAACAATTGTGTCTGCATTTAAATGGGAAGGAGAAAAGGAATACATAGAAGTTGAGTTCACTTGGGGTTGGATATGAAGAATGATTATGATGATTCTTGATGTCGTCATATCATATATGTTTTTTTTTTCTTCCTCAATTTTTTTTTTCTCGAGCAATTATTGGTATAAGATGTGTTGATTACTTGACTATTTGAAAACAATGAACCACTATGTCTATCGATATTCACATCGTCATAGTTGCTTATTGATGTTTCTTTATATTTCATGAGAGTATTTTCATCAAATTTAGTACACCCTTTCAATTTGCTATCAATTTATGTGTACATGCTTCTAGCAATAGGATTGTTAATTTGAAATTGGATGTTCTTAGATATTGATTCTCTTCATGACAAGTCCATTTCAGGACATCATCATCAAACAATTTAAGACTAAACAGTGATGACTCAGTTGTGAATCTTGTTGTCTTCCATAAGCGCATTCAAGATGATTCACATCTGATGGTTCAATTGCGGAAGGCAAGTTTCATGATTGGTCAATGGATTTTTTTGTTGAATGGTTAGCTATTCTTATTGCATTCACTTGTTCTGTTGGATATTCTAGTAGAAGAGTTTGTCCAATTAAATAACATTTTCTATTTTCACATCATGTTATAGATTTAAACTTTTTCTTGCCTGTTATTTTGACCATCATCACAACTAAATAACTCACATAATGATTCAACTTTTGCACGTGCTATTCTTGATGATAATAGTGGCCCTTAATAATCTTGACACCATTTTGCATGAGCTCCATTAACAAAGACTGAAATTGCGTCATAAATAAGAAGAACTTGTAAGTAGCCTTTTTTTTTCAAATTTTATTTTGTTTGGTGGAGGAAAAGGTTTGATACTTGTTTAACTTGGTATTTTCCCCTTTTATGATTTTTTATGAGGCTAACTACGATAAGTAGCACGGTGATAACCACCCAACTTCATTAATGCATAAAAGAAAAAGAGCCTCATGTCGGCAATACCTAAATATATATAATGTTCACGATAACAACTATTTGTTCTAGGAAAAATTAATTGTGCTGCCTGTTTTAAGGGGTACCATTATTAGACGTTCATTCGTCACCGTTCGATTTATGATGAACGGTTGATCGAAATTTTTTTAATTAATAGATTCACCATCCATCATGAATCTAATTGTGATGAATGAAGGCCTGATAATGCTACCCATTGAAAGGGGTAACATAAATATTGAACTCTTTCTTCTGTTATAATTTACAAGTCCTTTGGCATCCTTTTTCTAAATAATGATCTACTAAAGAATCATAGATCATTACTGTTGGTGCTGGAAGTAAAAAAAAGCTAAGATTGATTTCAATTTTTTTTAGGATTTGCTGGACGTTGTCCCTCTTTATGTTGAAGTAACTATTTGGCAAATATGATATATTTCCATACTTACTATTATATACATAGTCAATGCAAATACAATAACTCAATCAAAATAATTGAAATAAAGTCTTGATGCAATGAGTTAAGTTAACCACTGTGCACAAGGGACTTTTATATTTTTTACTAATTATTGTTAAATTTTTAAAGTACTATTAACTACATTTATCTTAAGTTCTATGACCTTCATTTTAATCGCTACAGATGTTTTCTAATTTTCGTGTATTATCATGAAATTCCATGTGCCATTTTATGTGATCCATTTATGAATAAAGTTAATATATCTTTTTGATAGAGAATTCATGACATTCAAGTGCAAATTAAGTCAATTTTATTGAGAAGGATGTCATTCTCACAAATAGCTTGTACAACTTCTTAAAAAATTAGGATGCGCAGGATATATGTTTTCCTTCTTAATGGAGCTAGTCCTAAAATCTAGATTTAAAATTTCTTATACTACTTACATTTAAATATTTTTTATACTTAATTAAGTTTATGCAACAAGACATTAATTATTTGTTATTTAATTATGATGCTATGAAGTGCCTACTTTCTGCTTGTGGGTAGAAGGACCTAATCTTTTGTTACTTGCAGCCTTAAGGTTCCCTTCTTGTTTACTTACTTCAAAATGAAAATTAGTAGAACCGAGTGTTTTGTATTATGATTCTACATTTATATTTTTTTTACTCTTTCACATGAGTCCAACTTACGGTGACATAATGATGTAAATCAAATTGCAGAAAGGAATAGATGAGAATTGGAAGGTTGAGTTTTAGAACAACCCTAAAGCTTTTGCTCGGGTAATAGTTTTCTATGTATCACGTCCCTTCATGTGATGATATATGGTTTTGCTCATCTTATATTAAACTTAGCATTTTGAGGTCATGTTATATGTTGATAGGGAAATCAACATATGAGCCTTTGCTTCAAGCAGAGGATATATACTCATTAACCTTTTTTTTATTTTGTAGGTGTCTTTTGTCTTGCTCCATAGATAATTAATTTTCTTAGCTTGAAGTTCACTAATTTGCTACCCACATCCCTTTTTTTATTAGGACTTGGGTAACCACATTTCATAATCTTGTTGCAATATTCAAATTCGATGGTTATCCTTTTTCTTTTCAAAACAAAAAAAAAACACCTTATGATAGCTTCTCTCTTGAGAATCCCCCTCCAAATTGATCTAGTTGTTTATTTATTGTTAAATGCCTCGTGCTAAATGGTCAATCTAGTAAATTATTATTCAAATTGTGGAAGGCTCATGTCAACAAAAAAAGGAATAAATCCTCTAAAAAATATAAAATAGGTAAACTTCTTTAAGAATATATTAATAATTAAATGCTTCCCCTTTCTTTCAATTTATTTTGGTGTCTTAGGAGACGTTCGTGTGCCAAAGCCTTCAGAATTTAGGCCAGGGTAGTTATGGTCATGAAAAATTTGCGGTGCCCAATATGTATTAGTCCTTGTACAGTTGTACCTATGAATTCTATCTTTATATTTGTTGCTAGAAGGAAGTAAAATCAATTGTGCAATGATGATTGAGGTGAAGTGTAGTAGACAAATGCAGGATATGCGACGTTAGGAATTGAATTTTTCTTTTAAGTTTATTTAATTAACTTTGATATGAAAAAATTGTCAAATTTCTATTCTAAGCATTTGTTGTCAATGGAGCGCAATCAACAATAATATCAAAAAATTGTGCAGAACGTTGTGGGTATGAGTAGCAATATTTTTCAAGATGTTGAAATAGTAAAAGTGTATTTGTGTTATAACTGCCCTAAACAATGCACAATACATAAATGTATACTGAGTTGGAATTATCATTGTGAATGAATTACTAACTTCATCTAAGATTTAATGTTTGATATAGGATTTTGAATGACATTTCATAATATGTTTTTATTTTAAAAAGAACTACCCCTTTTGTTCAATATTTGTGTAACAACAATTTTTTGTGGTACCAACGAAAATGAATCTTATCTATGATGTTATTATCAACTGAGGCCGCAAAAACAAAACTTGCAAATGTGCATGTAAATTTTCAAATGAAGTATACTTCTAGTTAAAATTGGTGGTTTGAAGAAAAGATTATTTTGGAACATATACTGAAATATATTGCCTCTTGCACAATTTTTTAGAGAACCTTTTAGACTTGCTTTTTATAGATCTATATTGGATTAGTTGTAGTACAAGAACTTGAAAATATGTATGATATTGGTTTTAGGGTAAAGCATCAATGATTAAATGGGTATGTCATAGGCATCTTGAAGCATTGGTTTAATAGAAAAGTTGAAAGGTCAATGGGATCTTAAAGATACATTCCCAAATTCCTTTGTTCTATAAAATAAACACAAATCTTCTTCAAACATTCCTATTTAATATGCATAAGCCAAATGGACAAGTGGATCATTCTTTCTTATAACTCTCAGAAGTATATCCTATAGAGTGGCATAAAAAGTTGCTAGTTGAGTGATTTTAAAGTCATGAAAGTGTTAGAGATGAAATATTTAAATGCATAAGCACCACAAAAAAACTTGTTCAAATGCATTTATGGTATGTAGTATCTAGTTATGATAAAGTACATTCATTAACCTATATTACATCACTTTTAACAGAATACTAGTTCTACACTACATCTGACATTTTACCTGCATTTCATTAATTGCCTTTGAAAAACATTGATACATGCACTTAGACTATGCAATGATAATAAAAATTAAGCTATTGGGTTCTTGCTTAATTTTCTGAGTTTATTTCATGTTTTCATTATTTATAATGTCATTAAAAAATTAGGCATGTTCCACTTCAAAACACCATGTTGACATTTATTTATTATCTCCAAACAACACCCTTTACAAATTGTGATATCGAAGATTCATTAATAAATCATTTTTCTTTGGGAAGTTAGAACTGGGAGGGCTTTCCTTGATTGGAGTGATCTCGATAGTTGTATCACCGTGAGACAAATATAAAATACATAACATGAAAAAAAAGGAAAACAACCAAATACCCACTTATATGTATAATATATAAAATAGCAAACACGTAGAAGTATGAATGAAGAACCGAACAAGGTTTAAATCGATTTAGATTTTACGATGTTAATATTTTAGTCGGTCTTACTTATCTTGAGAATGTTTTATGTAAACTTTTATTTTTGATATTATAGTATGATTATTTAAATAATAATTATATTCATGATATACTAGTAATTAATTTAAATAAAATTTATATTTTTCTTAATTTTATTATGTTTTGATCTAATTTGACTTAAAAATCAATATAAATATGACTTATTCAAGTGTACTTTAAAAATTGAAAACCATTTAAAAAAATATGTTTATTAATAAGTATGATAACATCTTAAGATTTTTAATATTGTGACTTCTTGCTAGCATTGCTATTCATTTTGAACACATAGTTCAAGACGAATTCAAGCTTCTCAAGTGTTTGAGCCATCATTTGTTATTAGTACAAGCTTGTTGAGTTAAGCCTAAACACATTGGTTTAGTATAAGGTACGGATAAGACTTTATCCCTTAATTTTAAATCGAAACACTTAAAATCTTTATCGACTCAGTTGAAATATTTCAGTCGATTTGACTATTGAATCGCTTATCGTTGAGTTTTTAACATACAAATGAAATTTTAAGTCAACCATCTTTATTCTTTAGTGTCTTTTTATATCCCCTCAAAATTTCAAATCACTTTTCTCATAAACTATATATATTATTGCATCATATAGTGTCTTAGTGTTGCATGCCATGCCACATCATCCATTTTTATTTAAAAGTAAGTTAAAAATTTGTTTTTCATAGTCATCAAAATTTTATTATATATGCTGGTACATCGACTAAATTATTTTTAAGATCATTTTTTATTAGCCAACAATTTTAATAATATCGTTTTAAGTCAAACGACGTGTCGTTTAGCATTCCTCACTTTGATTGCCAACATAACAAAATAGGTTGTACCTGAGTGATCTCGTAATATTTTAAAAGCTGAATGCTAAAAATTGAATCCACCAGCTTAAATGGTAATCCTATAAAACTTTACAACCTAAAAACACTTTAAAGCCTACTTGGATATATCAATCAGAATTCTCATGAAAAGAAACACGAATCTAACATGGATCTGACTTTGCAAAAGCAGGCAAAGTTTGCATCATGCATGGTCAATCATGTTTCTTGAGTTATGGATTATGTTTCTGAGATTGACATCTGAAAGTAGTAGTAGATTCGTGTTAATTAAATGATATTAGCATGAGATGAGATAATTGACAGTGGAAAAATTAAATAAAACGAAGAAGACAACAAGCAAAACTAATTAGCAAAAGCGGCTGCGCAATTAGCACTGCATTTTCACTACGTACTGCCCTTATTGCCAGTTACATCTTACTAATGATCACTAATCATCGAATTGAAAGGACAGCGTACGTAAATCCACCCTAAACAAATGGGAAAGACGTAGAGAGATCACGGCAACAGGCTGACAACGAGAGGACTCCTCACGTCGTGCTTGCCGTCGGACCATGTCAACCCCCCGAACACGTACCCGACGCCGGCGCTCGCGTTGTGCCTCTGCAGGGTCACCTCGAACGACTTCTGCTCGCCGACCTTGGCGAACTTGAGCACCTCCGGCTTCACGGACACCGTGACGCCATTGGGATAACGCACTCGGGCTCTGTACGTGCCCGGCGACCCGACGTTCGTTACGGTGCGCCTCACTGTCGCCGACGTGGAAAGGTTCGCCACCGTGATGGAAGGGTAGTTCAGGTCCTGGATCTTGGGGGGCTTGGCTGGGCAGATGTACTTTCTGCCTCCGAAACGTGGCAGCTTGGTCCAATCGTAGCCGGAAGCGCACAGGAATTCCAGGTAGTCGGACGTCGTCAGGTCGTAGACGAGGCTCGGATCCATCGCCCGGTTCGGCCTCAAGTGCCCTGCGCCGTACGCGAATGGAGTTGCCTTCTCGCCGTTGGCATCTCTTATGGACGAGTTTGAGTTATCCCGAGTTCTTGCTGCAGACGTGGAACGCAAAGTTACAGTAATGCCTTGATCTGACAGGACGGATTAGTAACGGATGCATGCATGCAGATTACGCGTCACGTACCAGTGGTCATGATGGCTGATCTGATGGCGGCGGGGCTCCAATCGGGGTACAGTTTCTTTAGAAGACCGACGACGCCGGCGACGTGAGGGCAGGACATCGAGGTGCCGGACATCAGGACGAAGGGGACGCGGCGCGTGTCCCACGGCAGCTTGCTCGGGCTGACGCCTCCGGTGTAGGCAGCAAGGACGCTCACGCCGGGAGCAGTAATATCAGGCTGCAGCATGCAAAGATCAATAGATCATTCATCGAAACAACTATATTTTTGGTACAAGAGATTAAGGAATCGATCGAGTGGCCGGAGCCATGCATGAAAATTAAGACGACCTTCAGGATCTGTGGAGTGACAAGGTTAGGTCCTCGGGACGAGAATGCAGCCATTGTTGGAGTTGGCTTCGCGCCAAGGTACGTCTTTGGATCCGAAATGTAACCTTTCGGGGACCTGATGACACATATGCGCATACAATGTAATCATATACATACTTATGGAGAGTAAAATATAAGAATCATGGAGATGTAGGACGCAAAGGGAAGTTGAATTACTTGGTAGAATTAAGGTAGGATTGCAGAGTCAACCCGTCCTTGTGACTGATCATAGTTGCAGGAAGAAAGTGGGTGTCGGGGACGACGTCTCCTGAAGACTTATCGTTGACAAGGACCATGCCGGCGCCGCCGGCTCTCTTAACCACCATGCCTTTTTCCACTCTCGCATTCTCGCCGCGGAGACAAACGACAATCTTGCCTTTCACCTTCTTGGGATCAAGGGACCCGTCTAAGCAGAAGATGCTGGCAGCAGGAACATGCAATTGATGACCAGAACGAAGAGGAGTTCTTCAGATATAAGCAAAGTTATCAGGTGCAATCTTACGCTTCTACGCTGGGAACTTTGTCAAGCTTTGCGTCCACTGCAGCAATCAATGGATACAATTTACTCGACTTCAACTTCTCCGTCGTAGTGCTCTGGCCCTGGATTTTTGCAATTTTTGTTATCAAACAACGTATCTAATTCGTTTTCTCCGTACGACTGAAAGTTGCTGTGCATAAAGAACAGAGAGGGACGCACACGCACCGTGATGTGCTTCTTGTTGCCAAGATACAGAACGGAAGGGAACGACCTATCGGTGGTGCTGGCCGCTATAGTATATGTGATAGTATTTGCACCATTCAGTGGAATCAATCATCATAGACGATCTTGCCTTTTTGGTTGTGCAGTATTAACCGATGAAACCGAAGAGACATTTATTTGATTGTTTAGAAAATGATTGGAGTGTATGAATGTAAATCATAATTGTATAATTACTGATCAAGATATTGCAATGGGCAATGCTATTCGTGAGGTTTTTCCTCACACACGTCATATATATTATTTCTGACATATTATGAGAAATGCGATGTGTAATATGCAAGATTTATATGCACGTGAGACTTTCAAGCATGATTTCAATGCATGGATAATGAGATCAACATGTACAGATGAATTTGAAGAGAGATGAATTCTGTTGAAGCAAAAGTTTGCTATTCCCGATAGGCATTGGATAGAGAATATGTGCAACAAGCGACATCAATGGATAACGTTATATTTTGATGATTTTTTCACTACAGACATACGTACCACCCAAAGAGCGGAGAGTATTAATGCATTCTTCGATGGATTTGTCAATGCACATACCTCGTTATATGATTTTGTGCAACACTATGATAAAGCGATACAACATCATCGTGATATGGAGAAACATGAAGATTTCAGCACTCTGAACACTAAAGCTGCCTTAATTAGTAAACTATCCATTAGAGGCTCATGCAGGAAACATATATACCCAAAACGTCTTCTCCAAGTTTCAAGCAGAATATGATGAATCTCCATTGTTATCAGCGCAAAAGATAATGAAAAACGATGACAAAGTTGTGTATTCTATTTTTCCATTAGAGACCAAAGATACTGGGAAAAATATTGTCGAGTATAGCCACAAACAAAATATTTTAGTAAGTTGTTTTTGCAAAAAAATTGAACAAGATGGAATATTTTGCTCTCACATTTTACATATACTTTATAAGAAAAGAGTGACCAAATTGCCCGATCAATATATACTGCACCGTTGGATGATAGATGCAAGATATTTTAAACCACGGAAAGTTCCTCATAATACATCCGAATTGAAAACTGGTGAAGATATAATAACTCCGATGCAAAAGTGGACTTGGCATAGCAATCTACATAGACTTGGAGCTTTATGGTTGCTTTCATATGAACATTTACCGTTTGGGGCTTTACTCCTAGATGAGGTCATCAATAAGTTGGAAGCCTTCAAAGTTGCTGAGAAAGAAGTTATTACAACTCAGCCGCGTACGAGTGATGTTCATGCGAACTCCACCACGTTACAACCATCTCAATTTGACATACGTGATCCAACTCGTGTAAAATCAAAAGGCAGACAAAAAAATGTGGGAAGAATTAAATCCGGTGTTGAGATTAGTACATCACAAAAGGAGATTAAAAAGAGGAGTTGTGCCGTATGTGGAAAGAATAGTCATGACAAAAGAAATTGTCCTATCTTTAAGGTAAAAATCATTTTCTTTAATTCTGCATTAAGTTGGTAGATTATAAAATTAATTGTTTGTCTTTGTCTCAATATAGGGCCAAAAGGTAAAGCAAGGATTGAAATGTGGTTAAATGAAAGGTAGATCTAATTCTTAATTACTATTCTAACTCATTTAAGCTTCTATTTCTAACTGATTTTAGATTTGATTTCTAACTGTTTTGCTAGTTTTCAGGACTTTGAGAACAAAAAGGATTTCCTGGTACGAAGGCCTATGCCAAACTTTGCATAGGTAACTTATTTCCTTAGTTCCTAGTTTACAATACTAATTGTTGCTAAACTTTTTGTATCAATATTAGGAAAAATTCAAAACTCCGTTAAGGCCTTCCAAACTCTTGTAGCTAAACTTTTTGTATCAATGGTGAGAAGGTCAATGTCTGTTCAATTGGAAGCTTCTGTAATTGAATGCTTTGTATCAACAAATAGAATACCTTCGTCGAATGTTAACTGTGTTTATACCTTTGTTTGTAATTTAAGACCATTTGTTTGTACCTTTGTCGAATGTTAATTGTGTTTGTACCTTTGTTTGTAATTTAAGACCATTTGTTTGTACCTTTGTCGAATGTTAACTGTGTTTGTACCTTTGTTTGTAATTTAAGACCAATTATTTGTACCGTGCAGAACCAAACAGATAAGAGACGAATGAGATCGAAGAAAAAAAAATGAAATGGAAAAAAGGAGACGCAGGGAAAGAAAAAAGAACGCAGTTAGGAAGGAAAAAAGAAATAAAAATCGTTGTGTGTGGAATCAAACAGATCTGAGACGAAATGAAAAGAAACATGAACATAAATCAGAATAAAAAAGGCAGAAGAAATATATCAGAGACGAATGAGATCTAAGAAAAAATGAAAAAAATGCAGCTACGAACTCACCGCACTTGCTAAGTAAGTTTTCGCTGAAGCAAATGCAAGAGGTGAGCGCTCCGAGGGGATGTTGGCGATCGCAAAATCGTGCTCCTCCACAGCAGCCGAGAGAGCGCTAGGGAATTCTTCCATGGGAGGGGGAGGCAGGCGGGGGTTTAGGTCCATATTTTTTGGACATTACCGATCTGCGCCGTTGATATCACATTGGACGGTTGCGATATGGGTGCATCTGCGCGTGCGATCCATAGCGTAAAAAAAATGAACGAGGGAGATTCGGGCGTTGCACGACGTTCCACCGTCGGGTGTTGCACGGCCATTATACCCTATATATATACACACACACACTTTGCTCAATCAAACAGATCACTGTATGTGTATACATATATATATTGTTGTAACTGAATTTTCAATGTTATTAATTGCATAATATAATGTTATAAATAGCACGTGTTAATAGCATTTTTATATGCAAATATATATATATTAAAGTATGATTTAAAAAAAAACATATACAGACGATTATGCAATGAATGATATATGCATTACCTTCTTAGCTATTGTGTGTTTAGTTGGGGCGAAAGGAGGGTAATGAAGGGGAAGGAAAATGAGGATAATCTGTTACCTTGTTTGGTTGAGTTTAAGTTGGATGAGAATGAAGGGGAAAGTCTTCTACTTTTGCTTCCATTCCCCTCCAATATTCTGTTTTTTCTTTCCCCGTCAAATCGGAGTGGAAATGAGGGGAAAGACATATTTAATATGTGTTTTTATTTTTAACCAAATAAATTAAACATATAACTATATATGTATAAAATAAAATTATCTAAATAAAATAATCACTTAACATTCATTCCCTTCCCTTCCTTTTAATAATATAAACCAAACAGGGGTAACTATTCACTTCATTCTCCTACGTTCCCTTCCTTATCTTCCCTCCCATCCCTTTAATAAATTTTGAAGTAAACATACCCTAAGACTTTTCATTAAAATTTTGTTCTATTAGCATAGTTTTGATATGTGGATTGGATGTCTTGTACATACATACGTACGTACGTACATATATGCATTCATATATGCATACGGAGATTGGTGGAGAAAGAGATAGCGAGATAGATGATTAGATTATGTATGATAGCCCCATTGTACGTATACAGATGAAATCATATAATTGATCATGGAGTGATTGTGGTTATTCAGCCAATGATGGATGGCTCTTCTTACTGTTGCAATATATATGTATTGATTATTAATCATAATTATGTTTTCTTAATCACCGGCGAGCATTCCTGAAATGCATATGGAAGGATAAAGAACTTAATTACTCGAAATATTGTTAATTTGTTATTGTTTATTATATATATCATTGTATAAGTAAAATAGCTAGGATTGGCTCAGAATCTTAATACGTGCATGCCAGGATACTTTTTTTTTTCTTTTAAAAAAAGATTCAACTTTATCTTAAATATGTTTAATTGGATAAAGGGATACTTTTTTTTTGTTTGTTGAAAAACAAATGTTGATAACTAAAGTCTACTAATGGGGATATTTGGTCATCAGATTAGTGCCCTTTAAAGCACAATTATTAATGTCGTATATTATTTATTTTCTCATTTAATGATACAATTATATGCTATTTAAAATTAATCCTATTATTGTCTCTCATTAATTATACATATAAATCCTAATTAATTCACAGTAATTAGATATTGCATACGTTGTTTCTTTTGTCGATTTATTGATTCTTTCATGTTAATTTGATTTTCTTTTCAAAAATCAGCAAAACAACAAGTATCTTTTGTCGATTTATTGGTTCTTTTCATATTAATTTGATTTTCTTTTAAAAAATCAGCAAAACAACAAGAAGAGTCTAGAAAGTACCCCTTGTTTACCGCTTATGAAATATTTAATTTAAAATTAACAAGGTCAAGTTTTAAAATATTTTTTAAAAATTCAAAAGTGTCTCTCTGTTGCATGATGACTTGGCATAATTACGCCTTCAAATTCCTTGCGATGATTCTGCCTTTACATATGCAAATAGTTAGATTTATTCTTGGGGATTCCATAGGATAATTGGGAGAAATGGTAAGCGTGGATTGTATAAGGGCTTCTCTTTCAATTTAAATATGTAAAATCCTAAGGTTAGAAAGAAGAAAATAATGACAATTCACACACATGACATACATGACCTCTAATCTCTATAAAAACAACGTTATTCTTATGGGAAATACTAAAAATCATCATAATTAAAATTACAACGTATTAAGAATTTTTCTATAATTTTAACTAATTTTTTTATAATTTAATTATGGTATGCATCATTTTAGATCACTTTCAGTCGTAAATTTAAATTTATTGATTCTGACTACTAATTCTTTGAATATTTTAATTAAGAAGGGATTGACTTAATTTTTGTAATTACTTTGTAGGAAATGTCGAATTAATGTCAAGTGGTTGATTATTGGGCGGATTATATTATTTCAACCTTCAATCACAAGGGGCTAACTTCATCTACTCATGGAGATTAATTCAGTCATGATGTCAAAGTCCATAAACAATCAAGTGATATACGGAGTTAAGGAGTATTTATCTTTATTCGACGCCAATTATGGATTTATCTTTATTGGACGAAAAATACAATTGAAGTTGTTAATAAGTCATAATCACTTGGAATAAAGGACGTCAAGTTCTTATCACTCTTATTCTAATGGGAGTTATGTAGTTATTGACCGAGATTTATATCCACAAAATGCGCCAAATTGAGGTTATCACCCTTCATCGCAATGTGACAATCAAATAAAACTTACCTCGTTAGGGTGCCAACTTTTTTGGGGTTAAAGAAATGCAACATGATTTTATCAGGCATGACATGGAAGCTAATTCCATACATGGCCGAATTTTATTGGTCTAAATCGGTGACATATTAAAGGGTGTGAAGATTAGAAGAATTTTATCTAATTATTTTGGCTGATATTAGAAGAAGGGCGTGAAGATTAGAAAAATTTTATCCGGACGAATTTACTTTCAACTAACCGTACAAGAAAACTAAAGTTGGAGGACAATCTAGTTATAAATTGAAAGTTGGAGATCGAGTAATTACAACGCCCAAAGTTGGGATGACAGGTGTAAATTATCCATTCCTATACCATATGTCACATATATATATATATATATGTATTATAGATAAATTATTTTTATATTCTTAATCATCGAATTATGAGGTTTGAACTAAGTGACATCATTTAGAGCCACGGTAGAGACGCAATGGCGTAGCATCTAAAGACGCACGACGCTAACTGTTGGAGCAAACTTTTAATGCCATATAAAATTATATTTTGATGATACAAATCTCGAAAGATTCAATACAGAAAAAGTTTAAAGAAAAAGGGATAACTATGCGTACTACACTTTGATTAAATAATTAACTATGATCCTATTAGATTTAGGGTTAGTCATAAATATCAAAATTATAGGTAATCATGTTAGCTACCCATAAAATTCAAGATTATCTAATTTGGATAATCGTGCAAAAATTTATACTCAAAATAGTACAGGTCGATCAATTTATCGGTCGAAGTAAAGAAGGTCAGTTGGGAGAATATCGGTCGACCGAATAGGAGATGCCGGTCGACCGATGAATACTGAACCTGCCCCGATTGATGCTGAGATGATACCGAGTCGATATATCGATCGATGGACCAATCGACTGATCAAGCGTAGAAACTGAAGAAATCGCGCAACGGTCACATAGACCGGTCGACCGGTTCATGGTGCGGTCGACTGGCCTCTGAGTCAAATGAATAGTAAATGTCAATTTTGAATGAGAAAATTATAGAACAAATTCTAAATGAATTTTCCACGTATTAGAGCCTATAAAAGATGTGTCAAAGCTAGAAGCAAAGGCAACAATCCAAGTTTTGAAGAAAAACTTCAAGTTATCAAAATAAGACATTTTTCTTGAAGTTTTCTCTTCTTTCTCTCTTCTCCTCTTGTGAACTTAGCATTGTAAAAGAGAAAAAAAAATTATTTAGAAAAATACTGAGAGAGCTCCTGCGTAAAAGATGTTCAAAATCTTACATCTTGAGTGAAAGAAAAAAAATAACTTCATTGGAGGAGAGGCGAGCCTTATCTCTCGAAGCGGAGAAAATATGGTGGTGTAAAGGGCTTTTCTTCCTTGCCCCATTTAGAACAAAGGAAAAGTTCTAGCGGAATCTTCGACGGTCTCGAGGTTGAGAAGTTGGAGCGGGGTCTTAGGTCAAAGTACGACCGAACATCGTAAAAAATCACTGCGTGCATTGTGATTGAATTCCCTCTCTCTCTCTCCATCTCAATATGCTTATGATCTAATTTGATTTGTTTTGAGTTAAAGATTTGTGAATCAATTTTAAACTTCCACGCTGATTTTCGTAAAATTGATACTTTTATTTTTAACACCAATTCACCCCCACTCTTGGTACCCTTTGGAATCCAACAATTGGTATCAGAGCGGGTTGCCCTTATTTTCATATCTAATCATTTTAACATTTAATCGTCTTGTTTTAAGATTTAACCATCTTAAGAGTTATGATATCAAGTGAATTTGGTTTTTCCGAAGAACAATCAATTAGTCGCCCTTCCCTTTTAAATGTATCAAATTTTGCATATTGAAAAATTAAAATTCAAGCATACATTTGTTCTATTGATATTGACATGTGAGACATCATTGAAAAAGATTATTATCTTCATGAAAAATTACCTACAGAGTCTAAAATACGAGAAAAGTTTTTTGCAAAATTTGATTGGAAAGTTAAAAATATTTTCTATTGTGATTTGGATTCAATAGAGTTTAATCAAATTTTAAGTTGTGAAACTGCAATCGAGATTTGGGAGAAGCTCATCACTACTTATGAAGGAACTGACAAAGTTAAAGAATCTAGATTAAATATTTTAAATCATCAATATGATTCTTTCAAAATGCATGATAATGAATTCATAAATGATATGGTTGCTTGGTTTAATAATATTGTGAATGGCTTAGCCTTCTTGGCGAGAACTAACCCCCAAAAAGTGAAAAAGATTCTAGGTCTCTCTTCTCCAAATGACATACGAAGAGGATCGTGATCGAAGAAAAATATTTGAAAAAATTGGATTTTGATGATCTTATTGGTTCACTTCTAACTTATGAGATATCAATCCAAGAAGATCAAGAGGAACAAGCTCCCAAGAAAAAACCATTGGTATTGAAAGCAAATACAAAAGAAGAAGACTCAAGTGAAAAAGAAGCGGATGAAAAGAAACTCGCGCTCTACACAAGAAAACTAGATAAGTATGGTAAAAAAGAATGACAAGAACGAGAAGCCAATAAGGAGATCATACAAACATTACAAAGAAGAAAAATCTCAGAAAGATAAAAAGAAAAAAATATGAAGAGTCTAGTGAAACAAGTGATTCATCAAGCTCTTCGCGAAGCATACCTATGTTTAATGACACACGACGGTGATGTAATTTTTAATCCTTCAAATTCAAATTATGTCTCATCGAACTCTTTCGAAGAAAATCTTTCTTTAGATGTGAATAAAGAACTCTCATCTCTTATAAAAATAAAATTTCCAATTAAAGAGGAAAATGAAAAATTATTACATGAGTTTGAAAAATTAAAAGAAGAAAATGATACATGTTTTATGGAAAATAAAAGGCTGAAAAATAAAATTGAAACTTTGAAAATTACACATGCATGTGAAATTGTAAAACTAACATGTGCGTTAGAAAAAGTAAAATAAAAAAAATATTTTTTTTGAAAATCACACAAAATACTGATAAGACTATAATAAAAAATCATCTTAGGAATCATTTTGGACATAAAAACTATTATTGAAAATTTAATCATTCCTATGATAAAAAAACATAGTTTAAATGTTTTACATGTGGGCTTATGATCATTACGCATATCAATGCAAAATAAGAAAATCATCACAACATGGAATGATGTGGTTCCAAAAGGAACCATTACTAACAAAAAATGACCCAAAGAAGTCTGGGTATCAAAGGTAAAATGATTGTTTTTCAGGTGTGCGTCACATGTAAAGCAAAGGACGAATGGAAAGGTGAAGACACAAAGGTTATGGTAAAAGTATCATTAAGTATACTCTTGCAATCAGTTTCTTGAATGTTAAGCCTATTTTTTTTTTCCAAATTCATCATTTCTTTGAAAGAAAATTGGTCATAATGATAAGGGGTGCATGTTAAAATCTTTCAACTTTATTTTGACATATCATTAACAGTATTGCTGTATCAAAGTTTTATGCAATATTTTGATTCTTAATACATCTTTTTGAAATCTGTGGTTTTAAGAACCATAGATCAATTTGATTCCAATTTCAAAATAGTCATAAATTTAGGGGGAGCTATTCTTTTTGCATAGTTTTTAACTCTTTATGATGCAACATTTTACATGTTATTATATAACAAAATGGGAGAATAATTTTTTTAGACAATATAATTAAGGTGGAATTAAATATAGTTTCTTATATGCTTCATATACAAATTATCTTTTTGATGAATCAAAAGAGGAAGAAATATAGGAGAATATGATATGAATATAGTTAAGATTTATGGGGAGTAAAATTGATTTTACGAGATTTTACAACTTTTTTGCAACTTATATATTTTTTATATTTTTCAATTTGTCTTCATAAAAAAGGAGGAAATTGTTGGAGCAAAATTTTAATGCCATATAAAATTATGTTTTGATAATACAAACCTCGAAAGATTCAATGATGAAAAAGTTTAAAGAAAAAGGGACAACTTTATACACTGCACTTTGATTAAATAATTAACTATGAACCTAATAGATTTTGAGTTAATAATAAAATATCAAAATTGTAAAAAATCCTGTTAGCTATTCATAGAATTCAAAATTATCTAATTTAGATAACTATGCAAAACGTTATACTCAAAATAGTGCAGGTCGGTCAACTTGCCGATCGAAACAAAGAAGGTCGATCGAGAGTACCGGTCGATCGAATAGGAGATGCCAGTTGACCGATGAATACTGAGCCTGCTCCGATTGACGCTGAGATGATAGCAGTTGATGTATCGGTTGACGGATCGATCGATCGATCAAGCGCAGAAGCTGAAGAAATCGTGCAACGATCACATAGACCGGTCGACCGGTCCATATGTGCGGTCGATCGGCCTCTGAGTCAAATGAACAATAACGGTCAATTTTGAATGTAAAAATTATGGAACAAATTCTGAACGAATTTTTCACATGTTAGAGAATATAAAAGGAGTGCCAAAGCCAGAAGTAAAGACAATCATCCAAGCCTTGAAGAAAAACTTCAAGTTATTAAAAGAAGATATTTTTCTTGAAGTTTTCATTTTAAGTTTTTTCTTCTTTCTCTCTTCTCCTCTTGTGAGCTTAGCATTGTAAAAGAGAGAAACATTTTATTTAAAAAGATACTGAGAGAGCTCCTGTGTAAAAGATGTTCAATATCTTACATCTTGAGTGAGAGAAAAGATTAGTTTTATTGGAGGAAAGGTGAACCTTACCTGTCAAAGTGGAGAAAAGATGATGGTGTAAAGGGCTTTTCTTCATTGTCCCATTTGGAACAAAGGAAGAGTTCTAGTGGAATCTCTAATGGTCTCAAGGTTGAGAAGTCGGTGCGGGGACGTAGGCTAAGGTGTGGTCGAACCTCGTCAACAACCATTGTATGCATTGTGATTGAATTCTCTCTCTCTCCCCCTCTCTTATTATGCTTATGATATGATTTGATTTGTTTTGAGATAAAGATTTGTGAATCGATTTTAACCTTCCGCGATGATTTTCGTAAAATCGATACTTTTATTTTTAACACCAATTCACCCCCTCTTGATGCCCTTTGGGATCTAACACTAGCGAGACCCAAATCAGCGTCACGTTAATGACACAAACGATGTCGTCGCTAACTTAGAGCCACAATCCGTTGATTTAGCACCGCTGGCCACTGTCGCTACATGACACACCTCACTCTTGCAATGCCGTGTCAATGCTAAGTAGTCGCTACTTCTTTTATCCATGACTTAGCACCAAGGCGTCGCTAGTTTAGTCGACTTCCTTTGATTATTCCCACTTAATTAGGCATATATATAATGGTAAAATGATTGTGCTGGGCACCTAGCATTCAACACCATGTGAAGCACATTACTGAGCTTCCGATCATGATCCGACAGTCATGATTAAAGCACCTATCTTGATCTAATCGCATGGTCCCGTAACATCTCATGAGATTTTGGACACTGACTCTCGAACTTGTTTCCCTCCCCTCTTTTTCATTTTTCATTTATCTCTCCTGCTTCTCTCGCTCTATGCCCCTCTCTCTCTCGTTGATCATCCGACTCTTTTCATCAGCGATAGGCGTGTCAATTTTCTCTGACGGTTTCGGGAGACCATGAGAAGCGCGCGCAGGGGAGACCTCCATCCCATTTCAACTGTGATCGCCTTCGGTCCTCCAGCAGACGTGAGTGGCTCTCGATCTTGCTCTCCTTCTATCTCCACCTCAGTAGGGCAATGATCGATGATTTTCGGGAGTCCATGAGAAGCACGCATAGGGGTGACCTCCATCCCATTTCGACCCCGACCGCCTCTAGTCCTCTAGCAAACATGAGTGGCTCCCGATCTCACCCTCCTTCTATCTCCCTCTCTCGCGCTCCTTGTCACTCTCGCTCCACCTCTACAAGGCGGTGATTGATGGTTCCAGGAGACCGTGAGAAGCACGTGCAGGGGAGACCTCCATCCCATTTTGACCACGATCACCTCTAGTACTTCGACAGACATGAGTGGCTCTCGATCTCGACATCCTTCTATCTCCCTTTCTCGCGCTCCATGTCACTCTCGCTCGGCCTCTATAGGGTGGCGACTGATGATTTCGAGAGACCATGAGAAGCGTGCACAGGGCGACCTCCATCCCATTTCGACAGTGACCACCTCTAGTCCTGCGGCAGATGTGAGTAGCTCCCGATCTCGCCCTCCTTCTATCTCTCTCGTGCTCCATGTCACTCACCCCACTATGTGACTAAGTTACAATCTCAACTATTATCTTCCTTACTTATGGTTAGCAATTCTATAAAAAAATTAGCATAACTTCCTCCCTTACTTATCTTGTGTTATTTGTCAATACACACAAAAGATGCATATATATTCATCAAAGTTAAATAAACAATTATAAGATATATCATTCACATATTGTTATTATATATTTTTTTCACTAACCACCTCACATATAACACACCACGGGATCAAATTTTATACAACCTTATAAAACGTTTCACACAACCTTAATTACAACATCTAGGATTATTTATTACATGCATACTTCCAAAAACAAAAGTGGAGGGAGAAATAGAAGTACTCCAACGGATCGACCTCTTTTATATGCAGCAAAAATAAGCTCCGAGTTGACTCAACTCGAGAATTTACGAGTATCTGAAAAATTTAAAATGGATATTGTGAGCAACAATCATTTGCTCAATGAGTGGAATAAAAGTACAAGTGGAACAATACGAGTGGATATAACATTAAATAACCACATTTTTCATATGATAAAACATTTGAAGCATCACATATTAACATAAGTTGTCAAATCATATGAACTTTCATATAAGTAGAAATAACTCAAAATACTATCATTTTTATAATTAAATTCCACACATGTGTCATTGCACATATACTCATCATGGGACAATACATATCTCTCCATGATCGTGTGTCATAGAGTTAAGTAGAGCTTCACAATCATGGATTCTCATATATGCAGAACAAATCATGAGTCAATACGTATCCCTCCATGATTGTGTGTCATACATTTAAACAGAGCTTCACAATCATGAGTATCGAATACACAGAGAAAATCATGGGTCAATACATATCCCTTTATGATTGTGTGTCACCCAATCATGATGCTCAAATACGTAGAACATATCATGGGTCAATACGTGCATGCAGAGCAGTCCCAAAGGGCAAAGACACCCGATATACGCCCCAAAGGCTTTATGTATATCAAATGCGGTCCTAAAGACCTTTTTCATTCAGCATGATCAATGTACACATGGAGTTTTATAATAGCAAAATAATATATCACCATCATATCAATGTCAAGTAAACTTATTTTAAATTCACAAGCATTGTTCCCTGAAAATATTTTGATGTAAAATGATACTCCATCTCATATGAAATCTTTGAAACATATAATAAATATCTTTCTTAACTCAAGGTATGTTTCAATAACAATACTAATAATAATCTTTGCTTGAAATAATATCATAAATAAAAGAAGAACCATATATCATTTTGCTATGTTGTAAATTTATCCATTCAACTTGTACTTTATCACTTCAAGGAGATTTATTAGATTTTTTTCCCTTTCACTTGTACCTTGATGTTTTTCTACAAGTAATAATGTCTTTTTACTTTCCAATTACAACAAAGTAATATGCAATGCATGCTCATGATGCATGAATACTTATGCATCCTAAAATGCATATAATCCTCTTTAATACCAATTTCTAACTTCAGATATTTTTGTTCATAGGCTATTTCACAATTGGAACTTCTCAATCCCCCTTAGTTTAACTTGGTGCTGTCTCAAGATTTCAGACTGAGTACTTGTTAATAAATAATTCATAACTTCTTAATGAATAGACAAATATTATGATTATGGATAAATTAGAAACTAGACTTACTAAGATTTCCAACTCCCAAATATCATTAACTAAGTCCAAGTGAGTAAGTCATAACATCCCAGGAAATCAGACCTAGGGTTTGTGTCTTGGCATACTGTGTCCTTGAAAGATTAATTTATATGTTTCTTCATATTGTCCACTTAATAAGATCATAATTTTACTGAAAATGAGACTTCCTTATTATTTTGTCATAAAATTTATATAATTTAACTCCTTGTATAACCTTATAACAAAAATAGTTAATTTGGGTCGTGATCTGTCCATGTCTTAGAATATGACAAAAGAATCACTATGAAATGAAAATTTCATTTCTCCCAAAATACAAGTTCAAATAGGATGATTCTACTTCTCACCGAGCCCTTAAAATGTCTAATTAGTTATATCTAAAGTTCAAACCCAAATGCATTATATTCTAACCATTTCTAATTTACAAGTTGAACTTGTATCAGACTCAAGACATGATGAGTGACCAGCGAAGTTATGTGCATAACTTTCTCTATAAAACTTCTTTTTAGGTGATTCTAGGGCTACAGAAAGATAACTTCGAATGGATTAACCATACACAATTTCATAATTTATGATTTGCTAATCACGAAGGAAGAATCCTCTCAATCAAAAAGATAATTTTCGTATCAAAACTCATCTTGAACAGCCTATGTTCCCTATTTTCCCTATCCGTTTCGCTTGACTTTTGCCTCTGGTAATTTTTCTTCCGTCAAAGGATAATGTTATGTGACTTATATATTTTTTCAAAATTTTCTGACGACATAAGATGATTTGAAAAAATATCCCTTTAAGCAACTGTCACTTGTTTGCTTCAGTTGCTTGGAACTTAAGTGATGATCAATCACATTTTTTATCATAATTAAGTGTTTTAATCCTAATTAGACTTACTTAATCATATTTAAACATATATATTTATAAATTTTATAATTTATTCCTAATAACCCTACATAATTACTTTGTAAAATTTATCGATAATTAAGTAATTATTATGCTCTAATTAAAATATTAATTACTATATACAACTATCACTAAATGAACATCCAAAGTAACTTAGTATGTTAATTAAATGCATGATTATGTAGAAATGACGTTTGTAGAGCACGTCCATGACAATTCTCCTTTTCTTTTAAAAAAAAATTCGTCCTCAAAATTTGGATACCTATTTTTAGGAATAAGAATAAATACTTATTTGTTATTTGATCATTATTACTTTCAAGTTTCCTTCTTTGTTGAATGATTTACTCGGATCACTAACACTAAAGGAAATTTTCATTTCCAAAGTTTATTTTCCTTAACTCTTATAATTTATATTATATTTTCTTCTCAAGACAAATTCTCTTGTACTCGAATAGATTGAGTTGCTCTTTATGTGTAGAAGGCCACTCTGCAATTTATTGATGGTATGATCTTTAATTTTCTAAAAGCAGAAGATAATTGTATGCACTATTCTTTGCTGATGTTCTACTCTCTTTGGTTTTTGCTTTAACTCGACTGCTAGCACACCGAAATATCATAGAAAAGTTGATTATTGCATCAACCTAAATGAGTTAGCACTCATTTCAAGGGTTTGAAGAGCAATGGAGGACTACGTGGAATAATAAGGAAGATCTCTATTTCACTTGATGCTGGCATAATGACAAACAAAATATCTTTTTTTTGTCAACAAATATGTCGAAAAACCACCAAGAAGCTTTTGAACGTTTGTTTGGGATGCTGTACAAGATTTGACATTGATCATTCTTATGATTCGAGCTTTGATATCTATAGTTGTTGGACTTCTAACTGAAGATTGGCCAAAATGTATATACGAGGGTTTAAGAACCTTACTTAGCATATTCCTAGTCATCATAGTTATAATAATCAGTGGCTGAGTAGGCATTGCAGTCTAGAGACTTATATAAGGAAAAGATCTTGATCCAGATGTCCAGAGATGGACAACAGACAAAATTTCCTATTCATGTTTTGGTGGTCGGAGATGTGGTACATCTATCAATTGGAGATATTGTTCTAGTTGATGGATTATATATTTATGGCTATACGTTGTTGATTGATAAGCTTGTCTACAAAGGATTTGTTCAATATCATCGAAGCATAGAAACGTTGAAGATATTGTAAATACACAATATCTCTGGTGATAGGACTTAACAAATAAACATTTGACCCAATACATGCGAAAATATCATATGAGCCTATGTATCATGGACATAACTTTCCTTCATGTTTTTTTTCGTAGGTAATGTTGTCATTGTGAATTCACTATTATGATCACTTTTTTATTTTTCTTGAGATTTCACAATAATCCTGCATTTATTATATTCTTTCGACTATAATATTTTCCCAATGTGCGTATTTAAAATTCCATAAAAGAATTAATTCTTTCATCTAATCCTGTTACCCATAATTAATTTTATACAAAGTTCCCATAAAAAAGTACCAAGATTATGAGTGAAATACTAATTGTAAGGAAATATTCAAATATTTGATAAAATTTATGCATAACAAGGATTACGAATAGAATTTCAACAATTATATAGTCTATCATGACAAGCGAAAGAAGATGACACATTATAGATAAGGGAAATGAGCACCGATTATCACGTATTCATAGGTTAAAGATTATCACTATCATTCGTAAGAATGACGGCCAGTGTGAGTAACAATGAAATTTGTGAATAAGACTTTTCCTCTCTAATTGATTTACAATGTTGAAATGTCAATTAGAGTTCGCGATCAAGGATCAGAAAGGCGTCCCCCTCCAATAGCTCATTCGCTACACATCCAATCAACATTTCATGATTGATGAACACCCAATTAAAATTCTCGATAGATGACCAGAGGATGCATCACTCCAATAATCTTTCGAGAAGCTCTCTCACAATTCTTTAAACTTTCAAAATTTATGGATATATTAAAGTTTGAAATGACAAATCATTTATCATGCATAAACATGTGACAATGGTAATTTAATCAATCACCCTAGATGAGATGTGATAGGTAATGATGAGTAAAAATTACTTCCTAAATATGAAGAATTGCAATCGATAACAACTAATAAAAAATCGTCAATGATTCAGAATGTAGATGGGAGGTTCTATGTCACATCTAACTCTGTGACTAAGTTCTAATCCCAATTATCATAATTTTAATTATGTTTAGCAATTATAAAAATAAGATCTAGAAAACCTCTTTACCTTACTTTCTTGTGTTATTTGTCAATACATACAAAAGATGCATATATATATATATATATATATATTCATCAAAGTTTAAATAAAAGTTATAAGTCATCACATTCACATAGTATCATTATCGTTCCACACACCATTTCACATATAACACTCCATAGGGTTATGTTCTATACGACCTTACAAAAGTTCCCCTCAAACATAATTATAACATCTATGATTATCTATTACATGTATGCTTCCAAAAAGACAAAAGTGCATGACACTTACGTAAATTGACATGATAATAGAAATCTTCACATTATAATTCATTATGTGAATTGAACTATATAAAAAGAATTTATTTTCTTTATGAAAGAACATGTGCATATATGAAATTATATTACATATTAGGCATAATATGTGTTATGTGAATTTGTGAGTAATTAATTCACATAGTTATATTAAGTTATGCACAAAATATTTTTGTCACATTTATTTAAAGTTTCATGTGAAATATGCACACCAATTATGCTAAATGAAAATTCTTTTTGAAAAGAAATATGTGCATGTATGTTTTTTATTACGCATGACATGATTTTCATAATTTTATATGATGAAAATTTATGCAATATTGTGCATGATATTATGAGTTATTTATTTATGTATATAATTGGGACTTACGTGACATAAATATTGAGTTATACATGTAATAATAATCATGTGATAATGGTCGACATATGCTTTTTGTTGTAATAAGTATGGCACTATTAAGTTCACAAGCATTGTTCCCTGAAAACATTTTAATGTAAGAGGATACTCTATTTCATATGAAATCTTTGAAACATATCATAAATTTTAAACCATAATTCATTATAATCTAACCATGCCCTAATTTACAAATTGAACCTATAACTTCCTCTGTAAAATTCATTTTTAGATGACTCTAAGGGCTATGAAAAGCTAACTTTGAATGCATTAACTGTACAAAATTTTATAATTTATGGTTCGGTAATCATGAAGTAATATTCCTCTCAATCATAAGGATAATTTTCGGATCAAGAATTCACCTTGAATAACCTATGTTTCCGAATTTCCCCAATCCAATTCGCTCAAGTTCCACCTCTGGTAATTTTTCTACGGTGAAAGGATAATGTTAAGTGACTTACATTTTTTTCAAAATTTTCTCACAACATAAGGCGATTTGGAAAAATATCCCTTAAGCAGTTGTCCACCTGCCTACTTCTGCTTGGAACTTAAGTGATGGTCAATTATATTTTTTTGTCATAACTAAGTGTTTTAACCCTAATTAAGTTTACTTAATTCTATTTGAACATGTATATTATAATATTTAAAAAATTTACAATTTATTCCTAATAACCTTATGTAATTACTTTGTAAAATTTATCGACAATTAAGTAATCATTATGCTCTAATTAGAATATTAATTACTATATACAACTATCACTAAATGGACATCCAAATTAACTTAATATGTTAATTAAATGCATGATTATGCAAAGATGATGTTTGTAGAGCACGCCGTGACAGTCTATGTCGGTCGATCCTGAAGGACTGTCATGATTCAAAGTGGACGGGCCTCCCCGGTGCAGCCCGAACACTAGCATTGGTCAAAGATTCCTACTTCTGGTCTCAGATGACAGAGAATGTGTTGGTGTATGTGTGTACATGTCCCAAGTGTCAGCAGGACAAGTTTGAATAGAAGAAGTTGGTAGGGTTGCTAGAACCCTTGCCCATTCTGGAGCGTCCATGGCAGATGGTGACCATGAATTTCATATCGACCTTACCAAAATCTAGAGGACCTGGGTCGATCATGGTTGTGATTGACGACGAAGGTGGCTGATGACGACGAAGATGGCCGATGACGATGATGGTGGTCGACGATGATGATGGCGGCCCTCGAGTCGACGATGATGGCGGCCCTCGTCGATGACGGCGATGGCGGCCCTCGAGTTGACGACGACGATGGCGGCCCTCGAGTTGACGACGATGATGGCGGCCCTCGAATCGACGACGACGATGGCGGCCCTCGAATCATGACAATGATGGCGGCCCTCGAATTGACGACGACGATGGCGGCCTTCGACGACCCACGATGATGCCGCCGCCGCCGATCGGATCGAAAGGATCAACGATGGCCTAGACGATATGCCCTCACTGATGACGATGCCCTCGATGACGATCCAGATGATGCCATCGCCGATGACGACGATCGGATCGATCGAATCGATGACAATCTATGATGATGACGCCGCTGCCGATGATGACCGGATCGCCGATGCCCTCGACGATGATGGCAGCCCTCGACATCGACGACGATTGGTGATGGCGGCCCTCGACCCTCGACATCGACGACGACCAACGATGGCGGCCCTCGACATCGACGTTGGAGTGGAGAATTTGAGTTTTGTGAGGCTGTTGTTTTGGAGAAAGAAAGAGAGGAGTTTAGGATTTTATGTTATATATATGTACAAAATGGACGATTGAGATGAAATCTAATGAATATAATTATAATAAATTATTAATTAAAAATATTGTCAGGGATTCAGGGGTCTGACGGGGCGGGGGTAGTTCTCCCCGCCCCGATCTCCGAAAGGGGGGGTAGGTTGGCCCCATCCCCAACCCCACGAGGAAAAAAAATCTCCGAATGCGGGGTCCCGAACGGGGAATTCTCGCGGGGCCCCGGGGGGGGGGGGGGCGGGGAATATTGCCATCCCTAGTCCAGGAAGGTTGATCGGCATCAGAGAAGGGTTGGCTGAGCCACATGCTTAGGGTTTCAGGTTCAAGAGCTTTAGGGCGTGACACATGGCTCTGACAACCTTCCACGACTCCAGCCGCCTTCTCCCTCTCTCACGACTCCTGTTGCCCACACCTTCCTCTTTCTCTGCTCAGGTTGGATCAGCCGTCAGGCATCGGATCTTGATCGAGAGGCGCGCCAAGCTTCGGATGTTGGATCTGGCCGTTGACGGCTGAATGTGGATAGATCTTGCCGCCCGATGGGTGATCATGGCTGTGGCGGCCAGATCTGGCTGCTGGCTCCGATTGCAGTCGGATCTGGGCTCCTGACGGCCAATCGCCTCCGTGGTGGCCGGATTTGGATGTCTAGCGACCGTTCACATCTGTGGCGACCGGATCTAGACGCCTAATCGTTCGCGTCCGTGGTGGCCTAATCGAGGCGCCTGACGTCCGTTCACGACCATGGCGGCCAGATTTGGGCGCTTGGCAGCCGTTCACGACCGTGGAGGCCGGATGTGGGCGCTTGACTGTGGCGACCAGATTTGGGCGCTTGGCGGCCGATTCAGCCGCGAATCGCTGGATCGTGGCCTCTAGGCACCAGATCGGCCGCTTATGCTGGAACTGATCCCATGCGGTCAGATTTGGGCACCTGGATGCCGCTATCGAGCAGTTTCAGATGCCTAGCTATCGCGATTCAGGACCAGATAGTCGGAACTGTCGTGATCCCTGCTTCGGCCGCCCTCCCCATTCCCCTCTCTCTCTTTCTCTATCTCGATTCCGGACACCTATTGTGCCAGGCGCCGATCCGACAATTGGTGATCTATTTTTTTAATATTTTTATAAAACTTTCCAACAGATCTATCCGTCGCAAGCGTATGTTCCCGTTGAAGCTTTCAACGGGAAGAACCCGCCGAAGCCTGCGATGGGATCTTCCTTGTCCAAAGCTCCAAGGGGCACTCCAGCACCGTTGGGTTCTCCCGTTGGAACCTGCGAAGGGGAGAACACCGTCTGAAGATGCGAAGGAGAGGGTTCGTGGCAATTTTCGGAGGGATAGCTAAACCTTCGGAACTACTGATGGATTTCTTTTACCGTCGGAAATTCTTAGCGGCGAGAGATTTTCCAACCAATCATAGTCCGTCAGAAATTGTATTTACTGACGGATTTTACGTGAAATCCGACGAACAAAAAGATTCTTGTAGTAAAACCACTACAAGAAAAAGGCTAATTATAGATGGTCAAAACCGTCTGTAAGCAGCCCAAAGCCGTCGGTAATTACACTTTTTGACCATTTTTTGAACGGAATCGATCCGTCAGAAAAACGATCATCGCAAATCGATTTGCGACGGTTGGAAAAAATTCGGGATGTATCGACGATTGTAATCGTCCGAAAAGTCTGACGATTCCAACCATCGAAAGTTTTCGACGCCCGCAATTGTCAAAACTTTTGACGATCGTGCAATCGTCAAAACTTTCAGCGGTCAAAACCTCGAAACTTTCAAAGATTATCTCAACCCACAGAAACTTTCGGCGGTCAAAACCGCCGAAACTTTCGACGGTCGTCGCAACTCGCCAAAACTTTCGGCGGTCACAACCCGTTGAAAATATCGGCGATCGTCGCAACCGTCGCAAAGAATTTTTTACTGGTTGCTAGATCCGATCGACAGCGGCCAGACGGCCGATCCGGCCGCCTGCGGCCAGATCCGACGGTCAGGCGCTACGGTCGCTGGTGGCCTGATCCGGGCCGCTAGGTGGCCGATCCGGGTGCCAGGCAGCCGGTGTGGCCCCCGCGGCCAGATTCGGCCACGGGCGGCCGATCCGGCCGCCAAGCGGCCAGTATGGCCTCCGCGGCCAGATCTGATCGCCGGGCGGCCGGTCTGGCCTCCGCGACCAGATTCGGCCGCCTGGCCTCCGCGGTCAGATTCGGCCGCCGGGCGGCCGGTCCGGCCTTCGCGGCCAGATTCGGACGCCGGGCGGCCGGTCCGACCTCCGTGGCCATATTCGGTCGCTGGGCGGCCGGTCCGGCCTCCGCGGCCAGATTCGTCGCAACCGTCGATCTTTCGACGGTCGCAGCCGTCGCAAAGAATTTTTTACCGGCCGTCGGATCTGGCCGCCAGCGGTCGGATCGGCCGCCTAACGGCTGATCTGGCCCCCGCGAACAGATTCTGCCGCCGTGCGTCCGGTCTGGCTCCCGCGGCCAAATTTGGTCACTGGCATCGAATCTGGCCGTTAGCGGCCGGATTGGCCGCCTAACGGTCGATCTGGCCTCCGCGGCCAGATTCTGCCGTTGGCAGTCGGATCGGCTGCCTAATGGCCGATCTAGTCCCCACGTTCAGATTCTGGCTAGAGAGAGAGAGAGAGAGAGGGAGAGGTCGCTGGCGGGTCATCATTCGATAGTGAGAGGGTCGCCAGCCGGGAGGTCGCCGGCGGGTCGGGCCGGCAAAATAGGAGAGGAAAAGAGAGAAGAGAGAGGGAAAGAAGTCAAGAATGAAGAGTGGGAAAGTAGAAAATACATATATATAGGGTAAAGAGTTGGTAAGCGGGAAAACGAAAAAAGGAGCGGCAGGAGAATATTTTTTAATTATCGACGGCCATGACCGTCGAAAAAATTAATAAAGATATATATGAATGTAATATTTAATTATTTTTAAAATTACTGACGATCGTAACCGTTGGAAAATATTTAATTATAATAATAAAATATTACTTACATATATATAATATTTATTTTTTTAGTTTACCGACGGTCCGAACTATCGGTAATATATTATATCAATAAAAACCCCTTATATTATATTATTTTTCGTTTACCGACGGTTCGAACCATCAGAAATTATGACGCTTTGAAATGTCGCTAATTATATTAATAAAAGACTCTTTATATTATATTATTTTTTACCTACCGATGGTCTGAATCGTCGAAAATTACGATGGCTTCAACTATCGCCAAATTTATTAATAAAATACTCCTTATATTATATTATTTTTCATTTACTGATGGCCTCGTAAAAAATTGCGATGGATGGATATCTATCGGAACTTTCGACATTCCTGCTCGTCGAAAAATAAAATAATGATATAATAAATTATATAATTTATTTTTTTTATTTTCGACGGTTATAACCGTCGGAAATTCCGATGGATACCCATCCGTCGCAAAATCCGACCCAAATTGCGACGGATTTCTTTCCGTCGGAAATCGTCCGTCGGAAAATTACAATTTTCTTGTAGTGAACACGAATCTAACATGCACGGATCTGAATTTGCAAAAGCAGGCAATGTTTACATCAAGGTCAAGCATGTTACTGAGTTATTATGGATTATGTTCTGAGATTGAAATCTGAACAAGCAAAACTAAGAAGACAATCAATTAATGCTCTTAGTCTGAGACAATTAACAGTGAAAGAAACGAAGAAGACAACAAGCAAAACTAATTATACCAAAAGCGCTTGCGCAATTAACACTGCATTTTCACTACTGCCCTTATTGCCAGTTACATCTACTTTGCTTTAAAATGGGAAGAAGAAACGTAAACAAAAGCTATGAGACTTGAGCGATCACTAATGATCGAATTGAAAGGACAGCGTAAATCCATCCTAACCAAATTTTGTGAAGATGTAGAGAGATCACGAGAACACTTTGACAACGAGAGGAGTCCTCACGTCGTGCTTGCCGTCGGACCATGTCAGTCCCCCGAACACGTACCCGGCTTCGGCGCTCACGTTGAGCGCCTGCACCGTCACCTCGAACGACTTCTCCTCACCGACCTTGGCGAACTTGAGCACCTCCGGCTTCACCGACACTGTGATGCCCTTGGGATAACGCACTCGGACTCTGTAGGTTCCCGGCGCTCCGACGTTCTTTACTGTGCGCCTCACGGTCGCGGAAGCGGAGAGGTTCGCCACCGTGATGGAAGGGTAGTTCAGGTCCTCGATCTTGGGGGGCTTGGCCGGGCAGCTGTAATTTTTGCCTCCGAAACGTGGCAGCTGGGTCGAATCGTAGCCGAAAGCGCACAGGAAGTCCAGGTAGTCGGACGTCGTCAGGTCGTAGACGAGGCCCGGATCCATCGCCCGGTTCGGCCTCACGTGCCCTGCGCCGTAAGCGAATGGAGTTGCCTTCTCGCCGTTGGCATCTTGTATGGATGAGTGTGAGTTGTCCCGAGTTCTTGCTGCAGACGGGGAACGCAAAGTTACAGTACTGCAATGATCTGAAAGGACGGACAGTAACGGATGAATGCATGCATGCAGATTACGCGTCAAGTACCAGAGGTCATGATGGCTGATCTGATGGCGGCGGGGCTCCAATCGGGGTGCAGTTTCTTGAGAAGACCGACGACGCCGGCGACGTGAGGGCAGGACATCGAGGTGCCGGACATCAGGATGTAGGGGACGCGGCGCGTGTCCCCCGGCAGCGAGCTCGGGCTGGTGCCTTCACTGTAGGCAGCAAGGACGCTCACGCCGGGTGCAGTAATATCGGGCTGCCGCATGCAAAGATCAAGAGATCACTCATCCAAATAAATATACTTTTGCTGCAAGAGATTTAAGGAATCGATCGAGTGGCCGGGGCCATGCATGAAAATTGAGGCGACCTTCAGGATCTGAGGAGTGATAAAGTTAGGTCCTCGGGACGAGAATGAAGCCATGGTTGGAGCTGGCTTCGCGCCAAGGTGTGTCTTTGGCTTCGAAATGTAAGCTCTCGGGGACCTGATAACACATATGCGCATACAATGTAATCATATACATACTTATGGAGAGCAAAATGTAAGAATCATGAAGATATAGGACGCAAAGGTAAGTTGAATTACTTGGTAGAATTAAGGTAGGATTGCAGAGTGAACCCGTCCTTGTAACTGATCATAGTTGTAGGAAGAACGTGGGGGTCGGCGAGGAGGTCGTCTCCTGATGCCTCATCGTTGACGAGGACCATGCCGGCGCCGCCGGCTATTTGAACAACCTGGCCCTTTTCCACTCTCGCACTCTGGCCGCGGAGGCAAACTACAATCTTGCCTTTCACCTTCTTGGGATCAAGGGCCCCGTCTAAGCAGAGGACGCTGGCAACAAGAACATGCAATTGATGATCAGAGCAAAAAGGAGCTATTCAGATATAAGAAAAGTTATCAGGTGCAATCTTACGCATCCATGCTGGGGACATTGTCAAGCTTTGCGTCCACTGCAGCAATCAATGGATACAATTTACTCAACTTCAACTTGTCCGGCGAAATGCTCTGGCCCTGGATTTTTGCATTTTTTCTTATTAAACAACGTATCTAGTTCGTTTTCCCCAGACGTCTGAACGCTGCTGTCCATAAAGAATTAATATATGCTGCATATATAAGGGGGGACGAACGCGCACCGTGATGTGCTTCTTGTTGCCAAGATGAAGAACGGAAGGGAAAGACCTGTCGATGGTGCTGGCCGCTACCGTGACGATCCATGGCGCAATGTTGCTCACCGTCCCTGCAAGCGGACCGGAGTTGCCGGCTGAACAAACGACCGTGATGCCCCTCTGGACCGCGTGGAACGATCCGATGGCGATGGGGTCCGTAAAGTAATCGGAGGGATCGCCGCCCACCGACATGGAGATCACGTCCACGCCGTCGTGTATGGCAGCCTCGAACGCGGCGAGGATGTTTGCGCTGCCGCAGTCCTCTTCCGGCCAGCATATCTTGTAAGCCGCGACGCGTGCTTTCGGCGACCCGCCTTTGGCGGTGCCGTTGGCGTATCGGTAGATGTTGGCCCCTGGGACGAAGCTGCCGCCGGCCGTGGAGAGGGTGTGTGATCCGTGGCCCTCGGTGTCGCGTGTCGATAGCGAGATGTTCGTGGTACTTGCACCACCCACTTTGAAGTACCGCGCGCCGATCAACTTCCTGCATGAACCACCAAAATTCAAAGCCTGCGAACAGTTGATCATATATATGCGCATATGGTGATCCTTTCTCTCTAGAAAAGCTACAAATTAAGTACCTGTTGCAGGGAACGCCTTCCTTCGTGTTGTTCTGGCAAAACCCTTTCCACCTCGCAGGGACAGGTCCCAGGCCTTCATCGTTGAAGCTCTTCGACTCGGGCCACACACCTTGAAATTTGTTCGAGCGACCACATTGGAAAACATCAGAATTTCAAGGACAATGAGACACGACGAGGAGCTAAAGAATTCATTTTAAGTTCTGAAAGAAGGAAAAGTTTTCATGAACGGATCAGATACCAACCAGTGTCGAGATTTCCGATGATGACATCTTCACCGTATTTTGCTTTGCTCCAAATAGATTGTGGAAGCGCCTTGCCGTCACTCCCCTCAAGTCCCATGCCGTACCACGACCTCGTCGTGTGCAGTTTCATCTCTCTGTCCGGGAAAACTGATATAACACCGGGATGTTCTGCGCACATACGGAGGAAGAAAGATAAAAAAGATTAGTTTTCATATATAACAATCAAACTTCATAATAATTTGATAGTATGCTCGAAACCAATTAACTGGCAATCTGCAGTGCCTCTTCTCCATCCAACATAGCTACGAAGCCATTTATGTTCTTCCGGTACGAGTACAAGATGGCAGATTGAGCTTGCTCCTTGCTGCAGGCGCATCACAATACATACATGAAACGTGATGTAATCACCATTATTGCAATCATAATAATAATAACAATCCTGTTCTAAGATACGCATGCTCATGTCGTACCCTCCTAAGTATGATCCCAGAAGGTCGTAGTGAGACTCCGTGGCGAGCTCGTAATCCTGCACCGTCGCTTCTGTTCCATAGGAATGGCTTCCGAGGTACACAATGTATGCCTGCGGCCATTGCAACAGGTCAGTTTGACAAAGCGTATATCTATATCTAAATAGCATCTTTTAAAAAAAAAAAAAACATGACCACGCTTACTGCAACGAATGACATTACCTTCTTAGCTGCTGAGGCTTGTTGATGTAGCAAAGCAAGGGATGAAACAAGGAGTAGAAAGAGAAGAGAGTTCTTCATCTTACTCTCTCCCTAAGATTTTTCTTTAAACTTCTGATATGTGGACTGGGTGTATATATATATATATATATATATATATATATATATATATATATATATATATCAATGGAGATGGATGGAGAAAGAGATATAGAGAAAGATGATTAGATTAGGTAAGTTAGTTGTATACAGATGAAATCATATAATTGATTATGGAGTAATTGCGGTTATTGGGCCAATGATGGATGGTTTTTTGAAATGGAAATATTATTCTTTTATGATTTTTTTAGTGCCCAAATCATAATTATGTTTTCTTAATCATGGCGAGCATTTCTTTAAAATGCAAAGGATAAAAAAGTTTAATCGAATATTATTAATTTGTTATTGGTTATGCTCTTAAATCAAAATTATGTTATCTTAATCAGGGCGAGCATTTCTTTAAAATGCAAACGATAAAATAGTTTAATGGAATATTGTTAATTTGTTATTGTTTATTATATTATTATCCTTTAAGTAAAACAGCTAGGATTGGCTCATAATCTTGATACGTGGATGCAAGGATAATTTCTAATTCAGCATGTTTAATATGTTATTTTCTAAAACCAATGCAATTTTATCTTGAATATGTTTAATTGGATAAAAGATTAATTTTTTTGGTCTGTTGAAAAAAATAAATGTTGATAACTAAAGTCTACATATATTGTATTGCAAAAATAAATGTTGATAACTAAAGTCTACAAATTTGGTCATCGGATTAGTGCCCTTTAAAGCTCAATTATTAATGTCGTATATTATTTATTTATTCATTTAATGACATAATTATATGTTATTTTAAATTAATCCTATTATTGTCTCTCATTAATTACACATATAAATACTAATTAATTCACAGTAATTAAATATTGTGTACGTTGTTTCTTCTGTCGATTTATTGATTCTTTTCACGTTAATTTGATTTTCTTTTCAAAAAATCAGCAAAATAAGCAAGTAGAATAAATAAACTACCCCTCGTTTACTGCTTATGGAATTGATTAATTTTTAATTAACAGGTTCAAGTTTTAAAATATATAAAAAAATTCAAAAGTGTCTCTTTGTTGAATAATGACTTGGCATTACGCCTCCAAATTCCATGCAATGATTCTGCATTTACATATGCAAATGATTAAATTTATTTTTAGGAATTCCACAGGATAATTGGGAGAATTAATTCTTCCTTTTGGTAAAAATGGTAAGAGTGAATTCTATTTAGGGATTCTCTTTCAATTCAAATATGTAAAATGCTAAGATTAGAAAGAAAATAATAATAATGACAATTCACACACCACATACATAACCTCTATAACAACAACGTTATTCTTATCGGAAATCATCATAATTGAGACAATCGAATCGGACGACCAAGTGGGTCATGATTCTAATCGGGTTCGATCGAACTGAACCAAATTTTAAAATATTATTACATATAATAATTTTAACCATATGTGCATAACAAATATTATATTATGTATAAAAAAATTAGTAATGTATCAAGTTAAAAATACTAACATAAATTTTTAATATTGATTGATTATTATTAAATTTTTTATTTACACAGTAAGTGCTATTAATAATATATTCTTTTTTCCTATCATAAACTTTCTTTTTTTTCCATTTCTTCCTTTTTCTTGTCATTAATCTTATTTTCCTTTTTCTCATTTCTCCCTCTCTCTTCATTAATTCTCTGTATTTTTTATCATTTAATGCTCTTAACAATGTATTAATTTATTATTACCATAAATCACTCTTATATCTTCTTATTCCTATTTTAATTTTTCCACTCATTTTTCTCATTCTTCATTTATTGGGTTTCCTTTTTCCTACCTTTCATACTCTCTCTCTCTCTCCATTAATTATCCTGATTTTACTATTTTTATTATTCAAATAAGTTACTTTCCGTTTTCTTCCTATCTTTTTCTTTCATTTTTACTATTTTTTGGAGTTTTTTCCTTTTTTAAGTTGAACTAAATTCTTCTTGGTTCGCCGATTTATACTGGTTCAATTGGTTTTTTTCGGTCAAATCATCACTATGATTCACTACAAGAAAAACGCGGATTACCGACGGTCAGAACCGTCGGTAATCAGCCCGAAAACCGTCGGTAACGCAATTACCGATGATTTTTCAATCGGAATCGATCCGTCCGAAAAACGCTTGTCGCAAACGGATTTACGATGGTTGAAAAAAAATTGTCGATAATATCGACGGTTCTGGCCATGGAACAGTCCCCGGCGGTTCGAACCGTCGATATTTCCGACGGTCGCAACCGTCAAAAAAGGCCGGCGGTCCGAGCCATCGAAATTTTTCGACGGTCCCAACTGTCGAAACTTTAGACGATTGTCGCAACCGTCGATCTTTTGATGGTCGCAATCATCGCAAATAATTTTTTAAATATAAAAAAATTAGCCTGGCGGCCGATCCGACACCAGGCGGCCGGATCCGGCCCGCCTGGCGGCCGGATCCGGGCGCTGGAGGCCGGAACCGGGCCGCCTGGCGCCTGATCGGCCGCCAGGTGGGCCGGATCCGGCCGCCTGGCGCCGGATCCTGCCTCCAGCGCCGGATCGGCCGCCTGGCGTCGGATCCGGCCTCCAGCGCCGGATCGGCCGCCTGGCGCCGGATCCGGCCTCCAGCGGCCAGATCCGGCCGGATCCAGCGCTGGCGGCCGATCCGGCCGCCGCTGGAGAGAGAGAGATGCCGGATCCGGGAGAGAGAGAGAGATGCCGGCAGCAGAGAGAGAGATGCCGACGCGGTGCGGGAGAAAGAGAGATACGCCGGTGCAGGAGAGGGTCGCCGGCGTCCGGCGTGGGAGGGTCGCCGGCGTCGGCGCGCGGGAGAGGCCGATCTCGCAGCGTAAACGGCGTCCGGCGTCCGTGCTCGCGGCCGGGAGAGGAGGGAGAGAGAGAGGAGTGGAGGGAGGAGGGAGAGAGAAGAGGGAGGAGGGAAAATATATAAAGGAAAAAATTTGGAAAGAAAGCGGGAAAAAGGGAAAAAAAAGCGCGGGATAATGAAATTTTAATTACCGACGGTTTCGGCCGTCGAAAATATAAATAATAAAAAATTTTATTTTATTTAGTTATATATAATATTTATTTTTTATTTTACCGACGGTTTGAATCGACGGTAATATTTACCGACGGTCACAACCGTCGATAATTGCGACGGTTTGGATATTCGTCGGAAATTGCGACGGATTTACCGACGGTTATGACCTTCGGAAATTGCGGCGGATTTTGCGACGGATGGATATCCGTTGAAAATATCGACGTTCCTAACCGTCGACAAATTAAATAATAATATAAACAATTATATAATTAATTTTTTTATTTCCGACGGTCAAAACCGTCGGTAATTGCGACGGTTTGGATACCCGTCAGAAATTGTGGCGGATTTATCGACGGTTATGACATTCGGAAATTGCGACGAATTTTGCGACGGATGGATATCCGTCGAAAATTGCAGCGTTCCTAACCGTCGAAAAATTAAATAATAATATAATCAATTATATAATTAATTTTTTTATTTCCGACGGTCAAAACCGTCGTAATTGCAACGGTTTGGATATCCGTCGGAAATTGCGGCGGATTTACCGACGGTTATGACATTCGGAAATTACGGCGGATTTTGCGACGGATGGATATCCGTCGAAAATATCGACGTTTCTAATCGTCGACAAATTAAATAATAATATAATTAATTATATAATTAATTTTTTTATTTCCGACGGTCAAAACCGTCGGTAATTACGACGGTTTGGATATCCGTCGGAATTTGCGGCGGATTTACCGACGATTCTGACCTTCGGAAATTGTGGCGGATTTTGCGACGGATGGATATCCGTAAAAAATATCGACGTTCCTAACCGTCGAAAAATTAAATAATAATATAACCAATTATATAATTAATTTTTTTACTTCCGACGGTCAAAACCGTCGGAAAATTCGTCGAAAAAATTTAATAATAATATTAAAAATACATAATTTAATTTTTTTTATTTCCGACGGTCATAACCGTCGGAAAAGTCGTCGGAAATTACGACGGATGGTTATCCGTCGAAAATATCGACGTTCCTAATCGTCGAAAAATTAAATAATAATATAAATTATTTCTGACGGTCATAACCGTCGAAAAATCCGTCGGAAACGGAACCGTCGAAAAATCCGTCGCAAATAGCGACGGATTTAGAACCGTCGAAAATTATCCGTCGAAAAATCGCGATTTTCTTATAGTGATTTTGACTTCAAATCGGACCGGACCAGACGTCAGTTCATGATTGAATCGTATGATCCTATTTTAATAACATTGCATACAACTGGATGGCCAGCTGCTTAATTAATCTTAGAAAGCTTCATCAAATTATAATAAAAATTGATCTGTAATAATATTCAAAATTAAAATAGAGTGAACTTACTGTCTTATAATACTTTAAACCCTCCTTATCAACCAGAATTCCCAAATTGAAAGGATCATTATATTTTCATAATCGGATCGGCTCCGTGACGGATCATATCAAATTCATTCAATTGCATCAAATTTTATTAAAATAATATGATTTTATATTCATTTTAAATATATGTAACATGATTAATATATTATATAATATATCATACTAATACTACTAATAATAAATTAGTATAAAAATATTATTTATTATTTTCTATAAATTTAAGCTATCCAAAAATATTGGTACATTATTTTATTTTTAATTATTAATATAATATTTGTGATTATATACTAATTTATTTAAATCTAATTCAAATTTTAAATTTTAGTTCATTTATTTATTTCCATTTTATTAGTCCTATTATTTATGACCCCATATTTATTTCATTTTTTATTTTCATTTGTTGTTGTTCCATTCTTTTTTCTATTTGCTTATTATATTTTAAAATTTTAATGCTTAGTCAAATATTATTATAATATAATTCTAGTTATAAGTATATTAGTATTCTATTCCAAATCATTATTAAATTTTTTATTATGTTAGTTTATTTAATTTATTTTCTTCATTTTTTTGTTCTTCTTCATTAAATTCTTCATTTTATTTTAGTTTCAAATCATTCTCTCCTAATTATCTCCACTAATCATTCTTTTTCTTCAATTATCATTGTCTCTTTCTATCAATTACCTTTCTATAGTTATTTTTCCAACATCTGCTTACTTCTTTCTTTAATGTATATTTTTTAAAAAATTCCTTTTTTAAATTGACTTTTAAAAGAACTCAATTGAACCGGTTCTTGGCCAGGTCACTGGATTTTGGCCGGTTCAATACCTAAAATAGTTTTTATGTCATACTGGAACGAACTGATAGTTGGTTCACGATTGAGACCGATTTGATTCAATTTTAATAATATTGCCGGGAAGTACAAAATTCTTAAAAGTTATTTTCATCTTTATTTCAAAAGAATTTCTAACTTAAATCTGAATTTGCAAAAGCAGGTAATGTTTGCATCATGGTCAGGCATGCTTAATGAGTTATGGATTGAGTTCTGAGATAGAAATCTGAAAGTTAGTAGTAGATTCGTAAGTGTTAATTAAATGCTATTAGCCCGAGACAATTAATAATGCATTTCATGAGTGCCCTTATTGCCAGTTACATGCATCAACTTTGTTTTACCAGTGAAGAGAAATCATAAACAAATTAGATATGAGTTTCAACTTGAGCAATCACTAAAGGTCAATTTGAAAGGACAAAGTAAATCCCGCCCTAACCGACGGCACGTGAAGGTGTAGATATATAGATCACAAGAACACGTTGGCAACCAGGGGAATCCTCACTTCGTGCTTGCCGTCGGACCATGTCAGCCCCCCGAACAAGGCCCCCAAGGTGACTCGCACGTTGCGGTCCTGCAGTGTCACCTCGAACGACTTCTCCTCCCCGACCTTGTCGAACTTGAGCACCTCCGGCTTCACGGACACTGTGACGCCCTTGGGAGAATCCACGCGGACTCTGTACGTGCCCGGCGCTCCGACGTTCTTCACGGTGCGCCTCACGGTCGCCGACTTGGAGAGATTCGCCACCGTGATGGAAGGGTAGTTCAGGTCCTCGATCTTGACCGGCTTAGCCGGGCAGCTGTAGTTTTTGCCTCCGAAGCGCGGCAGCTTGGTCGAATCGTAGCCGAAAGCGCACAGGAAGTCCAGGTAGTCGGACGTCGTCAGGTCGTAGACGAGGCCCGGATCCATCGCCCGGTTCGGACTGACGTGCCCTGCGCCGTACAAGAATGGAGTTGCCTTCCTTCCATCCCAATCTTGAATGGACGAGTTCGAGTTGTCTTGGGTTCTTGCTGCACACGGGGAACACAAAGTTACAGTAATGTCTTGATCTGACAGGACGGATTAGTAACGGATGCATGCATGCATGCATGCATGCAGCTTACGCGTCACGTACCGGTGGTCATGATGGCTGATCTGATGGCGGCGGGGCTCCAATCCGGATGCAGTTTCTTGAGAAGCCCGACGACGCCGGAGATGTGAGGGCAGGACATCGAGGTGCCGGACATTAGGACGTACGGGACGCGGCGCGTGTCCTCCGGCAGCATGCCCGGGCTGTTGCCCCCAGTGTAGGCAGCAAGGACGCTCACGCCGGGTGCAGTTATATCAGGCTGCAGCATGCAAAGTTCAATAGATCAAATTTTTGCGACAAGAGATTAAGGAATCGATCGAGTAGCCGGGGTCATGAAAATTAAGGCGACCTTTAGGATCTGCGGATTGATAATGTTAGGTCCTCGGGACGAGAAAGAAGCCATTTTTGGAGCTGGCTTCGCGCCAAGGTTTGTCTTCGGCTTTGAAATGTAAGCTGTGGGTGACCTGATAAGACACATGAATGTAATCATATATGTATATGGAGAGTAAAATTAAGAAGCGTCGAGATATAGGACACCAAGTACGTAAATTGAATTACTTGGTAGAATTAATGTAGGATTGCAGAGTGAGGCTGTCCTTGTAGGTGATCATAATGGCAGGAAGCAGGTGGGGGTCGGCGAAGAGCTCGTCTCCATGAGCCTGGTCGTTGGCAAGGACCATGCCGACGCCACCGGCACTCTGAACCACTACGCCCTTCTGTACTCTCGAAATCTCGCCGGTCAGACAAACTACAATTTTGCCTTTAACCTTCTTGGGATCGAGGGACCCGGCAAAGCAGAAGAGGCTGGCAATAAGAACACGCAATTGATGACCAGAGCAAAAACAAGCTATCCTCATTAAGCGAAGTTATCAGGTGCACTCTTACGCTTCAATTTCTTCAGCACTGTCGATCATCGCGTCCAATGCAGTAATCAATGGATATAACTTGCTCAAATTCTCCGTCGCAGTGCTCTGGCCCTGGATTTTTTTGCTTTTTATTGTTATTAATCAAAGTATCTAATTCGCTTTTCCAGACGTCGCAGTGTATAGAGATGTAATATACAGGAGGATGAACACGCACCGTGATGTGCTTCCCGTTGCCAAGAACAAGATCGGTAGGGAACGACCTGTCGATGGTGCTGGCCGCTACCGTAACGATCCATGGTGCAACGTTGCTCACCGTCTCTTCGGACGGACCCGAGTTGCCGGCTGAACACACGACCGTGATGCCCCTCTGGACCGCGTGGAACGATCCGATGGCGATGGGGTCCGTAAAGTAGTCGGAGGCAACGGCGCCCATCGACAAGGATAGCACGTCCACGCCGTCGTGTATGGCAGCGTCGAATGCGGCGAGGATGTTGGCCCCGCCGCAACTCTCCTCCGGCCAGCACACCTTGTAAGCTGCGACGCGTGCCTTCGGCGACCCGCCTTTGGCGGTGCCGTTGGCGTACCCGAAGATGTTGGCCCCTGGGACGAAGCTGCCGCTGGCCGTGGAGAGGGTGTGTGATCCGTGGCCTGCGGTGTCGCGTGCAGACAGCGTGATGTTCCTGGTACTTTTAGGATCCACTCTGAAGTAGCGCGCGCCGATCAACTTCCTGCATGAACCATCAAAATTCAAAACCCGAGAGCAATTGATCATTTTATATGCATACAGTGATCCTTTTATCTAGCCAAGCTTAGAATTTAAGTACCTGTTGCAGGGAACGCCTTCCTTAGTATTGTTCTGGCAAAACCCTTTCCATCTTGCAGGAACCGGTCCCAGTCCTTCATCGTTGAAGCTCTTCGACTCGGGCCACACACCTTGAAATTTGTCCGATCAACAACATTGCAAAATATCAGAGAGAGTGGAGTGGAGGATTCAAATTACACAAGATATCATTGCTGTCTCGCTGTCGTGAGAAACGCATGTATGCGATGCAGCCAAAGAGTTCAAGCCGTCATGAACGGATCAGATACCAACCGGTGTCGAGATTTCCGATGATGACATCTTCACCGTAATTGGCTTTGCTCCAAATAGATTCTGGAAGTGCCTTGCCGTCGTTCCCCTCGAGTCCCAGACCGTACCACGACCTCGTCGTGTGCAGTTCCATCTTTCTGTCCGGAAAAACTGATATAACATCGGGATGTTCTGCGCACATACAGCGAAAGAAAGATCCAAAAGATCGATTTTCATATATAACATTAATCAAGCTTCATAGGAATTATTTAGTAAACTGGATAAAAACAGCAACAGAAGAAGAAGAATCTAATTACTGGCGATCTGCAGCGCCTCTTCTTCATCCAACATAGCTGCGAAGCCATTTATGTTCTTCCGGTACGAGTACAAGATGGCAGATCGAGCTTGCTCCTTGCTGCAGGCGCATCACAATACATACATAAAACATGATCTAATTTCCATCGTTGCAACCATAACAATAATAACACACCGTTTCTTTCTGTTCTAAGATCACGCATGCACGTACGTACCTTCCCAAGTATGATCCCAGAAGGTCGTAGTGCGACTCCGTGGCGAGCTCGTAATCCTGCACCGTCGCTTCTGGTCCATAGGAATGGCTTCCGAGGTACACGATATAAGCCTGCGGCCATTAGATGTACAGAAATATATATATGTAATTGAGCAAAGTGTATATATATATATACATATATATATATATATATATATATATAAACACACAAGTTTACTGCACCGAAGCCGAATGATATATATAGTACCTTCTTATCTGCTAAGACTTGTTGATGAAGGAAAGCAAAGGATGAAACAACGAGGAGAAAGAACAGAGAATTTCTCATCTTCCTCCAAAGGAATAGGATTGCTTCTAAAATTTTGTTATATATTTATATTAATATTTGAATTTAATGAAAGTGTACTTTTTAGGTAAGTTGCTAATTTATATTTGAATACACAAAATTAAATTATTTTTATAACCTTATATTGATAACTTACCTAAAAAATTAGATATACATCTATGTATTATTTAGTCAATGATGAATGGATATTTGAAATGGACAGCATAATCTTACCGTTGCAGTATATGTATTTAAATCATAATTATACTACATATGGAAAGATAAAAAAAAAGTTTACTCGAACATTGTTAATATCAATCTTTTGAAAACCGTTTGGAATCGGTCGGTTAAACCGGTCCAATCACGAAACAATTTAAAATTCGATCCGATTCATCATTAAAATAAAAAAATATATAAAAATTAGGTTGGATCGGATTAAATCGAAAAAATCAGGTTGAACCAATAAATCAAATTCAATCCGATTTTTTTATATTTTTTAAACTGAAGATATATGGAAAGGTTTTAAATTATACCCAGAGAGAAAAATGTGTAATTAAGAAAAAGAGAGAGAAACGGTCACCAATTAAGGAGGGTGATTGTATATTTCATATTATACTAATTACAGAGAGAAAAAAGTGCCACTAATTAAGGAGAGAGAAAGAGAGAGAGCCACTAAATTACTATTTTTTTAGGGAAAATGACAGTTTTTTAATGCCCAAGTTCGGTAGAGTCCAGATCTTATTGTGTTGTACCATGCCAAAAGATATTTGGGCCAATCCCGCATATTTCAAGCACAATCGGATCGGTCGGAATGGGTCGTGCATACTTTTTTTATGCAACTGCTTAATAGGTTAAATATATTTATACAACTCTATGAATTCTATAAACATATAACAATTACATATTATTATGATTATACAAGTAATTAGGTTATGTAATAAGTGAATACTATATATTAGCACAAATACAATTATAGACTTATAGATTATCGAGTATTGGATTTGTAGAATATGCTCAAATATTTAAATATATATTATTATAATAATAATTCATTACCAAATAAAATAAAAAAAAATAATGGATCACGTCGGATTGGGACGGGCTAAGCCTGCTCTTATCAATTATCATCAGGATAATATTAATTTCTTCGGTTACATCCAGATAACATTTTTTTCAGTACGTAAATAACACATATTTCCTACACGGATATCTGTTCAATTTTCTTTTATCAAATGATAAGAGTCCAACCACTGCAAGTGATTATTGTCCTTTTATCAACATGAAGAAGAAACCGTGAATTTGTTTTTATTTTTTGAAATCGTAAATTACCAATTTATAGAACAAATATAATATTATGATTCCCAAAAAAATTTACTAAATGCTCTTCAACTTTAACGTTTTTCTCCAACTTCACTTTCTAACTAAACTAACTATTAACTTCTTTCACCAACTATTCTTTTTCACTGTTGCCCAATATACGTGAATGCCACATGTTATATTTCTCTCTCCTCCACATGTGCATGTATTTGAGGTGGCAAGTCATTAAAAAATAAACAAAATAATATAATAATAAAATGTTTGTGAGAGAGAAGGGGCCACCATCCCCTCCCTCCGCGTCGTTGACAATGCACATAGCGCAAAAAAGGGGGTGTCGCTCCCTCTACGAGCTCGCTGGTGACAAAAAAGAATAGTTAAAATATTAGTCATAGATGTTGCTGATGTTGGGGGCTGGGATCTGCACTCTGACAGGGTCCACCAGGCACCTGCTGAGCTGTTGCTTGCCTTCAAGGTCTTGGCGTCGGTCGCCAACGGAGAAGGCCTGGTCATCCGCGGTGACAGCGGTGAAGGCTTTGGGATGCCCGGCGAGATCTGCGCCACCCTCGGGAAGATGATACAGGGCCTCTTAACTTCTGCTCCGAATAGATACCATCTAAGGCATCAGCCCGCCTCCATGCCGATGCTGGCACCACATCGCCACATCCATGGCCATCTTCTCCTGCACGGCCGCAACTTTCACACAGTCGAAGAACTCCATGTCGATCAATTCATAGAGTAGAGGACCACGGAGGTTGACGAAGGGATCATTGAAGTCATTCGCTAGGGCACCACCAGTGGAAGTTGGAATAAAGGGCGATGACTGATCCAAAGGAAATGGCCAGTCTGCGATGATTGATAGGTCAAAGGACTTGTCCCCCCCCCCCCCTCCCCCTTTTTCTCCACTTTTGCCATGGTCGCCCTTTGTGCATCCACCAACGAGGCCGTCGCTGGTCGAACGGAGGGGCGATGCCCTCTTTTCTCTCTTATTTTAAATTATTATTTTATTTTTTAATGACTTGTTATACACGTGGATGAGAGAGAAATATGACAAAATCGGTCAAATATTAAATTTTCAATATTCGATGAAAAGAATTGTCATGACCCCGATTTAATTCGTGAGTTAAACTAGAGTTCGCGACTCATTACAGACAATCAAATAAAATTATGAAGAAAAGTAATTTATACTTCTTTTATAACATAAGAGTAAAAATATATAATTAAATATATTACATAATATGTTATCATTTCATAGCAAACTGATACTTCTTAAGTCGTACTTTTGACAAAATAACTTTATTTTCAATACAACTTATTTTGACATAAGTAATAAATACGACTAGCTCTCTCCACATCTTAATGGAAAGATACGAGAGACATAAATCTTCTCATCATACTACCAAGGATGTTATAGAATTCTTTTACGACTATCATCTCGCACGATCCCCAACGAACTATATGAATATGAAAAATATTAGAAACAACATTATGAATAAAAATAGCTCAATAAGTTAATAACTCATAAGCTATATGTTACCATCTAATAAATTCGGGGAGACATAAAAATATAAATATTAATCATAATATCAAAATTAATATTTTCATACATTTAATAAATACATATATAACATTCTAATTAAAATCATCACACTCAATTTACAACCATAGTCATTTAAACATATCAAACATGTGTATGCAATGCAACACTCCCATATATATGCACGGATCACCAACTGACCAATGGTCGGTAGGTGGATTCTAGAGGTGGCTCCTGACCATCGTGATCAACGATGTAGCATTTAGTTCCATTCTACCTCATCCCTTTCGAGAAACATATCATATAGTGATAGGTGGACTTTAGAGGTGACCCTTACTAATTCTAGATGTGGCTCCCATCGTAACTCCTCACGATGTAGCACTTAGCTCCACATGGCACTTAGCTCCAGCCTATCTCATCACATTATTGAGGAACAAAATGATAGATTGGACTTTAGAGGTGGTTTCCATCGTGATCAGCGATGTAACACTTAGCTCCAACCATTATACAATGCAATGTAGGCAAATGCAGATGCATGATTCATCATATAACAATTGTATCTCAATATCAGAAGATGAATCATATCAAATACCATTTCAAATCCAACAAGATTGCATTTCTTGTAATTCATTCATATCATATCACATATGTTTCTCAAATGTACAATTATACAATCATTAAGATATACTTTTCATAATTGTATTTCTTGAAATCAATTCATAACATATTCAATACATATAATAGTCGATGTCACATCGAATTCAAAAGATGTGAATACATAAAGTAGAAAAAATCAACTTACCTATAAGAGCTATCAAAATATTTTTTCTTTCCTTTTTCACTACTTTACTCTTCTACTCCTATACAATAATAATAAGAAACACATCACTTTTATGATCTGAACACGAGCCTATCATACATGAAACATAATTAATTGAAGATATACATGACCCTTAAGTATTTACTCTTATAACTTAAGTAACTATTTTTCACAAAAGTTGGCCTAATATTAAGACATATTGTATACATAATAAAAGAAAATTCACATCTGCTTGAATTGATAACCAAATTTGTTCATTCTAATTTTTCTTACTTCTTGGGTACTAATATCTTAATCTATAAAAGTTTCAGATCTTATTTTATTTTGATTTGTTCACAAGAAAATCAAGATTCAGCTTAAATCCAGAGTATTTCTTTGTTCTGACAAACCGAGTGACCTTAATTATACTATTTATATAAAATAAGAAACATGTCATATTTGAGTAACTTAAATTTTATATAAACATAAATTTCATAAGATGCAACTCATAAAATTTCTTGAATTTATATCTTTATGTACTGAGCACAATAAATTTAACAAATACTAGTCCAATCTGCCTTATGTTTCATCCTAACAGACGGAGTGATGCTAGGTAAAACATTTATAAATTTCTCTAGTGATATCATTTTCAAGCGATTTCAATTTTCAATGAAACCTAACATCATTTTCTATCACAATATATATTATCAAATGATTCCATGACATATTGAATTTAATACATAATTTAGAAAATCGGGTAATAGTTTCGGCGATAGAGTGATAGTACCTGAAAGATAAGAACTTAACTTTCTCTACAGACATCATATTAACTTGATTCCAAAACTCAATGAAATTAGACTCAAAAGGTATCAATCATAGCAAATTTTAAAATTTCTGGATACGTAAGTATGCAAATAATTGACTAAACTTTTGGGAATGATTTAATTATACTTAGGATTTATTTTTCTTCCTCATGAAAACTTGAGTTTAATCGTGTAATTAAGAAAATCAGGAAAGGGAAAAGATAGAGAGATTCAGAGGAATCCTAATTAGAGAATTATGCAATTAAAATAGATATAAGAATCAGAAGTATGAACATACCACAAGTTAAAAATGTAATCCCTTCTTCTTTATCCAATTTCCTTCACTAGAAACACATGATCATTTTCTTCCACTTGAAATTTCGAATGGGGTGCTAAAAGGATATAAATATGTGTTAAAGCATACAAGGGGTGGATGATAAGGCTGGATAAATTGATATTTTAAGTCGGCCAAGATGGAGTTATGAAATTGGCCTTGTAGTTGATAATATTTACATGTAATTGCCATTTAAGTAAATGGTTTTGTCTTTTTCCTTTTATTTATTTATTTACTTAAGACATTACATATAAATAAAACTACCACTACAAGAAAATTATCATTTTCCGACGGACAATTTTCGACGGATAGAAATCCGAAGCAATTTGCGTCAAAATTATTTCCGACGGATTTTCCGATGGTTACAACAATCGGAAATGAAAATAATAGATTATGTAATTTGTTATATTATTATTTTATTTTTTGACGTTTAGGAACGTCGATATTTTTGATGAATATCCATCTGTCACAATTTTCGACGGATTTTCCGACGGTTATGATCGTCGGAAATGAAAATATATATTATGTAATTTGTTATGTTATTATTTTATTTTTCGACGATTAGGAACGTCGATATTTCCGACGGATATTCGTCCGTCGCAATTTCCGACAGATTTTCCGACGATCATGACCGTCAAAAATAAAAATAATAAATTATGTAATTTATTATATTATTATTTTATTTTTCGACGATTAGGAACGTCGATATTTCCGACGGATATCCATCCGCCGCACTTTCCGACGGTCGTAACCGTCCGTAAATTTATAATAATATAATATGAGGAGTATTTTATTAATATAATTTGGGACAGTCCAAACCGTCATAATTTCCAACGGTTTTGACCATCGATAATAAAAAATAAATATTATATATAACCAAATATAGTATTTTATTTTTACAATTAAATAATTTTCGACGGTCCCAACCGTCGATAATGTTAAAAATAATCAGTATTTACTTTTCCGACAACCAGAGCCGTCGGTAATTAAAATTTTATTATCCCGCTTTTTTTTCCGTTTTCCCGTTTTCTCATCTTTCCACTTATATATATATATATATATTCCCTCTCCTCTCTCTCTTTCCCTCTATTTCTTTATTTCCCTCTCTCCTCTCTCTCTCCCTCTCTCGCTCTCCCTGTCTACGAGCCTCCCGACCGCACGTCGACCGTCGGCGACCCATCCTGCCGGCATCCATCTCCCCCCTCTCTCTCTCCGGTCCGGACCGCCAGGCGGCCGGATCTCGTCGCTGGCGGTCGGATCGGCCGTTGGTTGCCGAATCTCGCCGTTGGCGGCCGGATCTCGCCGTCTGGCAGCCGGATCAGCCGCCTGGCTTCGGATCCGGCCCCCAGCAGTCGGATCCGACCGCAGGCGTTCGGATCCGGCCTCTGGCGGTCGGATCCGACTTCGGCCGGCTGGCGGTCGGATCCGGTCGCAGGCGTTCAGATCCGGCCTCTGGCGATCGGATCCGGCCGCGGGCGTTCGGATCCAGCCTCTGGCGGTCGGATCCGACCTCGGCCGGCTGGCGGTTGGATCCGGCCTCTCGACCGCTGGCGGTCGGATCTCGGTCGCTGGCGTTAGCTGCCTAGCGGCTGGATTCGGCCACCGGCCAGCTAATTTTTTATATTATAAAAATTCTTTGCGACGATTTTGACCGTCGAAACTTCAGCGGTCGCTGGACGACCGCCAAAATTTTTGGCGATAGCAACCGTCGATATTTGTGGCGGTCGACGAAACCGTCGAAAACTTCGACGATCGTGACTACCAACGTTTCGATGGCTTCGTCGATCGTCGCAAATATCGGCGGTCACGACCGTCGAATTTTTTACGATTTTGTCAACCGTCGCAAATATCGGTGGTCGTGACCATCGTAAATTTGTCCAAATTTTTGACGGTTCTTTCCCAACCGTTGAAAATTGATTTGCGATGATTATTTTTCGGACGTCTCGATTCCGTCGAAAAACCCGTTGGAAATGACATTTCCGACGGTTTTCGAGAAAATTACAGATGGTCGAAACCGTCTGTAATTCTCATTTTTCTTGTAGTGTACCCCCATTTGGGTTCAAATAAAATATTTATAAATAACCAAGGAACAAAAATATAATTTGTTGTCAGAAGAATAAAAATCGTAATTTTACATATTTTTTTCGTGTTTGCATTTATGTTTTACCTAAGTAAAACACCTTCTAAAAATTTTTAAAAATCACATCTATAATAATTTGTTGATATATAAAAATAATTACCGGGACTTTAATTTTCTTAATTCTAATATTTTCAAAAATCATGTTTTCATGCCTTGAACGAATTTGCGTCAAATTTCAGCGATCATAATACGGGCGCGTTTGGTTGGGAACTTTTCGCGAGAACATCGCGAAATGTTCCCAAACGCCTTACGTGATGGGAATAAAAAATGTTTTCGTCATTGTGACTTTGGCCAGAACATTTTACGAAATGTTTTGGCCAAATGTTCTTGCCTTCTTACCGAAGGCAAGAAATTTTTTTTCTTCTTCTTCTTCATGTCTGGTCAGCCGCAACTTTTGATCTTTTTTTTTTCTTTCATCCATTTTTTAATTATTATGTAATATAAGTATATATAATTAAGTTATTTATTAATACAATTAGTCATCTTATTAAATAAATATTTAAATGTAATTAATTAAAAGTTTACATTATAATAATTCTAAAATATTTTATAATAAAAATAAAAATTATACTATATTTGGATATTTAGATTTACTATAATATTTAAAATATTTAATCAAATAAATAATAATATAATAATTATTCAAACATCTACTAAAACTTATCCAAATAAATAATAATATAATAATAATAAAATAATAAATTATATTCTTAGTTCTTACTTTTTATTCAAACACCTATTAAAACTTATCGATCAAATCAACTTTTTGAATTTCCATCATTACACTTTTTCATCCAAACACCAACCCAAACTTTTTTATCACATCAATTAGTTCTCGAGAACAAAAGTTCTCTCAATCTTCTCGTACCAAACACAGCCTATGAGTTATAACTCATGCCTTAATACATATATCAATTTTTTTTATCAATAATATGATATAATATTAACCCATGTGATTATATGTGAATTAAATTTAAAATATTATAAAAATAATTGACGAAAGAAGTTAATAGTTTGAGGGTAGCCTAATTACAAAGTGAACTCGAAAGATACACTCTCTTGTTTCGCTTGAACAAATATCATAAAGCTTATTGCACATCAACATAATCTCTTCCAATTATTTTTTTCTCTCATGAAATATAAAAAGCTCCAGTACTGTTTTTCTTCCAACAATTTTTTTTCTTAGAACAATTATTCATAAGAAACAAATGATGAAATTAGCAAATTATAGAAAGGTTTCTTTAAATTATTATTTATTATACATGTTATGCAACAACAGACTTGACCACCAGCGGCGTTCTCACGTGGTGGTTGCCGTCGGACCAAACCAATTGCCCGAACGCGTAGTCCCCGACCGCGCTCTGGCTCTTGGCCTTGAGCGTGACGTGAAACTTCTTCTCTTCTCCGGCACGGGCGAACGTGAGGCACTTGGGCTTCACCGCCACCGTGACCCCTGCCGGCGCTTGGACTTGGACCACGTAGGCGGCGGGCGGGCCCACATTCTTTAGCCTGCGGGTGATGCGCACCTTCGAGGACGAGGAGAGGCTTGGGACGGTGATCGAAGGGTAGTTCAGGTTCTCCAGCTTGATGGGCACCGAGGGGCACGCGTGGGAGGATCCGTTGCTGAACGCCGAGAGCTGGGTGGAGTTGTAGCCGATGGCGCACAGGAAGTCCAAGTAGTCGCCGGGCGTCAGGTCGTAGACCAATCCGGGGTCCATCGCCCCGTTGGGCGACACATGGCCGGAGCCGTAGGCGAACGGCGACGCCACGAGGAATGAAGAGTTCGTTATCGACTCCCCCAAGTTGTCCTGCGTCCGTGCTGCATGCATGCAGAGTCTTGAGGAATTAATAAATTGATCACACAATAATACGTTAATTACGTATATGAAGAAAGAAACAGCATGGATGCATGCATGCATGCACGCGCGCGTGCGTGCTTGTGCACGCGCACGCACCAGTGGTCATGATGGCGGATTTGATGGCCGCAGGGCTCCAGTGAGGGTACAGGGTCTTGAGGAGGCCGACGACGCCGGATATGTGAGGGCACGACATGGAGGTCCCGGACACGGAGTTAAAGGCGACGCGACGGGTGTCGAAGGTCAGGCCCGTGGGGCCGACCTCTCCCGTGTAGGCCGCGATGACGCTCACACCCGGCGCAGTGATGTCAGGCTGCGTGCAGCATCACTAGCTTAGTACACAAGCTCAAGTTCAAGAAGACAATTAATTGATCATACACATATTGGCGACTGATCTGATCATTTAAAAAAAAAAAAGTGCATGACGGCCACCTTAAGGATCTCCGGGGTGATGACGTTTGGCCCTTGAGAGGAGAAAGCTGCCATGAACGGTGCGGGTTTTGTGCCGAGCAGAGTGACGGGCTTCGTGACATATCCAGTCGGCGACCTGTACATGTATACGTTCGCATGCAAAATGTGAGATATCAGTTACCTTCATTAGAATTAGTGCTCTTGACCACCTGATTTTTAATTTTGATCAAATGCATGTAAATGCAAATATAAATAAAATTGCAGGGAGGGATCCCGTCGTGCTCACTTGGTGGAGTTGAGGTAAGCAAAGAGCTTAAGGCCATCAGAGTAAGTGATGTGAGTTGCAGGGAGGACATGGGCGTCAGCAATGATCTCGTTCCCGGAATTCTGGTCGTTGACGAGGACCAAGGCGATGGCGCCGGCCTGCTTGGCCACGACGCCCTTGGACACCCTCGCAGTAATGCCACGGATGCACACAAGAACCTTGCCTTTCACCTTCTCAGGGTCCAGAGATCCTGCAAAACACAAGTTCCTGCATGCAGAGCAAAAGATGAACCATATGAAGCTAATCGCCAAATCGATACGTATGTGTTTAATTCTTGTGCTTACGCATCGTGATCTGTTGCATTGGCTGCCTTGGCGTCCTTGGAGATTATGATCGGGTACCTCGTGCTCCCGGACTGGCCCTCGGTAGAAAGACTCTGACCCTGTAATTCATAAACATGCCAGAGATTTATTGTAAACATGAGAAGTACTCTGCAATTTGAACAACGTATGAAAATCCTAAACCTCGATGCGGCTCTCGTCGAAGACAATATACGCCGGGAACTCCCTGTCCATGGTGCTGGCGGCAACAGTGAGCATCCATGGCGACAAGTTGGACACCGTCGACAAATTGGGGCCCGAGTTCCCGGCCGAACACACCACCGCGATCCCGTTCTTCACAGCGTGGAACGACCCGATGGACAGGCCGTCGACGGAGTAGTTGGCCGGGTCCCCGCCGAGGGACACCGAGAGCACGTCCACGCCGTCCTTGATCGCGGCGTCGAAGGCCGCCAAGATGTCGGAGTCGAAGCACTCGCTACCGTTGACCGGCGGCCAGCACACCTTGTAGGCCGCGACGCGCGCGCGCGGGGAGCCTCCCTTGGCCGTGCCGCTGCCGTAGCCGAACACGCTAGCGCCGGGCACGAAGCCGCCGCCGGCGGTCGAGAGGGTGTGCGTGCCGTGCCCGTCGTGGTCCCTCGGGGAGTCGAAGGAGGCGTTGAGGCTGCCGATGGCCGATTGGTAGCCTTTGTTGAAGTACCTCGCGCCGATCAACTTCCTGCAGCACGCATGCAATGCAACGCAACGCAACGCAACGCGAACGAAGAACATAAAGAACTTGTCAATCCAAATTCTGGAGATAAGAAACAAAATAAATTCAAATCCCAATTGAGATAAAGGCCGGTTAGAGATAAAACATGGAATTTATCTTATTAGAAAATAAAGACCAAATCAAGTAAAGATTATAACAACCCATATACATTACTCCCAAATTGAAATCGTGGACTCCTTTTCTCCCTCATCTTTCTCTACTCTTCGGCCTGATTTTTCCCTGCTCTTCGGCCTGTTTTTTCCTTCGAGACATTCGAGAAGGGATTCTGCTCGGGATACAAGGGTAGACAACGTCTCTTTCTTACAACTTTGATTTCATCCGACTCTTCACGTCCCTCTATTTGGACGATTTGGAGACGCTGATCTGCCAGGACAATAAAGGGCACAGAGAGAAGAGAGAAGAGAGAAGACGTGAACGATAGATTTTTCGACGAACCAAAGCATAGTGGATGAATCGAAATCACTTCTTTGAATAGATTTAAATTTTGCCCCAATCAATTCTGTAAAGAAGAAGAAAAGAAGAAGTCCCCAAAGTTATTGTTTGATTCTTATTTTCTTTGATTGTTTGATAAATTTCATATAGGTTTTGATTCTCCTTGTGATGTTACTATTTGATTGATTACTAGGAAGTAGAAACTAGTTTAGGATGTTATTATGTCAAAATTTTAAGGGAACTTTTGTATTTAAAATCAACCAGAACGTCGATCGGTCAACGGGCTCTTATGCATTATGAACCAACCGGTCGACCGATTCACCGATTTCACAACCGCCTTTCATATACACCAACCAGTCGACCGACTCGCTAAATATATGATCTGACCAGTCGATCGATTTCTGAGCCTCACCAGCCGACTGATCGACCGTTCAATTGAACGGATCGATCGATCTGTCGATCCTACTGCCCGACTTATTGAACCCATCGGTCGACCAATCCATTATGCTATAGGAGCAGACCGGTCGACCGATCTAAAATTCACCGATCGACCGTTTCCTAGAATGGGTCGACCGATTCTTAGTGATTCCTTTTTATCATGATTATTAACTCCTCTCCCAATATGAATGTTACTTGTTTAGGACTGATTCTATTTCTTGCCCTCACTGAGATCCACCCTTGATTTTAAGATAAATTCTTTTACCGATTTATTTCTCATCAATTTTATTACCTACATTATAAGAAGAAATAAAGAGTAACAAGTTCTAAAAGAGATTAACAAGTTCAAATAGAAGATGAATAATGGTTTGCTAGTACAAGTCAAGTGTCTCAAGATAAGGATCGCTCCTTTGGTCATGATTTGATCACCCATTGACCCGCACAACAGTGTATCGTTTGCTCAGCATATACCAAGAATTAAATGCACCTAAAGTCATCCTGATTTCTAAATATGAACCAAGATTAAAAAGTATGATTAAGACAAGTCAAGTTACTGCTATGATTATCAAGCATGCTCGTGATTCTAAGTTTACTAAGCATCATTTGATTCTAATGATTTATGATATCATCTTATTCACTTCTTATTATGATTTATGATGTTGTCATGCTATCTTTTTGTTCAAGATAAGTATCTTACCTTATCGTTGATTTCTCTATTCAAGTTATGCATTACATATTATGTGATTCCCCACTAAACTGTAAAGCTTATGGGAGGACCTCCTCTCCTGTGTCTGATTTTCCAGTCATTGATGAGGTAGAGTAGGTGTGTTACGACAAGGCTCTAGCGACAAGAAAGCACATGAACCACAGGGTTTATTAGTTTTTTGTTCCTTCTGCATTTATATATTCATAATATAGAACCTTGTTATATTCCTTAGAGATGATGTAGTCATTTTTTTAAACTTTCACAATTAAAGTTATTCTCTTCTTTATTTCCCTATTATTTTTTCTTCCGCTGACATGTCTCATTTCTTGACTGAAATATGGTCAATATGATAGTCAACGTCATAGCGTATTAGCGTCTTCAAATTGGTATTCGCCACGTGACGAGGATCGATTTGAGGGCGTTACATTTATGGTATGAAAACCTAAAGTTAGGACTCTCTTGACGTCCTATCGTATAAGATAGTATGATAATGGTTCATGTGCTTTCGTCGAGTAGTTGCCACATCCTCCACCGTAAAGTACTAGTAAGACCTTTGTTGCTTTGTGTTACTCTTTATTGATGTATTGATACATATTTCATATGAGTGGTTGATTCCTAAGGAGGTTATTCTGTATGGTATGAATCAACCTAAATGGTATTAGTAATTATACAAAATGGTCATAAAGGTTATGAAAAATTGGGAAAAGAATAAGTAATAAACGTATGGATGATTATTATCTATATGAAGAATCAATCCTACAAATATCTAAAGAATAAAAATATAAGAAACGATTTTGTTTCTTATAATTCATGTTTTTATCTCTTCCATGACCATCCTACTTATGGACTTATTCTGCTGACCAGAAGAGAAAAATGATTAGGTTTAACATTTGTGAAGAGATATAAATTAAAGAAAGAAACGAGGAAATGATAAGAGCAAATAAAATATTTGCCTCACACAACAAGTGGGTGTGAGATAGTTCCTAATAGTTGAAGTGGATTTATATGAAACCAAGCATACCTAAGCTATGATTTACCGTTATGACTTATGTGGTCTCATTGATTTACCAAGATAGAGGTTTAATGAATTATCGTATATGTTTATATTGATAAGTATGGACTCGTAACGCTTGTTGTGCCTTAGACTTCATATGGCCTCTATATTAGGTTGATAAAGGTCTTAAGCAAATCTAAACTAGCTATACAAAATTTCTAGTCGGACTGCCTTATGTGGAAATAAATAATAAGAAAAAAATTGTTAATTATGTTCAAGTTATGTAATATTCGTAGATAAGAGATTAAATATTAGTGAGTTGCTCAAGAATCATGTATAAGATATGGATGGACAAATATAGAAGTTTAAAAAGGTTCAGAAGTCACATTAATTTGAATAAATATTAGAAAAAAATATCAATAAGTAAGTGACTGTCTGACTTAATCAAACATTAGATCTAGCACACTCATACGCATATGTACATATAACATAGTATACTTATATATTTATATAAATATAATTAAATAAATAAATTTAATTAACTTAGTTTAGTATATAGTAGACTTGAAATTACCTTAATATGAAGCATATATACTTCCATTATTAAAGAAATTAATTACCTATCATAGTAGTAGAAGGATATTTCCAAAATAGATTAATATGGTCGGTAAAAGAAACATAAAAGAATTAAGTAAGAACAGGCAATGCATCAAAGGGTTAAATGAATGGAAGAAATTTTGAAAAGATTTAAAATCTCTTAACTAAGATGTGATTAAGAAGGATATAAACCCTCTACCAGTAGGTATTAAAAGATCAACACATCAAGTGGGCAATTTTTAGAAAGTTTAGGGGTTAAGATAAAGTATGAAAAAATTTATAAGTCTTCTATAAGGTTGTTAATAAGAAGAGGCAAACTAATCATCCAAGGGGAATGATTAGACATTAAGCTATAAATTTTGAAGGAAATTACACCTATCGTTTTAATTAATTTTCTGAATAATGTCCAATAGTATAGGATAATTAACGATATAATCATGATCGATAGTTCAAGTGGGGAAAAGGAGATATGCAGTTACGTAAGTCATCAGTAGATACAAATGAAGATGATACATTGATAGATTAAAGAAAGGTAAAATGAAATCCTATTGTATTTAGGATGTTCTCCAAGATGCCTTCAAGTATACCCGATGAATAATTTTTAAGATTTTGTCTTGATAAAGTGGACCATTCAGGATTTGATCATAAGTTTTATATGAATTGGTTTTCCTTTCCAACTTTAAGATTATTCCGAATCTCTCCCATGTGCTACAAGATATCGTTAATGCAAAGGACAATAAAATGATGTGCAAGAAGAAAGATGATTGTTTGTCTTCTATTTCACTGATTGCTTTATTTTCTTGTCTTATTGTTTGAATTCATTTTATGTGTTCACCTGCATTCATGATGTTTGACTAAGGACTTATGTTTGGTAGTATGCATAAATTATTTTGTTCATTATGGATTAGATTGTACTATGTATCGACCCCTCACCGTAGATATCGTTCGATCTTGATATTGATTCGGAGTGCTTTTCACTTCCGTATGATTATTATATCAATTTATTCTCCTATGCATAGAGTTGAAAGATACTTCACTTCAGAAGCAAAGACTCGGGGTGGTAATGTGTAACCACTAGCCTTCCATGGAATTATGCGATATGAAAGTTGCAACGAAAAGATCAATCAAAGGCAAAGTAAGGTAAATCAAGAAGTTAATGTTGAAAGCAACCCCACGATCAACTTATCGAATAAAGCATTGATACAAGGGATTGATACATAAGAAGAATATTGGATGACATTGATTAATGAACCATTTTATTCCAATGACATAGAGTGCCAAAAATGACCCATCTTGAATTATAAGACTTTTGACTCATTCCAAGAATAATTGTCTCATTTGACAATTACTCATTTTGGACTTTGTTCAATCCCTCAACATATTTGATCTAAGTCGAATGTAGAATGATCATATCTCCAAACGACTATCATCACATTGTATCACTAGAACATTGAGATTGGACGATATTAAGCATGGATTCTCATCGAATCCAAAGAAATTATTGCCATTAAGTATGAGATCCTTATAGATGTCAGATCAATAGCTATGGAGGGAAAATGTATATTGGCTTAGTAACTATATTGTAATTTAAACTCACATGTACAGTGATCCTTAGAACTTACGAAGTTATGAAATAGTGATAAACCTTATAAAGATTCCATAAGAAAAAAATGAAATATTAAAAAAAGCTTAACTAATGATAAATATAAAGGTCGAAGATGATGTTAGAGTGTGATCAATGACTTGTATCTAACCACAATTTTCATAGGTCAGGGATTGGTCAAATATAATGATAAAAAAAAGATAGTAAGTACAGATGATGTAGAAAATTTTAATTCAACAAAAAAAATTCAGAGGAATAAATATAGGTGCTTGTTCATTAAGTTCAAATATACTTGTGGTCACTAACACTCCTTTTAAGGAGGTTATTAACCCAAAAAAATTATAGTATTATACACTGAAAGTTAGACAGAAAAAAAAACTATTCAGACTTTGAAGGATATGTGGAAAGCATGTACACTTAATTGGCATAATAACTGGAATGATAATTTACCAGTGATCGAAATTGCTTATGATAATGGTCACCATTCAAATATTTTAGAAAACCGTTTGATTTTATTGGCAACCTTGTTGTTCACCCACACAATTGGGTGAAATAGGCAAAGAGAAAACCATGAACGTAGAGAATATGCTAAGATGGTTGAATTAATTAAGAAAAAGTTAAAAGGCACAAGAGCTAGATAGATGAAGACCTACGAGAGCATATCGTTAATGTTAGTGATCAGATGCTATTGAAACTTTCATATATGAAAGAAGTAAGGTAGATAAGTAAGGAAGAAGAAATTAATCCTCATTGCGATGGGCCATTTAAATACTAAAGTTAGTCGGCAATGTTACATATATATTGATACTACCCTCTTCTTATGGAGGAGTGCATTACGTATTTCATGTGTTACTGCTCAAAAAGTACAAGCATGATAATGCTAACATCATTCAGATTAAGGGGCCTAATCTAGCTGTCCGACTCATATTATGAAATGCAAGGTACAACGTCGAAAGAATAAGCATATAACCATGGTCCAAGTAGTCTCACGCTCCATCACGACGAGGAGGTAACATGAAAACTTGAGTCGGAAATGCGTCAAGAATTTTTTCATCTTTTCGGTAAGCCTTTTACCTTGTGCAAAATTCAAGAACGAATTTTTTTAAGGGGGTAAGAATGTAATAAAGGACAAAAAAAAGAAAAGAAAGAATTAAAACTGTAACAGCCAGCAGGACATAAGAAATAAAAATAAATCCAAATCCCAATTGAGATAAAGGTCGATTAGAGATAAAAACATGGAATTTATCCTATTAGAAGATAAAGACCAAATCAAGTAAGGATTATAGCAACCCATATAAGTTACTCCCAAATTGAAATCGAGGACTCATTTTCTCCCTGATCTTCCCTTATCCTTCGACCTGATCTTCCCTTGCTCTTCTACCTATTTTTCCTTCGAGACCTGCAGGAAGGGATTCTACTCAGGGCAACATCTCTTCCTTACAAATTTGATCCCATCCTCCTCTTCACGTCCCTCTATTTGGACGATTTGCGGATGCTGATCTGCCAGGACAAGAAAGGGCGCGGAGAGAAGAGAGAGGACGTGAACGATAAATTTTTCGACGAACCAAAGCAAGGACCAATTACGAACAGAGGTGAGTGAATCGAAATCACCTTGCATGACCTTTGAATAGATTTAAATCCTGCCCCAATCAATTCTGTAAAGGATAAGAAAAGAAGTCCCCAAAGTTATTGTTTGATTGTTTGATTCTTGTTTTCTTTGATTGCTTGATAAATTTCATATAGGTTTTGATTCTGCTTGTGATGTTGCTATTTGATTGATTGCTAGGAGGTAGAAACTAGTTTAGGATGTTATTATGTCAGAATTTTAAGGAAATTTTTGTGTTTGAAATCAACCAGAATGCCGACCGGCCCTTATGCATTGTGAGCCAACTGGTCGACCGATTCATCGATTTCACAACCGCCTTTGATATACACCAACCGGTCGATCGATTTTTGAGCCTCACCAGCCGACCAATCAATCGTTCAATAGAACGGATCGACAAATCCGTCGATCCTACTACCCGACTTGTTGAACCCACCGGCCGACCGATCTATTATGCTATAGGAGTAGACCGGTCGACCGATCCAAACTCACCTGATCGACAGGTTTCCAGAATTGGTCGGCCGATTCCCAATGATTCCTTTTCATCATGATTATTAACTACTCCTCTCCCAATCTAAGCGTTACCTATTTAGGATTGATTCTATTTCCTGCCCTCATTAAGATCCACCTTTGATTTTAAGATAAATTCTTTTATCGACTTATTTCTCGTCGATTTTATTACCTCCATTATAAGAAGAAATAAAGAGTAACAAGGTCTAAAAGAGATTAACAAGTTTAGATAGAAGATGAATAATGGGTTGCCAGTCCAAGTCAAGTGTCTTAAGTAAGAGTCGTTCCATTTGTCATGGTTTGATCACACCCGCACAAGGCTATATCGTTTGCTCGGCATACCCTAAAAACTAAAAGCACCTAAAGTCACCATAATATCTAAATATGAACAAAGATTAAAAAGTATGATTAAAACAAGTCAAGTTACTATTATGATTATCAAGCATACTCATGATTCCAAGTTTACTAAACATCATTTGATTTTAGCGATTTATGATATCCTCTTATTCATTTCTTATCATGATTTATGATATTGACATGTTATCCTTTTGTTCAAAATAAGTATCTTACCTTACCGTTGATTTTTCTATTCAAGTTATGCATTGTATATTATGTAATTTTTTACTAGGCTGTAAAGCTTACGAGAGGACCTCCTCTTTCGTGTTTGATTTTTACAGGATCAGGTCAGTGATGAGGTGGAGTAGGTGTGTTATGACAAGGCTCTGACGACAAGAAAGTACATGAACCATGGGGCTTATTAATTTTATGTTCTTTCCGCATTTATAAATTCATGATGTAGAACCTTATTATATTCCTTAGAGATGATGTAACTATTTTTTTAGATTTTTGCAATTAAAGTTATTCTCTTCTTTATTTTCCTATTATTCTTTCTTCCGCTAATGTGTCTCAATTCTTGACTGAGATATAGTCAACATGATAGTCAAAGTCATAGCGTACGTAGTGTCTCCAGATTTATCTTCACCATGTGGCGAGTGTCGATTTGGGGGCGTTGCAATCCAAGTCTTCATGAACAAATATTATACCAAAAAGATTAATGGACCCTTTTTTTTCTTCTTCTTTCGATTCTAAATAAATAAATAATTAGCTTGGCAATAAGATTGCATGCACATTTGCAACTTCGTTCCAATGGTGAAAGTTTTTTTTAAGGAATATAGTGAAAGTTCAATGTTCATCATATTGCAAAATCTCAAACTTTTTTTACCTTGCTTAATCTTCATTTTAATAGAATCCTGAGTACATAGAAAGATGGCCTGAATACTAAAATGTCAAAACACTCTAATTCCATTATGGTAGATAGCCTGAATACTAAAATGTCAAAACACTCTAATTCCATTATGGTAACACGTTTTGAGTATAAAATAAAGATTGAAATTATAAGTCAACGAGTCAAATTCGAACTCATGATTTCTAAACTTCCGAGTGTAAGGATGTGCCACTGTGATATATGCCCTTGGTCCCGGACACAAGAAAATTTTGGACATGAATCAAGTTTGCTTGAGATTTAAAATAGTTCCCAACTATTTTAAATATTTGTATTTTAATAACCTTAAAAGATAAGGAGTGAAGAGACCAAAATCCACCCAAAATAACGTTGAGCTGGCCAAGATGCGACCTCCATAAGAAACACTGAATACATCCAAAACGTTCATCTAAATCTTGCTACCCACCAGCAAGTGCAGATATTATATGAGTTAATGATCTGAAAACTCAGCACTCAACCAAAATGTTTCAGCTGCCATTGATGCCGGAAAGCTTTGTTTTATATGTATGATGGATGATGGCTGTTCTAGTCGTAACTCAATTACTACTTATTGCTTATAAAGCAATAATAATAAAGCTTGGATTTGTAAGATTGTGAGTTAATGATTGGGGGCATGGAAAAGGAGATTCTTCTTCTTAATTTGAATTAGATAAGCAAAAAAGGCCTACAGTACCTTGACATGATGAACTAGGAAAAAAAAAGTTAGAATCTTCCAAAGCGCCTGTTCATATACATGGGCCACTGTGATGTTTATAAAGGAACAATAATTCCACACGGGAACAGGCAAGCGGGTGGTCACAGGAGAATTAATAAAGAGACAGATATGATGATGAACTTTAGTAGTTGACTAGTATGAAATCAGGAAGAGGTAGCAATTAAGAGAGTTTGCACCGACAATGATTCAATCCTATAGGTCAGAAGTATTTCAGTTGATCAGGACACTCGAGGCCATACAATGCACATGAAGAAGATGGAAAAAAAAAGGCGGGTGGGGGGGGGTCCTCACAAAGGAAAGCAATGCATCACTGTCCCCTCTTTCTGCAAGTTGATGTGATCAGTTGAAAGTTTTTTTATTCCCTGGAGGACCACTTACATCAAATGATCAGAAAAGAGTACACATATATTGCTTTGTTACCAGAGATTATATGAGGTTTCAGATTTCTTACTGTACTTTTCACAGTTGTTTTGTCGTAGAAGCAACAGATCCAAAGAAGTCAAAATGATCAGTATCCTAGTCCCCAATGTAATTAATTTACTGATACTGAAATTACAAGCTATCTTGCTCAGCAACTTAGTAAATGCAATAGAGTAGATCAACACTGTTGATTAGAGATAATGTTTAGCAACAGACAGTAAACATGAAAAGCATTCATGCATGTAGAACTTTTAGACTAAACTATCAATATGTAGATGACTTAGAAAGGGGAGATGAAATGATACTAGATTTGATTATAGGGATGCTGTAATAGTCAGTTTATTCTGCATCTATGTTGTTATATGGTACGCTCTAAAAGGCAGGGAACAAAAGCAAGTGGAAGTGCATCTATCAGAATCAAAGGGTAGCAATGCCTTGCAGTCCAGAATATGTCCTAAAGCTGTGAAAGTTGGACTGCCCTGCACGGCAGAAAAATTAAAAACTGACCTGTTACATTTGAATTTCTCATCACTGCCGACGTTACAGATTCCTTTCCACCTAGACGGGATTGGCCCAACGTCGTCGTCCTTGAAGCTTTCAGACTCCGGCCACACACCTGCAGATCGAAAGCCAACAATGATAGAAGAAGATGAACCGTAAGAACATGCACTGTTGTCTGTGACCCAGGAACAGTGTCCTTATCATCATCATCTACATCCCAGTTAGCTAGTGAATGGAATCCACGAACACGCAGCAAAGTAATCGCCGGACTTCACGTGACGAGGACTCATCAAATTGTTTATTTTAATGATTGAATATTTGGCAACGCATTTCAATTAGTATCAGAAACTGTGCACATGAACTATTTATGGATTGCATTGGTCAACCCGTGTCCAATTCAATCGAAGATGATAAAAGAACAAAGAGTTCAAGCCAAAAAAAGAGCTGCTGGAGAAATAAAAGATGATGAATTGTTTTAACTGTCAGGTTGCAGTTTATTAACACAATCAAATTGGTCTCGATATTTGGTCACCAAACTGTTCATTAGCTAAAAATACCAGGAAAACAAGGATGATAATGGAATTCCAGCAACAGTACCGGTATCAAGGTTGGCGATGATGGTGTCCTCGCCAAACCTGGCATTGATCCATAACGACTGATTCGGGATAATGCCGTCGTTCTCGAGGCCGAGAAAACTCCATGAACGGGTGGTGTGGAGCTTATACCCTCTGCTCGGGAACACCGACAAGACCCCAGGAGACTCTGCAACATACAAGGCAAACACATGTGATCGAGCAGAGCATTAGACAGACGAAAAAGAAAGGGTGGGGGGGTTCTTATCCTTACGCGAGATCTGCAACGCCTCCTCCTCTTCGAGGTTTGCCGCGAATCCATTGATGTAATTCGTGTACGAGTAAAAGATGGAATCTTTCGCCGCCTCGTTGCTGTTTAACCACCCAAAAGAATCAAACGTTTCAGCAAAATTTTCCATTTTGACATGGTACGACGGACGACAAGAGCAAACTTTGGGGTAGGTGCCGGCGTGCTTACTCTCCGAACACGGAGCCGAGGAGCTCGTAGTGCGACTCCGTCACGGCCTCGAGAGACTCCAGGGGAGCGGATTGGGCGTCGTGGCCATGTTCTCCGAGGTAGACAATGTAAGGCTGCGCGCAAGAATTGAATCGGAAACAAGAACATTAACGAAGAAGTGTCAGAAAACACTCAAACAGAGCACACTGTTTCTAATAACGTAGAGAAGGGCGCCGTGCCTTTCTCTCCGCAAGAACTGATACTTGCAGCAGAAGAGAACAGAGCAAGACAACGAACGAAGTGCTTCTCATGTTGGTATCCACCATTTCCTTCAGAATTGCGAAGCTTCGTTCTGTTTACGTCCCTCCCTCCGTTTCGAGGGAGAGGAAAAATGGAATATTGGAGGAAAAAAAAAGAGACTTTTCTTTTCTCTTTAATTTAAATTAAATTCGAGAATATATTATCGTCTTACCAAATAGACTCAAAAAATAAATAATCTAATATATATATATATATATATATATATTATGTATCCTGACAGGTCCATTAATTAATAAATAATATATTAGGGCCATAAATTTTTTTTTTCAAGTGGTACTCGAGTTTAATTTAACTTGATAGCGATAAAAAAACAATTAAAGTTGAAGAATGATTGCAATATTATATATCACAAGTGTATCTGTGGAAAATTAAATTCGGATTGTGTTGTTTGGCTCTGCAATAAATTTCAAATTATGGCGTTAATAATTATTTTTTTATATGAGATAAACTGAAAATGAAATTATTTTTTTTACTCATATATATATATATATATCAATTTTCCTTAACAATTGATAAATATTTTATTTTCCACTAAAAAAAATCATTTTCAAACCAAATACGTGAATGAAAAAACGAACACATCATGCGTGCGAAAACCTTAAGTTGACCACCAAAGCCAATCACGGCGTGAATTGTGGTCCAATCAATGCGGAAAAATGACCCTAAGTTAATATCAGCATTTTAATAATAATAATAATAATATTATTATTATTTTTTTGGATAGTTAACGATATTTGAAAAATGGTGCCCACATATCAATTCGCGCGATGTTAAAAAATACATTATCACGGATAGATATTGACCCACTATCATCCAGTTAGATCCTTCCATATCACGTACGTAAGATACGTGGAACTTCCAATAAAATTTTTTAAAACTCATTTGAAATCTTGCTTAAAAGAGAAATAATTTATTACAACTTTTGTTATAATAATCATAATAATAGCGAGGACCCATTGGATCAATTTTCAACGATGTTATGATGGCATAATAATAATAATAATAATAAGATCAATACGTGTTAATTAAGGCAGAAAGATCCAAAGATGTGCCGGCACATCACATGATATGGTTAATTAAATTTGCCTCTGTACAGAATACGTATATGCAAGCTAATATTTTATGTTACTTAGTTTGAATTTATGTGCAATTAATAATAATTAGTTAATGATACTCAACTGTACGTCTAACTAACAACTATCGCCTCGCATGATGTAGTTGGCAATGACATCTTAACCTATTTATTATTTATTTTCTCTTAACCTATTTTAATGTTAGCCTATTTATTATTAAAGTTTTGGCCCTTATAATGCACAAAATGTAAAAAAAGTCAACTCTTAAAGTTTTGGCCCGATTCACCTTAGTAATTGATTTAAAGGTTAAGGGATCAATTCTTTCTAACCAACATGATTTTGCTTTTTTTTACCTTGGCTCCCTTTGAATTTGAACTCTAAGTCTGCCCATGGCGTCTTCGATATCATTGCCTTGTCATCCGATTGCTCGACTCGTGTCGTTGCCTCATTGCCCGACTGTCGCCGTCGCCGCCTCCTTGTCGGTCGAATGTTGTGCCACCATGGTCGAATCTTGTTGCCCGGCTCATCCAGTTCACTCAAGACTTGTAGTTTGTGTCCGTTGAACCGCGTCTATTTTTTATTCATCGTCGAACTTAGATCGGATGACGCCCCATATATAGGAAGGACTTGGCCCGGAGAGTCATGATCTCCTTTTTCATTATGGGACCGATGTCATTATCTCGGCTTTCTCATCACAAATTGTTTTCATTGTGGATCAATTATTTGTTGGCATCATGTGTAGTATGAATTGTCAACTTTTTCAATATGTGATTATGATTCCGTTCAAAAATCGCAATCCATACATTGTATGTACAATCAACTCATTATTCATATACGAAAGTATATTTCAAACGCAAGCCCATAAATTCCATATCTGACAACTAAAATTGGGTCTCACACGGCTATCGATAAATTCCTGGTTTCACACAAGTATTTAATTCTTTCACAAACCCAAATAAAATAAAAATAAGTAAGCAAATATAAATAATAAACGTTTTTTTTTTTTCACAAAGAATCATTATCATAATTATATATTACATAGTCGACCGAGATTATATTAATTATTCGTTATCCTTGTAAGCACGTAATGTTCATTATTGTATATTTAGGTAGCTTGAGAAATAATTAATTAATTAAAACCATAACACGCATTAACTTAATCTAATTAAGGTTGTGCTTCGAAAAATTAACTGTTTGATTATTGATTAGAGAATAGAGATTTGATTAGATGATAGTGATTAGTCATTAGCGAATCAGCGATTTATTTACAAAATTAGTATTGAATAAAATGATAAAAATAGACGTAAGATATAATTTATGATAATTTTTATACACATTATATTTGTAATAATTAATGTATAATAATTTATTATGAATATTAATATTTTTAAAATATTATTTTAATGTAAAATATTTGATTATTTCAGAATAAATTGTTTTTTGAGTTGTAAGTAAAATTAAATATGTGATTTTTTAAAATAAAAATATTTAATATTTAATAATTAAATAATTTTTTATTTAAAAAATGAGGATATAATAAGAATAAAATATGAAATAGATGTCTCTATACTATATAAGCTAGTAGGGGTAGGTTATAGCGTTTTGCGTTAAAAAAATATTTACCAAACACTTATAATAATATTTTGATTCTAATAAAACATTATCCATTATTAAATATTTTTTTTAAGTCTCTACTTGGCAACACCAAAATTAATATTTTAGATAGCGTTTAGCATTCCAAACATTAGTTTTTTTTATAAATGATAAAAATAAGTAGAGTTTAATGTTTCGTATGAAAATATTCAAAACCTACTAACATTTTTTTCCAATCTTACTCTTATCCAAATATAATATTTTTTTCTAACTTATCTTATTATTTTTCTCATTTTTACTTTATAATCATTTAACTATATTTCTTTTTATATTCATGCTTAATTAATTACAAATTATTTATATGTTAACAATGAATAAAAAATAATTTCATAATTAATATTTTTATATCATGGGTGCACTATATAAAATTTATTGTCAATAAATTTTTTATATATTTTAAATAAATAATTGTGAAATTTTATTTTATTTAATTAAGATATAAATAATTTATTTATTGTATTATAGTATAATTTGTATAATGTTTGAATTGAACAATTTGTCATATGTCAAATTATGTCATTTTATTTTTATCAATTAATTCTACCGTTAAATTTATCAAACACTTATTTGTACAATCTCTAACTACTAATTATCATATATTAGTTAAACCACTATTCACTATTAAATCACTATCCCTTTATCAAAGCGTTAATAATACATAGAGTATTTAGTAGCGAATAGCATTTTATTAGAATCAAAACATTACTATAAGCGTTTGGTAAATATTTTTTTTCTCAATAACATCTAAAAGTTTAAATACAAAACGTTATAAGCTACTCTCACTAGCTTATAGAGTATAAAAATGGTGTTTTCATATTTTCTTATTTATTTTTTAAAAAATATTTAATTATTAAACATCATATATTGTTTTTATTTTTATATCACATTTTTAATTTTACTTACAACCCAAATATTTTTTATTTTAATTAATCAATATTTTATATTAAATAAAATTTTATAAAGTATTAATATTCAGAATAAATATTTAAAATTAAATTTTGTATGATGTATATAAAAATGATCATAAATTATATCTTAGGTCAATTTTTATCCTTTTATACAATATGCTAATTTAATCATTATATTTATCAAATAAATTTTATTAAATTTATAAATAAATTACTATTCATCATCTTCTAATAACTAACTATTGTACTCTAGTTAAATCACTGTCATCTAATTGGACTATTATCTTCTAATCAAATCGTTAGCTACGTCAAACACGGTCAGAATCCAAATTAACAAGAGGATTGCTGATCTCACTTCCATTTTATCATCGAGATATTCGACACGACGTGTTTTAATTCTTCCATATTATAAAAGAAAGTAAGGAAATGGACTTCAACTCCAGAAAAGATAAATTAAACTCGAGGTCTTTATTAACATACTTTATATCTACCGTTCATGAGACATGAATGTTTGAAATTTTTATCCTTTTAGAACCAAATTATAGGATTTTTATTTGGTAACCTTTCAGAACCCATTTTTTTTTCTTTCTTTTTTGTTATTCATGCTACGAAGGAAATGATAATCCTTAAAAATAATGAGGTTCACCGATTGATAGAAAAGATTAATGACTTTAAATACAATAACAAAAAAAAATCACAAGATCAAAAGTTGTAAAATGTATATTTATTAATTTATTTTTAATATGTTCTTTTCGAATTATTAATAATATAATGAAATTAATCAGAACGTCGTGTGCTGCAACCCAAAATTGCCTGTGGGCTGTGAGATTATATCATTTGCAGATTGGGCTGACCTCCCGAGAGGTCCAAGATGTGCAGATGACGGCCCAACTCCTAATCGGACGGCCTGCTCTGTCTCTCTCTCTCTCTCACACACATATATATATATATATAATTATACATATATATATATATATATATATATATATATATGAGAGAGAGAGAGAGAGAGAGAGAGAGAGAGAGAGACTAGGAAATTTCTGAAGGTACGTGAATGATGTTGGAAGGAGGGCGGCATACGAAGAAAGTTGTTGACTAGTATTCCATTTAAATCTTGTTGTTACGAGATCTTGAATCATAACGACCTGATTAAATCTAATAAATATTTTTTTTGCACGTCTTTTTGAAACATTTTTTTCTTTTACGTCCCATATTAAACTTCATATAATATATATATATATTATCTGTTGCAACTTTTTGTAATCAACTCTAAATAATATCATATAATATAAAGATTTATTATAATTGGATAAGAATAAAATCTACTGCATAAATATTTCACATATTTGTTGTCTGTTAAAATTTGACGTGGAGAAATTTTGAAGTCAAACTCGCATGGAATTTCTTATTCAACAAAATAAAAAAAGTTCTCTCTTATGACATATCATATAAACATTTAATTTATTTAATAAAACCTCGCCTTGATGTTTGATTGTTTTCTTCTCGCCTTCGTCCTCTCTCTCTCTCTCTCTCTCTCTCTCTCATCGTTGCTTCTTAAACCCTTTTGCCACTTCTCCAAGGTCTCTAAGTACGCGTTAATTCGTTCTTCTTTAAGGTCTGTGGCTTCGTTTATCTTCTCTTCAATGCCTAAAAATTGCATCTTTCGGAGTATTCCCCTTGGCAGTTATCTTCTCTTCAATTTTTGCGTCTTCAGCTTGTCATTTGCAGCCGTCTCTGTCTTTCGAATCTTTTTTTTTTTTATTCTCATTTTCTTATTCTTGATTCCACGGAGTTATTGAGCAACTTTGTTTACGCGAACTTTTATCGTAAAGTTTGAATTTTGATGAGAAATGATGTTTACTAGACGGTCTCCAGATGGTTTGCCCATGAGCTTTTAGTACAAGTCTGTACTTTTTTGGATTGTGTGATCATACTGTTATTCCTTTTTTTTTATGTAATATCATCTTTGTTCTTTCTCTTCCTTCGTATGATAATTAGTCAAACTATTGTACTTTATTGTTTTGTCAACTCCATTATGATGTGACATAATCTGCGAGATTCAAAATCCTAAAAGCAGAAACAGATATTCACATTAGATAGGTGAAGTGCATGTGGCCCTCCCGTTATTTTCAGCTTTCCTTGTGATTTTTGTTCTTCATATGATTGGAAGTCTGCAATGTTCGAAGTCCCTGAGACAATAGCTTCTGATCATAATCGTGGGACTTTAATCTCAAGAAGTAACAGTTCCTAACATGGGTTTCCTAGATGATTGATTATTCGAGTAGACTCAATGTGTTGTTTCAACAGGTTGTGCCAGTGAAAACAAGGAATCCATGCTCACAAAGCTATAATATATCTGCATATTTCTTTTCGCAGAAATTTTGGAGGCATAGCATCTGCAAAGTTTGACAGCTGATCGAGGGCAATGGGATCAGGAACATCCAAAGACCACAGCGAGACAGAGCCTCGCAGCGGATTGCCTCCGCACACTTGTGATCATGGTCCTGCATCTTCAGTTTACACCTCAAGGTATTCATCCTCAAATGTGAGCCAGGTGCAGCCTGAAACTGTAGACAGGCTGCAGAGGAGATACGCACGGATTGGTGATGACTACAGAACACTCGGTCAAGTAGGAATTATCATATAGCTTTCCTGCATTTAAAGATTTCCATCATTTCCGATAAGTGCTTGGCACTTTAATAACCTGAAATCTATATGACATGATATCAGACTTCATATGAACATCTAGTGGCTAGAGCCTACGAGAAGATTATCAGTTTGATATTTTGGGGTCTCAATATGCTAAATGATAATACTTTTAGTGCATGCTGCCTTTTTCCTAGTTTCCTGTTGGTATAATATTTGACTATTTGGGGTCTCAATATGATACATGAAAATGCTTTTACTATCTTTTCCTTTTTTTATTCTCAGTTCCCTGTTGGTATATTATTTGACTATGTTTGGGCATGGTCTTTGTGTTGATGTGATAAATAGATCATGTCACCTACTCTGTGCTTGGCATTCTTCTGATTTCAACATATATTTGAAGTTGTGGTGCAAGATTTATATAATACCCTTTTTTCTTGTATGACCAATAATTCAACATGCTGCAAATCTGAAACAATTGAAAATTTGTTTCTGTTTAGGTTACCGAGGCTCTTGCAAATGCTGGACTTGAGTCTTCAAATTTGATTGTAGGAATTGATTTCACCAAGAGCAATGAATGGACAGTTTGGGACTTGAAAGACTTGTATTTTATATACTTGTTACTAAATGTTTGTTTTTGTTCTTCATGCTTTATTTTCTTTTTCTCTTAGGTAAAGTTTCATTCAACCGTCGGAGCTTGCATGACATTGGAACCACTCCGGATCCATATGAACAAGCAATATCTATCATTGGAAGGACTCTTTCTCCTTTTGATGAAGATAATCTCATTCCTTGCTTCGGATTCGGAGACGGTTAGTCAATTTCAAAGTTGTTATTATTTGATAGCATGTGTAGCTTGTTTTAAATCAATATTTAAAACCTGTGAAATTTATAGGATTAACTTCTGTGACAAAATCCTTTCTTCATTTCAGCATCTACCCATGATCAGGAAGTATTCAGCTTTTATCCAGATAACCGAGCATGTAATGGCTTTGAAGAAGCATTGGGTCGTTACAGAGAACTAGTTCCAAATCTTCGCCTAGCTGGTGAGTGTGCCAATTTTTTTTGTTCAACTGGTGCTCATAATTTTCTTCAGTTTTCAGTAAAAACCAAAAGTTGATGTCCACTTAGGGCCGACATCCTTTGCGCCGATTATTGAGACTGCCATGGGAATTGTTGATGGTTCTGGGGGTCAATATCATGTGCTACTTATAATTGCTGATGGACAGGTTAGCTTGTGCTCTTAGAGAAGCACAACTTTCTACACATTTCTTCTCCACATTCAGGAACTTACAATGCATGCAAACTACAATTTCTTATATTCATATGGCCATAGCTTTATTTCTTTCTTATATATGGCCAAGATGATGTATATTCTTGAACTGTTATGTAGAACATGCTTATACTTATGCCCCTACTTCATATCTCCTATATAGGTGACGCGAAGTGTGGACACACAATATGGGCACTTAAGTCCACAAGAGAGAGATACTGTCAATGCCATTGTCAAAGCTAGGTGATTGCTAGTTGGCATACACAGAAAGATCTATTTTTCCTCTTCTGATCTTGACATATTGTTATTTTTTGCTCTATAGTGATTATCCCTTGTCAATAGTTCTTGTCGGTGTTGGAGATGGACCCTGGGATATGATGCATGAGTTTGATGATAATATACCCTCCCGAGCATTTGATAATTTCCAAGTGAGCAATTCTCTGAAATGCTTAGTCGACATATTTAGTTAGTGTTATCCAACTAAAAGAAATTTTTACTTGGAGTTGAAATAATTACAAGGTGACTGTCACCTAAATTCGTTTGCCTTTTATGCAGTTTGTGAATTTTACTGAGATCATGTCTGGAAACAGTCCTTCCAGCATAAAAGAAACAGAATTTGCACTTGGTGCTCTTATGGAAATCCCTTCACAATACAAAGCAACGCTAGACCTTCAACTTTTGGGGTATTTAGATTTCCTCTTTTTTTCTTCTTTCTGTCACAAGTTAAATACTCTTGGCTTCGATTAAGTGGCTTGACATTTTTGGCCAAAATTTTCTACAGTCGACGAAGAGGAATACCGACGAGGGTCTGTCTTCCTCCGCCAACTATGAACTCTTATTCACAATCAAACAGCTTCGATCAACATTCCCGGGTCGTTGGGAATGCTCCACCCATCTCATCCCAAAGCTTCCAAGAGGATAGGCTGGTAGGCATTGTTTTACTAAAAGACATGTTACCTACAGCTGGTCTTTAGCTATGATCTTCTACAAATTGTAAACTGGCTAGTAAAATCTTTAATATGCATGGAAGTTTCCTATCATATCCCTTCTATTTGGAACTGTCTACAAGAACCAAGATTATATACATTGTGCAATAAATTTTCAAGGAAAGTACTCATAATTTCTTGTATGCAATTTGTTCAATGCCTTCATATAGTAAGAGATCCTGATAATGGAGATGTTTGTCCACAGCTCTGTCCAATTTGCCTTTGGAAATCGAAGGATCTTGCTTTTGGATTTGGACATCAGGTAGATGTCAATTTCTATTTGATTTAGCTACCAAAGTTTATTCCTTTTTGTTCTATCTTTTTTGCTAATGCCTTTGTTCTTTGTTCCGCAGACATGCTACGACTGTGGGAGAGATTTGCAGCGTTGCCCTTTGTGCCAAGGCCAAATAACCACCAGGATAAGGCTCTATTGATCTTTATACACACATTCTGTGGGAGAGGCACATTTTGTTCATAGGGAATATGAATATATGTGAATACACCTACACTTCTTCTATGTCGACCTCAGAGAGATGAAACATAGTGGAATACTTGGTTAGCATACGGAAGTTAGACTTGAAACATTGTTTGATAACTCATTCGTTCTACAATGTTCTCATTGTTGCCTTGTTGGCAATCTCTATTAGTCAGAGAAAACACAGGTTATAAATTTTCAAACATTGTTGACATTGTCTGAGGATATATAAATTTTCAAACATTTATTTGTGGTTGCAAACGATTTGAAGATCTTTTTTGTTGAGAAGTGCGTATCACTCGGTACACAAGAACTGCCATGATTTGCGTTCTGTCAACTTTGCACTATTAGAAATTTGTGGACATTGACATGTCCGAGCATCGTGTCTAGATAGTAAATAGGGGGCTGAGGTCTCAATCGAGATCTGGCATATCCTTGCAGTAACTAAGCATATATTAGAGCCAGCCATATGATCTGATTCTGTAAACACCCAAGGCAAAAAAAGTGTCAGAAACGAGTTTCTATGTGTAAATGGGGGAAATAATTTAAGATCACTCATATTAAGAAAGTTTCGTACTGTTCTAACTTTGGACAAACGTTGTAATGTTTCAGTGATGACCTCCAAAAGAAACTGGAGGTTACAAAGAATTAAGAATTTTTAGATAAATGAATACCCACAAGGCGATGACCCCTAACCTAGAAAAGATCCCACAACCCACACATCTGCTACTGCTGTCGCTAATTCCGACAAGAAAATGGCAGTCACCGATCGAGGGGTCGAGGAAGGTAACCATCCCGAGCCCATCGAAGTCGCAGCTCTTGGCATCCTGCTTTTGTAATTGATAGTAGCTGTTGAATGCGTACGAGATGTTCCCCTTCACACCGATGGCATTGCAGGATCCTCCATAGAACAAAGTGGTGCAGTCGGCAACACTGCATGCTAGCTTTATATGATTTGTCACAGCATTGAGATCCTGTGATGGGTTAGCAACACACCACCTTGACGGAAGATATGGGACATCTTTGGCATTCTTCAGCTTGCCAGTACCAAGCCCAAGGTTCAACGGGTACTTGGCTTGACCGTCGAATGAGAAAAGCCCCCAGTGGCGTTCAAAGTTCCCTGGAAGCACGCTCTTCTGTTCTTCATCAAGGAGGCTGAAGAGGTAGATGTCTACTGGAGGAACTCCAGGCCTCAAGGGTGTCCCTTTGTTGCTCAAAACATGACTGACAAGACCCTGATTGAAGGCCCTCGCAGCGGTCAGGTTCGCACTTGGTGCTCCTTCAGTAGGCCATCCCACCTCACCAACAGCTATGGGCATCTGCCCGAAACCAATTCTATTTAGAGCGGCAACCAGAGTGTCATAGTTGCCATCAAAGGCATTGTAGTACACATTGGGGCCATCTGCTACTGGGTGAGAAGAACCATCAAAGAAGGCATAATCTTGAGGAAAATCTGAACTCTGGTATAGACTGAGGAAAGGGTAAATGTTAACCACGAAAGGTGCTCCATTCGAGTTGAGGAAAGAGACGATTTGGGTAATGACTTGAATTAACTCAGGCCGAAATGCTCCTTGAGAAGGAGTGCCGGCTGATTGATAAGCATCGGCATTACAAGGGACCACTAGTTTCACATAGCTAGCAAGATTTGCTTTGGCCAATGATTGCTGAAGATTGAGCAGCACTGGTAGAACCAGGCTTTGGAATTGCCCTTGATAACTTGTGAGGAATGGCTCATTTCCGACTGCAATATATCTGTATTCATGAAACAAAAGGCAAAATATGAGTTCTGAACTCCATATCAGTTTTTCAACTATCATAGGATCAAATTACACAAGAAAACGCCTGCCTTACTTTGCCCCACTAGAATATTTTTGGATATCTAGACAAACATGCATCCTAGCTTTCCAACCACTTCCTGTGATTTTGTATTTGTTAAGAAGTACGGATAACGAAGTAGTCATGGCACATGAATATTTATCATCGATAAATTAAAGATGCACATTTCTTCAAGAGGGAAAAGATGCACATTTTTACTATTGTGCAACGGAAACCTCATCTACAATATGTAAGGATTGACATGACGCGGTTTCTTATATCATTTAGCAGGTCATGGCTAGGTTGAGGTTTACAATGTGCTTTGATTAACTCACTCAACTGATTAGTGAATGAAAACAAACCAAGGTTGAGGTTCTTGACTGATTGCTCATCATTTTTCAGCATACCAAACATAAATACCTTTCAAGACTCATTCAGTTTCGAAAACAATGACCCTGACTTCTAAAATGTTGGTCAAGGAAGCAAAGACTTGATGATCAACTAAATACTGATTGTATTTTTCTTCACTGAAGCCTAAGTCGTAAGTGAAGCAAATGCTGAAAAGAGATAGGTGAAAGTGCACATATTAGTGAGCTCATGTGATGTGCTAATAACTCTTCAGACTTCATCATTTACTGTTGGCTTTCACCACAATTTGCAATTTTGAGTTGTGTTTCTCCACCTCAATTTGCAGCTGTTGAGTTGTGTTTTCTCTAAACCTACCATCTGGATTCAATTTGAGCAGAAAAATAAATATCTCAATTATTTCTTCCCCACTACAATCACTGAGATGCACAACCTACTCAACGGATAGGAAACAGTGGGCTTATCGTAAATCAGCAATACAACCAGTAGTACATAGAGTTTAAAGCTCAAAGGCCAGCTTTTGGGGTATTCGAACTCCTTAACACCTCGATCCCTAAATGTGAATCAATCTATCTAGTCACCGACATATAAAAATTTCAACCACAAGTTGAATGATTTACTGTCGAGTCATGCGATATTTCTATGTAAGAGAATAAACAAGGAATCTACTACGCGAAACAAAACTCATTATTTTCTGGCTACTACAGGATTAAATTTGTACCTGATGTCGGCGCCTCCCTTACCCATGTACCTCGTCACGTTCTGACTCACCCACTGGTCGCAAGCAGCAGCATTGGACGCCAGAACCCCCAGGAGCTCGTTGGGGATCCCCACCATGACCTGGATGCCGCTGCCCATGAGCGCCCGGAGGACTTCCGGGTCGGCGTCGAAGAGCTTCACCTTGGGGATCTTGTTGGCCTTGAGGAGATCCACCACCACGGGCGCCGGCATCCGGTGGGAGGACAGTGTCCCCCAGTTGACGCCGATCGCGGAATCCACAGAAAGAAGGCACCTTTGCAGGCAGAACAGGAAAAATAGAGCTCCCACCGCTCTGGCAGCTGCCATTTCTTGCCCAAGTTTGGATCTTTTCTCGTGGAATTCAGGGCCTTTATGGTGGCCTTGCAGGCATTGGAGGTTGGATTCCTAGGGTTAGCGTTAGGTCATGGGGACGAAAGGAAGGGGGGAGAGAGAGAGAGAGAGCGTTGGCGGTGGTGGCGATGGTGCTGTCTCCTTTGGAACTCTGGAGAAGAGAGAGGAGAGGAGAGAGAGAGAGAGCGACGAATCACCTGTCACTATGTAGTAAGAAATGCAACGGGTGATATGTTTTAAATATGAAAAGGTAGAGCCTGCGTGGGATCTCGTACAAAGTTGCCACAACAAAATCTTGCAATTGTGGACACGTGCCGGATGACACGTGAGGTGATTAAGTGACCTCGTGTTATAGAATTTGTAGGGGATCCGGAGGAATAGTGTTTGCTTTATCGGAAATAAGACAAGAATAACCAAACACTTTACCGCTTAATTTAATTGAGATGATTAAAGAGGTAATTATTGAAGATAATGGAAGGGTTTAGGTTTTATTCTTCATTATTGTATAATAATTATAGGAGTTTTTGCCCCTTTGACCTTTTCAAATTTTCATTAATTAGTCCAATAAGTGGGCAAGTTGGTGCAAGGTATGATTCTTTTACTTGTCACAGGGAAAAAATATATATTATGCAAGGTATGATTGCTTGGAATAAAGATATAATATTTATTATTAGAATCTAAATACCACTCTAATTAAACCTTTATAATTAGCGAAGAAATGGTGTTGCCCCATGCATCTTCTCGGTTCTCGTGATTCTCGACACAGCATTGCTTTTTCTCTTTGTTGTTCTCGGTCCGGGCTGCAATATTTTTTTTCTTCTTGTTTATCTGCTTCGTCCTCGTTTTTCTCTTTTTCTCTGTTCATGTTGATTCTTCATGGCAACTTTTTTTTTTTTTCAAAAGATTGAGACTTGTTTGCAGTTTGCACTGGAATTCTACTGTTCATGAGTGGTGTGTACGTAGGAGAGGAGGCATTGGAGGAGGGATTTCGATGTGGCCTGCTCATTTGTCGCCCTTTTTGTTTCCTTGTTCGTGACACTTATTAGTTGGCACTCGATACAATGCAAAGGGCGTGACATGATGATGCCTCCTGCATGCATGGTGCATGTTTCGATCTTTACTAACAAAAAGCAAACGCTCATCTGTCGCAGTGTTTGCAGACATAATTCTACTTTCTGGTACTCCTACTTCTTTGGTGCTATTTGAAAAGTATGCATTGGCAGATTATCTTTTTTTTTTTTTTGTGACATAGGTATAAACTGACCATGCAGGATCGTCTTTTAATTCCACTTTGTTGCAGACTAAGTTTCGTGGTTCAACGAAACCACAGTTTAAGCTTTCTGCTCATTGAGAAGCATTACAAAAGAAATATGAAGGTGCATTAATTAGCCACTTACTGTTCGCTAACTGTTCTGTTTCCTGAAATTGGATTTAAAACAGAAGACAGTGATGAGGATTAACGTTAATGAAGGGTGTGTTGTGTTTGCTCTCTTTCTCCTCTCCCTTCGATGTGTGGCAAAATTTACGATATTGATAACTTACATTTTTGAGTTTATGATCATGAGAAGGGGTTGAATCAGTTGGAATAAGGGGCAAGGATAGGAACTACTTGCATGTGGTAACTGGAAGAAGATGGGCGAGGCAGAGATCATTGGCGTCGGCAAGACCAATTCTGAACTGGTAGAGGGGAAGATGATGAGCCAAACTACGAGTCCACTGCATCAGGAGCTGATCCGGATGGTCATCAATCCATGGCCATGCAGCAACATAAAATTAATGGTGGACCTCAGAATACCCACAGTGGTGACAGTGCTATTGGTTATTACTCATCTTGCAGCAACCCAGCACAGTGCAGAGACTTCTGCGACTGCTCATCTCGTGGTAATGGATGTTCCCTTATGTGATCCTCTTATGCATGCAGTGAGTGGCACTGTGTATGAGAATATCAGGCATTGATTTCTGTTTTAGAGCTTTGGCCTTTCAGCATTATAGAAGCCACAATTTTTGGTCCTTTTGTTTTCTGTGTCTGATTGAACAAAGATGCTACTTAATTTGTATCTCTGTAGAGATTTTTCTTTTGCCGGATATGTAACTAATGCATTGAAGCTGAAGCTTAAGGATGTAAGAAGCATGATTGTCATTCAAGTTTCTTCTCTGTTTTCCTGCTGAATCAATTCAATGGTCAGGCAGACATTAATATTTTTATTTAACCGGTCAGCATCTCATAATATTATAACTTTAAAATCAAGATAACGACTTTATGTTCATAATTTTAATGATCAATTCAAAATAAAATTAAACTAAGGTCATCATATGTCTATATGATATTCAGTATAAAACTCAAGATGTATGGTCTAAAAATCATATTATATGCTCGATGTAAATGAAAAACATAAATCATTAGAGCACTAAAAATGATTAACTTTGAACTATGCTTAATGATTAATTAGCAAGCAATCAACTTTTCAATTAAGCATATGATTTTAATTATTCATTATCAGCTAGCTCTAATTTATTAATCAATAGTGATTTTAATTATCATTTTTAATTAATCATGTCAATTATGTGAAATTATTAAGATTATTTTTTTTTTCAAACTCATCAATCAACAGGGAAAAGTTGTCAACGGTTCTTGAGACAATATCATGTGTACTGTAATAAAATAATATGTTAATGAGGTGCACATCTTGAGAGGACATTCTTGATATTCTTCATATATGAGATGAGGGTATGTACAATTTCAAAATAATAATTCACTTGGATTTTTCATCAGCTATACTATGGCCCCTATAAAGAAAAAACAATTCACTTATCCATTCAACCTAAAGGGAAATAAATATTTTTATCTTATTTAACATATGCCATTTATACTTGTCCTTTTTTATTTTAACTTCCATAACATAAAAAAGATTATATAACAGTTTAAACACAGATAAACTCCCCAAATCGGGTCAAATGGTTTGATCATTCGACCACCATTCTTTTAAAAAAATATATCTTATTTTTTATTATTTAATATGTATATTAAAGCATAAAAGTTTTCTAAATATTTAAATATTAATTCCATACTTTAAAATTTATTTTAATTTTTAAATTATAAACTAAATATCGGCTTAAAGATAAATAAAAAAGTACAAATAAAAAAATTGAATCTTTAGGTCGAATTGAGTCAAGTCGACTCTGGTTGAAAATTTTTAATCCATGCTATGTCGAAGTTAGGTTTGGATCATCGTGTTCACCATACTAAGTTTAGATAGTTAAGGGTTATTAACAGGGATTTAAATTTTTTTTATTTTTATACATACCAAGTTAGCTTTGGATCATCATGTTCACCATACCATTTTTTCCAATTTAATTGGTTTAAGTTTGAAAGTTTATTTTTAATTATTAATTAACTCAATCAATTATTTTAAAAATTAAATTAACTATTTATTTTTTTTAATTATAATAGTAATACATTCATATAAATTAATTATAATATTTAATATTTGTTAGATAAGATCCTATAATTTAATATACTTATTATTATTTTACTTTCGTAATAACATTATTTTTTTTTAAAAATAGTTGTTTTAATGAAAACCAATTAACATTAGATTTACCTTATATATTTAATATTTTTATTTTTTAAATATAAATAATTTAACAAACTTCCTATAAATATTATTAACTTATATAACAAATTTTTATTATAATATATATATATATATATTATTTTCTAATCGTATATGTTATAATATTTAATTTTTATATAAATGATGTGGGCTGCTTGTATTCGTGATTTTACTTTTCTTATATAATTATAATAGGAAAAATGTAGGTGTTCCCTACCTCACCTTATTCTCTATCATTTTCACCATCAGATCTTCATCTAACTGTGATAAATTATTTAAAAGATTCAATCATGAATCGTTGGATGAAAATATGATGGTGTAAAAGATAGGGAACAAGCTGAGGTATGGAACACCAAAATTGAATTCATTATAATAATGACAATAATAATAGATAATATTATATTATAATTTCAGTTTGATTATGTTTATTATTTTAATATATATTATTTATATCCAAATTCCTAGACAAACTAAATTGATTTCTTTATATTTTAATATATATTTTTTATTTTTTATACATAGTATTACCATCTTTTCTGGTGACACTTTTTTCTATTATAGTATAAAATTCTGAAGATAACACAAAGAAAAATGTCATCCTGATTCAGGATTAGTTTCTTTTTTTATTTTTCTATACCTCCTTCCTATTTAAGTTTGAATAGGATTAGGGATCTTATCTTATATATATATTGGAATTATGATTAGGATTTAAAGATTAGATTTAGAATGAACATACATATAATTCACAGGTGTGAATTTCACTGGTTCTCTCTCTCTCTCTCTCTCTCTCATGTATACACATTACACATGTTGATGTATGTATGTATCCTCTCTCTCTCTCTCTCTCTCTCTCTCTCTCTCTCTCTCTCTCTCTCTCTCTCTCTCTCTCTCTCTCTCTCTCTCTCTCTCTCTCTCTCTCACACACACACACACACACACACACTCACACACACACATGTATACACATTATACATATTGATGTATGTATGTATCGCTCCATGTCAAGCATCCATATTTGTATATGGCTATTATCACATGCACATATTTGTATATGCACCTAGGATGGCTTACTGATAAGTGCACATATAGTGCAATATATAATAAAAAAATATTATTACTGTTTTATATAATGATGAAAAATCATTTGATTTTTTTTCAAAATATGAACATGATAATATAGAATAAAAATATGGAAAATAGTTGATAATGCAATTATGCATCATTTTTTCTATAAAAAAATATGAACATGATAAAGTTTTCTATAGAAAAAAACATGAACATGATAAAACAAAATAAAATTTTAATTGGTTGATAATTACAAGTATTGAAACTTCAAAATGTAAATTCAATATGTATTATTATAGTCCTGTCATCTTTTACACTTATAATATATTGTAAAAGTTAAGTAGATAAAATGAAAATAGTTATTAAAAATAACTATATGTATTTATATAACTTTAAAAAAAAGAAATGATATATATAAAAGTTGTATATAAAAAATACGGTTTTTTGTCGCTGACCCCCTAAACTATGAACTTTTTTCGCATCTACCCACGACTTTCGAATATTTCGTTGACTCTCCTGAACTATTGTTGAACTATACCGCATCTTCCACTTGAGTCCATCCGTCAATCTCTATCAACTTTTTCGTTAATTTTTATTTTTTTATTTATAAAATGACCAAATTGCCCTTCCCTCATATAATCTAATATTGAAAAAATATAAAATAATATGTTATAAAAATAAAAAATGCTTCGTCGAGAGGCGGGCAATGCCCCCATCTCGCCGGCGAGGTCGTAGTGGTGTTGCCCCCCTCAACCTCACCGGCAAGGTCGCAAGGGTTGTGACGACCCCCTCATGTGCGCCGGCGAGATGGGGGCCCCTCATGCGCACCGACGAGGTCGTCGACGAGATGGGGGCGTCACCCCCCTTGTGACCTCGCCGGTCGTAGGGCGCGAGGTCGCAAGGGGGGTGAGCCCCCTCGTGCATGCCGACGAGGTCGAGGGGGGGTGTCGCCTCGTAGGCGGGCAACCCCCCCCCCCCCCTCCCACGCCAGCGCGCGCGATGTTGCCCCACCGATGAGATCGAGAGGCATCACTCCCTGCATAATTGATACAAAAAAAGGAAAATGCAAAAGGTACATAATTAATGGCCGGATTATGGACCTCGACTGAGCACAACCTCCATCGCTGGAAAGAGGAACCTCCATTTAGGCATTGTTCCAGCATCACCTACCGTACGCCTGCCATAGTCTCCGTGTCTCCGCCTTCTCGTCGACCACTCCACCGCAGCTGTCGATTACCCTCTCCACAACCCTCCAAGTGCCACTCCGTGCTGCGGTGGTGCAGCACCATGGCCATGGAGGCGTCCGTCACTGACAAGGACGATGGGTCCCTGTCCTCCGTCTTGATCGCGGACGCGGACGGGGGTTGCAGGAACTTGGAATCAACGTAGTAGAAGAGCGATTGGGGGTGCTGACAATGGTGTCGTCATCACAGAGGAGGAATGGTGTGGCGGGCCTCTCGGAGGGGATGAGGTGGATGAGGATGTTCTTGTAGAGGAGAGCGACGCGGATGCGAGACGCGGTGGGGCACGAGTCGGAGCCGTAGAGCCGCACCAGGAGCTTGGCCGACGGTGGGGAGGACTCGCTCTTGGTCTTGGGGGTGCAGTTGCCGCTGACACCGAGTGCGGGCGACGAAGGTCGCCGGAGGAGAGGAGGGTTTCGGGGCACAACAAAGGACGAGGGTATTTTGGTCATTTCATAATTCAAAAATTAAAAATTAATGGAAAAGTTTACAAATGTTGACAGATGGACTTAAGTGGAAAAGATGATATAGTTTAAGGGGGTCAGCGGAATATTCGAAAGTCATGGGTAGACGCAAAAAAAGTTCATAGTTCAGGAAGGTCAGCGGAAAAAACTCAAAACAATATGAACTAAAATAGAAAGATTAAAATTGGATGGTAATGGATCAATTTTTGCTCTAGAAAAAATCTAATAAAGTTTGCTACATAAAGGCTACTGCAGTGGTCAGTGGTAGGATGGAAATTCCTGCGAGGCGCCAGGCCTAGCATGCAGCCGGCACAATCAGACCAGACCATGTCACACTGCCCAACATGATGTCGGGCGTGGTCCCGCACGGGCTCGACTCGACGAGCACGATTTTTTATTTTTTTAATTTTTATTATACAGTTAAATACTTAATCATAAATTATAAGTTTTATAATTATATTATATATATAACCTATATTATAAATTTTATAACTATATCATATATTAAAATATTTTTATTATATACCTAATAATCATAATGGCATATATTACAACATTTTTTATTAGTTTATTATTTTTTTATTAGTCTAAATCTTAGGATAAAAATGATGTGAACCTTTTTTATTTTAGTTTTTACTTTTTTATTTTTATAATTTCATAAACATACATACAACAAAAAGAATGAACGACTTGACTCGACACAATCGACTCGGCCGGATCGATTGAAGTGCTTGCCAACACGGAAGTCGTCTGGCCCAACATCTGAGGCACAATCAAATTCGATTCGACTAGCCTGGGCACGGTCCGAAAGTCCACCTCCAACTAGTGGATATCAATCCTTGCCTCCTTAGTAGCTTGGCAATGCAATTTAATGACCGGTCGAGAGAACGTGCACCACTATATACTGCATACACCAATCTCCACTAGGTCCACTTGCACCCATAGGAACCCATGTGGATCCACCCCTATTAGCCATCCGATTAAGAGATTAAGAATGAAAGGTAGTTATCATATTTATGATATATCTCTAGTTCAATTGTTGGATGCGCCTAGTTGATCCCAACAAGTTCGGATTGTTCATCTTCTCTCGTCGCTCCACACTATCCGATTAGAACCCAGCACCGACTTAGCTAGAACTTTCTAGCTAGCTTCAAATTTGATTAAAATAATATAATGTAAAAATTGTGAGTAAAAACCACCGGTTGTAGCAAATGGTTTATCTTATTTACTCTGGATGTTATGGCCTATAAATAGTCATCAATGGGTGGTCATTTGTAGCAGAACGAGTCCAGCTAAAGTACATGTGGTGAGGTGGTCTTGATTTTTGTAGCCTGTAGGTGCGTAAGGTGTGAGTTTGAGTTAGTACGTGCATGTGGTAAGTAAGTGCTACTAGTGTTAGTGTAATAATGTGCAACAAGTGTTGGATTATTATTCTATATTAATATAAGTATCATTTAGTAGTTGATTTTGTTTACCAAAAACTCTACAAGTGGTATTGGGCCCATGGGAAGACTATCAGTTCGAGGTCTTATAAGATCAATTTACAAGGAAGACTCTGTCGGACTGAGGACGTGTGACGAGGAGGTTTTGTGCACAGGTGCACAATATGGGATTGCGAGAAGTCTTGCAAGATCAAGGTACATAAGGAATTTGCTAGTTCGAAGTTGTGTAAAGTCAAGGCATGATGAGGTTCTGCCGGTGCACAATTTGAAACTGTGAAATATTCGAGTCTAGGAGTGTACTTGGTTGATTGCAGGACATTAACAAGTCACCGTGGACTGAAAGACTTGCATAGAGTTTTATTTGCAAGAGCAAGATTTATGGTATATTATCGACGGGGCCGATATAATGATGCCTACGGATGCTGAAATACGGAGAAAGTGGCGCATCAAAGCACACAAAACTATGATAATTCTCAAGACAATGATAGAGGAGTTGTTGGAGCACATTAAGAACACTAACACCTAAGGTTGCATGGGATGCACTCTATGCATTGTTCTTCAAGAAGAATGATGGTCGACTTCAATTATTAGAGAATCAACTTATGATGATATCGCAGGGCGATATGATGATTAGCTAATATTTTATGAAAGTAAAGTCTCTCTGTCGTGAAATATCGCAATTAGATCATTATTCTTAGTGCTACTAAAATGAGACGAATTATTATTCACGGTTTGATATTCGAATATAGTGAATTCATAATTGTCGTTCAAGATTGGCCCACTCAACCAACCTTGTTAGAATTAGAAAATTTATTAGCTAATTAGGAAACGTTGGCTAAGGAAATGGCTGTAGTAACAATCAATAGTGAAGATGAAGTACTTTTTTTTGCCCCAGAATAAAAGGACGAGCAAAAGGATGTCAACAAGGTTGGCAAAGATATGGACAAGATAGAAGTCCACAACAAGGGGGAGCTGACGAAGAATCAGATACGGAAGACCAAGATGAGAAGATATCGTGTCGACAATAATGTCGTTGCCACAATTGCGACAAGAAGGAAGAGCAAGAGGAGAAAAGATCTCCATGACAATAAAGACATTGTTACAATTTTAGTAAGAAGGGTCACTTACTTTGCTCGTGACTATTAGCATAAGCATGAAGAAGGAAATGTTGTACCTTCTCATGAGAATAAAAGCAAGGAAGAGTGGAATTTTGAAGTGTCTTGGTTATTGAAGAAGATACCAATCTTGGACGAGAATGAGACTCTAAAGAGTCGATAGAATTTGCAATGTGCAACATCAAGTTCAAGTTGGGTATGACAATGAAGAAGAATGGCAAGCATTTCTACCTGCAAAAGAAAGTTTTGAAAATGAGTTTGACTGCACATGCGCGAAGCTAATCAAGACAGCCTCCGTGAGAAATAAGTAATGTCAACAGAGGAGATCAAAGAAGACAATGAGGAAGAGAAGCAAGAAATCAAAGAATGCTTAAAAGAGTCGGTTGATGAAGAACATAAGTCAGAATAGGTTTTGTGAATGAGCGCTAAAAGAAGACCAAATCAAACAATTAGAATAAGAGTCTTCACCAATCAGAAAGAGCATCAAGCAAAAGAAGCCAAATCCATGTTGCATCTCTTAAGACACTACAAGGATCTAATGCATATGATGAAGATGATGTAAGCTCGAAGCAGAAGGATGCAAATTTAGTTTTATGTGACTTGTCGTACAAGGAGAAGAATCATTCATATAGTTTGATTACAAAATACAAAAATCAACTGACAGAGGAGTCTCATCGAAATGTACCAAACTTCAAAGGGATATTTAGTTGGACAACCAAAATTACTTAATACAAGAGAAGAAGAAGAGAGATTTGATGCTAAGGGGGAGTGTTAGAACCTAGCGTCAGCGCAGTTAGAACTTTCTAGCTAACTTCACATTTCATTAAAATAATATAATGTAAAAACTCTATGTAAAAACCAACAATATCAAATGGTTTATCATATATACTATGGATGTTATGGCCTATAAATAGTCATCAATGTGTGGCCATTTGTAGCAGAACGAGTCCAGCGAAAGTACATGTGGTGAGGTGGTCTTGAGTGTTGTAGCCTATAGGTGCGTAGGGTGTGAGTTTGAGTTAGTACGTGCATGTGCTAAGTGAGTGCTACTAGTGTCAGTGTAATAATGTGCAACAAGTGTTGTATTATTATTCTATATTAATATAAGTATCATTTAGTAGTCGATTTTGTTTATCAAAATATCTACATCTCCTTCTCTAAATTAACATCATCTATGCACCATAGAGGACATCGTCGATCGTTCTAGCGCACCCCATGGGACATCGTCATTTTGTCCAACACAAATGTCCTACAACACATTGGATAGAGGGAGATAAAGAGGTGCAACCTAGGAAGGAAGAGGTCATCTTGGAATGCAAGAACATCATTCTTTTTAGATGTTGACAAGAATAATGCTAGTGTAAAGAGAGAAGGAAATATGATTCAATAGAGTGGGAGAAGTTATAATACGATTTGGTCGACTGTTAGTATTTTTTAACTGGGTTCTACCTGTTGAATTGGTAATTGGATCATATAATTAAATCTCAGCCATATACTAAAGTAGCTTTAATCAGACAACTAAGATGGAATGATAGTAGGGTGCATCCACATACCTTTGTATGCACCCTAATATTTCTTATATATATATAGGTACAATGGAGGTGCGAAGTGGTCAAATCTTCGCACCGTGTCACGCTCTATACTGATCGTCTATCATAGATCAATGACCTCGATGCTCCTCCTCTTTTAACCTATCCTCTCTCTCTCTTGCTCCCTCTCTCTCTCTCCTCTTCCTGTTGCGCTCCCGCATTTCTCTCCTTCTCTTCCTCATGTGCTCCTACGTTTCTGTCATCTCTATCTCTTTCTCCCTCCCTCTCTTGCACTTCCTCTCCTCTCCATCCTGCGTCTATCCTTCTCTCCTTGATGTTTCTCTCTCCAGATCTCTCTTTCTCTTTGGCTGCTCCCGACCTCTCTCTTCGGCGAGTGCAAGGCCCCCTCCTGCGCTCCCACATTTCTCTCCTTCTCTTCCTCCCGCGCTTGTGCATTTCTGTCATCTTTGTCTCTTTCTCCCTCTCTCTCTCACACTTATATAACCCAATCCAACAACTTATATAAACCCCCTATAGATCACAAACAATATCCAAGCGATCATTCCACCTGTTGAATCCTTACACTCCACCACTGCATGCACTCGTCGTCAACTCATGGCAGCAACACTCACCAGTTTCCTCTTCTTCCTCCTCGTTCCCTTCCTCCTCTTAAGTCATCATGTCCATACGATGAGTGGTCGACAAGCATGGTGTCCCAGATCCTGGAGCCTCAACTCATTGCAGGAGCACGGGTGTACCGATGCTGCAGTGTAACGAGACACTAGCGAGAGAGGGAGGGAGGGAGAGAGAGATGCAGAAGTCGCCATCTTACATGGTCGCCTTACGGGTCTTCACGAGTGAGAACAAAAGGAAAAGAATGGGGAAGGAGAGAGAGGGACTTTGATCTGACGATGTGAGAATAGAGCAAAAAGAGATCCTGTCATTGATCCAACGATGGACGGTCAGTAGCTCACGCGACATGGTGCGAAGATTTGGTTGCTTCGTACCTTCATTCACTACAAGAAAATCTTGAATCTTCGATGAAACATCCTTCACAATTTCGGACGAAATTTGCAACAGCAACAAAAAATCTTTTCGAAATACTGACGATAATTTATCGAAGGTCCGATCCCTCGATAGTTTCAACGGTTGTGACCATCGAAAATTAAAGTAATAATAAAGTTATATATAATATAGTATAAAGCCTATGTTGAATATTTTATCATTAAATTGCATATCTTTTGTTAAGAAACAGATAGTAATTAAGACGCCATCCCTTAACATTATGGAATTTAATTAATTATAATATTTATTTTAGTAATGAGAAAATATATGAATATTTATGAAAATATTTATATTATAATACGTGTATTGATGAAAAATACAATATATGCTCTAATAATTTTGATTCCTTTCGATAACAAATCAAGTTGCTTAGTTGCGCCGTAAAATAATTAGTTACATATATCTTACTTTAATATTTCTTAAGTTAATTAATTCATTTATATATACTACATTAAATATAGTTATGCTACTTTACCATAAAATTCAACATGCAAGATGAATATATTTTGATTAAAATACAACAATATCTACAATTACAAGTTTTTTTAACATATATTTGTTCTATAGTAATTTTTATTTTTTTTAAATTCAGTTAAAAACTGATATAATTATTTGTTTTTTAAATGCATACATATATATATATATATATATATGACATTTTTCTCTATATACTCTACATTTCGGCCCCGCCTAAATTCATTAATTATTCATCTTTAGTCTTTAGTAGGATTATAATATAACTTAGGAGAGAAATTCACCTTGTTTATAAGTTACCATGCAACAAAATATTATAATATTAAACTAAATATTAGTATTCATATTAGGATATATATATATGGATATTATATATATATATATATATATATATATATATATATATTGTTCATTATGTCTTGAAACTTATCTCAATTGAAAATTCGTCTGAATCTAAGACACTCCGAAGTAAAAGGCGCCCTCGCATTACGGAGTTTCGCTGTCCGATCAACAAGCATATGGGGATCTAGGATGTTGTAATCCTTTTCTGTTTCTTTCATCTAATAAAACCCTACGTCGCCGTAAATTTCTCTAATTTTCTTGCGATGCATAATTTCTCTCGCGCAAAAATCATATATATATATATATATATAATAAAATTAGATCAAATCCTAGTTTAACTTACTTAGGATCTTACTATATGTTAAGATTAATTACCACATATAATTAACGAATTTTATTCAATTTATATAATATAATATATACAAGTAGATTTTACGTTTTTTTTTTTTGCCTTTTTTCTTTGTGAAGTCAAAAGTCATTGACTGTACTATTAGAAATAGAGAAAGAAAGAAGACTCAAAGGAGGAGGCGCAAAATAAGTGAATGGGAAACCGCGTTGCCTCACGAGAAGACCCCTTCCGGCCCACCCTCCCCCTTTTCTACTCTTCCCTTCCCTTCCTTTCCCGGTTGGTTCCTGCAGTGCGCAGGACGAGGAGTAGGACGGACGAGCTCTCATATATAGACCACTTGGACTTCTCATGCTTTGCAACCCAATTCCAAGTGACCACTCGAAGGCATATATACAGTTGCAGCAGTCTGCAATTTCTGCATACCGATCGAGCTACGTGACTCCAAAGCCATTCCTCTTCTTACTTTCGCTATCTCTCACTCAGTCAGTCTCGCACACAACGCAGCCACTCTCTCTCTCTCTCTCTCTCTCTCATCACACGCTCGGTCACCACTAGCAAGATGGTGAAGGTCAGTGATGTTTGAAAACGCATGTTTTGATATGATAACTTCGGGTCTCAACTCGTACTCATCATAAGTATATATATGCATCACCATTGCAGCAAAAGATTGTGATTACGCTTTCCATCCACGACAACAAGAGGCGTTCGAAGGCTCTCCAGACTGCGGTCGGATTGCATGGTACGTTATTGATCATTATATATTTTGCGCATGCATGCAGATTAACGTATTCAACATCCTAATTCCCTTTCTTTTCTTCTGTTAAATCCTGGAGGATTATTACTTTTCAGATCCAGAAAAGAAACAATCTGTTTTGAAAATGAAAAAAAAATGTGAATTATATAATCAACAATCCGAAACAAACTCTTGTTAGTCTGTCGTTCTAAGTTTCTAATAGGATCGGCATGACATACAGGCGTGATATCTGCATCAGTTGACGGGGACAAGCTGGTGGTCATCGGCGATGGAGTGGACGCCATCGAGATGACGGTGATGCTGAGGAAGAAGATGGGCAATGCCGAGCTCCTCAGCGTCGGATCAGCAGAGGAGAAGAAGGAGGTAAAACCACCACCACCAGCAGCAAAGGAGCCGGAACCGGCATGGACGGTGCACCCGGCGTTCTGTGCGCCCGCCCACCACAACCTGCAGCCCGCCTACTCCATCTTCGACTGGAGGTGGTGATATCGTTTCTGATGTTGTGGTTGTTCTACGTGTTCTGGTCGTGTAGAATGATTCTCTTAGTCTTTCTGATTATTAATTTTTTTCTCGTTGCCGGTGAGGTTTTCCACTGGGGACGATCGATTATGTCGAATTGTTCTTGAGTTTTGCAAGTTAATTACAAGGTAGTACTTACTTTGAATTGTATTCTGAATTTAGACATCTTTGCTTGATTCCTGAGTGATCAAATGAATATGAACAGAGTGACTTCTGAAAGTTGTGCGTGCACTGCAAAACCATAATGATGCTAACAAAACATGACAAGCATATATAAATGGACGGACTAAGTAGATATACATTGATGCCTACGAGTTCCAGTCACAGGAGTCTCAATTACTTATGCAGACGAAGGAGACTCAAGGACAAGAGGAGGACAATGGAAAAACAACAGCCCATGTGAGAAATGAACTTATGCATGCGTGCGTACGTGTGTGTGGGGCCGGCTGGCTATCGCTTCTTCTCCTCTGATCTCTTGTATATGATTAGTCCAACAGTAGCATCCATGAATCTCTTCAGGTCAAGATGCAGCTCTCTTCAGGACAAATACTGTTCTAATTAAATGGCCTACTTTAACCAGCTGAATGGTGGGCATGTACAAAAGAAAAAGACTAGTCTTTTTTTTTTTAACTGAACTCTGCAAACACACAAACACTCGATCCTGCAAACTTGGCAATGCTTAAATTCAGCTTGGGAAAAAAAATGCTTTTACCAAGAAGATAAAATGCAGTCAGCATTTTAAAAAGGATAAAATGCCCCCCTCCCCCCATTTAAAATGGGGGACCGTCCCCCATTTTCCTACGCCCATCCGATCGCAGATGGAAATGGGGTTTTTTTTTTACTGAACCGATGTTTCGGCCCAAGCGCAGAGAGTTCGGCTGGCAGTTCGTGAATGGGGGTTCGGACCGAGGTTAAAAAGGGGGCGACAGTGGATTTTTTACCTCTTTTTACTCTCTCTCCTTCTCACCTCTCTCATTCGCAGTCGCGATCGAAAAAAAGCCGCCCGCTCGACTTCGACCGCCACCGAGTTCGATCGCCGGTGAGTAGATCTGTGCTTCCCCGACGACGTCTGACCATATCCGAGCGAGTTCGACCGCCGGCGAGTAGATATGCGCTTCCCCGACAACGTCCGACCAGATCCACGCTTCCCTGATGACATCCGACCAGATCCACGCGACTCTGACCTAAGGTGTCTTTTTCCGACCAGATTTGTGTTTTTTCGACCACGTATGTCATCTACGTTTTTGTCTTCGCCGACAGATCTGGTCCGATGCCGCCGCACGCACGCCCCCGCCTGGCCCGCCCTGTTCGCACGACCCCGCCCGCCACCGCCGCCGCCTTGGTTGCGCACGACCCCTCCCACCGCCGCCGGGACGTCCCCCCGAGCAACCGCGACCAGATCCCCGAGCATCCCCAACCAGATCTGCGCCCGCCTTCCCTGTTCCGTCGCCACTCCGACGCCTGGACGTCCCCCTGCCCGCCCGACCAGATCTGCACCCGCCTTCCCGTTCATCGCCGTGACCCTCGCCGTTGACCTCGCGAGAGGAGCTCACTCTACGCCGTCGCCAAGTTCCCCCATAGACGCGAAGGGAGTCGCTGCCGCATGAGGGCTGGCCGCCGAGATACACCTGTAGAGGTGAATGGGCTCGCTGCTGATGCATACGCCGCCGACCTCGTCCTTGCGCCCTTGCCGCTCTTGCGTGTCTCCCTCCTCTGCCGTCCGCCTCGTGACACCGCCTCTCATCGCCGGCTCTCTTTGTGGTTTCTTTGACAGTAGACGAATTGCATTGTTGTAAGTCTGTAGCAGTTGAGATTCATTTGATCACAAACAAAGCCGAGCGTCATTAATTTCATCCTGTGGCATACTTATTTCATGTTGAGCATGTGAAACGGAGCTCACAAGACAATACGTGAATCTAATGACACATCTTCTGGGAATTCAACAGATGATATGGCCTCTCTTGTTTTCTGGTTTTCCAAGAGGATAATATCTGCAATGTTTTTCTGATCAACAAATCAACGTGCTTCATCTATATCCTGAATAAATGTATCCTTTTGCAAGGGCATGGGTCGTGGATCAGCACAATTTTACATGTTGTAAGCTGTTAAAGAAGCTGTTGTGCAGGCAGAACATGAGCTCAAAGGAGTTGTCACTTCTACTCGTTGATGAGCATTTTTTTGGGCACATAACCATGAAGAGAGCATTCCTTTGTGGCTCATCATATGATCATATGAACATATGAAGGCTTGTCATTAGAGGAGGACGAGAGAGCTTCATTCTATGAACATATGAACATATGAAGGCTTGTCATTGAGCATTCCTTTCCTCCCTCGCCGACGTGCGTGAACAGAGGAGGACGAGAGAGCTTCACTAGCGATCATCCTCAAGCGGGCGACGTAGGAACGAGACGCACAACAGCAGGGACCTTAAGTGGTGAGAAAAGACCCTCCGCTTTCCCCTCTCCTTCACGTTGTACATACCTCGCCTCTCACATTTTTCTGTTCTTCGGCGAGTGGGCAGCGACTAGCGAGTGAGGACATCGGCAGCCAGCTCCGACGGGGGAAGGGCAGAGTAGGACACGAACAACGCTCAAACGAATCTCAGTTTCTTAGGCTTTAAGGTGTATGGCTCGGGATCTTTTTCATAAATTGGATTCTAAAACGAGCGTGCTTGATTTTGGACCCCCATGAACCGATCTGTGAATGCAAATGAACCATGTTCTACAGACTAATAATGTGATGATCTTACCGCCATGAATGAAGAAATGTATGCTATGCTATCGAAAAATGGCGTTCCATGCATGAATGAACCATTATAAAGATGAAATGAACGTATGAGATGTCTTTGACGTTTTTCTTTCCTAGATGCATGTTAGGATAATTATTGCTCGGTGATTAGGCTTTAGACGTTGTACACTTTGTAATGAAATGTTTATGACTTAAGTAATTCCATTGTATTACACCGGCGATTGCCAGAAAAGACGAATTAGCGAAACCTATTTTACGATTCGATCGGACCCGTCCCGGGTTCCTCAGAACTTGGCCCCGGCTTGGATTGGCTGCACTGGGTTACTCTGAGCATGGCCCGGGTCTGCCATGGATGCCGAGCTCGAGCTCGGGGCGAACCAGGTGCCCGGACCGGGTCACCCACGACTCGGCCTAGGTTTCTGCGCGGAGAAGATGATCGGGAGAATCGCTTCTCCCGACTTAATCGTCTTCCCAACTTGGCCCGGGTGTAACCCAAACTCGGCGCGAGTTTCTTCTCGGTTTTCACCTCGACAAACCGAGCCCGACTTCGATCAACTCGGCCCGGGTTTCCTTTACTCGGCCCAGGTTCGAAATCCAATTTCTATACTTATGATTTTTTCGACTTTGTACTAATATGAAAGCTTTTGATTTACCTCCATATTAATCCTATGAGTATTATGCCCTTCTGATTATGTATGAAACCATGCCCTCCACCTGAACATGATCAGTGATCTCTTTTCATGAAATGAACCAAGTATGTTTATGCCAATTATGTTAGGAATGGAAATGATTTTCTTCGAACTCCCCAAATTATGATTATGGCAATGATTCTAAAGTAAATTATGATTTTTCATGAACATGATGATGAATGATTATGAACTATGACATGATGAATAAGATTAATGAAAAGCGACGACCGCACTCCTTCGGTCGACCGAGATGTTTCGACAGGTGACCCGTGACCATGGAGGACATCGTCGATCATTCTAGTGCACCCCATGGGACATCGTCAATCTGTCCAACACAAATGTCCTACAACACATTGGATAGAGGGAGAAAAAGAGGTGCAACCTGGGAAGGAAGAGGTCATCTTGGAACGCAAGAACATCATTTTTTTAGATGTTGACAAGAACAATGCTAGTGTAAAGAGAGAAGGAAATACGATTCAATAGAGTGGGAGGAGTTATAATACGATTTAGTCGACTGTTAGTATTTTTTAACTGGGTTCAACTGATAATTGGACCATATAATTAAATCTCAGCCATGTAACTAAAGCAGCTTTAATCAGACAATTACTAAGATGGAATGATAGCAGGGTGCATACACATACCTTCGTATGCACCCTAATATTTCTTATATATATGGGTATAATGGAGGTGCGAAACGGTCAAATCTTCGCACCGTGTCATACTCTATACTGATCATCCATCGTTAGATCAACAACATCGATGCTCCTCCTCTTTTAACTTGTCGCCTCTCTCTCTCTCTCTCTCTCTCTTGCTCCCTCTCTCTCTCTCCTCTTCCTGTAGCGCTCCCACATTTCTCTCCTTCTCTTCCTCCAGCGCTCTCACGTTTCTGTCATCTGTCTCTTTTTCCCTCCCTCTATTTCACTTCCTCTCCTTCTCTCCATCCTGTGTCTATCCTTCTCTCCCTCCTGCGCTCTTGTTTCTCCCTCCAAATCTCTCTTTCTCTCTGGCTGCTCCCGACCTCTCTCTACGACGAGTGCAAGGACCCCTCCTATGCTCCCACATTTTTCTCCTTCTCTTCTTCCTGCGCTCGTGCGTTTCTATTATATCTGTCTCTTTCTCCCTCCCTCCCCTCCCCCCCACTCTCTCTCGCACTTATATAACCCAATCCAACAACTTATATAAACCCCCTACATATCACAAACAATATCCAAGCGATCATTCCATTTGTTGAATCCTTACACTCCACCCACTGCATGCATTCGTCGTCGACTCATGGTAGCAGCACTCACCGGTTCCCTCTTCTTCCTCCTCTTAAGTCATCATGTCCATACGGCGAGTGGTTGATGAGCATACCGTCCCAGATCCTAGAGCCTCAACTTGCTGTGCAGGAGCACGGGTGTGCTGGCACTACAGTGCAACGAGACACTGGCGAGGGAGGGAGAGAGATGCGGAAGTCGCCATCTTACGTCGTCACCTTATGGGTCTTCGCGTGTGAGAACAGAAGGAAAAGAATGGGGAAGGAGAGAGAGAGAGGGGCTTTGAGCTGACGATGTGAGAACAAAGCAAAAAGAGAGATGTTGACATTGATCCAACGATGGACGGTCAGTAGCGCATGCGAGGCGGTGCGAAGATTTGGTCGCTTCACACCTTCATTCACTACAAGAAAATCTTGAATCTCCGATGGATAAACATCCTTCACAATTTCCGACGAAATTTGCAAGAGCAACAAAAATCCTTTCGGAATACCAACGATAATTTATCGACGGCCCGATCCCTCGGTAGTTCCAATGGTTGCGATCGTCAAAAATTAAAATAATAATAAAGTTATATATAATCTAGTATAAAACCTATGTTGAATATTTTATTATTAAATTGCATATCTGTTGTTAAGAAACAGATAGTAATTAAGGCCCATCCCTTAACATTATGGAATTTAATTAGTTATAATATTTAATTTAGTAATGAGAAAATATATGTCTATTTATGAAAATATTTATATTATAATACGTGTATTGATGAAAAATATAATATATGCTCTAATAATTTTGATTCCTTTAGATAACAAATCAAGTTGCTTAGTTGCGCCGTAAAATAATTAGTTACATATATCTTACTTTAATATTTTTTAAGTTAATTAATTCATTTATATATACTACATTAAATATGGTTATGCTACTTTACCATAAAATTCAATTTGCAAGATGAATATATTTTGATTAAAATACAATAATATCTATAACTACAAGTTTTTTTAACATATGTTTGTTCTATAGTAATTTTTATTTTTTTTAAAATTCAGTTAAAAACTAATATATATTTGTCTTTTAAAATATTTCTCTATATACTCTTTACATTTTGGCCCCTCTTAAATTCATTAATTATCCTCTTTAGTCTTTATTACTATGTAGGATTATAATATAACTTAGGAGAGAAATTCACCTTGTTTATAAATTACCATGCAACCAAATATTATAATATTAAACTAAATATTAGTATTCATATTAGGATACATATATATATGGATATTATATATATACATACATATATATATATATATATATATATATATATATTGTTAATAATGTCTTGAATCTTATTTCAATTGGAAACTCGTCTGAATCCAAGACACTCCGAAGTAAAAGGCGTTCTCGCACTACGGGATTTCGCCGAGCCTATGGGAATTCCCTTGCGGGAGTGCAGGGGGACTCCATAGAGAATGTCTGGCCCTAATTCTCTTCTATTTTTTTCATCTAACAAAATCTTGCGTCGTCTTAAATTTCTCGAATTTTCTTGCGATGCATAATTTCTCTCGTGCAGAAATTTTAAATATATATATGTATATATAATAAAATTAGATCTAATCCTAGTTGAACTTACTTAGGATTTTACTATATGTTAGGATTAATTACCACATATAACTAACGATTTTTATTCAATTTATATAATATAACATATATAAGTAGATTTTACGTATTTTTTTTGCCTTTTTTCTTTGTGAAGTCAAAAGTTTACTGTTAGAGTTGGTGAATACTTCAGGGCCCCTTGTTTCTCACACCGGGTTCGCCCACGTGAGCTTAGGGGAATCTGAGTATTACCCAATTAATAGTATTGCTGGCGTACGAACGAAAGGGGGGTTCGGGGGGCCCCGCCCCCCGACGGCGGTCCCGCTCGCCGGTGAGCGGGCGGGGGTTCGGGGGCAGCGCCCCCGAAACCTAGACGGGTTTTGAGCTTTTGTTTAGCCGGCCCGTGTGGTTCGGATTAGGTTCTTTCTCTGTTTGTTTGGGTTTTAAACCCGGTTTGGAGAGGCTATTAATAGCCTAATTTCTGATGTAATTTTTAGTGGCGGCTGTAAACCTAAACGATATAGTGGAACCTCTTTGCAGGACGTAGCCCTAATCTCAAGGGTGAACCTGGGTAAATTTCGTGTGTCTCCTCTATTTTTCTGCAATCTCTCTGCGTTCTTCTCTCCTTGTTCTCGAATTTTCCCATCATTTACTATTAGAAATAGAGAAAGAAAGAAGACTCAAAGAAGGAGGCGCAAAATAAGTGAATGGGAAACCGCGTTGCCTCACGAGAAGACCCCTTCCGGCCCACCCTCCCCCTTTTCTACTCTTCCCTTCCCTTCCTTTCCCGGTTGGTTCCTGCAGTGCGCAGGACGAGGAGTAGGACGGATGAGCTCTCATATATAGACCACTTGGACTTCTCATGCTTTGCAACCCAATTCCCAAGCGACCACCCCAAGGCATATATACAGTTGCAGCAGTCTGCAATTTCTGCATACCGAGCTACGTGACTCCAAAGCCATTCCTCTTCTTACTTTTGCTATCTCTCACTCAGTCAGTCTCGCACACAACGCAGCCTCTCTCTCTCTCTCTCTCTCTCTCTCTCTCATCACACGCTCGGTCACCACTAGCAAGATGGTGAAGGTCAGTGATGTTTGAAAACGCATGTTTTGATATGATAACTTCGGGTCTCAACTCGTACTCATCATAAGTATATATATGCATCACCATTGCAGCAAAAGATTGTGATTACGCTTTCCATCCACGACAACAAGAGGCGTTCGAAGGCTCTCCAGACTGCGGTCGGATTGCATGGTACGTTATTGATCATTATATATTTTGCGCATGCATGCAGATTAACGTATCTAAACGTATCCTAATTCCCTTTCTTTTCTTCTGTTAAATCCTGGAGGATTATTACTTTTCAGATCCAGAAAAGAAACAATCTGTTTTGAAAATGAAAAAAAAATATGAATTATATAATCAACAATCCGAAACAAACTTTTGTTAGTCTGTCGTTCTAAGTTTCTGATAGGATCGGCATGACATGCAGGCGTGATATCTGCATCAGTTGACGGGGACAAGCTGGTGGTCATCGGCGATGGAGTGGACGCCATCGAGCTGACGGTGATGCTGAGGAAGAAGATGGGCAATGCCGAGCTCCTCAGCGTCGGATCAGCAGAGGAGAAGAAGGAGGTAAAACCACCACCACCAGCAGCAAAGGAGCCGGAACCGGCATGGACGGTGCACCCGGCGTTCTGTGCGCCCGCCCACCACAACCTGCAGCCCGCCTACTCCATCTTCGACTGGAGGTGGTGATATCGTTTCTGATGTTGTGGTTGTTCTACGTATTCTGGTCGTGTAGAATGATTCTCTTAGTCTTTCTGATTATTAATTTTTTTCTCGTTGCCGGTGAGGTTTTCCACTGGGGACGATCGATTATGTCGAATTGTTCTTGAGTTTTGCAAGTTAATTACAAGGTAGTACGTACTATGAATTGTATTCTGAATTTAACCATCTTTGCTTGATTCCTGAGTGATCAAATGAATATGAACAGAGTACTGACTTCTGAATGTTGTGCGTGCACTGCAAAACCATAATGATACTAACAAAACATGACAATCATATATAAATGGACGGACTAAGTAGATATACATTGATGCCTACGAGTACCAGTCACAGGAGTCTCAATTACTTATGCAGACGAAGGAGACTCGAGGACAAGAGGAGGACAATGGAAAAACAACAGCCCATGTGAGAAATGAACTTTTCCTCTGATCTCTTGTATATGATTAGTCCAGCAGTAGCATCCATGAATCTCTTCAGGTCAAGATGCAACTCTCTTCAGGACAAATATTGTTCTAATTAATTGGCCTACTTGAACCAGCTGAATGGTAGACGAATCTTTCACGGTCCTGGAGGAATGTTCCTCCAGATCTAAATTAAGTTTCGGGCATGTACAAAAGAAAAAGACTGGTCTTTTATTTTTTTAACTGAACTCTGCAAACACACGCAAACACACAAACACTCGATTCTGCAAACTTGGCAATGCTTAAATTCAGCTTGGGAAAAGAAAGCAAAGTTATATTTCAGCCTTTGAGGACATATATAGGACGACCACTGATTACTTTGCCCAATGCCAGTAAATTTATATATATATCTATCCATATATCTGGAGCAGGCAGATAATTTCTTTTACCGCAGGTCTCTTGCAGTTGAAATTTACCATTTATTAATGCTTGTGAAAAACTAATTAATACTGACATCCTTAACAGTTGAGAATTAATAAATATTTTTCTCAATATTCAGAACTTTAAAATCTATAACTAGATAGGAAGAGCCCATATAATTGCTAAGGATCACTCGATGGTCAAAATTTTAGCTCGAGGGAATTAGAAAGATATTAAGGAAGAGAGCTTTTGGGAGAGATTTCTCAATCTTTGAAGAAAAGCACAAAAAAGTGCCTTTGCCAAGAGCAGGGAGCAGTCAGCATTTTAAAAAGCACAAAATCGGTTAACAATTACACGCCGGCCGTCGGAGGTCGTCTCGTAGAGTGTCCGTCGCCTCGAAGAGGATGACACTGAAGAGGTGCTGGAGTGCATCCGCCGCGGTGAACATGGAGCTCCCGGCCGAGGCCCTGGCAGTTGGCCTCGACGTTGTCGACTTTGATGCTGGCGAGGCACTTGCCGACGGTGCCCGTGCTCTCGTCGGCAGCCAAGATGCCCTTGTCCGGAGAGGCGATGAGCTTAGCACTAGCAGTCTTGATCAGTCACGTGATTAGCACGTGGACATGCCCTTTTTAGGAACCCCCAAAATTGCGTTCTCGTGGGACAAACAAAATTGCTTTTTTATTTTGTTTTCCTCTTGCGAGTTCTACAGCCGTTCGTGCCTGGTAAAGTATTGGGGGGTCAAAAGGATTCCTGTAAAAAATGACGATTTCCTCAGCTAATCGAGGATTCCAGTTTGTTCTCCGTCCCCAGAATCAACGTCTGCTGGTCTCTTTGTGGTATTAGATAGATTCTTGGTTCCCTTCGCTTCGATTTATTAGTATTTGTACGCCCACAAATTTCTTTCCCTGTGCTGTTTGCGGTGAACGACGGCGGAAAGATAAGTTCTTGATGAGTGTACTCCACTCATTTCGTCGTTTCCGTAGTGATGGTTGATCACTTGGCATTGTTTATTCAATTTGGTGCTTTAGGGCGATGAAGAGGCATGTGTCGAATGGTCCTGTAGAAGTCATTACCGGGAATTGCGTGAAGCTGAGTAAATCACATATTTCTCCAAAATTGAGCTTTTCAGATGCGAAAGGAACAAGCTTCAGGAGAAAGGGGACTTTAAAGGCTGCTACTTGTTCAGCTCGCTTACTGAAATATGAGCGTGGCTTTTGTTCTAGTGTTAGGCCTTGTGGTGCCAAGGGTTGTAAGTTTTTCTAACCATACATTATCTCTTGTAAATGCTTTGAGGTTAATTTGTTTATGGTTACAAATAACTATAGAATGGTCAGTCAACCCATGTAATTCCAGATGCAAAAAACGATTCTTTTTTCAAATGTATTTTTGTCCAAAGGTATCACTAAATTTAAAGAACACTGAAAAAGTTTTACTAGTATGGCTTCATGAATAAAGTGATTTAGTTCAAATGCAAAAAACCTTCTGCATTGTTCCAGCGAGTTCAAGTGATCTAGTTCAGCATGTTGAGGAGTTTTCAGAATTTGAAGATGCCTATGATGTCTCTATGGAACTTACGGAAGCTGATGCACTAAAGCAGTTTGAAGTGATCCGTGATGAGACATGGAATATTGATGGGGATAAGATAACCGAGAGTGAAACAATCAATAACACAATTAAGCAAGATGTTGAAAAAACAGCAATTCAGTTACTCGCAGCAAGGTTAGCACCGAACACACTTCTCAGCTGTTTCTAAAGGGTGTGAAATTTCTGTAGCATAATGCATTGAACAGCCATTATTATTCCTCTTTACATAATGTAGAAACTCGATTTCCCTTGGTAGCTGGTAACCTGGTACCCGTTCAATATAGGAATATGGCCTCTCTTTATGTGTGAATATCCAGTAACTTCAGTTTTCTTGTACCGTGATTATTCTGGAACCTCAATGTTTTTCTTATTTCGTTTCCTTTTCAAAAATATTAATTATGTTCTCTATTTGTTACCTGACATGCTTATTCGTTTTTTATATACTTTTCGCAAATATCAATTAAGTTCTACTATGGTCTTAAAGTGCAAGCTGTTTTTTCCACCTTGAATCTTGAAGTGCTTTGCATGCAACTTTGACTTTGCTTATGCATATTTCTATTTTTCACCTCTGACTTATGACAATGATGAGGATCTTAAGAGACTTTACTATGTTTTCTCTTTACAGAGCACTAACTGTTCTGGAATTGAAAAAGAAATTACGAGTCAGAAGGTATCCCCTTGCTGTTGTTGATGAAGTTATAACCAGCCTGAAAGACAGGTGTGTATCTAATATCTAGGTTAAAATGTTGCCTCCACACTAAATCTGTTGGTAGGAACCTCGTGGTGAACTAAAAGTATTTAATTTGTGCATTTGGCCTAAAGGAAAGATGAACCATGCCCTGACATGGTTCATAAAGTGTGCATTATTCGAAGCTACTGGAATCATGATTTTTTTTTTCTGGGGAAAAACATATCTAGCATCTCATGCTTCCTTCTTTTAATTGTCATTTTGTGATCCATGAATATTTGGCTGCCCAATGCAGTGGAATTTATAGTAGTACATTGAAACTGTATAACCAAGCTAGAAGAATACCTATAGAGCAATCTAAAAATGTATCTATAGAACATGCTGATTCTGTTATCATGACTTTAGACTCTCTGGTGCTACCCAACTGTGAAATAGTGGTGTCCTGAGGAAATGCTGCCTCATCTCCCAGACATGCAGACACATAATGTTGTCTTTGTTTTTACAAACAATAATATTGTCGTTTGTTTAGTTTGAATCTTAAAGTGAACCACACAATAATATGGTTGGGTATGCATTATTACTTGCACGCTTATCAAGTGTACTGATACACCATTCTGACTTTGATTCTTGAAGGGGTTTGCTAAATGATGGCATGTATGCAGAATCATTCTCTCGTTCCCGTTGGCTGTCATCAAGTTGGGGCCCTAAGCGTATCAAACAAGTACGAGTAATGGCTGTTGTGGATATTCTCTTTATCTTCCTTTTGGTACTCATGAAACTTAATCATCCTAGGTCGGCTATCTTTTTTACTTTGGCAAACTAAACAAATGTGTTATAGTATTTTCATAGGTAATGCAAACTGCTACCTATATGAAGAATCGCTAAAATTTTATGCTGTTATTAAAAAACACGTTTCCACCAATGATTTGTTTCAGTCCTTAATATAATCAAAAGACAACAATGTATGTGTAGGAAACTACATGTGCACCACTCATGTGAGCCATTGAATATGTCGTGCCCCTTCATTCAAGAAATGTCCTGCTAGAACTACTCGAGGAAGAATACAAGGAATAGGTGGATTTTAGTCTCTCTTGGTTTTATTTCACTTCACTAATCTATTGCTGGGTAACTCTTCGAGAGATTGATGATTTAGCTCCATATATTTGTTAAATGTCAAACAGTTGCAGTTATGAATTGGGTCCATCAAATTTCACTGATATTATTCCAAATGTTGGGGAGTTCTTCCATTAGCTGAATTAAGTTAACTTGCTACTTAGACGCATTCTGAATTTGCAGCTGTGTTTTTGTTAAACAGGCACTTATTCAGAAGGGTGTGAATGTAAAAGAAGCAGACAAAGCAATGAAACAGGTGTTCCAGGAGCATGATGCTGGTGGCGACCCTCAGAGCATGCAACATGGTATGTCAAAAGCCTCAATGGAACGACTCTACCTTCAGGCGTCCAAGCAGTGGTGTCGCGGCCAAAACACAGAGCCGGAGACCCGAAAATCGAGGATCATAAGGTGGCTTCAGTATCGGGGATTCAGCTGGGGAGTCACAGGCATCATACTGCGAAGGCTAGAATCAGAGTTTCCTTGATGAGGTGTGCGCGCCAGGATCAGAGTTTCCTTGGCCTGCTTACCCACCGTTTATGGTTTATGCCTGCTGGGGGTCCAAGAAACCAAATGCCTTCGAGGTGCCTGCTGCGCGTCAGAGGTCTGAAAGGTGTGGCGACAGAGTTGTCGAATATAACACCGGAATTTATCGGTATGATGGATTGTGCCGCTGAGAGTTACCGGGGGAGAAGGATTTGTGCCGCTGAGAGTTCGTGATTCTACGGATGATTGGCGTTGAAAAGTAATGGTAAAGAGATCTTTAGCGATTTATGATTATAGGACTGAAGGGATTAAAGTTGTGAATTTTTTTATTGTAAAAAATCATATGAGCTTTATGAATTAAATAATAAAATGGAAAGAAATTTTAATTATCATGATAAGATAGTAAAAGATTAAATTCTTACTGCTTATATCAAAATATATCCCAGATTTAATTCCGGAAGTCGTTCGAGTTTTGGGGCATTTTTTCTCTAATTTTTTTAACAGTAGCGTCTGTTGTAGTGTTTCTGTAAAACAAATTTAGTGATAGAAATAGAATTCAAGCAGTTTTTCAGAAAATGTTGGTAAAAAAATTGATTCTTTCGCACGTCTTCTCATATAATTAACACAATTGAAACTTAAGAAGCTAAGCTTCATATCATTTCTTTTTAAAAAAACAATATCATACATGAAAACTCCCGCAAGGAGTCCAAATTTCTGTTACCTTCTTTATTTTCCCCTCTTTATTTCCAAATTGACAGCACAATTACAATCCTTGGAATAAAATCCAAACGTTAGAAAAGTCAAATCGTTTTTTCCCCTTCCTCCTCTTAAAAAGATCTATATAAGGCAGCCAGCCTTTCTCTTGTTTTTTCTTTTCGTCTTTTTGAAATATTTGGACCTTTGAAATAATTGTTATATCATAAACTGTCAGGCTGTATGCAGAAAATACCCCGAAAGTAGGAAAATCACAAGGCAGAGTTCACGCGAAATATGCCAGGCATACTTTTTGTGCCTTTTTATGGGTCCAGACAGAGCTAACAACAATAGACGTATCGAGATGTACAAGACGCATCACCCAAGTAAGTAATTAAACATTAAGAAACTAATTAATGGCAAGAATTGTTCGCTTATGCCACGACCATCTCCCCCACAAACCAATTACCAGCTTCTTCCACAAAAGTATGGATGCCGAGACAAAAGAAAAAAAATATATATGGGCAATGTCAGACACCACAATAATAGAGTACATCAACTCACTTCTTTCTTCTTCTTTTTTTTTTTCTTTCAGAGAACTCGCTTCTTTCTTTTTCCCTTTTTACAGTATTGGGCAGCGCAAGTTCCTGAGTCGCCATTATCACGAACCTGGAGAAAGAGATAACAAAGATATTTAGAACTCTTGTTATGGACAAAATGCTTTGCCAGAGGGGGGTGGGGGTGGGGGTAATAAGTATTCCATTCATTTTTGTGATGCATATGAATATGCGACCCATGCGATAGATTTGGTATGACACATTTTACTATGTCAAATTTGAGGGTTCAGATTTTGCAATCATATGTGCATCACAATGTTGGTTTTTTTGCATTTTATTACTAGAGAAATAGCGAAACTTGAAAACAGAGAATATTTTTTAAGAAATGGGTGGCACATATTTCGGCCATCAGAAAATTTTGCCAACTATATCCCATTTATCAAATGAATGAGTCAACCGAAGTAAAGGCATGAATGAAAGGGTAATATGTATTTTTCTTAAGTAAAAGGTTTACCTCATCACATTGCCATCTCAGCCTGTAGTGCTGCAAGTTCATCTTCTTCAGCTGTATTTTTATGTGGGACAGGGCGGTTCTGTTGTCTTGCAGGAACGTGCACTGGAGCAGCAGGCGCAGTTGCAGCAGGCTGAAGAAGTTCTTCTTCAAGCTCTGCACCTTCGAGCTCTTCAAGTTCCGCTTCCAATTCATCCTGCAAATCCAAGAATAATAGATAGAGATAAGGGGCGATATCTTCTTTAGAAATGAAAAGAATTCAATTAATCAATAAGGATTTATACTTCGTCAAAATCAGCTGCTCCAATTGGAGTAGCTAATGCTTCCTGAATTTGTTTCATGTTTTCTGTCTGTTCATTGATTTCGTCCATGGTTTTGTCAACATCATCAATGTTACTGCATAGGAGTATTAGTACCAGTTAGTTTATGACAACCTCAACAAGCAACCAGCAAGAATGATTAAGAGATAACAGGAAATACAAACTCTTGGCGACAATGAAAGTATGATAAAAAGTAAGATAAGAAAGGAATCCTACAGACTTGAACAAAAAAAGTTTAACAAACAATACGCATCAGACGATAACCGTTGGTAGCATCCACATTATGTTTATGCTTAATGACTCACGTTGCTTTCTGCATAGCCTTCATTGCTGCAGCTCCAGTTCTCAATGCATCAACAGTCTCTGTTGTAGCTTTTGCACCTTCCAACATTATCATCTGATAAAATGAAAAGGATAGAAGTTTGTTTAGGAAAAAAAATAATAATTGTTACATAAAATTTAACATGTTTGATAGAAGTAAATAATACCTGATCATGAATCCTCAATTGGAAGTTCCCAAGTTGCTCAACTTGTTGCTCATAAAGCCTCTTCCTCTTCAAGCATTGTATGGCAGCTAAGAGAGAATTATAGGAAAATTTGTTAGATAACTCAAACAGTAGCCAAGTTTTCTCTAAGATGTTTATTTCAGGAACAGCAAATAAATAGAATTTTGGACCTTTTTGAAACACTAATTGGTTTACCAAAGGAGTGTGCATAACCAACTAACAAATAAGCGCAATTTTTTTTTTTTCAGAAATCCTTCCCAGAGACCATCAAAATATACATAATGGTTCACATTTTATAAAATGAAAAAGTTCAAACTATCTCTGTATCTTTTTCCTTCTTTCTGTTAAGGTCAAACCTTCAGGTTAATACGAACTAACATCTTTGCCTAATTCATTATCTTTGAAACATTTAATTGATCTCTTTTCACAATATGTGATAGGCATATTGACAGAAATGCTCACTGCAAACACAAAGCTCATGTTGCACATTTCGTCACAATGTGAAGGTCACAGATCATGGAGACAATCTAGTTTCTAACCTATCATTTTTCCATGATTTATATTTAACAAAATTACATATATACATCTCAAAGTTGATGGAAGGAAAAAATCTTCTCTTCTTGCATAAGGTGGATGAAACATAGGATCTACCAGTAATCACTTGACTGATAACCCAAATCTCCATGTCAGAAAGTTGTTGAGAATTAAAGAGAAAGTTCAACCATATGATAAGTTATAGATCATTAAGGTTTAAACCCTGGTTCAACCCACTTACCAACTAAATCGACCATCTACTGGTATATGATATACACATTCAAATTAATACACTGAATGACAACACAAGAATTTATGCCTATATTCTAGAAAAGGACAAAGTTAAAGTATAATGTGTTATTTCTTATGTCAAAAACTACTCTTGGAAGGATAATGTTAAAAAAATAACAAAGACCAGTTGAGAAAGATATGAATTCAACAATTTGACTTTTACAACAAGGCATAGTCCATACCTCTCTTGTTCTTTGCTCTAGTGAACTCCTTGGCTTTCTCAACCTCTGCAGCAACTTTCTTAAGGAGAACTTTCTCCTTTTTCTCTAGCATGTCAAGTGTCTACAATGTTGACACCAGCAGCTTAGTATCAATAATGAACATTAATTGAATTCATTACATGATAGTTCAACCAGACAATTTACAGTCTATACTCTTCTCAAAAAATTTACAGTCTATACAAGATCAATCACAGGTTTATACAAGATCTGACAGTATACACTTCATAAAACATTGATCCTTAACAAAACGAAGCTTTTTCTGAGGGGATTAACAAAAGGACCCCATGCCACACAGCACCAGCTTTCACTTGGAAAAAAATTTGCAAGACGTTGCCCCAACAAGAATGTACTTTTCCCATCTTATACACCACCAGATAGGCATAGATATAACCGAGTGTCTTAAAACGAATAAGAAATCACTAAGACGCCAGATTACTACTCATAAAGGAGAAATCTATATCTGATTAGAAATATGATACGGAGCAATGGACATAAAAATCTAGGTGGTGTGCAAATAAAAATATAACGTCACAATTTTTTTTACCGGACAACGCAAAGAATGTGGAACAAACAATAGAACTTGTTTTCTAAGGTATATTCGATATACAGAGTCAAACTTATCTGGAATTATGAAAACAAATATGAAGTTTGCAATTCAACACAACACACCTCATTTAATTTGTCGAGAGTGGCCAATGCATTGGTCTGCTCCTTGGGCTTCCCAAATAGTCTAGTAAACATCTTCGACGCCGGAAATTAACCCGAAAAATATGCCGAAAAATCTGCAAACAAAAAGGACAAGCAAAATAAGCCCTCGTATCCCCCAATCCCAGACAATAAAAGAAACTACCATAACTATTCGATCAATCGACTCAACCAGTCAAAAGAAAAGAAGAAATGAAATCCTTGATCGATTCAAACAGAAGTCCCCTTAAATTTGAAACAAATAGAGACTAAAGAAGAACCTTCTGATCGGCGAACGGATGGGCACAAGAAACAGAAGGAACAAAGACGCGAAACCTAGATGCGCACCGAGAGCAAGGAAGGGGAGATGGATCAACCTACCGTCGCTGGCGATTAGGTTTACGGCGAAGTCGATCGGATCGCCGGAGGAGACGGCGACGACGACAAAATTCCGTCCCGAGGAGATCGTTCCCGGAAATAATTGGACCCCAACTGAAAGAATCCGCGTTCGATAAGGAAGGGAGGGGACGCAAATATTTCTACCATCGAGGATATGATATTATCACTCCTTGTTCTATAAACACAACGCTCTTGATTAAAAATTCGCCTACGTGGAGTCCGCGGATGGCGTTTAATGTATTATCTAAAGGAGTGACTTTATCAAATTTAATTATTATTTACGGTCTAGCAAGTTTACCGGAACTTTGGATTAATGATAATTTTATTGTATGTATGTATGTATGTATGTATGTATGTATTATTATTATTATTATTATTATTATAGTATGATGGGAAAATTAATTAGAGCCTTGGTTTGATAAAAAAATATGGAAATAAAATAAGATTAAATATGTTTAAATTATTTTCCTTTTTTGCAACAAAATAAAAGAAAAATAAATATGGAAATACAAAATTAATTTGGTTAGAATGTAGAAGTAAGAGCATGTTTGATTAAATAAAAGCATATCTTTTGACTATTGAATGTGAAGAGTAATTTGACTCCTAAACAAATAAAATAAGTTACTTTTAAAATCTCTTAGATGATAGGAAAAGTCTTACTACAAAAATCTGTTATATAAGATAATATGTACCTATAATAGAAAAGAATACTATAGCATAGTCAATAAAAATAAAAAATAAACTTAAAACATAGAAAGTAACAAAGGAGCCCTCTACCTAGGTACTAGGGGCATCAACTTTTTTTTGTCTCAGCACTATTAACACTTAACTAATTTAGACAAGAACAAAATGATAAATCAAATGAGAATTTTTTAGGAATCCAATAGGGGCTAGGACTTGACTAATTTTGACCAGAATCCAATTGGTGCTACAATTTCTAACTTGGAAGTTGGAACAAGTCCCCTTAACTCATTGACCCAACCAAAATTTTGTTGTCCTTTTATAAGTAGATGATAGTAAAATAGTCAGATTGTAAAAAGTTATTTTTCAATCATTTGACGGTGACAAAATTTTAAAATTGTTTGTAAGTTATAAGGATTTGTTGTTGTTGTTGTTTGTAAGTTATAAATCATTTTGCCTTGGTTATAAGCATTTCCAAACAGACGTATGATTCCCTCAACCCAATGCATGCATATAATTTGGGTGCACTCTCGCTTTCAGATTTAAAACGGTAACTGATTCGTTTGACATGTAAAATTCAGCAATGTCTGAAAAAGGATCATATCTGTTATTCGCCAGCGCTGCTGATCAAAAGGCCATCTTGATGTTAAGGTCAGGGTATACCTTGCCGCTCGAGTCCGAACGCTGGATTAGTCGGGTGAGGCTATCTTAATGTTACTCATAATGTCCAGCTTCTGCCCTGGAGTGGAGTATCATATTCTGAAACTGATTTAATTGTTGAATATTAACTTCTCTTTTTTGTTTGTTTCTTTGATTGAGTAAACGCTCATTGCGTCCATTCCATGACCTTTTTAGTTTTGTGCTGAGAACAAACAGGGGATTTATGAACACACAATTACATTAGACAAGTTCAATGAAAAGCAAGATATGGAATGCTCAGCGGCTAAGAATTGGATCTGGTTTTGGTAACAGCGAAGCTTCCATCATCATTCCTGACATGTCATGATATAATTGATGATCCTGTTTCTACATTCGATCATAAAATTTTCCTGAGAAATGGAACGACTGATATCATCCTTATGTTCTACATGCTGTCAGTTGTCAGCAAAACTTCGAGATGCTTCTTTTCCTTTCGTTGAGATCCAATCTGTGCAGATCGCTGGCGAAGCATGGCGACATCATAACACCTTCAAGAGCTGCACCTCAAAAATCAATGCTTCCTTTGCATGCGATTGAAGGCTTCTTCGTGGACCAAACTGCGATGAAGCGCAACCAGCAAGTGAAACAATTTAAATATCATCATCTCAGTTGGGAGTCGTCTACCAGTAACGATTACAGTTCCTATAAATCAGTGGTAAGTATGGTTACAGGTTGCAGAATGGTTACTTTCAGGAAATAAGAGTGATACCTCATCAGGAATTGGCTTCAAGTTGTCACTGACGTATCCTGCACTTGGAGGAATTAGAGCTCTCCGCTTTCCTGAAATGAAACTGGTATGTGATGCTTCTTATCTTTTTGCTCAAATTAAACTACATTAACTCAGTTTTCACAGTTATTTTGTGTGTGCTTATGTTATGCTTTACATAGTTTCATTTCGTAATAATGGGGAATAAGCTGAAAGCTTTACCTCCTACCTTCATGCCAACAAGAACATCTTTGAGTCCTTGTATGATCTGTGGAAAGAAATCGGCAAATTTCTCATAAGAAAGCAGATAAAGAAATGCACATATGCAATCTACCATATGTTATAACTTCCCTCAGAAATCAGTAGGCAATTACCTCTTTATCATCCAGGGGAAGTATTACAGGATTGCTCTCGCCGCTAAACTGGTTCACTGTGCTACATTATTAAGATTCGTATGAAGCACTAATAAGTGCATTCCCATTCGAGTTGAAGTATAATTATTGATCAGTAAACAGACAGTACACTACAAGAAATCTAAGTATAATTAAATATTTCTGCCTACCTGTGCACAAAGTAACCATTTGATCGCCGGCAGACATAATTGAACTCCACCAGTGATCCTTCATGCGCTTCTGGCCCTTCTCCTTCTATGATATCTTTCAATCACACCGGGTTCGATCCATTCATTTCAAATAAAAAACGATCAAGGAAGAGATGAAAAAAAAAACAACTTAGGATTGATTACTATGAGGAACCAATATTGATCACAAGAAAGCAGCAGTACGTACCTTCAACTTTGACACCACTATCCAGCTTTCTGTACCTGAACACTTCAAAGAATATTGGCGCCATTAACGTATCAGAGCTCAAAAGATGACAAAGGATCCATCATCGCTATCACTAACTATCCAAATTAAACTTTTCGTTGGGCAGTAAATTAACCTTACCGGATGATGTCGGCGGCCTCTGCTTCTGGTAGTATGGGATGAAGAATCCAAGCAGCAGCAGAAGTTGCAGAACCAAAACCAGCTGCGAACAGTACGGAGATCATCCTCCTCCTCGACACCTCTCATGGTGCGGAACATTCCGATAGGCACCCAATTCGAAAAGTTTTGAGGTATCGGAATCTGTTCGATCCAAAAGGTTGTGACGATCTCGTTACATGTATAAATACAAAAATTCATAACATCTATAATAATTAATCTGCAGTGGGTATGTACCTCGGAGACAGGGGAATGCAGCTTCTGGGCGGCGTTCTAATGATGCTTCTAACGGCGCACAACTCCATCGATCCGGTACACACACACAGAGAGACAGGGAGAGAGAGAGAGTGAGCAGCGAGAGACGATGATAAGATACTGAACCAGTCGCAGGACTGGTAGTGGAGAAAATTTATATGGACGACGTGACGTAACGTGGACGCACGAGATCCCTCCGCCACGTGTCTCTAAGTGTCAAATCTCAACGGTGGCACCAGTTGTGCCCACCAGGCACCAATCACCACCCAGATCTTAATTAATTGTAGATTTTATCTCCAGTCCATGATCAAATCTCATGTTAATTTTCTTGTCGCAATTTTTGATAGGTTGCACTTGTTTTATTGAAAATAAGTTCTGAGAGAAAATATTTTCCTGGGGAAAATTTTTTTTTTCAGTAGGAACAAATGTCTAACTGGAAATATTTTCCGTCTAATTTTTGGTCAATTAGAAAGCATGTTATCTATAGTAATATGTTTCGGGTAAAAGAATATATTTTATTTTCTCTAGACCTGATTTGTTTGAATTTTGATTTGATCGGATGGAATCAATTCTTTTTGGAGGAATGAATTCGATTCAATAATTTTTTTACTTACCTTTTCTATTATTTAATATAAAAATATGATATAATATTTATTTTAAAAGTATAAAATAATTTATTAAATATTTATATATTATTTTACATGTTTAAAATATTTTATTTTAATCTTTTTAAATTTTTTTAGTATAAAATATAGGATGAAAATTAAAAAAATAAAAAATCGTCTTCGGATCGGATCGAGTCAACTCGAGTAAAAAAATTCTGACCCGTATCTGACCCGACTCAAGGTCGGATTGACGTCGGGTCATCGAGTTTATTGGTCAACCTAACCCACTGAACACCTTTAATTTTCTCCATTATGTCTTATATTTTGTAGTCATAGAAGAAACCAGAAATATATATATTCGAATACATAAGTTTTTTTTTTAAATTTGTTCCGACGGATAGTATCATATGCGGCAGTTGAAACCATCGATAACCATCGATGGTTTGAACCGTCCAAATTTATAGACGGTTGGGTCCGTCGATAAGCATCGACGATTTTAACCGTCGAAACTTAACGACGGTTTGAACCATCGAAACTCAACGGTGTTATCGACGGCTCAAATCGTCATACATTGCGACGGTTGGAACCGTCGATAGTATCGACAGCTCAAACAGTCGATATATATTGACGGCTAAAATCGTCTTAACTCTTCATTGTTTGACGGCTCAGCCCGTCAATTTGACCGATGAAGATTTTAACGATTGTGAGATAACCGTCGAAAATAATTTGCGACGTGTCCTTTTCGCACGGATGCTATCCGTCGAAAATCTGTCAAAAACGTCATTTTCGACGGTTGTCGACAAACTATAGATGATCGAAACCGTCTATAGTTTACTTTTTTCTTGTAATGTTCTATCTGGACATTTCTACTCGGCTTGGCCCAATTACAATTTTTTTTTTTGTTTATCTAGTAATGTCATTGTAACCTTTGATTGGATTATGCATTATGAATGGTGACTGAGGTTGATACTTTTTTTACAGGGGACACTTTTACAGAAAAAAAGACGCTTTTAAAATCGGAAAGAAACTCATATGTATAGATAAGTTAAATTAGTATTTTGATCAATATGTAAGAGAACAAAAGACTTGGAGAGATGAGAATTACTAAGCGTTTCATGTAAAAGAACAAGGATCAGGCTTCTTTCGAGAGAAATAAATTACTACGATCATTAATGATCCGGAGAAATATTTAAAATAGGGACTAAACTACAGGCCTATCATCCTAATAATTAAGGTATTCATTTTTTTTTCTCTCCCATGTTATTAAAATGAAATTTTTTATCATTTTGGAAATTCGAATCATTCATATGATGAATCCAAAAATTCTCTCAACATGACATGAGTAACTTTTGACGTGAGTTAATTCAAAGTGATTAATTTACATGTACAACTCCTCAGATTCGATCACGTACGTGGACGTAGTCAGTGTGCATGGGATTCACCTGATCTTGAAGCATATATATACGAATAATACGATCGAGCCATGCATGGCGTGCGTGTGTCACGGGGTCATTCTCGGACACTAGACCACGTGCGGCGACTAGGCGGATAGACACCTAGCCAAGTCTGTTTTGAGTTTGCAGCGAAAGTTTTATGGTCGAGACGACTATGCCGAGAGTCGCTCTTATAGGCATTCAATCACGGACATGACTAGAGTGTTGGACTACTCGTCACGAGACCGTGGCATTAGCGCGTTGCGGCACTAATGTAGGCGCTTGGGCGCTTAAAGTCCGAAGGGGCGACGAAGGGACCACGGGACGTCACGAAGGGACACCGATGTGGGTTGTCACCCTACGCTCAAGGTCATGACACTAGAATTAAAGGAAAGCTTACTTATATTAAATATGATGAAACATAACATACAATTGGGCATCGGAAGGCACTAGTGAACTCCTCCCAGTGTACCGTAGGTATAGGAGTCTTGTTACATATTGAAGATGCAAAAGACGTACCCTACGGGAACGTCACCTACTTGGCCATTCATAAGGACGGTCTTACAAGATAAATGCCCTAATGGCGGATAACTTGGTACTCCGTAATATTACGCAGTGCGGGGCGGCTGCATCTGTTCCATATTTTCAGCGCTAAGCGGCCGAGGGCTATAAGTTGAGCGGCACTGGTGCCGCGAGGCTTCACGCTTCGTGTCACGGGAAACGCCCCGTGACATTCTCCCCCACTAAAGTCGGCGACGCCCCCGACGCCGTTGTCCGGGCTTCCTCGGGGCCTTCGTCTTGAGTCTTGACTTCGCTTGTCTCGTTCAATTCTGCCTTCTTTGTCTTGACTTCAACTTCACCAGCATCACGCAACGCTAGGAATGCCCGCTCCTTGGGGTCTCGCTGAGGACTCCTCCCTCAAGCCTGCTTCGCTCGCTGATCCTTCGTCCAATCCGGGGTCATCACTTGTGCAGCGCCAGTGGAGTCCGCCATGTGCGGTCTGACTTCATCAAGCAACTATCCGTCCATCAAGTCTCTGTTGGCTTCACTTCTCTTCGACTTGCGCAGCGTCAACTTGTGTGGTTTGGCTTCTTTGGGGGTGAAGCAACTCTTGCATGCCTTCAGGAGTAGCGCGGAGAAGAGTTGTCTCATGGTCGTGTAGAACACGATGAAGAGTCTCGCCATTCGACCTGCATGACTTGACTCGATGCCTTCATGTTGCGGATGGCCGCAGCATAAGGTCTCCCTTCCGTCGAATGCGAAGTACGGGACCATCACACCCTCGATGATCATTCTTGAATTTCGACGGCTTAAAACAGCACAAGCTCTTCGATGTCGATGCTAGTAGCTTGTCTGCTTCGAGTGCCTGGGGTCGCTATGATGAGCGACAAGAGTCTTCCCACGGATACTCTGGGACGCTTCAGGTCTCTTTGTGGGCTTGACTCAATGTCTCTATGTTGCAAATGATTGCAACGTAGAGTCTTCCATACCTCTGCCGAACGAAAAGCACAGAACCACCTCCTCCCTGGTGATCACCTGATATTTCGGCAGTCTTGAGGCGGGACAGGGTTCTTTGATCTGACAATCCATGCCTTGTCCATCCAAGTCGCCATAGTGGGTGACGAGAGTCTCCCCACGTTCCCTTGTGGTTCAACTCGCTTCTCCAAGTTGCAGATGGCTGCAACGTTGAGTCCTTCGTCCGTCGAGCCTTGAGAACCGCTCCACCTTCCCCTTGGTGGACAAGAGATATTTCAACGGTTTGAGGTGGAGCAAGGTTCTTTGGTATAATATTCCGCACCTTGTCCACTCCCAGTCGCTATAGTGAGCGACGATGAGGGTCTCCCCACATGTGCCTGTGGTTCGACTCGCTTCTCCTGCTTCGATGGGCGATCTTTATCTTCGGCATAAGCAGCTTCCTCCTTGCGACTTGAGCTTCTCTCCCCCACTATTGCCTTTGCCCAAGGGCTTTGGTGGTATGACACTTGTTCCGATTGACTTGGCAACGTCGACTAGTGAGCGGAGGTTGGACGATCCGGTCGCTCCAACTCCTTTCTAGTCCAAAACTTCTAACCCCTCTGCTTGAAGAGCACCAACACTGGGTCTTCATCCTCTTGGGAACACTGTAGGTGGAGCTCAGTGGTTCCTTTCACTTCCTCCTTCAACATGCCCATCCGGCCGATGCTGAACAATGCGATCTTGATCTCCAGTCCCAACTTGTCAGGGCCTGCATAATTGATAAACTGTCACTTCTTCTGTCCCATGTCTGGGATGCATGTTTGCCACATCCTACATTGTCGCGATGGCAACGCCATCCTGAGTTTGCCACATCTTGCAGGGTTCTTGGGATATGCCTTCTTCCGATCCTGGGACCTCCTTTGAAGCTTTGACAATCCCTTTGGGGTATGGACGGGACGAGATCATTGTGCTCGTTCATGAAGAGGATGCACCTTAGATGCTCGTCCGTCCGCACCTTGGACGAAGTAATGTCACTGTACTTGTTATCCTAGATCATACACCTTTGACATACTCGTCCACCGGACGGCTTGACCCTTGCGAAAGAGTAGCCGTTCCGGGCCTTCACTGATCCGTGCGGATGCTTGTGAAGACGCTCCACTTAGATAAGCGGACTGCGGTTGGTGAACTCGTGGCATGAGCTCCCAACATTACCTCCATCTCAATTCGAAGGGACGACATCGCCAATGTGTCCTTCAAAACCTTCGCATTGCGATCCTTGGAGGCTGCTTCGATTACTCGAGGCGATGTCCGAAAGGAAAGGGCACTCCTTCCTTCGGTTGGCGGCAGAACGCTTGACAGCAGCATGTCAAGGTTCGCCAATGTTCGACGCTCAGACCATTTGCCAAATTGGTCGCTGAGTTAAGGCGTCGATTTGCGTTGGCATGTATCAGGTTCGTCCCACTCCTCGATGGATGACATTGCGCCGTTTGTGGGGCGACACTTGACGAGGCAGGCAAGGCTGACAGCTCGTCCGCGAGTGTTTGCAAGTAATCAACGCTTTGCTTCATTCCTAAAAGTCATCGTGGCGTGGCAGGCGATGCTGCGGCACGACAAGATGCTTGTGATTGATGTTCCTTGGCCAAAAGGATGATATTCTTTGGCCGAAAAGGGACCATGAACCTTGATATTTATCTTTAAGCCAACTTCTCTCGTGAAGCGGTTGTGCACTTCACGTTGCATGCCTGGGCATGCGATGCGACGTCACTAAATACCGAGCAGCATCAGGTCGTCATGATATTGCATGAACGACTGTCCCTGAATGTGACACGGGTCCTCCGAGTTACACGACGCTCGTGTAAGCAATCTCATGATATGAGCAGCGCAAGACCATCATGCGGAGCATATGACCACTCTTTGACGCAGCGCGACACTTCAGGATTCCCGACTGTATACCTGGGGTAGTTGATCTGCTCGAGTGAGTGACGCATGACCGTCCCGGTTAGGCGGGGCGATCAATCCGTCATCATGATGCATGACGGACATTCCTTGACACGACACGGATGTATGAGGAACATGCTGCGGGGCACGACTGCGGCGAGGAGGCTTGCCATGCCTTCCTCGTTGGCGTCCACGATCAAAGACCATGGTACCAGTGCGCCTGGGCGTGATGGAGTATTTGAGCGGAAGCACATCTCCTACGCCAGGGCACGTTGCGACGACACAAGCGAGTCATCGTCGCTGGGTAATCCGAGCAGGAAGAACTGCTCTGATACCACTTGTCACGGGATCATTCTCGGACACTAGACCACGTGCGGCGATTAGGCGGATAGGCACCTAGCCAAGCCTGTTTTGAGTTTGCAGCGGAAGTTTTATGGTCGAGACGACTATGCCAGAGTCGCTCTTATAGGCATTCAATCACGGACATGACTAGAGTGTTGGACTACTCGTCACGAGACCGTGGCATTAGCGCGTTGCGGCACTAATGTAGGCGCTTGGGCGCTTAAAGTCCGAAGGGGCGACGAAAGGACCACGAGACGCCACGAAGGGACACCGATGTGGGTTGCCACCCCACGCTCAAGGCCATGACACTAGAATTAAAGGAAAGCTTACTTGTATTAAATATGATGAAACATAACATACAATTGAGTCTCGGAAGGCACTAGTGAACTCCTCCCAGTGTATCGTAGGTATAGGAGTCTTGTTACATATTGAAGATGCAAAAGACGTATCCTACGGGAACGTCACCTACTTGGTCATTCATAAGGACGGCCTTACAAGATAAATGCCCAAGGGCGGATAACTTGATATTCCGCAATATTACGCAGTGCGGGACGGCTGCATGTGTTCCATGTTTTCGACGCTAAGCAGCTAAGGGCTATAAATTAAGCGGCACCGGTGCCGCGAGGCTTCACGCTTCGTGTCACGGAAAACGCCCCGTGACACGTGCGTACGTTCTTGCCACCTCCCTCCATGGGAAATGATACAATGTAATCAACTATGCAATTAACCAAAGACGAAACAAAAACGTACAAGTACAAGATCGAGTGCGTTGTTTTCAGAACTCGACGTTGGCCTCGTACTTCGTGTCCATGTTATTGATGTCGAGCGTGGAGTTCGTCGACAGGCTTCTGATGACGGACGAGACGGCGACGTTGACCACCACCCCGGTGATCTCCATGGCGCCCAGCCGAAGCGTCAGGGGCGCCCGCACGTACAAAGTCACGGGCACGCGCCCCGCGTCGTGATCCGCCCTGAGCGACGTCTGGAGCGTCTCGTCGAACGGGCGGTGCCCCTCCATGACCACGTCGACGGCCGTGCTGTTGCCGGTAGCCTGGTAGAAGACCGGCAGCCTTCCCTGGCACAGCGTCGTCCTCCGGTACACGACCGAGACCCGCGAGCCGTCGCGGTACAAGAAGCCGAACCTGGGGTTCTCGTTGTAGGCGCGCAACGAGGCCACCATCTTGACGTGGATCGTGTGGTCGGAGGCGTTGAGCTCGAGGAACCTGACGGAGATGCCGTCGACGGACAAGGAAGGGGCCTCGGGGCTTGAGTAGACGAGGAAGCAGACGACGGCGATGACGACGATGACGGGGAAGAGGAAGAGGAAAAAGAGCGCCCAGAGCTGGCAGCTGCCGCTGCGGTGGGAGTTGTTGTGCGGAGGCCGCCGAGGGGCCGGCGGCGGGTCCCGGCCGCCGTTGAGCATGAAGTACCGCAGCGGAGGCAACTCAGACCTCTGCCCGCATTGATCCTCCATGTCCACTTAACACAGAGAGTAGGATGAGGAGGAGGAGAAGAAAATTCAGGGAGGGGAGAGAGAGAGAGAGAGAGAGAGAGAGAGAGAGAGAGAGAGAGAGAGAGAGAGAGAGAGAGAGAGAGAGAGAGAGAGAGAGAGATGATGGAAGGAGATGCTCAAGGCAGCTTGGCAGCTCATCGATGGTGAAGTAGATTTGGCTTGGCGATGTCTAAAAATATATGGCGAGGAGTTCATAGATTCCGTTTCCGCCTGCATGGAAAAATTAGGTTGATAAATTCTGGTTGACCCATAAAAGGAAAATAAATTCTGTATTTTTTTTTACTGAAAAAAAATTATATATGCCGAGGTTATAAATTAAATGTTAAATTACTTTACGTTTTACTTGTATGAAAAAGTGATCTCTAATTTTTGGTTTAAGGAAGCTGTTGAGGGTGTGGAGCATTTAAAAAATAAATAAAAATATGAATAATTTTGATTCAAATTGTTAATAGCAAGTAAATTGATTAACACGCAGTTAAAAATAGGGGTGTCTGTGTCGGATCAGCCCATTTTGAAAGGTAGAATCTGATCCAACCCGACCCGACCCTTATCTGACCACCTAACTCGTTCCGACTCGATTCGAGTCGAATTGGATTGGATTGGGTGGTCGGATTACCTAACTCCACCATCATTTTTTCTTCTTTTGTAATTTTTTTCTTACTTTCTCTATTATTTAATATAAAAATATTATATAATATTTATTTTTAAAGCATAAAATAATTTATTCAACATTTAAACATTATTTTACATATTTAAATTATTTTATTTAATATATTATTATATTTTTATACATAATATAAACTAAAAATAATGACCTAAGGTCGGCTCGAGATTCGATCGGATGACCCGATCCGACCTAAATTGATTTTGATCGGGTTGGATCATTTGGTTCGTGGATCGTCGATCCGACCATAATATTTACTCAGGATTCTCGTGAACACACAGAGGACTGATTGTTCATTTTACCGATACTAAATTTAACGTCGACTAAAGAAAGATGGAAACAATTAAAACACTTTTACACAAAAAAGAGAAAATAATTCTCTTAAAAAAGCCATGACCTTTAGCTGTAACTTGTGTATATAGCTCTTTCCATCTCCTAATTAACCAGGAGAACATAATCGTAGCTCAGTGCAGAATCATATATATATTTGGTGCACGAATGATAACGATGGCTGTGCTACGTATTGAATACATTCAACAACTCAACAATGCTAATTACTTCATCTTCTTAATTAATGACCCTTGACATGATCATTTACTCAAAAGTAAGCAAGTTTTCAGGAGTAGGAGATATATAAGCTGTAACACCTAAAATTAAAAATCTTTTAACAATAATAAACTAATCGCAAAGACAAAAGGAGAAAATCAATTTATATTTCTCTTCATTCAAAAGTCGTCGACGCTTATTTATCATTTTAATCGATGACCCTTAATTAGGAGTGATAAACAACTTTACTTTTGAATTTTTCTTTATATTCTCCAAGACCCTTTCCTTCTCGTTTTTGTTCTTTCAGGTTTCACTCCTTTCTTTCTTGGACTTAAACCTTTTGATCTCCCCAGCTCTCCTTTTGCTATGGACTGCATAAAATTCATACGAAGTGACAACTTCTCATGAACCCTTAGGGCCCGCCATTTGGTTGTAGAATAAACAACGGAATATCATTATATTCTTGAAATACATGAGTCGGATTTGATCAAACATCAAAAAATGAAAAATCACCTTAAAACATGTAAAACTACTTAATTTATTCTTCAAAATAGAATATCTTTATTCTATAATATTCTATAAAAGCACTAGAATATCATATTCTTCAACTTTTTTAATCGTACTTTAATTTTTAAATTTTATTCATACATTATTATATTAATAATTTTATTGATATTATAATCATATACATCAATTAATTATAAAAAATATTTTAGTCATAAAATTTTGTATTTTTATATTTTGTTCTTGTTCGACCAAACATGAAGTAGAATAAGATTATATTTACTTTTTGAAGACTAAGATATTACATCACATTTGAAAGGTCTTAAAAGTGGAAGCTTAAAATAAGTTTAATGATCTCACAGCAATTTACTTAAAGAAAAGTAAAAATTCTCAATATATATATGACTATTTTTTATTCTATTTAATCACGTTACTCCTATCATTCACATGCTTTATTATCATTAAAACATAAAATAAATGTATAAATTTATTATCATTAATATTAATTTAACTTTTATTAATACACCTACATTGAATTCTTTATTTTTAATTTAAAATGATATCAAAGTAAATTTATTTATATGTAGTGGTGGTCCTGGTGGAGCCAACAAACTCATTAAGTGAATTCACAAATAATAAGATTTTAAAATTTTTTTATCTATATAGAATATGAAATTTTATTAATTTATTTTTCAATTTTAACATTTGTCACATAAAATATTTATTTAAAAACATTCATTTATAGAATAGATAAGAAGACAAATTATTTAAGTTTTAGTTCTATATACACACATATATAATCAGAGATATTCATAAATATTTTAAATACGAATCGATATCAAAAAGTATGTATTCAAGTGCATGATGAAGAAATGTATTCTCCTCATGATATAGAAAATAGGATTAAATAATAATTTTAAAGTGAAATTATACAATGAACCCAATTAATATGTTTAGAGAAACTCAAAATATTATATTGCAAAATTAAACTTTACAATAATTTAAATATTAAATAAAATAATAAGTGAACATGTATAATTTAGCATGTATATAATATATTGTGAAAAAATTAAAGTAGAAGGTGAAAATATATACTTCACATAATATTTACTGTGTTATAATGTTTATTGTGTCCCTTATTATGGTGAAAGCACTAAATTAAGCTATAAAAATATTTTAAAAATGCAATAAAATGGTGAGCAGGTGCCAGATTCGATCTATGAACAAAGGTGGTAATACACGTCAAATGAGTTGAGGAAGTGATGACATATGATATTGGATTTTAGACTGTATTTGGTAATACCAAAATTAACATTTCAAATAATATTTAACGATTTAAATATTAATTATTTATTTAATAAATGATAAAAGTAAATAGTGTTTAACGTTTCATAGGAAAATATTGAAAAGTGACTTCTTCTAAGCGATTAGAGGTTAATGTTTTATATATATTTCGACTTTACCTTTATTTAAATATATTATTTCTTTCTAACTTATCTTATTATTTTCTCATTTTTATTTTATAATTATTTAACTATATTTGTTTTTATATTCATGCTTAATTAATTACAAATTATTTATATGTTAACAATGAATAAAAAATAATTTCACAATTAATATTTGTATATCATGGGTGCACTATATAAAATGTATTATCAATATAAATTTCTATATATTTTAACAAAAAAATAGTTGTGAAATTTTATTTTATTTAATTAAGATATAAATATTTAATTTATTGGATTATAATAGAATTTGTATAATGCCTAAATTAAATAATTTGTCATATGTTTAATTATGTCATTTTATATTCATCAACTAATTCTACCTCTAGATTTATCAAACACTTATTTGTTATAATCTATAATCATTAATCATCATTCATTATTCACTAAATAATTCGTTATCCGTTAATTAAATCACTATTTGCTTATCAAATCGTTAATAATATCAAATAGAACCTTAATGGGGTACTACCCACTTAAATGGGTGGCACACTATTTATATCTACATCCGTAAGATGCAAAATTGACGACAAATAAAAAAATGTGATTCATTATAGTAAACCATCTGATTCAACACGGTTCAGAGCAATGTTTTGAAAATCGGATCGAAGATCGGATCCGCGTGCCAATCGAGTCGAGGTTCGATTCAACCAAGAGTCAACTGATTCAATTAGACTTTTATATAATAATATTATTTATAATTATTTGTGAGTAACTTAATATATAAATTATTATTAAAATGATTAATCTAATTAATATTTATTTTTTTCGGATGTTAATTTAAATAATAGTTTTATTTTTATTATTACTGATATAATAATCTAAATTCAATGTCAATTCAAATTTATTATTGACATATTATTACCAGATTTTATTTTCCTTCTATATATAAATCTCTTTTATTTGATTTGATTAATAATCTATTTATATTTTAGCAATTTTATTTTTATTATTACTAATATAATAATCTAAATTTATTACTAATATATTATTACCAGATTTTATTCTCTTTCCATATATAATTCTATTTTATTTTTCTTTAATTAATAATATTATTTCCATTTTGATTTACTTCCTCCAATCAAGGATTCAAAATTTGATTAATATTCTGTTTCTATTTTGATTTATTTTCTCTAGTCAAGGATTCAAGATCTTTCCGTTTATTTTCTTATTTAATTTTTTTTTCTTTTTCTCTCCTTTCACTTTCACGTGCAAAACTTTCTAATTTTATAAAATTATTTAAACATTCATATCCCCTAATAAAAACTTTCCATATTTTATTATTCTCTTAATAATATATTTCAATTTTTATTCATTCTCTCCAACTACCATCTTTCCTTTTGTTTTCTTATTTTAAATACTTTCCTTTTTTTTCTCTCTCAATCTTCATAACCTTCCAATTCCATCTAAAATAATTTGGTAACTTTAAACTTTAATATCCCCTAATAAATTATATATATATATATATATCTTTGAAAAAAAATAAAAAATGGGTTTAATCGGATTCACCGATTCAACCTGATTTTTTCATTTTTTTTCGAGCCAACCCCATTTTTCATCATTTTCAGTTTTACTATGAACCGGACCGTTTTCTTATTGGTTCGTGATCGGACCAATTAAACTGGCTGGTTCGAACCAATTTTTAAAACATTGGTTCAGAGGTCGATTCAACATTTTCTCTCACATTTTACATTCCTCTCTCCCTCTGCACGATGTCGTCTTGTCGATCATCCTCACACATTGGGCAATGTGCAGGTGAGCGACAATGAACAGGCGCGTACAGAACGGCAAAGGTGATGTGACTACAAGGGACAAGGCGACCTAATCTCCTTCCTTTCACGAGGCAATGCTGATCTTCGACTGGAGATGGCCGCGAGGCAACTGAGGGATTCGGACGAGGGTGTGACGACTTCGGTGGTGAGGGCTTTAGACATGATGGCAAGGGCTCGGGCAGCAAGGTGATGAGGGATTCGGCGGCGAGGCCTTCGGATGAGACGACAAGGACTCCATGACGAGGGCTTCAATGACGATGGCTTCAGACGAAGATGGCAAGGGCTTTGGTGGCAAGGCAATGAGGGCTTTGGCGAGGAGGCAATGAGGGCTTCAGACGAAGTTGGCAAGGGCTTCGATGACGAGGCAACGAGAGCTTTACCTTGAGGATAAACAAGAAGTTGAACTGACCGTCAATAATGTTGAACCACACAATTTGCCATAGTAAATCGTGCAATTTTTTGTCAACCGTTGATCTTACATATGACCACTATAAATATAGGGGAATAGTGATTGTGTGAAAAAAAAAATTAACCCATATATATGGGTCACTGTTGGATTGTAATTTAATAGTTTCCAAATATGCACTTATTTAAATACATATTGATAGTACTTATTTGTAAACCGTTAAATACCCATATATATGGGTCCCTATTTGCCTCACATAATCCTTATTCTCTAAATATAGATAGCAGATGCTACCCATTTAACTGTAGCATAGCACTAGCACCCCATTAAATCCTATGATATATTACTATTATTATTCCTATTTTATTTTATTTTATTTAGTGGGTGTATGTGTATTCACTGACACCATATGGCTCCGTGAAAATGATATGGCACGTAATTATGATAAAAGTTGTTTTTTTTTACTTAAGTTCAGCATTTTCACTCACATTTAAAAATGCTGGATTGACATTTTTGGTATTTCTATTTTTACAATTATGAGAGTCCATCATTTTGTGTTGTTGTCTAAATACTTTCTGATTCCGAGTTTTCAAGAGGAAAAGAAATCTAGAAGCGAATCTATTTAATTATTATTTATGAAGTTATATATATAACTGAAATAATTAGATTTTGCAGGGAAAAAAGTAGTTTATATGCATGTGGGAGGATTTAAAGTGCATAGTTAGAGTTTTATAAAATCTATATACATATAAAAGTAGAGGTAAAAACATGGAGTACGAGCATGACAAGTGACGTCATGACACGATGACACATGTCAAATAATAATATTAACTAATTTAATTTATATTTCATATAATAATCTCAATTTAATTCAAATTATAGATATATATCTATAATTCAAATAACATGGAATCAAATTTTTATATAAGGTAATATATACAAATCTAATTTAGTTTCATAATAAAAACTTGTCTTATAATAGTTAGTTAGATAATGTAATAAAAAATAAAAGAAGATTAAATTTATAAACATATTTTGATTAGAAACGAATTCAATTAATAATAATTTTTTTCGGAATTAAAAAATAAATTAAAATAAATAATCCAATTTGAGTCAAATTGAAATTAATATTTCTTTTTTTATCAATTAGAATATGCTGAAAATAAATAATATTTTTTAATGATTATGTGTGAAAATTTTATATAAAGTAACATATAGAAATCTAATTTAGTTTCGCAAGATAAAAACTTATCTTATAATAGTTAGTTATATAAAGTAACAAATATAAAAGAAGATTAAATTTATAATAATTAAAATTTCCGGAATAAAAAATAATTTAAAATAAACATAACCAATTTGAGTATGATTACAATAAACATAATTCCTTTTCAATAAATAATTTGTTATTTTCGAATTAAAAATGATTATTCAATTTAAGTCAAATTAAGATTAATCTTTCCTTTTTAAATTTGAGTATGATTAAAATTATATATATATATATATATATAATTCTAATAACATGGAAAGAATGATGATGTGTCAAATATTTATATAAGGTAATATATACAAATCTAATTTAGTTTCATAAAATAAAAACTTATCTTATAATAGTTACTTATATAAGGTAATAAAAATAAAAGAAGATTAAATTTATAAGCATATTTTGTTTAGAAACAAATTCAATTATCTTATAATAATTAAAATTTTCGGAATTTAAAATAAAAAATCCAATTTGAGTCAAATTGAAATTAATCTTTCTTTTTTATCAATTAGAGTATGCTGAAAATAAATTATATTTTTTAATGATGAGGTGTGAAAATTTTATATAAGGTAACATATAGAAATCTAATTTAGTTTCACAAGATAAAAATTTATCTTATAATAGTTATTTATATAAAGTAACAAATATAAAAGAAGATTAAATTTATAATAATTAAAATTTTCGGAATTAAAAGATAATTTAAAATAAATATGACCAATTTGAGTATGATTAAAATAAACATAATTCCTTTTCAATAAATAATTTGTTATTTTAGAATTAAAAATAATTAATTCAATTTGAGTCAAATTAAGATTAATCTTTTCTTTTTAAATTTGAGTATGATTAAATAAAATATGCAATTAATGATTCATATTTAAAAGATAATTTATCATTTTCGGGATTAAAAGATAATTTAAAATAAATATATATTTTGAATCAAAATAAGATTAATATTTACTTTTTAGTAATTTAAATATGATTAAAAGGAAATAAAATTTATCTTATAACTTTGTTATATAAGGTAACAAAAATAAAATAGGATTAAATTTATAAGCATATTTATACAAGTAGATTATTTTAGTACGATTAAAATAAATAATATTTTCTTTCTAATAGATAATGTGGAAGTAAAAATAATTTCTTTTAAAATACATTTTTTCATAATACAAAATAATTTAAAATGAATAATAGAAGTCAATAATATCTTATTTCTAAAAGGAAATATACAAATATAATAAAATAATTTATTTTTAAAAATTAAATGTATTATCTTTTATCTTAGAAAAATTAATGCAATGAATTGAATTGTTCCAAAATAATTTAAACTAAATAATTCAATTGTAAAAAAATAATTTCAAAGAGATAATTCGATTAAGATTAGTATTTACTTTTCTTATCAATTTGAGTATGATTAAAATAAATAATATTTAATTTTCAAAATATAACATGCAAGTAAATAATAATTCATATTTAAAAGATAAGTAGTTCTTTTATGGATTAAAAAATAATTTGAAATAAATAATTCAATTTGAGTCAAATAAAGATTAATCTTTCATTTTTATCAATTTGAGTGTGTTTACAATAAACATAATTCCTTTCCAATAGATAATTTGTTATTTTTAGAATTAAGAATAATTAATTCAATTGGAGACAAATTAAGATTAATCTTTCCTTTTTAAACTTGAACATGATTAAATAAAATATGCAAGTAAAATAGTAATTCATATTTAAAATATAATTTATCATTTTCTGAATTAAATAAATAATATATTTTGAATCAAAATAAGATTATTATTTACTTTTTTAGTAATTTAAGTATGATTAAAAAAATAAAATTTATCTTATAACTTTGTTATATAAGGTAACAAAAAGGAAATAGGATTAAATTTATAAGCATATTTATAGAAGCAGATTTTTTTAGTACGATTAAAACAAATAATATTTTCTTTCTAATATATAATATGAAAGTAAAAATAATTTCTTTTTGAATACAATTTTTCATAATAAAAAATAACTTAAAATTAATAATATTTTCAAATATGTTATTTTTAAAAGGCAATGTACAAGTATAATAAAAAATCAATTTTTTAAAAAATAAATGTATTATCTTTTATCTTTAAAAAATTAAAGCAATTGATTCAATTGTTACAGTAATTTAAACTAAAGAATTCAATTTGAGTTGAAAATGATTAATTATTTAAGAGAAAAAATAAATTAATTAGAAGTTGAAGTCTTGATAATTTTAGATTTAATTTTACACTTTTCAAAATAGAATAACCTATTTATGTCATTTAAATACCAATTAATTAGTTTTAATAATTATTATAAATTATAATATTTCAATTATATATTATATATTTTTATAATATTTGTCATCTGTGCATCGTACGGGATTTAGGACTAGTTGTCATTTAATTTAAATTCAACTTGTATGTCATTTAGTTTTTAAAATACTTATTTGTTTTTTTTTGTGATTTGAATCGTGAGGTCTACACCTCGATATTATGAGCAATCTGAAAATTTTTGCTGAGATCAAAAGAGCTTAATGAGTATGTAGACATATTCTACACCTCGATATTATAGAGTACTTATTTTTTTATTATTTAATTAATTTAATTCTATAATATATGATTAAGTTAGTTATATACATCTCACATGAAATAATATATATATTTATTAAAATTACTTTATTCCGATTATCAGATAAATTCAATGATCTTTGATATTAATCATACTATTTAAAATATATTTTAAATTATTATATTAATTTAATAAATAAAATTAATGTTGCATTTTTCTGAAATTAAAATCGAGTAACTCGGATTCTAAATCTTGAAATTAAATTTTAGTCGCGTAAACTAAATCTTACTTTTTAAGAAATCGAACAATTTATACAAATATAAAATTAAACAATAAATCATTTTTCGTTTCAATAAGGGGCTTCGTCGGAAAGCCCAAAATAAATTGGACCCCGAAAAAAGTTTCGTGAGTTCAGACTTCCGACGGCCTTTTCCTGACATCCGAGTTGAACTCAGAGCCGGCGCCGCACCCATGTCGACGTCCCAGCAGCCGGCGGCTCCTCCCGTGCCTCAACCTCCGGCGGCTTCGTCCGTGAAACCAGAGCCCCCGTCCGCCAGGTCCCAGGAGGAAGGGGATCCACCTGCCGTTGTCAGTGCCCGGCCGCCGGAACCACCCGCCGCGGCGGCTGCCCCTGCTTCGTTCACCATTACGATCCCCAGTTGCTCCGGTTTGTCAGACGCCTCTCTCTCCCCTCCGCTTGATGCGTCGGCATAACTTTCGGAGGTTTCTTCCTTTTTTAGGATGGTTCTCTTGGGAGGAAATCCACGAAACGGAACGGCGGATGCTGCCGGAGTTCTTCGACGGGAAGTCATCTGCCTCCAGAAACCCTACCGTTTACAAGTACTTCAGGGACTCTATCATCCGCCGCTTCCGGGCAAACCCTTCCAGGAAGATCACTTTCACCGACGCCCGTCGTTGCCTTGTCGGCGATGTCGGCTCCATTCGCCGTGTCTTCGATTTCCTCGAGGAGTGGGGTTTGATCAACTATGCCCCATCCAACAAGCCTCCCAGTTCCAAGGATAAGAAGGAGGCGGCGGCCGCCGAGGAGGATATGGACAAAGATATCAACAACCCTAAGAGGACTTGCTTCAGCTGCAAGGCGGCTTGTAGTCTCGCTTGCTTCACCACAGACAAGGTAAGGTTTACTGTTTCGACAGAGCATATTCTTCTTCAATTCACTATTTTTCATGGATTTTTTTTTTCTTTCAAATGTGGGAAATTTGATATCGTTGGTTTGGCACCTTCATCTTATGTTTGCTCGCATACTAGCTAGTCAAATACCAAAACCTGGACACAAAACTGCGCATATGGCTTCCTCTTTCCTTCATTTGTCAATTTTTTATCTTTATTACTCTCATGTGAACACTTGCATTCTGCGTGACGTTAACCAGTTTGTTTATGTTTGAGCATGTTGGTGATGGAATGCTGATTTCCTGCGGCATTGATGCCAAGCAGTTATAAATTTTAACAAATTTCCAACTCCGAGAAAGAAAATTTTCTCATACGTTTAGCTTTTGCCCAAAAAATGTAGGCAATAATGTATGTGTAGGCGTGTAGGAAGCTACACTTGTACCGTCCATCATTAGATGTATGATATATTTCTCAAGCAAATGGCTCTCACATGTGGGCTATGACTGTGATCAGTGACACGCACGCCAACTTCTTCGGAAATGGAGAAAATATTTTCCCTTAAAAAGATGACAAATCATTTTGCACAGAACAACGCATGGCATTATTTTTCAGCTTAGAATCAAACACAATCAAGCACAGAGAAGAAAATGTTTTTCAGCCATCCACATACTTTTTCTTCAGGACACTTTTGCCTCCAAAAAAGTGCAGTCTTAGTCATTTCTTCAGAGTTCAAGTTTGCTAGGAAATGACTACAAGATATGCATTTTTCTATCTTATGATAACCTAAATTATGGAGTTTTATCAGCAGTTGTTGCAGTAATCATAATTTGCAGTTCTTCTGCAGATTTGCCACCATAGAACTTCAAACAGCAAAAGTAGACTACATGTTAATATGCTTCTCATGGATGGCTAGCCTTTTTCAATCATCCTTTTACCCTTGCAAAAGAGGTTTCTCTCTGCATTTATTATACTATACTTTCAGAAGTTTTGACATCAAAAGATAGCTAAATAACAGTAGTATCTTGGTAATGAAAGTAGACTATCATGTTAATATGCATCCATGTGCATTCATTATATTTTACTTTTAGAAGTTTTTTACATCATAAACTAGAGATACTACATAAATGTAGCAGTACCTTGGCTTTTAATCATAGTGTTGTGTTCTCTCAAAAAAATCATAGTGGTGTGATCATGTGGTGATATTGTTTTTAGACTGCTGGCATTAAGGGGCATCTTATTACGACTGAGTTTGCAATATTTTGCTTCTTTTCAGGCAGATCTTATCCTGTGTGCAAGATGCTTTGTTCGTGGAAACTATCGGCCTGGCCTCAACTCATCAGATTTCAAGCGGGTTGATTTCAGTGAAGAAACTAGGACAGAGTGGACTGACAAGGAGACCCTTCACTTACTTGAAGCTGTTCTACAACATGGTGAAGACTGGAGAAAGGTGGCAGAGCACGTTGGTAGTAGAAATGAGAAAGAATGTGTTACCAGATTTATAAAGCTACCATTTGGGGAGCAGTTTCTTGGACCGCCAGAATTCATTGAAGACTATTGGCAACACAAGAAAGATGAGAATGAAAATGTTGGATCAGTAAGATCTAATGTTACACAAGAAAGTAACTCAAAGCGAAGGCGACTTACCCCGTTAGCTGATGCAAGCAACCCAATCATGACCCAGGTTCGTTCTTTAATTAATTTTCTTACTGTTGCGGAGTAACCTAAGTATCCAAAATGTTTGTCCCCATGTGATTCTTTTTTTTTTTGAGGGGATCCCATGTGATTCGCGTGTGTGCATGTGCGCGTGCATGCGAATGCATGAACAAAGCATGCACATTGACCTTCTTCAAGTATGCACCGCTAGATTCTTTCAATTCTTCACGTGATTTTATTAACTTGAATTTTATTTAGCCGACTTTAGAGGAAGACTGGCTAAGCATTTGTTGTTTATTAACAAATGATCTTGTCATTGTGGTTTTAAGTAGAACTGTACACCGAGTATCAATAGAAGTGCCTTTATGATTTCATTGGAAATTATGATAACTTAATTTGCTGCATTTTGTTTGTGTGGAATGTACCACTTAGATTAATTGTTTTCATGGTAGCCATATACAGTCAACTTTCATATAGTTCACAACAATATGGCTTTATTTGAGAAAGTGTGCGTGAAATTTCTATAGTATAATTTCCTTTCATAATATATTTTACTCAGTATAGTGATTTGCTCCATTCATGTCGTAATACACTTAGTACTTCATTTCAGGTTGCCTTCTTATCTGCTCTGGTGGGTACAAATGTTGCTGATGCTGCAGCTCATGCTGCCATTAGAGCTTTGCATAAAGTGACTAGCGATGGCATTCCTGGTGGCCTTGCAGTTAGCAAAGCAATGGAAGAAGGTACAACAATTGTAACCATAAAAGTCCCATTTTTTGTCCGATCAATTTCACCAATTGGTCTTTTTCTTCTACTTTTATTAAGTTATGTAGTTCATTGACTTATCTGTGTTATTATTTTTACTGATCTAAATTCCTAGATTTTATCGATCTTTCTTTTATGATAATCATATGCAGAAGCTTGTCAATCTAATGTTGAGGTAATCAATGAAGTTGCCCAACAAGCACATTCACAATCCAAAGAGGAAGAAAAAGATATAGAGCAACGGTTATCTAATATTATTGAAATTCAGGTATAGCTAATATTCAATCTACTGTCCCAGTGTACCGGTTTAGATTCTGGATAAGATTGTTGAATTGGTTTAGCATTATGCTTTTATTTTTTTTCACCTGGGAGTATTCATAGAATTTCTTGTGTATAAATTGACAGATGAAAGGAATTCAGGATAAGATTCTGCACTTTGAGGATTTAGAGCTATTGTTGGAGAAAGAGAGACTGCAGTTGCAATACATGAGGGATCTACTGTTTGCTGATCAGTTGACTGTTAAACAACACAAGATTCAGCTAGCGTCGAAAACCAATGCAGGGGGAGCTATTCAGGCCAATGTAAGTGTTTGATTTATGAAGTTATGCAGCAGTGTGAAGAGTGGAAGTTGAAACGGGAGTCTCCCCCTTATCACATATCATTGCCACTAATATTGGTCGTCTAACAAGGGATTATGTTGGAATTTGCTGCAGATTTGGCTTTTGGCTGATAACATGTGATAAAGTTACTTTATATATATATATATATATATATATATATATATATATGATAAATGTTTCTTACTTTTCTTGGAACAATTCTAAAGAACAGCTACCGATCATTTATTCCCTTGAAAGCCTATTGAAAGTAGTAGTATAAGATGGCTGCCACTTTTCTGTTTTCTTTGTAGATTGATGTTGTTGTTGTTATTGTTGTAGTACTAGCCATGACGTGAATCCTGTGCTGTGGAGCACAATCCCGGTGGTGCAGTGAATTGTTTCGGCGGAGGGGGCTCGAAGTGGTGCTTGAGGTCGCTGCACTTGGCGTAGAGTCCAATGGCACAGAGGTAACCCCCATTGGAGCATCCATGGAAGCCCCTGAACTCGAGCTTCGGTTGCAGGTTGAAGCAGAATCAGGTGCCTTCTTCTCGGCCGAATGGTCCGTAGCTGGTCCGGTTGGTCGCGAACGTGAGGCATCTGATGATGACGGCACCTCTGTTGTTGTTGCGACTGTAACGCCCACTGACGCTTGTGATATTCTCCCACGGCTCTAAGCTAAACTGAGAACATTTATATATATAAATAGCTTTATATATAATATATATATATATATATATATATATATATATATATATATATATATATATAGAGAGAGAGAGAGAGAGAGAGAGAGAGAGAGAGAGAGAGAGAGAGAGAGAGAGAGCTGACGTTGTCGAAGTAATCACCATCCCCGCCGTGCGAGCGCCAAAGTTCCATTCAGATCATAGAGCACTTGGAGAGAGTTGATGGCCTCTCCATGGGCTATTAGGATCTGCCTGACGCTCCGTAACCTGACTCGTTCCACTCTACATTCCGGCCGGTGAGATCCCCTCGCGGTCCTACCTTGATGACAAACTCCTGATTTGCAATCGAGCTCTATTTGAACAAGGAAGAAGAAGAAAAAAAGGTCAAGCATCGTAAAGGAAGAAAACGAGTCTCCTATGTTTATTTTTTCTGTGAGATTTCGAAGTTGCGTTCTGGCACACAGCATGACAATTGTTATATATGTATATCCCCATGCATCGTCAAAAGATACCGTGCTTTCCTGATGAAATCAATGTTGGTTTATTAGGTGTTGATGTAGAAAGCGTCAGACTGCTGCAGTCGCCAACTCCCTTAAACCATTTCTCTCGTATTTCAGTAGTTCAATGAGATGGGGCACATCACCACTCTTGATTATCTATCTTATTCTTGTTCCTGAAATAAACAAAAAATGAAGAAAGACACTCTAAGGGCAAGAAACATATTTTTTACACAATAGAAAATGAATGAGTAGCAAAGAAAGTTTAGCTCTCACCAATACGGAAACTCAGTAAATTGAAGTAAGAAGAAAGTCAAAATAAACTGCTAAGAAAGGAGTGCATGATTCAGGAATGGTATGGCATGATGCACAAGATATTTAAAAACAATAATGAGTAAACATGTTTTTTTTTCCGGCCAAAATAGAAATCGCCAGAGAAAATCAAGGCAGTCTAAGGAAGAGCTGTTCATTTATAAAACTAGAGCCAAAATTCATTGATCTAGTTGCAAGAGCCAAAGTTCCGAAATTAATTGACTAACTCTTTGGAAGAGCATCAACTAGTACATATATTTATATCTAAACAAGCACGAAGTAACTTTACGACAACTGCTACTTTGTGAAAAATGCAGCAAGTCTACCAGAACAATAAATTTAATTAACTTTCTTGAAGGATGCACATGCGAACTTTCCACCACCATGGATTGTAACGCTTCGAGATTTGACCCCGTCACATGATGAAATATCTTCTCGTACGTTATTTTCTTTGATTGTTCTTTGACTCTTTCGATGGTCAAGAAGAGCGACACGTAAACGAAAGACTTAATCATAAAATATTACAACCGATGAATTTATGAAATGCGGAAGCTGAAATAGATGAAATAAAGATTATATCATATGTGACATATAAACGTCCATGTACACTACATGTCATACATATGTCCCAAATACATCTCGATCAATAGAAAGAAAAAGACTCCATCAAAACTTTATAATAATCATGTGCACGCACCATCTGAGTTGTAGTTATCGCACACACATCAATCAAGCGCGCATCCATATCATGTACATGTGGGATCACACAGAATAGTAAGTTTAACCGTTAGCATAAAATTAAGTGTGAGTTCATATGTGTCATAAGGTAATCCGTTAGAAAATGCATAAAACAAGCATATATATCAAATATAAGAGTGAATTATCATGAAGAATCAATAAATATATCATGTTTCATGTCTTTTCATTTTATTTGATTTCCATATTCATATTCTTATTTATTATTTATGTTCATAAGGATCAAGTCCTTCGATTCATGTTTAGCCTTTCATCTTATTCATGATTGAAAGAGCTCGTCACTTTTAGGGAATACCATTGCAAGCATACAAGTGTATAATTACCTAGGCCATGATGGGCCAATAGGGATCTTGGTGCCACTGTCAACGCTCCGTCGGATCGTCCGCCTGGCGGTCAGATCGGACGCCTAGCGATGGGATCTAGCTGCGGGCAGTCGGATTTGGCCGCCTCGCAGTCGGATCTAGTCGCCGACGACCAAATCGGCTGCGGTCGATCGGCCAACTCGCAGTCTGATCTAGCCGTTGGCAACTAAATCGGTCGCTTGGCGGCCCGATCGGCCTCCTCGCAGTCTGATCTGGCCGTCGACGGCCAAATCGGTCACCTGGCGGCCGGATCGGCCGCCTCGTAATTTGATCTTGCCTCCTAGTGGCCGGATCGGCCGCCTCACAATCCGATCTTGCCGCTGGCGGCCTGATGTGACCGCCGGGGGGGGGGGGGGGGGTTCGGCCGAATCCTGCCGCTGGCGACTGGATCCAGTCGCTGGCGGTGGGCTAATGTTTTTTATATTATAAAATTTCTTTGCGATGGTTGCGACCGTCGAAACTATCGACAAGTTTTTTCCGACCGTCGCAAAATGATTTGCGACGACCATTTTTTCATCGAATCGGTTCCGTCGAAAATCATAATTTTCGACGGTTTTCGACAAATTACGTAATATGCATTTTTCTTGTAGTGAATTGGTGTGCATATTTCACATGAAACTTTAAATAAACGTGACATAAATATTTTGTGCATAACTTAATATAACTATGTGAATTAATTACTCACAAATTCACATAACAAATAAGTAACATAATTTTATATATGCAACTTTTTTTTAACAGATCGTTTCATGTATCTGTGCATGACTACTGTGGTGTGTCACTAAAAAACATGGCCTTTCTATGCATGGCTATTAGGTGTCTATGTTACCACTACAAGAAAATGACGAATTTGCAACGGACATTTTTCGAAGGAAATGAATCCTTGTCATTTATTGACGTCAGTTACGACGGATATGAAACTCCTTCCGAATTACTGAAGGCCAAAACAGCCTTCGTTATTACGGATGAAAAACCCCCGTCGATAAATTACCGACGAGTATAGCCTTCGAAATTACCGAAGGATTTACATCCGTCGGTAATTTCGAAGGAAATACCCACTGATAATTGTATTTATAATAATATATATGTAATATAATATAAATATATATTCAGTATTTTATTATAAAATTATTATTTTATTTACCGAAGGATAGTGCCTTCGCAATTACTGAAAGATTCGAGATCCGTCGGTAATTTCGAAGGACTTCATTGGTAATTGCCGAAGAATTTGCATCCATATGTAATTTCGAAGGCATTATCTTTCGGTAATATATATAATAATAATATTATTAAACATTAATAATAGTATATGTATTGATATTAATTATATATATTCTTCTATATAATTACAATCATTAGTAATATTATGTTATAATATAAATATTTTATGAAAATGGAATAAAGAGATGTGTTATATTATAATATTTATATTATATATATTATAAATATTATAATTAAATTAATAATATACTATTTTATTTACCAAAGGATGGTGCCTTCGTAATTACCGAAGGATTTAGCATCCGTCGGTAATTTCGAAGGACGTTACCCGTCGGTAATTATTGAAGGATTTGCATCCATCGGTAATTTCAAAGGCAATATCCTTCGGTAATATATATAATAATATTATTAAACATTAATAATAGTATATGTATTGATATTAATTATATATATCCTTCTACATAATTATAGTCATAATATTTATTAATGCATTAAGAAAAGAGTATATAAAAAGATAGACATGAATTATAAAAAGTGATAAAGAATAATATTATTTTAATTACCGACGGATATTTTCCTTCGCAATTACTGACGGATATTATATCCTTCGATAATTTCAAAGGAGATTTCCTTCGGTAATTAAAATAATAATTTATTATTAATGTTTATAATATATACATATCTCTTCCATTTACTTAAAATATTCATAATTATAATATGATATTATTCATGTTTATATTCATATATATTAATTCATATAATATTTTTATTGTTAATATAAGGTTTTAATATGATATTATTTTAATTATCGACGGGTATGTTCCTTCGAAATTACCGATGGATTTTAAAGCCTTCGGTAATTTCGAAGGAGTTTTCCTTCCGTAATTAAAGACATTAATAACATATTATTATTTTATTTACTGAAGGATAGTGCTGGCGCAACTAGCGAAGGATTTAGAATCCGTCGATAATTTTGAAGGACATTACTCGTCGGTAATTACCAAAGGATAATGCCTTCGAAATTACCGACGGATAATTTCGAAGGAAATACCCATCGGTAATTAAAATAGTATAATTTATTATCAATATATATATATATAATTAGTATCATTTATTATCAATATAATATGATATTATTAATGTTTCTAATTAGATATATTAACGTTTAATATATATTAATTAGATATATTAATGTCTAATTAGATATATTAATTATCAATATATATATTGATATATATTAATGTTTAATACAATTAGATATATATTAATGTCTAATTACATATATTAATTATCAATATATATATATTACTATTACTATAATGTTTAATAAAAAAATCTTATATAAATAATAATATATTATTACCGATGGATACTACCTTCAGATATATCCGTCGCTAACTCAAATATTTTCCCGCCTACTTTCCCCCCTCCACATTCTCCTTCCCGCGTCCCCTCTCTATATTTATTATTTCTCACCCTCCTCTCTCCTTCTCCGCCTCTCCTTCTAATCCTTCTCCTCCTCTCTCCTTCTCCTTCACCGTGCCCTCTCTCCTTCTCCTCCCTCTCTTTCTCTCCTCCTCCTCTCTCTCCCCCAAGGCGGCGACTCCCGCGACGATTTCGGCCGCTCTCCTCCAATCCGATCGTCGGATTTGGCGGTTGGGCGGCCGGATCCGGCTCTTTGGCGCGGATCCCACGCTTGGGCATGGATCCGGCGCTCGGGAGGTCGGACCGGCCCTCGGGCGGCCGGATCCGGCGCCCGAGCGGCCGGATCCGATGATCGGGCCCGGATCCGACGCTCGGGGGGTCGGATCCGGTGCTCGCTCTCTCTCTATCTCGATTTCGGCCGCCTGCGCCGGATCGACTGCTAACACCAATCCAGTAGTCGGCGGCCTATTTTTTTATTTTTTTTAACTTTTCGACGGACGTATCCATCGCTGTTGCCCTTCGATAGTAGAACGCCACCGAAGCCTCCGACGACTTTACCCGTCGAAGGTTTCGACGGGTATTGGTCCGTCGGAATTATCCACATGTTCTCCCATCGAAAACCGTGGAAACTTGCGAAGGGGCTGTCGATTCTTCCTCTGGGCTCGGCAGGCACCGGCAGCCGGATTAGGACCTTCCAACAACAAAATATGTTGGAAGTTACGAAGAATGACCGTTCCTTCGGAACTTTTGACGGAATTTAGCCTCCAAAAATTTTGAAAGCCATTTTTTCGTCGCAAACATCCGTCAAAATGTTCGAAGGGATATTTGAGGACCGTCAAAAATAATTTGCGATGACAAAATTTACAACTAACCCTTATCTGTCGAAAAATAAAAATCCGTCGCAAACACATATTTGTGACGGATTTTGAAGGTTTTGCGACGAATCAATCCGTCGTAAAATCGCAATATTGTTGTACTGTACCAACACATGCACATGAGGTTAGATTTCCACTTCAAACAAAAAATTTTCTACCATTCATGCAAGGTCTCTCGTTTGAAATTGAGTTGAGATAACATGGCACAAAAAAGAATTTGCTATAAACAACAAATAAAACAACGTCCAACACATTGTCGCAAGTGGCCAGCCATGCACTGTTACATTTGTATGCACCGAGTCGTCGTGAGAGAAAAGAACGCTTAATAATTGCATGGTTTAAGAAATTATAGCAGAGTTTGATTTATGAAGTTATGTAGCAGTGTGAAGAGTGGAAGTTGAAATGAGAGTCTCCCCTGTTGAAATCAGCACCCACATACTTGGAAGCATCTAGCAATAATATCTAGAATACTACTTATCTAGAAGATTACATATAATATAATAATATGTGGATATTATTTCTTGAAAGCACCGACATGGTTGTCTATAAATAGGCATGGGAAGCCATGCTCTCGTGCATCAAGTGAGAAGTAGCAGGGTTGTGTAATGTGAGGTTGAGTGAGTGAGTGGCATTTTGAGGTCTCTTTTGGTGTGTGCAATGCGTAAGAGTGTGAGTGTAGTGAGTGTAGTACTAGTGTGGTGTAGTGTGTACTTACATGTGATGTGAGGTAGCTGTCCATCAGTGTAAAGTGTTGTGAGTTGTCCATAGAGCGTGTATTTGTAATCAAGTTCTTTAAGATATTTGTACACACAATTATATATATTATAAATATCATTTGCTAGTTGATTTTGATCTAATCAAAATCTTCTATAAGTAGTATCAGAGCAGGTTGGCACGTGAGGAGATTCTGTTAGTTCGAGATTTTGCCAAAGCAAGTTACGTGGAGACTCTGCCGGTTCGAGACGGTGCAAGAAAAGTCAGGAGCAAGTTGGTAAGATGATAATTAAGGAGAAATTCTGCTAGTGCACAATCTGTGATTGTGAAGCTCATTAGTCCGGGACTACGCTTACTTGAGTGATATAGATGTGTTCACCAAATCATCATGGCAGATTTCGAATCCTCAGTAAGCTCTCTCGAGAAACTCAATCATAATAGTTATAATAATTGGAGTATTCGTATGCAGTATTATTTGAAAGGGCAAAATTTATGAAGCATTATCGGCGAAAATGATACTACAGCACCAACAAATCCAGAAGAGCTTAAGAAATGTGAATGCAAAGTCGGAAAAGCCATGTACGTGCTGGCCACTTCAGTGGAGGATGAATTTCTTCAGAAGATTAGAGACAAAGAGACACCTAAGGAGGCTTGGGACACCTTGGCCACACTCTTCACAAAGAAAAATGATGCAAAATTACAACGGAGAATGACTTGATCTCTATAAAGCAAGGCGACATGCCGGTGAGTCAATACTTCTCCAAAATTAAATCTATATGTGATGAGATTGCTAAGTTAGATCCACAAAATGCTATTACCGAAACAAGGATGCGTAGAATTATCATTCATGATTTGCATCCTAAATATAATAGTCTCATCACTGCTATTAGATGTTGGGCTTAGAGAATCAACTCTCATAGAAATGAAGAGTATCTTGTCCAACCAAGAAGATCTGAATGCTCAAATATCCAAGATCTTGATAAAGGATGAAGAGAAGACTTTATTCATCAGGAAAAAGCCTTCACATCCTGATAAAGTCGTAAAGAATTACGACAATGGAGAAAATCGGAAGGGGCGTCAGCAAGGCTGGTCAAGACGTGGACGAGGCAGAGGTTCACAACAAGGGGAGCCCAAGCAAAGAAGATCAAGAGGAGAAGAAATCTCATCAAAAAGATGCCCGCTGCTATAATTGTGGAAAGAAAGGTCACTATGCATGTGACTGCTGGCATAAGCGTGAGGAAGGAAATGCTGTCACTTCTTATGACAATGAAAGCGAAGAGGAATGGGATCTCGAAGCTGCACTTGCAATAGATGAGATCACCCCCAGTTGTGAAGGAGAACCTAAGGCAGCAATGGAGCTCGCGATGACCAGTATCGAGGAGCCTTTCAAAAAAGAAGAAGCTCTTATTGCATCAAACAATAGAGGTATCAACTATCATAATAATTGGATAGTTGATTCCGGTTGTTCGAACCATATAACAGGAGATGAAGAGAAGCTCCGTAGCATGTCGGAGTATAGAGGTGATCGTATGGTGGTGACGGCAAACAACACTTGGCTACCAATCACTCATATCGACAAGGCAACAATAGTTTCTCGATTCAGATCACATGAGGTGGAGCTAGATCAACCATATGACAGGAGATGAAGAGAAGCTTCGTAGCATGTCGGAGTATAGATGTGATCGTATGGTGGTGACGAAAAAAAACACTCGGCTACCAATCACTCATATCGGCAAGGCAACAGTAGTTCTTTGATTCGGATCACATGAGGTGGAGCTAGATCATGTCTACCATGTGCAGGGTATGTCTAAGAACTTATTATCAGTTTCTCAACTTACTTATTCTGGCAATTATGTAGTATTTGGGCCAAAAGACGTCAAAGTTTGTAAGAGTCTGAAGCCCACTGCTCCACCAATAATGGAAGGAAAAATATTATAGTCTGTCTATGTAATATCTGCTCAAGAAGCATACATAGACAAGACAAGAAAAAAATGAGACAGCTGATCTCTGGCAAGGTTGTAAGACCCGGACCAGACGTCGACCCGGATAGGTCTCCGGGTCAGGTTAGAACGGTCGAACCGGTTAACCCGAACGGTCGAACCGAATATTAATAAAATAATATAAAAAAATAAACTATAATACTTATATATTCTTATCAATAATTAATATATTTCTATATCAAAGTACATATGGTTAAATCATTTTAATTAAAGTTAAGAAATCAAATGTGACATATTTAACTATTGATATGAGTTTTATGTGATTTTAATGTATTCAATTATAATTTACAAATTCATATTTATCAATTTCAACTATTAATATTTACTTAAACTAGAAAGATTATTGTAGTTTCTATTTTTTAATTTAATTAGGTAACTAATTTTTTCATATTTAATATTTGACATTTAAAAATATTATAAATTTTCTTATTAAAAAAAAAATTTGATAAATGAGTGATGATAACTATTGTATAATATAAAATAACTTAGTATTCAAATGAATAAACATAACATAGTGGAATGTACACATTAAGTTGTTTAAAAGGTCATGGGTTCAAAACTTAGTGGGCTCACATTTTTCCAATTTTTTCTAATATTTGAACCGGCCGGTTACCCTAAAACCGACGGTTCAGCGGTTTTATCCGGTTTTGACCGGTCTTGATCGGTTCAAAATGGTTCAAATGTCAATCCGATTTTAGGATCGAACCAAACCCGTCTCAAGTGGCGGTCGACGGTTGGACCGGTCGGACCGGCCGGTCCGGTCCGGTCCAAACAACCATGATCTCTGGCATGCAAGGCTCGGATATGTTGGTTATAAAAGGCTGAAGGCAATGATGAATAAGTCCATGGTGAAGGGACTTCCTTGCCTAGATGTCCGAGAAGATATTGTCTGTGCAGGTTGTCAATTCGGTAAAGCTCTTCAACTACCTTACGAGGAGTCGAAGTTCAGAGCCAAGGCATCATTGGAGCTAGTGCATTCTGATGTATTTGATCGTGTGAAGCAACCATCTATCCGTGGATTTTGCTACATGATTACCTTCATTGACGACTTCTTAAGATATGTCTGGGTGGACTTCATGAAGGAGAAATTCAAAGCATTATCGAAGTTTAAAAAATTTAAAGAAAAGGTCGAGAAGGATCTTGATCGGAGGATCCAATGCTTGTGCACAGACAATGAAGGAGAATATACATTAGAGGAGTTCTATGAATATCTATGGGCATCTCATGTACGTTGTCAACTCACTTGTCCTAACACACCACAACAAAATGGTGTGGCCGAGAGAAAGAATCATCATCTAACAGAGATATGCAGAAGCATGCTGCATGCAAAGAATGTACCTCCACGATTTTGGGTGGAGTGTATGAAGACTGCGACGCATGTCATTAATAGGCTTCCTCAAACAAAGCTTGGATTTGTCTCACCATATGAGAAGTTGTGAAAGACCAAGCCCACGGTGAGTTATTTCCGTGTCTTTGGATGTGTTTGCTATGTCTTCGTTATAGATAATCTTCGTACTAAATTCGATAAGAAGGCAATGCGCTGCATATTTGTTGGATATGATAACCAACGAAAAGGATGGAGATGTTGTGATCCAACAACCGGACGAATTCACATCTCTCGAAATGTGGTGTTCGATGAAGCATCATCCTGGTGGCCTTCAAATGATGCAACGTTGCCCAACACAAGTGATATTGAAGAAAATATTCAAGTTCAAGTCGACGAGCTAACAAGAGAAACACTTCATTCTACTGAGGAACAAAAAGAAAGGGAAGCCTCAAAGAAGAAGTAGAGTCCCTGACAAACTAGAGAACACCAAAGATCTCCTGAAGAAGAAAGGCTAAGTCAGATAGAAGATTCGGTGATCGAAGAAGACTCTCCAACCCTAAGGAGATCAAGCAGGCAACGAAGGCCTAATCCAAAATATGAAAATGCAGCATTAATTGAAGACGTCGGAGAGAAGGAGCCTAACACATTCGAGGAAGCATCCAAGTATAAAAAATGGAGGTCAGCAATGGAAGAAGAAATCCAAGCCCTACATCAGAATGAGACGTGTGATCTAGTTCCAAAGCCAAGCAATGTACAACCTATATCCTGCAAATGGGTCTACAAGCTAAAGAGAAAGCCCGACGGATCCGTTGAAAGGTACAAGGCTAGTCTTGTAGCTCGACGATTCTCTCAGAAATATGACTTCGATTATGAAGAAATATTCAGTCCAGTAGCAAAGATCACCACGATACATATCTTATTGGCATTAGCTGCAAGCAAATCATGGAAGTTATGAAAAATGGATGTCAAGAATGCATTCTTGCATGGAGAGTTAGATCATGACATCTATATGGAGCAACCTCAAGAATTCGAGTCTATTAATAACCCAAGTTATGTATGTAAATTGAAGAAGACATTATATGGGCTTAAGCAAGCACCAAGGGCATGGTTCGGAAAGATCGTAGAGTTCTTGAAGCAATGTGGCTACTCTATGGCGCCGGTCGAATCCAATCTATTAGTAAAGGCTCAAGAAGGCAAATTAGCAATCGTGCTAATTTATGTTGACGACTTAATTATTACAGGAGATCGTGATAAAAAGATCTATAAAGTTTGAGACAATCTCTCTACACGCTTTCAAATGAAGGACCTTGGTGAGTTAAAACACTTCCTTGCCTTGAAGTCGATTCAACAAAAGAAGGGCTATTCTTATGTCAACATAAGTATGCTTAAGATTTACTCAAAAAATTCGGAATGCTTGATTGCAAGCCTATCTGAACACCGATGGAGGTAAATGTAAAGTTATGTTCTACCAAGGATAAAGAATTAAGAGATGTAACAATGTATAGACAATTAGTGGGAAGTTTGATATATCTCACGCTGACACATCCTGATATCACACATGCTGTTGGAGTTATTAGCAGATTCATGCAAGAGCCGAAAAAGCCTCATCTTGAAGCAGTTCTATGAATATTAAGATATATTAAGGGTACAAGTGACTATGGAATATTCTATAAAAAAGAATATATCATATACCTTGAGTGGCTTCTGTGATGCTGACTATGCTGGAGATGTTGATACTCGACGTTCTGCTACCGGCTATATATTCAATCTCGGATCTGGAGCAATATCATGGTGCAATAAAAGATAGCCTACTATATCTTTATCAAGTACAAAGCTGAATATAGAGCAGGCACGATGGCAGCTCAAGAGTGCACATGGCTAGCACAATTACTAAAGGATTTATATCAGTTAGTTGGCTCAACAATAGAATTATACTCTGATAATCAATCCGCGAGAAGGTATTTCATGCACGAACAAAACATGTCGAAGTTCACTACCATTTTCTCCGAGAGAAGATATTACAAGGAGATATCAAATTAATATATGTAAGGACACACGATCAAGTTGCATATGTACTTACTAAAGGATTAAACAACGTCAAGTTTAAAAAGTTTCGAAGACAACTTGGCATAACATCAAGAACAATCATAAAAGGAAAGAAAAATGTCGTTGCTGAAGGAGAGTGTTGAAATCAACGCCGACATACTTGGGAGCATCTAACAATAATATCTAGAATATTACTTATCTAGAAGATTACATATAATATAATAATATGTGGATATTATTTCTTGAAAGCACCGACATGGTTGCCTATAAATAGGCATGGGAAGCCATGCTCTCGTGCATCAAGTGAGAAGTGTAATGTGAGGTTGAGTGAGTGAGTGACATTTTGAGGTATCTTTTGGTATGTGAAATACGTAAGAGTGTGGTGAGTGTAGTACTAGTGTGGTGTAGTGTGTACTTACATGTGATGTGAGGTAGCTGTCCATCAGTGTAGAGTGTTGTGAGTTGTCCATAGAGTTGTATTTGTAATCAAGTTTTTTAAGATATTTGTACACACAATTATATATATTATAAATATCATTTGCCTGTTGATTTTGATCTAATCAAAATCTTCTGCATCCCCCTTATCATATCATTGCCACTATGTGGGATTATTACGTTGGTGTTAGCTGCAGATTCGGCTTTTGGCTGAGAACATGTGATAAAGTTCCTTTATATATATATATATATATATATATATATATATATATATATAATATGATAAATATTTCTTACTTCTCTTGGAACAATTCTAAAGAACAGCTACCGATCATTGATTCCCTTGAAAGCCTATAGAAAGTAGTAGTAGTAGTATAAGATGGCTGCCACTTTGCAAGCTTAGTCCAAAGTGAGTCAGAGGGAGATGGTGTTGATATCAGTGAGCTGAGTTATTTTCTGTTTTCTTTGTAGATTGATGTGGTTGTTGTTGTTGTAGTACTAGCCATGACGTGAATCCTGTGCCATTGTTGCCTTCTTATCTGCTCTAGTGGGTACAAATGTTGCTGATGCTACAGCTCATGCAGCCATTGTTTGGTGGTGAATCCTGTGCGGCGGAACACAATCCCGGTGGTGCAGTCAATTGTTTTGGCGGAGGGGGCTCGAAGTGATACTCGAGGTCGCTGCACCTGGCGTAGAGTCCAATGGCGCAGAGGTAACCCCCATTGGAGCGTCCATGGAAGCCCCCGAACTCGAGCTTCGGTTGCAGGTTGAAGCAGAATCGGGTGCCTTCTTCTCGGCCGAATGGTCCGTAGCTGGTCCGGTTGGTCGCGAACGTGAGGCATCTGATGATGACGGCACCTCTGTGGTCGATGGGGCTGTAACGCCCACTGACGCTTGTGATGTTCTCCCACGGCTCTAAGCTAAACTGTGAACATGTATATATAGCTTGAAGGGTGAACTTCTAGGAAATGAGAGAGAGAGAGAGAGAGCTGACGCTGTCGAAGTGATCACCATCCCCGCCGTGCCTGTGTGCGAGCGCCAAAGTTCCGTTCAGATGGTAGAGCACTTGGAGAGAGTTGATGGCCTCCCCATGGGCTATTAGGATCTGCCTGACGCTCCCGTAACCCGACTCGTTCCACTCCACATTCCGGCCGGTGAGATCCCCTCGCGGTCCCACCTTGACGACAAACTCCTGATTCGCAATCGAGCTCTATTTGAACAAGGAAGAAGAAGAAAAAAAGGTCAAGCATCGTAAAGGAAGAAAACGAGTGATCTCCTATGTTTATTTTGATATACCATTGAGGATTCTAGCTACTCGTCAAGTAAGAATCTGGAGAAAGAATGAAAGTTGGCAAATGCTATTTTTTCTCTGAGATTTCGATGTTGCGTTCTGGCACACAGCATGACAATTGTTATATATGTATATCCCCATGCCTCGTCAAAAGATACCGTGCTTTACTTGTAAGTAGCAATGTGAGAAGAATATACCACACTTTGCTTCTAAGTTAGTCCCGATTGTCATGGACCGAGGGACTGAGGGGATTGGTGTCAAAATCTATATTTGTTCCTCTTTTATGAATGAAGAAGCATAATGGAACAAGTAAATAAATAAAAGGTATATATGCTACAAGAAGAATTTAGATCAAGCGGATGAGCATGGAGAATTCAGAAGACAAAAATAACAATTTGCATGGATAATATTTCTATACTTGTCACGACAACTACTACACATACCCACAGCATATTCTTAATTTGATAAGAGGGGAACCATCTTCAACAATTTCTACCAGTGTCAGTATCCCTCCATCAAATTCTGAAATTGAGGTCCTGCCTTGTTCAGATTTTGAGAGTATCTCAAGAAGACCAGTCGCTTTTTCAGCAAACTTGGAATAACGCTTGCCATCCTTTAAAAGTGTAACAAGAGGTTTAACTGCTTCTGTAGAAAGATCGGAGTTCAGATGTCTAATCATGATGACTGTTTTCCCACTAAACGTTCAAGAATTGACGTCACGATGCTTACATTTGGCTTCTTTTATCATATTACATAGAGTTATATATAAACTTGTGGCATCTTCCCGAACATATTAGGACAATCTTAAATTATATATATGGATCTACATCATTTCATCTCCGTTCATTATACACTAAGCGCCGAGATGATTATCCGCGTGATTGATAATTTCGTACCTGATTGTCATATTCTACATGCCTTATAAAAAAATATTAACTAACTCCACTAGAATAAAAAATAACACAATTTCATAATTTTCAATCATCGTAAGAAGATTTTAAAATACATTAATAAGCCTTGTGCCTGTTAATGCGTCAGTAAAAAAATGGCTTAATAAGTATCTCATACTAATATGTATTCATCAATCATATCTTCTTCACATTGTCAAGACATACTAGACATCAATATGTTTTCCCTTAATGGTCTATCCTTTTTATCAAGCAATAGTGACATACTTATTACAACAAAAAGCATATGTCGACCATTATCACATGATTATTATTACATGTATAACTCAATATTTATGTCACGTAAGTCCCAATTATATACATAAATAAATAACTCATAATATCATGCACAATATTGCATAAATTTGCATCATATAAAATTATGCAAATCATGTCATGCGTAATAAAAAAACATACATGCACATATTTCTTTTCAAAAAGAATTTTAATTTAGCATAATTGGTGTGCATATTTCACATGAAACTTTAAATAAATGTGACAAAAATATTTTGTGCATAACTTAATATAAATATGTGAATTAATTACTCACAAATTCACATAACACATATTATGCCTAATATGTAATATAATTTCATATATGCACATGTTCTTTCATAAAGAAAATAAATTCTTTTTATATAGTTCAATTCACATAATGAATTATAATGTGAAGATTTCTATTATCATGTCAATTTACGTAAGTGTCATGCCTGAAAACACTTTAAGTAAAAATAATATAATTATGTGAATGAATATCTAATTCATATGAAAACTTAATCTAAGTGTGACATGCTACACTTAAAAAGTTTCACGTAATAACATATATGAATGAATTTTACTTTAAATTCATAATCATATATAATATATGACAAAATAACATGATAATTTCATGTACTAATAAATATGCGTAATGCTAGTGATATGCATAAAACAAATGTCATACAATTTTCAGAAAAAATATTCTTAAATTTTTTCTTATTTACATTACATGTTGATTTTTCAAAAACAAAGTTCACTTCCATATTTTAGTCCAATTTTTCAAAAACAAAATTCACTTTAAAAAATAGAGGAACTCCGATGCCGAAAATTGGAATTTTAGTCCAATTTTCTAACTAATCTAGACATGCTTTCGACATAAAACAAAGAAGAATCTATTCTTGGATATACAGAGAATAATAACCATGCTTTAGTCTTTCGAATTCTTAATTAATCTATCATGAAATCACATCCAAAAGTGAACCCAGAATTTTTATATACCTTGTTCAGGCAAAACTACTACCTGAACAACCTATTTTTAACATGATTTTCTAGACAATAGAGAGGCTCCTGATGATAAGTCTAGAGACCTTTGACAAAGAGTTGACCGGAGAGTAGATGACTGGCTGGAGTACTCACGCACGCGCACTGGGAAGGGAGAAACAGGGCTCAAAGTATAAAGAAAAATATGTTTTCCAGCAAAAAATAGGTTGAAGATTAAATTGTGGTCTATTTATAGAAGAAAGACTTTGATTCTTATTGGGCTAATAATTAATCCGAAATTTAATGATTTATCTTCCCCAACTCTAACTCTGATCCTTATCCATAAACTTTATTAAGAATCTATTTTAAATACTTTATCTTTTCCTTTCTTTTCTTCTTCTCAAAGTCTTATCTATACGCAAACTCCATCTTAAACTTATGAACTTTTATCTTTTCTTTTTAAACTGACTTTTCAAAATTAAATAAAGTAAGTAAATATTTTTATTTATCTAATATTTAATTTGAGAAAATCTCGGGGTGTTACACTAAATATGTGTATTAAATGTTCTGAAAATTTCAGAAAATTACTCGCAATTCTCAAACTCAATAATGTAATGCCCGAGATTTAATTGGAGGAAAAGAAAAGGAAGATAAAATAAATAGGGAAAAAGATAAAAAATCTAAAATCAGATTTTAAGAGGAGTTGGTTTCCAACCAAACTCAAACTTCTCCCCTATAAATAAGAGGCCACACCAAACGAAAATCCCCTTTTCTTTTCCTCATGAAGTCGGCCCTAATTTCTCCTCGTACGTGCGCTCTTTTCATTCTTTCTTGTCCCTGACGGCCGCCGCCATACAAGAGTTCAACCAAAGGACTCGGACGACGCTGGACGTGCACCTGAACCGAGAGGAGCGGGCAGAGGAAGAGGAAGATGAAGACAGAGTAATAGTTTCTTGGACATAAACTAAAAGGTATGGAACTAGGATAGATTCATGATAGAATCATGATTTTAGACTTGAAGCGTGTTCTAGGTAGTTCTTGGTTAATGTTTGATGTTCTATGATGTTAAATTGTGCCGACCATCGTCAGAAAAGATCAACGGAATGCGAACTGCGCGTCCGCGCAGTTTCTACGCAAGACGAACCCGGCCCGGCTTCACCCGAACCCGGCCCGGGCAGGTCCTCCGTTGGACCAAGTTCGGAGGAACTCAGCCTGGATCCGCCATTGTCGACGCTCGCCGAGCTCTGCAATTGGACGAACCCGGACCGAGTTCTGCGTACCCAAAATTGGTCGGGCGTGATAGCCGTCCCGACTCGACGATGAACCGACCCGACCCGGGTGTAATCCGATCCTAGCCCGGGCTCTACTCTGATTTTTCGAAGATGATGACCTTAAACTCGGCCCGAGTTTTCCCCTACTCGGCCCGGGTTTCGACCTTGATTAAATCAAATCTATGATGTTTGGATCCCTAATTATGTTCCTATTTCAAATCTTAATGATGATGATTATTACACTTGTGCCCTAATTTACTCTCCATGATCATGTCTTTTATCCTGATTTAAAGTTTTTATCAAAATGTGTTTTGTTTAATTAAAAGATGCAAGATAAAATACGTAAAACGTTAAATGGAGAGCTCTTTTATGATGGACTGGTGACGACCAAGTTATGAGCTGACTATTGTCAATTATGGGTTGGCTCTGCCAGTTATGATGGCGATGATGGATGGGTTGAGACAGGCCTCCCCGTGAGTTGAAATATACTCCAAATAAGTCAAAGATGAAAACTAAGATGATGAAGAAGATGAACATATATAAATAAAGAATCTTTCTTATGATGTCAGGCTTTTGCCTTAATTATGATGACTCTTTATGATTTTATTCATATGTCCTTTTATATGATTTCATTTCCATATTATGATCACGATTCACTTTCCTATCAGATGATGATGCTATCTTATGATTATGATTCATGCCTAGTATCATGATCCTATTATGATATTTATCTTACTTCCATACTGAGTTATAAAACTCATAGGGAGGTTCTCTCCTGCATGTTTTTAAATGCAGGCCAAGGTCTCAATGATGATGGCGGCCAACGGTGACAGATCAAGCTCGTAGGTGGCTACACATGGTTATCGAGTCCTTTAAATGATTGATGATTTTTTTGTCTTTCTTTTTATTACTTGATGTATTAGCTTTCCTTTGAACTCCTATGAAGTCAGTTATCAAACTTCCGCATTTCAAGATGTTACTATCTTTATTCTTAATGATGATTTAATTATTCTGCATTTTTCTTACTGAGTTGACCAGTCAAAGTCTTCTTTTTGGTCAACATGATGTACATATAAGGATGGCCGTAGTGTCTCCGAACCGTATTCTGCCACGTGGTCGGGTGCGATTTGGGGGCGTTACAAATAATGCGCATAAATTAGAAATAATAACACATATGAAATGTATCTTAAGAAAAATGCATACATTTATGTCAAACATATATCACACATTTATTCAGAATTTTTTTCGAAAAGTTTTTGAGTCGAAAAATGTCAAACATATATCACATATATTTTTATATGATTTTTATATATATCTCATTTGTGTATATTTTTCTATAGATTTATGTCAAAGAAAAAAAAATTGCTTTAAACAACAAATAAAACAACGTCCAACACATTATCGCAAGTGGTTAATTATGTTTGTATCCACCGAGTCGTCATGAGAGAAAAGAACGCTTAATAATTGCATGGTTTAAGAAATTCCAGATATTACACCAACTCACATGATAGTTATCGACAATTATCGACCCATTTCACATGACAATGGAAAGACGAAAGGTCGAAACAGAAACAATTTTCTTTTTATTCCAAACATCTTTAACGTGAAAAGCTCTTTGGCTTTAAGAAATTGGTATAAATATAAGACTTTTTTACGTTATTTTGAACTCATTATCGGAAACTCGATCACGATAAAAAAGAACACTCGTTCACAAACCATATACCTCATCCAGCCATGCGGCGGTCATTGTCGGACAGCACTTACAAATGGATTTCACGTGCCTTCGGCTACACGGCTCTCGGGAAGGATATACTTCGAAAGAAGAGCACCAGCTTGATCTTTTATAGTGTGCATACATGTGTGTTTCCATAATCACATTCATGTGCAGTTGGCATAACTGCAGGTACACAGTTTGCACAACTCTATTTGGCCCGTAAGGCCATTAACTTCCAACAAAAGGAATTCATGATAAGATTCTGCACTTCGAGGATTTAGAGCTAGTGTCGGAGAAAGAGAGATTGCAGTTACAATACATGAGGGATCTACTGTTTACTGATCAGTTGAGTGTTAAACAGCACAAGATTCAGTTAGCTTCGAAAACGAATGCAGTGGGAGCTATTCAGGCCAATTTAAGTGTTTGATTTATGAAGTTATGTAGCAGTGTGAAGAGTGGAAATTGAAATGAGAGTCTCCCCCTTATCATATCATTGCCACTATGTTGGTCGTCTAATAAGGGATTATTATGTTGGTGTTTGCTGCAGATTCGGCTTTTGGCTGAGAACGTGTGATAAAGTTCCTTTATATATATATATATATATATATATGATAAATGTTTCTTACTTCTCTTGGAACAATTCTAAAGAACAGCTACCGATCATTGATTCCCTTGAAAGGCTATAGAAAGTATAAGATGGCTGCCACTTCGCAAGCTTAGTCCAAAGTGAGTCAGAGAGAGATGGTGTTGATATAAGTGAGCTGAGTTATTTTCTGTTTTCTTTGTAGATTGATGTGGTTGTTGTTGTAGTAGTACTAGCCATGACGTGAATCCTGTGCCATTGTTGCCTTCTTATCTGCTCTAGTGGGTACAAATGTTGCGGATGCTACAGCTCATGCAGCCATTGTTTGGTGGTGAATCCTGTGCGGCGGAACACAATCCCGGTGGTGCAGTCAATTGTTTCGGCGGAGGGGGCTCGAAGTGATACTCGAGGTCGCTGCACCTGGCGTAGAGTCCAATGGCGCAGAGGTAACCCCCATTGGAGCGTCCATGGAAGCCCCCGAACTCGAGCTTCGGTTGCAAGTTGAAGCAGAATCGGGTGCCTTCTTCTCGGCCGAATGGTCCGTAGCTGGTCCGGTTGGTCACGAACGTGAGGGATCTGATGATGACGGCACCTCTGTTGTCGATGGGGCTGTAACGCCCACTGACGCATGTGATGTTCTCCCACGGCTCTAAGCTAAACTGTGAACATGTATATATATAAATAGCTTGAAGTGTGAGCTTCTAGGAAATGAGAGAGAGAGAGAGAGAGAGAGAGAGAGAGAGAGAGAGAGAGAGAGAGAGAGAGAGAGAGAGAGAGAGAGAGAGAGAGAGAGCTGACGCTGTCGAAGTGATCACCATCCCCGCCGTGCCTGTGTGCGAGCGCCAAAGTTCCGTTCAGATCGTAGAGCACTTGGAGAGAGTTGATGGCCTCCCCATGGGCTATTAGGATCTGCCTGACGCTCCCGTAACCCAACTCGTTCCACTCCACATTCCGGCCGGTGAGATCCCCTCGCGGTCCCACCTTGACGACAAACTCCTGATTCGCAATCGAGCTCTATTTGAACAAGGAAGAAGAAGAAAAAAAGGTCAAGCATCGTAAAGGAAGAAAACGAGTGATCTCCTATGTTTATTTTGATATACCATTGAGGATTCTAGCTACTCGTCAAGTAAGAATCTGGAGAAAGAATGAAAGTTGACAAATGCTATTTTTTCTCTGAGATTTCGATGTTGCGTTCTGGCACACAGCATGACAATTGTTATATATGTATATCCCCATGCATCGTCAAAAGATACCTTGCTTTACTTGTAAGTAGCAATGTGAGAAGAATATACCACACTTTGCTTCTAAGTTAGTCTCGATTGTCATGGACCGAGGGGACTGAGGGGATTGGTGTCAAAATCTATATTTGTTCCTCTTTTATGAATGAAGAAGCATAATGGAACAAGTAAATAAATAAAAGGTATATATGCTACAAGAAGAATTTAGATCAAGCGGATGAGCATGGAGAATTCAGAAGACAAAAATAACAATTTGCATGGATAATATTTCTATACTTGTCACGACAACTACTACACATACCGACAGCATATTCTTAATTTGCTAAGAGGGGAACCATCTTCAACAGTTTCTACCAGTGTCAGTATCCCTCCATCAAATTCTGAAATTGAGGTCCTGCCTTGTTCAGGTTTTGATAATATCTCAAGAAGACCAGTCGCTTTTTCAGCAAACTTGGAATAACGCTTGCCATCCTTTAAAAGTGTAAGAAGAGGTTTAACTACTTCTGTAAACAAATTGGAGTCCAGGTGTCTAATCATGGTGACTGTTTTCCCACTAATCGTTCAAGAATTGGCATCACGATGTCTAACATTTGGCTTATCATATTACATAGAGTTATATATAAGTGGTTTAACTGCTTCTGCAGAAAGTTCAAAGCCAGAACTGTCCTTGCAAGAAGAAGGATTGTACAATGCTGTGACAGCAACAACCTTTCCTTGCATATTTCCAGAACTGAGGATCTGAACGAGAAGAGGCACAACTCCTGATGAAATCAATGTTGGTTTATTAGGTGTTGATGCAGAAAGCGTCAGCACTGCTGCAGTGGCCAACTCCCTTAAGCCATTTCTCTCATATTTCAGTAGTTCAATGAGATGGGGCACATCACCACTCTTGATTATCTATCTTATTCTTGTTCCTGAAATAGACAAAAATGAAGAAAGACACTCTAAGGGCAACAAACATATTTTTTACATAATAGAAAATGAATGAGTAACAAAGAATGTTTAGCTCTCACCAATACGGAAACTCAGTAAATTGAACTAACAAGAAAGTCAAAATAAACTGCTAAGAAAGGAGTGCATGATTCGGGAATGGTATGGCATGATGCACACGATATTTAAAAACAATAATGAGTAAACATGTTTTTTTTTTCACGGACAAAATAGAAATCTCCAGAGAAAATCAAGGCAGTGAAAGGAATTCATTTATAAAACTAGAGCCAAAATTCATTGATCTAGTTGCAACAGCCAAAGTTCGGCAATTAATTGACTAACTCTTTGGAAGAGCATCAACTAGTACATATATCTAAACAAGCAAGAAGTAACTTTACGACAACTGCTACTTTGTGAAAAATGCAGCAAGTCTACCAGAACAATAAATTTAATTAACTTTCCTGAAGGATGCACGTGCGAACTTTCCACCACCATGGGCTGTAACGCTTCGAGATTTGACCCCGCCACATGACGAAATATCTTCTCGTACGTTATTTTCTTTGATTGTTCTTTGACTCTTTCGATGGTCAAGAAGAGCGACACGTAAACGAAAGTCTTAATCATAAAATATTACAACCGATGAATTTAAGAAATGCGAAAGCTGAAATAGATGAAATAATGATTATATTATATGCGACATATAAATGTCCATGTACACTACATGCGCATACATATGTCCCAAATACATCTCTATCAATAGAGAGAAAAAGATTCCATCAAAACTCTATAATAATCATGTGCACACAGCATCTGAGTTGTAGTCATCGCACACACATCAATCAAGCACGCATCCCTATCATGTACATGTGGAAGCATAAAACTAAGTGTGAGTTCATATGTGTCATAATGTAATCCGATAGAAAATGCATGAAGCAAGCATATATATCAAATATAAGAGTGAATTATCATGAAGAATCAATAAATATATCATGTTTCATGTCTTTTCATTTTATTTGATTTCCATATTCATATTCTTATTCATTATTTATGTTCATAAGGACAAAGTCCTTCCATTCATGTTTAGCCTTTCATCTTATTTATGATTCAAAGAGCTCGTCACTTTTAGGGAATACCATTGCAAGCATACAAGTGTATAATTACCTAGGCCATGATGGGCCAATAGGGGATCTTGGTGCCACTGTCAACGCTCCGTCGGGCAAGATGACCTCGTGCCTTATCTATAGAGAGAAATTTTCATCTAGATAGGCAAACGGTAACTCTCCTTTTATTTTTATTAATCCCGAGCTTCTCTTTCGATCACTTAGATCAATCAAGATTGTAAGGAGCAAGGTTGTCAGCATCATCTTTTAGGTTCATGTCAGTCGGTGTTAATCAGGTGGACAGATGCTTATCAAATCAAATGGTTTATATTATAGTGGTATTTTTTCTATCCATTTATCGGATGTTCAAAAGTTGACTGGTCGTCCAATTGAGGTTCATTCAGCGGTCGTCCGAAAAAAGAGCAGACACCATTTTGTCTATGTTTATCGGTCGACCAAAAAAGTGCGATCATCTGTTCTGAGTTCATTTGTCGACCATTCCAAGACCATATACAATCTGTCGATCGAGAGAGGTTCGGTCATCCATTAAGACATGAGGAAGTTATCGGACTTCCGATAAGAAGTTTTGGTCATCCGAAACTTGATCGGTAGTCCGCTAATCTAGGCAAATCCAATGAAGATTTATGGATTGTGATTGGAGAGAAAAAGGTCTCTTATCCATCAAAATATACAATATGGGTTCAAGCGAGAAAACTCCAAGCGCCCTAGCGCGTGGAGGCTTTCGAGCCTCCGCTTGCTTTCTCATGGTTTAAGGTTCAGCAGCAGCTTGCTTTCTCTTGGTTTAAGGTTCAGCAACCCACGATTCTCTATGAGGAGTGTTCCAGGAGTAGCCTGCTTCTATTTGATCACGCTGTAAACAACTTTGTCTTCCTCAGTCGATTGGATTTCCATCGACTATAGAACTCTTCCACCATGATAATCTAGATTGGCCGCCCGAAAAGATTTTGACCGACTGAGTTATTATCGTCATCATTTTCGAGTCTCGATATTTTCCAATTCGATTGTTCGAAAAAGTTCCGAACTTCCGTTCTGGTTCATATCGATCATCCGATCGTACTTCGGGCATCCGGTATAGATGTCTCTCTACTCTTGCTGAGCTGAATCGGACGCTCGAAAGATTTTCGATCGTCCGCTTCAGTTCGACAGTGTCGTAGGTCATTGCGGATCCTTAAGTTTTCAATCAACTTTTCTTACGCAATGAGAAGATCTAACTATATACTACATTATTCCTACTAACATGGTCGATACATAAGTAAAGATTTCCACAGGATCAAATCTATTTTATCATATGAATTTTAGATCCAATAAATCTTACTCTACGACATTATTTTATCAACAACATTCTACTTATCCTTTTCTATCCGGATTTAAATCCGTAATATCCGAGTCATTTCATGGCAATTTATATCTCTTGGATCGGTCAAGCAACATTCAAGCATGGAGCTATAATACGGTAATCATCATTCATGTAAATCAAATCATAGAGCTAATCTGAACTACCATTTTTCAAACATGATAGATTGTAAATTCAAAATAAAACCTTAGGGCATGCATACTACCCTCATAAAGCATGATCCTTAAATGCAAAGTTTGTCTAAAATGACCCCATGACCCAAATCTTGAAAACACACATGTTTTTGCTAATTTTCGGTTGGATCTTCATTGGTTTATGTTGTGGCCGCATCCTCCTCTTCCTCCTACGTCCTCCTCTCAATTCTCATATGTAGATGTTCCTTCAAAACCTTCTGGCCGCAATGAAAAGGAAGAAGAACACAGAACGAGAAGAATGAAAATGAGATAGAAGAGTGATAGGATAATAATGGATGGGCCGGGAGTTTTAGAATGGGTGAAGTTATTCGGCCATTTACTTCTTGAGATTGTGAGTGGGGAGGTTACAAATCTTGGGGGTGTAATGGTGGTGTAATGAGGAGAGAGGAAGATCAAAACTGAGATCCTCTCACTTGTTGCACTTCTGGACGTTTGAAAGTGTTTTGGTTGTTCAGTAGTGTGTTGGTTGAGTTGCCATCATCATCTCGATAACGAGCATTCGATAGGTGTTCGATCGCCTGATAGTCCGACATCAGCAATATTTTACAGTTTTGAATTATATGGATTTTCGGTGTGTTACATGGGTATTAATTAGTACAATGACAAAGAAATCATGGGTAATAAATGCTATCAATATAATTCTTTAAAGCAATTAATGTTATTTAATTTTCCTAGGTTCTCAGTAATTTTGTGCACAAAAGATCGAGCTCGTTCCATCATGATATGCAGACAATGTTCAATTTATAAATTATGATAACTTTATTTGTTGTGTAACTGAGTATCCAATAGAAGTGCCTCTATGATCTCATTGGAAATTATGATAACTTAATTTGTTGTAGTTTGTTTGTGTGCAATGTACCCACTTTGATCAATTGCTTTCATGGTAGCCATATACAACCAACTTTCATGTAGTTCATGATAATATGGCTTTATTTGAGAAAGTATGCGTGAAATTTCTATAGAAGAATTTCCTATCGTAATATATTTTACTCCTCAGTATAGTGTATTGCTCCATTCTTGTCGTAATACACTTAATACTTCATTTCAGGTTGCCTTCTTATCTGCTCTAGTGGGTACAAATGTTGTTGATTCTAAAGCTCATGCTGCCATTAGAGCTTTGCATAAAGTGACTAGCGATGGCATTCCCGGTGGCGTTGCAATTAACAAAGCAGTGGAAGAAGGTACAACAATTGTAGCCATAAAGTATTCATATTTTTTTAGATACAATTTTACCCTTTGAGCGCCTTACTAAAGTAGTAACACTAACTCATTACCTTGAAATATAGTCAAGAGTGTAAGGACAATCTCAAAAACTCACACTTTGATGAAAAATTATAAAGTATTCATCAAGTTTTAGTGTCGACTTAGCATATTAGGTTCATAATCAAGTACTGCAATTGAGATTCCTACTGCAGAAACGTATGTCGTAAACTCATAACACTGCACAGATGAAGTCCAGATGTCTACTCATGATGCCTCTCCTCCCACTGGCTCGCTCTTGCACGTGCCGAGTACCACGGGCCACAGGCCTGTGCGCTCGCGCGTTCCCCGCAGCGGCAGCGGGCCATCGGCCCACGCGAGCAAGTATAGCAAGGTAGCAACTTTTTTTTATTTAACAGATCGTGTATCTGTGCATGACTATTGCGGTGCGTCACTAAAAAATGTGGCCTTTCTATGCATGGCTATTAGGTGTCTACGTTACGAACACATGCACATGAGGTTAGATTTCCACTTCAAACAAAAAATTTGCTGCCATTCATGCAAGGTCTCTCGTTTGAAATTGAGTTGAGATAACATTGCACAAAGAAAAAAATGCTTTAAACAACAAATAAAACAACGTCCAAACATTGTCGCAAGTGGCCAGCCATGCACTGTTACGTTTGTATGCACCGAGTCATCGTGAGAGAAAAGAACGTGCCTCGGCACTTCGGCGAACAATCGTAATAATAGTAAAAGAAATTCCAGATATTACAGCAACTCGTACACATGCAATAATGGTAAAAGAGAATACATGCAAACGGTCATCGATTTATCGGCCCATTTCACATGACAATGGAAAGACGAAAGGTCGACACAAAAACAATTTTCTTTTATTCCAAACATCTTAACGAGAAAAACTTATTGACTTTAAGAAATTGGTATAAAGAAATAGAGGTATTATCAGTACCTGTCAACGGAACAATGAATCATCGAAGATATTTTTATATTGTTTCAGTTTCATTGTCGGGAACTCGATCACGAGAAAGAAGAATAGTTGTTCACGATTCATATACCTTATCGGAATCTGACAACCATGCGGCGGTCATTGTCGGACAACACTTGCAAATGGATTTCACGTGCCTTCGACCACACATGTCTTTCGGGAAGGATTTAATCCGAAAGACGAGCACCGGTTTGATCTTTTATAATGTGCATACGTGTGTGTTTCCATAACCACATTCATGTGCAGTTGGCATAACTGTAGGTACGCAGTTTGCACAACTCCATTTGACTCATAAGGGCATTAACTTCCAACAAAAGGAATTCAGGATAAGATTCTGGACTGCGAGGAGCTAGTGTTGGAGAAAGAGAGATTGCAGTTACAATACATGAGGGATCTACTGTTTACTGATCAGTTGAGTGTTAAACAACACAAGATTCAGTTAGCTTCCAAAACGAATGCAGTGGGAGCTATTCAGGCCAATTTAAGTGTTTGATTTATGAAGTTATGTAGCAGTGTGAAGAGTGGAAGTTGAAATGAGAGTCTCCCCCTTATCATATCAATGCCACTATGTTGGTCGTCTAATAAGGGATTATTATGTTGGTGTTTGCTGCAGATTCGGCATTTGGCTGAGAACATGTGATAAAGTTCCTTTATATATATATATATGTATATATATATATATATATATAAAATATGTTAAATGTTTCTTACTTCTCTTGGAACAATTCTAAAGAACAGCTACCGATCATTTATTCCCTTGAAAACCTATTGAAAGTAGTAGTATAAGATGGCTGCCACTTTGCAAGCTTAGTCCAAAGTGTTGATATCAGTGAGCCGAGGTATTTTCTGTTTTCATTATATATTAGTCCAAAGTGTTGATATCACTTTGCAAGCTTATTCGTGGCATCTTCTCGAACATATTAGGACAATCTTAAATTATATATATGGATCTACATCATTTCATCTCCATTCGTTATACACTAAGCGCCGAGATGATTATCCGCGTGATTGATAATTTCATACCTGATTGTCATATTCTACATGCCTTATAAAAAAGTATTAACTTACTCCTCCAGAATAAAAAATAACACAATTTCATAATTTTCAATCATCGTAAGAAGATTTTAAAATACATTAATAAGCCTTGTGCCTGTTAATGCGTCAGTAAAAAAATGGCTTAATAAATATCTCATACTAATATGTATTCATCAATCATATCTTCTTCACATTGTCAAGACATACTAGACATCAATATGTTTTCCCTTAATGGTATATCCTTTTTATCAAGCAATAGTGACGTACTTATTACAACAAAAAACATATGTCGACCATTATCACATGATTATTATTACATGTATAACTCAATATTTATGTCACGTAAGTCCCAATTATATACATAAATAAATAACTCATAATATCATGCACAATATTGCATAAATTTTCATCATATAAAATTATGCAAATCATGTCATGCGTAATAAAAAACATACATGCACATATTTCTTTTCAAAAAGAATTTTAATTTAGCATAATTGGTGTGCATATTTCACATGAAACTTTAAATAAATGTGACAAAAATATTTTGTGCATAACTTAATATAACTATGTGAATTAATTACTCACAAATTCACATAACACATATTATGCCTAATATGTAATATAATTTCATATATGCACATGTTCTTTCATAAAGAAAATAAATTCTTTTTATATAGTTCAATTCACATAATGAATTATAATGTGAAGATTTCTATTATCATGTCAATTTACGTAAATGTCATGCCTGAAAACACTTTAAGTAAAAATAATATAATTATGTGAATGAATATCTAATTCATATGAAAACTTAATTTAAGTGTGACATGCTACACTTAAAAAGTTTCACGTAATAACATATATGAATGAATTTTACTATAAATTCATAATCATATATAATATATGACAAAATAACATGACAATTTCATGTACTAATAAATATGCGTAATGCTAGTGATATGCATAAAACAAATGTCATACAATTTTCAGAAAAATTATTCTAAATTTTTTTCTTATTTACATTACATGTTGATTTTTCAAAAACAAAGTTCACTTCCATATTTTAGTCCAATTTTTCAAAAACAAAATTCACTTTAAAAAACAGAGGAACTCCAATGCCGAAAATTGAAATTTTAGTCCTATTTTCTAACTAATCTAGACATGCTTTGGACATAAAACAAAGAAGAATCTATTCTTGGATATATAGAGAATAATAACCATGCTTTAATCTTTCAAATTCTTAATTAATCTATCATGAAATCACATCCAAAAGTGAACCCAGAATTTTTATATACCTTGTTCTGGCAGAACTACCTGAACAACCTATTTTTAACATGATTTTCTAGACAATAGAGAGGCTCCTGATGATAAGTCTAGAGACCTTTGACAAAGAGTTGACCGGAGAGTAGATGACTGGCTGGAGTACTCACGCACGCGCACTGGGAAGGGAGAAACAGGGCTCAAAGTATAAAGAAAAATATGTTTTCCAGCAAAAAATAGGCTGAAGATTGAATTGTGGTCTATTTATAGAGGAAAGACTTTGATTCTTGTTGGACTAATAATTAATCCGAAATTTAATGCTTTATCTTCCCCAACTCTAACTCTGATACTTATCCATAAACTTTATTAAGAATCTATTTTAAATACTTTATCTTTTCCTTTCTTTTCTTCTTCTCAAAGTCTTATCTATACGCAAACTCCATCTTAAACTTATGAACTTTTATCTTTTCTTTTTAAACTGAATTTTTGAAATTAAATAAAGTAAGTAAATATTTTTATTTATCTAATATTTAATTTGGGAAAATCTCGGGGTGTTACACTAAATATGTGTATTAAATGTTCTGAAAATTTTAGAAAATTACTCGCAATTCTCAAACTCAATAATGTAATGCCCGAGATTTAATTGGAGGAAAAGAAAAGGAAGATAAAATAAATAGGGAAAAAGATAAAAAATCTAAAATCAGATTTTAAGAGGAGTTGGTTTCCAACCAAACTCAAACTTCTCCCCTATAAATAAGAGGCCACACCAAACGAAAATCCCCTTTTCTTTTCCTCATGAAGTCGGCCCTAATTTCTCCTCGTACGTGCGCTCTTTTCATTCTTTCTTGTCCCTGACGGCCGCCGCCATACAAGAGTTCAACCAAAGGACTCGGACGACGCTGGACGTGCACCTGAACCGAGAGGAGCGGGCAGAGGAAGAGGAAGATGAAGACAGAGTAATAGTTTCTTGGACATAAACTAAAAGGTATGGAACTAGGATAGATTCATGATAGAATCATGATTTTAGACTTGAAGCGTGTTCTAGGTAGTTCTTGGTTAATGTTTGATGTTCTATGATGTTAAATTGTGCCGACCATCGTCAGAAAAGATCAACGGAATGCGAACTGCGCGTCCGCGCAGTTTCTACGCAAGACGAACCCGGCCCGGCTTCACCCGAACCCGGCCCGGGCAGGTCCTCCGTTGGACCAAGTTCGGAGGAACTCAGCCTGGATCCGCCATTGTCGACGCTCGCCGAGCTCTGCAATTGGACGAACCCGGACCGAGTTCTGCGTACCCAAAATTGGTCGGGCGTGATAGCCGTCCCGACTCGACGATGAACCGACCCGACCCGGGTGTAATCCGATCCTAGCCCGGGCTCTACTCTGATTTTTCGAAGATGATGACCTTAAACTCGGCCCGAGTTTTCCCCTACTCGGCCCGGGTTTCGACCTTGATTAAATCAAATCTATGATGTTTGGATCCCTAATTATGTTCCTATTTCAAATCTTAATGATGATGATTATTACACTTGTGCCCTAATTTACTCTCCATGATCATGTCTTTTATCCTGATTTAAAGTTTTTATCAAAATGTGTTTTGTTTAATTAAAAGATGCAAGATAAAATACGTAAAACGTTAAATGGAGAGCTCTTTTATGATGGACTGGTGACGACCAAGTTATGAGCTGACTATTGTCAATTATGGGTTGGCTCTGCCAGTTATGATGGCGATGATGGATGGGTTGAGACAGGCCTCCCCGTGAGTTGAAATATACTCCAAATAAGTCAAAGATGAAAACTAAGATGATGAAGAAGATGAACATATATAAATAAAGAATCTTTCTTATGATGTCAGGCTTTTGCCTTAATTATGATGACTCTTTATGATTTTATTCATATGTCCTTTTATATGATTTCATTTCCATATTATGATCACGATTCACTTTCCTATCAGATGATGATGCTATCTTATGATTATGATTCATGCCTAGTATCATGATCCTATTATGATATTTATCTTACTTCCATACTGAGTTATAAAACTCATAGGGAGGTTCTCTCCTGCATGTTTTTAAATGCAGGCCAAGGTCTCAATGATGATGGCGGCCAACGGTGACAGATCAAGCTCGTAGGTGGCTACACATGGTTATCGAGTCCTTTAAATGATTGATGATTTTTTTGTCTTTCTTTTTATTACTTGATGTATTAGCTTTCCTTTGAACTCCTATGAAGTCAGTTATCAAACTTCCGCATTTCAAGATGTTACTATCTTTATTCTTAATGATGATTTAATTATTCTGCATTTTTCTTACTGATGACCAGTCAAAGTCTTCTTTTTTGGTCAACATGATGTACATATAAGGATGGCCGTAGTGTCTCCGAACCGTATTCTGCCACGTGGTCGGGTGCGATTTGGGGGCGTTACAAATAATGCGCATAAATTAGAAATAATAACACATATGAAATGTATCTTAAGAAAAAATGCATACATTTATGTCAAACATATATCACACATTTATCAGAATTTTTTTCGAAAAGTTTTTGAGTCGAAAAATGTCAAACATATATCACATATATTTTTATATGATTTTTATATATATCTCATTTGTGTATATTTTTCTATAGATTTATGTCAAAGAAAAAAAAATTGCTTTAAACAACAAATAAAAACAACGTCCAACACATTATCGCAAGTGGTTAATTATGTTTGTATCCACCGAGTCGTCATGAGGAGAAAAGAACGCTTAATAATTGCATGGTTTAAGAAATTCCAGATATTACACCAACTCACATGATAGTTATCGACAATTATCGACCATTTCACATGACAATGGAAAGACGAAAGGTCGAAACAGAAACAATTTTCTTTTTATTCCAAACATCTTTAACGTGAAAAGCTCTTTGGCTTTAAGAAATTGGTATAAATATAAGACTTTTTTACGTTATTTTGAACTCATTATCGGAAACTCGATCACGATAAAAAAGAACACTCGTTCACAAACCATATACCTCATCCAGCCATGCGGCGGTCATTGTCGGACAGCACTTACAAATGGATTTCACGTGCCTTCGGCTACACGGCTCTCGGGAAGGATATACTTCGAAAGAAGAGCACCAGCTTGATCTTTTAATAGTGTGCATACATGTGTGTTTCCATAATCACATTCATGTGCAGTTGGCATAACTGCAGGTACACAGTTTGCACAACTCTATTTGGCCCGTAAGGCCATTAACTTCCAACAAAAGGAATTCATGATAAGATTCTGCACTTCGAGGATTTAGAGCTAGTGTCGGAGAAAGAGAGATTGCAGTTACAATACATGAGGGATCTACTGTTTACTGATCAGTTGAGTGTTAAACAGCACAAGATTCAGTTAGCTTCGAAAACGAATGCAGTGGGAGCTATTCAGGCCAATTTAAGTGTTTGATTTATGAAGTTATGTAGCAGTGTGAAGAGTGGAAATTGAAATGAGAGTCTCCCCCTTATCATATCATTGCCACTATGTTGGTCGTCTAATAAGGGATTATTATGTTGGTGTTTGCTGCAGATTCGGCTTTTGGCTGAGAACGTGTGATAAAGTTCCTTTATATATATATATATATATATATGATAAATGTTTCTTACTTCTCTTGGAACAATTCTAAAGAACAGCTACCGATCATTGATTCCCTTGAAAGGCTATAGAAAGTATAAGATGGCTGCCACTTCGCAAGCTTAGTCCAAAGTGAGTCAGAGAGAGATGGTGTTGATATAAGTGAGCTGAGTTATTTTCTGTTTTCTTTGTAGATTGATGTGGTTGTTGTTGTAGTAGTACTAGCCATGACGTGAATCCTGTGCCATTGTTGCCTTCTTATCTGCTCTAGTGGGTACAAATGTTGCGGATGCTACAGCTCATGCAGCCATTGTTTGGTGGTGAATCCTGTGCGGCGGAACACAATCCCGGTGGTGCAGTCAATTGTTTCGGCGGAGGGGGCTCGAAGTGATACTCGAGGTCGCTGCACCTGGCGTAGAGTCCAATGGCGCAGAGGTAACCCCCATTGGAGCGTCCATGGAAGCCCCCGAACTCGAGCTTCGGTTGCAAGTTGAAGCAGAATCGGGTGCCTTCTTCTCGGCCGAATGGTCCGTAGCTGGTCCGGTTGGTCACGAACGTGAGGGATCTGATGATGACGGCACCTCTGTTGTCGATGGGGCTGTAACGCCCACTGACGCATGTGATGTTCTCCCACGGCTCTAAGCTAAACTGTGAACATGTATATATATAAATAGCTTGAAGTGTGAGCTTCTAGGAAATGAGAGAGAGAGAGAGAGAGAGAGAGAGAGAGAGAGAGAGAGAGAGAGAGAGAGAGAGAGAGAGAGAGAGAGAGAGAGAGAGAGAGAGAGAGAGAGAGAGAGCTGACGCTGTCGAAGTGATCACCATCCCCGCCGTGCCTGTGTGCGAGCGCCAAAGTTCCGTTCAGATCGTAGAGCACTTGGAGAGAGTTGATGGCCTCCCCATGGGCTATTAGGATCTGCCTGACGCTCCCGTAACCCAACTCGTTCCACTCCACATTCCGGCCGGTGAGATCCCCTCGCGGTCCCACCTTGACGACAAACTCCTGATTCGCAATCGAGCTCTATTTGAACAAGGAAGAAGAAGAAAAAAAGGTCAAGCATCGTAAAGGAAGAAAACGAGTGATCTCCTATGTTTATTTTGATATACCATTGAGGATTCTAGCTACTCGTCAAGTAAGAATCTGGAGAAAGAATGAAAGTTGACAAATGCTATTTTTTCTCTGAGATTTCGATGTTGCGTTCTGGCACACAGCATGACAATTGTTATATATGTATATCCCCATGCATCGTCAAAAGATACCTTGCTTTACTTGTAAGTAGCAATGTGAGAAGAATATACCACACTTTGCTTCTAAGTTAGTCTCGATTGTCATGGACCGAGGGGACTGAGGGGATTGGTGTCAAAATCTATATTTGTTCCTCTTTTATGAATGAAGAAGCATAATGGAACAAGTAAATAAATAAAAGGTATATATGCTACAAGAAGAATTTAGATCAAGCGGATGAGCATGGAGAATTCAGAAGACAAAAATAACAATTTGCATGGATAATATTTCTATACTTGTCACGACAACTACTACACATACCGACAGCATATTCTTAATTTGCTAAGAGGGGAACCATCTTCAACAGTTTCTACCAGTGTCAGTATCCCTCCATCAAATTCTGAAATTGAGGTCCTGCCTTGTTCAGGTTTTGATAATATCTCAAGAAGACCAGTCGCTTTTTCAGCAAACTTGGAATAACGCTTGCCATCCTTTAAAAGTGTAAGAAGAGGTTTAACTACTTCTGTAAACAAATTGGAGTCCAGATGTCTAATCATGGTGACTGTTTTCCCACTAATCGTTCAAGAATTGGCATCACGATGTCTAACATTTGGCTTATCATATTACATAGAGTTATATATAAGTGGTTTAACTGCTTCTGCAGAAAGTTCAAAGCCAGAACTGTCCTTGCAAGAAGAAGGATTGTACAATGCTGTGACAGCAACAACCTTTCCTTGCATATTTCCAGAACTGAGGATCTGAACGAGAAGAGGCACAACTCCTGATGAAATCAATGTTGGTTTATTAGGTGTTGATGCAGAAAGCGTCAGCACTGCTGCAGTGGCCAACTCCCTTAAGCCATTTCTCTCATATTTCAGTAGTTCAATGAGATGGGGCACATCACCACTCTTGATTATCTATCTTATTCTTGTTCCTGAAATAGACAAAAATGAAGAAAGACACTCTAAGGGCAACAAACATATTTTTTACATAATAGAAAATGAATGAGTAACAAAGAATGTTTAGCTCTCACCAATACGGAAACTCAGTAAATTGAACTAACAAGAAAGTCAAAATAAACTGTTAAGAAAGGAGTGCATGATTCGGGAATGGTATGGCATGATGCACACGATATTTAAAAACAATAATGAGTAAACATGTTTTTTTTTTCACGGACAAAATAGAAATCTCCAGAGAAAATCAAGGCAGTGAAAGGAATTCATTTATAAAACTAGAGCCAAAATTCATTGATCTAGTTGCAACAGCCAAAGTTCGGCAATTAATTGACTAACTCTTTGGAAGAGCATCAACTAGTACATATATCTAAACAAGCAAGAAGTAACTTTACGACAACTGCTACTTTGTGAAAAATGCAGCAAGTCTACCAGAACAATAAATTTAATTAACTTTCCTGAAGGATGCACGTGCGAACTTTCCACCACCATGGGCTGTAACGCTTCGAGATTTGACCCCGCCACATGACGAAATATCTTCTCGTACGTTATTTTCTTTGATTGTTCTTTGACTCTTTCGATGGTCAAGAAGAGCGACACGTAAACGAAAGTCTTAATCATAAAATATTACAACCGATGAATTTAAGAAATGCGAAAGCTGAAATAGATGAAATAATGATTATATTATATGCGACATATAAATGTCCATGTACACTACATGCGCATACATATGTCCCAAATACATCTCTATCAATAGAGAGAAAAAGATTCCATCAAAACTCTATAATAATCATGTGCACACAGCATCTGAGTTGTAGTCATCGCACACACATCAATCAAGCACGCATCCCTATCATGTACATGTGGAAGCATAAAACTAAGTGTGAGTTCATATGTGTCATAATGTAATCCGATAGAAAATGCATGAAGCAAGCATATATATCAAATATAAGAGTGAATTATCATGAAGAATCAATAAATATATCATGTTTCATGTCTTTTCATTTTATTTGATTTCCATATTCATATTCTTATTCATTATTTATGTTCATAAGGACAAAGTCCTTCCATTCATGTTTAGCCTTTCATCTTATTTATGATTCAAAGAGCTCGTCACTTTTAGGGAATACCATTGCAAGCATACAAGTGTATAATTACCTAGGCCATGATGGGCCAATAGGGGATCTTGGTGCCACTGTCAACGCTCCGTCGGACAAGATGACCTCGTGCCTTATCTATAGAGAGAAATTTTCATCTAGATAGGCAAACGGTAACTCTCCTTTTATTTTTATTAATCCCGAGCTTCTCTTTCGATCACTTAGATCAATCAAGATTGTAAGGAGCAAGGTTGTCAGCATCATCTTTTAGGTTCATGTCAGTCGGTGTTAATCAGGTGGACAGATGCTTATCAAATCAAATGGTTTATATTATAGTGGTATTTTTTCTATCCATTTATCGGATGTTCAAAAGTTGACTGGTCGTCCAATTGAGGTTCATTCAGCGGTCGTCCGAAAAAAGAGCAGACACCATTTTGTCTATGTTTATCGGTCGACCAAAAAAGTGCGATCATCTGTTCTGAGTTCATTTGTCGACCATTCCAAGACCATATACAATCTGTCGATCGAGAGAGGTTCGGTCATCCATTAAGACATGAGGAAGTTATCGGACTTCCGATAAGAAGTTTTGGTCATCCGAAACTTGATCGGTAGTCCGCTAATCTAGGCAAATCCAATGAAGATTTATGGATTGTGATTGGAGAGAAAAAGGTCTCTTATCCATCAAAATATACAATATGGGTTCAAGCGAGAAAACTCCAAGCGCCCTAGCGCGTGGAGGCTTTCGAGCCTCCGCTTGCTTTCTCATGGTTTAAGGTTCAGCAGCAGCTTGCTTTCTCTTGGTTTAAGGTTCAGCAGCCCACGGATTCTCTATGAGGAGTGTTCCAGGAGTAGCCTGCTTCTATTTGATCACGCTGTAAACAACTTTGTCTTCCTCAGTCGATTGGATTTCCATCGACTATAGAACTCTTCCACCATGATAATCTAGATTGGCCGCCCGAAAAGATTTTGACCGACTGAGTTATTATCGTCATCATTTTCGAGTCTCGATATTTTCCAATTCGATTGTTCGAAAAAGTTCCGAACTTCCGTTCTGGTTCATATCGATCATCCGATCGTACTTCGGGCGTCCGGTATAGATGTCTCTCTACTCTTGCTGAGCTGAATCGGACGCTCGAAAGATTTTCGATCGTCCGCTTCAGTTCGACAGTGTCGTAGGTCATTGCGGATCCTTAAGTTTTCAATCAACTTTTCTTACGCAATGAGAAGATCTAACTATATACTACATTATTCCTACTAACATGGTCGATACATAAGTAAAGATCTCCACAGGATCAAATCTATTTTATCATATGAATTTTAGATCCAATAAATCTTACTCTACGACATTATTTTATCAACAACATTCTACTTATCCTTTTCTATCCGGATTTAAATCCGTAATATCCGAGTCATTTCATGGCAATTTATATCTCTTGGATCGGTCAAGCAACATTCAAGCATGGAGCTATAATATGGTAATCATCATTCATGTAAATCAAATCATAGAGCTAATCTGAACTACCATTTTTCAAACATGATAGATTGTAAATTCAAAATAAAACCTTAGGGCATGCATACTACCCTCATAAAGCATGATCCTTAAATGCAAAGTTTGTCTAAAATGACCCCATGACCCAAATCTTGAAAACACACATGTTTTTGCTAATTTTCGGTTGGATCTTCATTGGTTTATGTTGTGGCCGCATCCTCCTCTTCCTCCTACGTCCTCCTCTCAATTCTCATATGTAGATGTTCCTTCAAAACCTTCTGGCCACAATGAAAAGGAAGAAGAACACAGAACGAGAAGAATGAAAATGAGATAGAAGAGTGATAGGATAATAATGGATGGGCCGGGAGTTTTAGAATGGGTGAAGTTATTCGGCCATTTACTTCTTGAGATTGTGAGTGGGGAGGTTACAAATCTTGGGGGTGTAATGGTGGTGTAATGAGGAGAGAGGAAGATCAAAACTGAGATCCTCTCACTTGTTGCACTTCTGGACGTCTGAAAGTGTTTTGGTTGTTCAGTAGTGTGTTGGTTGAGTTGCCATCATCATCTCGATAACGAGCATTCGATAGGTGTTCGATCGCCTGATAGTCCGACATCAGCAATATTTTACAGTTTTGAATTATATGGATTTTCGGTGTGTTACATGGGTATTAATTAGTACAATGACAAAGAAATCATGGGTAATAAATGCTATCAATATAATTCTTTAAAGCAATTAATGTTATTTAATTTTCCTAGGTTCTCAGTAATTTTGTGCACAAAAGATCGAGCTCGTTCCATCATGATATGCAGACAATGTTCAATTTATAAATTATGATAACTTTATTTGTTGTGTAACTGAGTATCCAATAGAAGTGCCTCTATGATCTCATTGGAAATTATGATAACTTAATTTGTTGTAGTTTGTTTGTGTGCAATGTACCCACTTTGATCAATTGCTTTCATGGTAGCCATATACAACCAACTTTCATGTAGTTCATGATAATATGGCTTTATTTGAGAAAGTATGCGTGAAATTTCTATAGAAGAATTTCCTATCGTAATATATTTTACTCCTCAGTATAGTGTATTGCTCCATTCTTGTCGTAATACACTTAATACTTCATTTCAGGTTGCCTTCTTATCTGCTCTAGTGGGTACAAATGTTGTTGATTCTAAAGCTCATGCTGCCATTAGAGCTTTGCATAAAGTGACTAGCGATGGCATTCCCGGTGGCGTTGCAATTAACAAAGCAGTGGAAGAAGGTACAACAATTGTAGCCATAAAGTATTCATATTTTTTTAGATACAATTTTACCCTTTGAGCGCCTTACTAAAGTAGTAACACTAACTCATTACCTTGAAATATAGTCAAGAGTGTAAGGACAATCTCAAAAACTCACACTTTGATGAAAAATTATAAAGTATTCATCAAGTTTTAGTGTCGACTTAGCATATTAGGTTCATAATCAAGTACTGCAGTTGAGATTCCTACTGCAGAAACGTATGTCGTAAACTCATAACACTGCACAGATTGAAGTCCAGATGTCTACTCATGATGCCTCTCCTCCCACTGGCTCGCTCTTGCACGTGCCGAGTACCACGGGCCACAGGCCTGTGCGCTCGCGCGTTCCCCGCAGCGGCAGCGGGCCATCGGCCCACGCGAGCAAGTATAGCAAGGTAGCAACTTTTTTTTATTTAACAGATCGTGTATCTGTGCATGACTATTGCGGTGCGTCACTAAAAAATGTGGCCTTTCTATGCATGGCTATTAGGTGTCTACGTTACGAACACATGCACATGAGGTTAGATTTCCACTTCAAACAAAAAATTTGCTGCCATTCATGCAAGGTCTCTCGTTTGAAATTGAGTTGAGATAACATTGCACAAAGAAAAAAAATGCTTTAAACAACAAATAAAACAACGTCCAAACATTGTCGCAAGTGGCCAGCCATGCATTGTTACGTTTGTATGCACCGAGTCATCGTGAGAGAAAAGAACGTGCCTCGGCATTTCGGCGAACAATCGTAATGATAGTAAAAGAAATTCCAGATATTACAGCAACTCGTACACATGCAATAATGGTAAAAGAGAATACATGCAAACGGTCATCGATTTATCGGCCCATTTCACATGACAATGGAAAGACGAAAGGTCGACACAAAAACAATTTTCTTTTATTCCAAACATCTTAACGAGAAAAACTTATTGACTTTAAGAAATTGGTATAAAGAAATAGAGGTATTATCAGTACCTGTCAACGGAAAATGAATCATCGAAGATATTTTTATATTGTTTCAGTTTCATTGTCGGGAACTCGATCACGAGAAAGAAGAATAGTTGTTCACGATTCATATACCTTATCGGAATCTGACAACCATGCGGCGGTCATTGTCGGACAACACTTGCAAATGGATTTCACGTGCCTTCGACCACACATGTCTTTCGGGAAGGATTTAATCCGAAAGACGAGCACCGGTTTGATCTTTTATAATGTGCATACGTGTGTGTTTCCATAACCACATTCATGTGCAGTTGGCATAACTGTAGGTACGCAGTTTGCACAACTCCATTTGACTCATAAGGGCATTAACTTCCAACAAAAGGAATTCAGGATAAGATTCTGGACTGCGAGGAGCTAGTGTTGGAGAAAGAGAGATTGCAGTTACAATACATGAGGGATCTACTGTTTACTGATCAGTTGAGTGTTAAACAACACAAGATTCAGTTAGCTTCCAAAACGAATGCAGTGGGAGCTATTCAGGCCAATTTAAGTGTTTGATTTATGAAGTTATGTAGCAGTGTGAAGAGTGGAAGTTGAAATGAGAGTCTCCCCCTTATCATATCAATGCCACTATGTTGGTCGTCTAATAAGGGATTATTATGTTGGTGTTTGCTGCAGATTCGGCATTTGGCTGAGAACATGTGATAAAGTTCCTTTATATATATATATATGTATATATATATATATAAAATATGTTAAATGTTTCTTACTTCTCTTGGAACAATTCTAAAGAACAGCTACCGATCATTTATTCCCTTGAAAACCTATTGAAAGTAGTAGTATAAGATGGCTGCCACTTTGCAAGCTTAGTCCAAAGTGTTGATATCAGTGAGCCGAGGTATTTTCTGTTTTCATTATATATTAGTCCAAAGTGTTGATATCACTTTGCAAGCTTATTCGTGGCATCTTCTCGAACATATTAGGACAATCTTAAATTATATATATGGATCTACATCATTTCATCTCCATTCGTTATACACTAAGCGCCGAGATGATTATCCGCGTGATTGATAATTTCATACCTGATTGTCATATTCTACATGCCTTATAAAAAAGTATTAACTTACTCCTCCAGAATAAAAAATAACACAATTTCATAATTTTCAATCATCGTAAGAAGATTTTAAAATACATTAATAAGCCTTGTGCCTGTTAATGCGTCAGTAAAAAAATGGCTTAATAAATATCTCATACTAATATGTATTCATCAATCATATCTTCTTCACATTGTCAAGACATACTAGACATCAATATGTTTTCTCTTAATGGTATATCCTTTTTATCAAGCAATAGTGACGTACTTATTACAACAAAAAACATATGTCGACCATTATCACATGATTATTATTACATGTATAACTCAATATTTATGTCACGTAAGTCCCAATTATATACATAAATAAATAACTCATAATATCATGCACAATATTGCATAAATTTTCATCATATAAAATTATGCAAATCATGTCATGCGTAATAAAAAACATACATGCACATATTTCTTTTCAAAAAGAATTTTAATTTAGCATAATTGGTGTGCATATTTCACATGAAACTTTAAATAAATGTGACAAAAATATTTTGTGCATAACTTAATATAACTATGTGAATTAATTACTCACAAATTCACATAACACATATTATGCCTAATATGTAATATAATTTCATATATGCACATGTTCTTTCATAAAGAAAATAAATTCTTTTTATATAGTTCAATTCACATAATGAATTATAATGTGAAGATTTCTATTATCATGTCAATTTACGTAAATGTCATGCCTGAAAACACTTTAAGTAAAAATAATATAATTATGTGAATGAATATCTAATTCATATGAAAACTTAATTTAAGTGTGACATGCTACACTTAAAAAGTTTCACGTAATAACATATATGAATGAATTTTACTATAAATTCATAATCATATATAATATATGACAAAATAACATGACAATTTCATGTACTAATAAATATGCGTAATGCTAGTGATATGCATAAAACAAATGTCATACAATTTTCAGAAAAATTATTCTAAATTTTTTTCTTATTTACATTACATGTTGATTTTTCAAAAACAAAGTTCACTTCCATATTTTAGTCCAATTTTTCAAAAACAAAATTCACTTTAAAAAATAGAGGAACTCCAATGCCGAAAATTGAAATTTTAGTCCTATTTTCTAACTAATCTAGACATGCTTTGGACATAAAATAAAGAAGAATCTATTCTTGGATATATAGAGAATAATAACCATGCTTTAATCTTTCAAATTCTTAATTAATCTATCATGAAATCACATCCAAAAGTGAATCCAGAATTTTTATATACCTTGTTCTGGCAGAACTACCTGAACAACCTATTTTTAACATGATTTTCTAGACAATAGAGAGGCTCCTGATGATAAGTCTAGAGACCTTTGACAAAGAGTTGACCGGAGAGTAGATGACTGGCTGGAGTACTCACGCACGCGCACTGGGAAGGGAGAAACAGGGCTCAAAGTATAAAGAAAAATATGTTTTCCAGCAAAAAATAGGCTGAAGATTGAATTGTGGTCTATTTATAGAGGAAAGACTTTGATTCTTGTTGGACTAATAATTAATCCGAAATTTAATGCTTTATCTTCCCCAACTCTAACTCTGATACTTATCCATAAACTTTATTAAGAATCTATTTTAAATACTTTATCTTTTCCTTTCTTTTCTTCTTCTCAAAGTCTTATCTATACGCAAACTCCATCTTAAACTTATGAACTTTTATCTTTTCTTTTTAAACTGAATTTTTGAAATTAAATAAAGTAAGTAAATATTTTTATTTATCTAATATTTAATTTGGGAAAATCTCGGGGTGTTACACTAAATATGTGTATTAAATGTTCTGAAAATTTCAGAAAATTACTCGCAATTCTCAAACTCAATAATGTAATGCCCGAGATTTAATTGGAGGAAAAGAAAAGGAAGATAAAATAAATAGGGAAAAAGATAAAAAATCTAAAATCAGATTTTAAGAGGAGTTGGTTTCCAACCAAACTCAAACTTCTCCCCTATAAATAAGAGGCCACACCAAACGAAAATCCCCTTTTCTTTTCCTCATGAAGTCGGCCCTAATTTCTCCTCGTACGTGCGCTCTTTTCATTCTTTCTTGTCCCTGACGGCCGCCGCCATACAAGAGTTCAACCAAAGGACTCGGACGACGCTGGACGTGCACCTGAACCGAGAGGAGCGGGCAGAGGAAGAGGAAGATGAAGACAGAGTAATAGTTTCTTGGACATAAACTAAAAGGTATGGAACTAGGATAGATTCATGATAGAATCATGATTTTAGACTTGAAGCGTGTTCTAGGTAGTTCTTGGTTAATGTTTGATGTTCTATGATGTTAAATTGTGCCGACCATCGCCAGAAAAGATCAACGGAATGCGAACTGCGCGTCCGCGCAGTTTCTACGCAAGACGAACCCGGCCCGGCTTCACCCGAACCCGGCCCGGGCAGGTCCTCCGTTGGACCAAGTTCGGAGGAACTCAGCCTGGATCCGCCATTGTCGACGCTCGCCGAGCTCTGCAATTGGACGAACCCGGACCGAGTTCTGCGTACCCAAAATTGGTCGGGCGTGATAGCCGTCCCGACTCGACGATGAACCGACCCGACCCGGGTGTAATCCGATCCTAGCCCGGGCTCTACTCTGATTTTTCGAAGATGATGACCTTAAACTCGGCCCGAGTTTTCCCCTACTCGGCCCGGGTTTCGACCTTGATTAAATCAAATCTATGATGTTTGGATCCCTAATTATGTTTCTATTTCAGATCTTAATGATGATGATTATTACACTTGTGCCCTAATTTACTCTCCATGATCATGTCTTTTATCCTGATTTAAAGTTTTTATCAAAATGTGTTTTGTTTAATTAAAAGATGCAAGATAAAATACGTAAAACGTTAAATGGAGAACTCTTTTATGATGGACTGGTGACGACCAAGTTATGAGCTGACTATTGTCAATTATGGGTTGGCTCTGCCAGTTATGATGGCGATGATGGACGGGTTGAGACAGGCCTCCCCGTGAGTTGAAATATACTCCAAATAAGTCAAAGATGAAAACTAAGATGATGAAGAAGATGAACATATATAAATAAAGAATCTTTCTTATGATGTCAGGCTTTTGCCTTAATTATGATGACTCTTTATGATTTTATTCATATGTCCTTTTATATGATTTCATTTCCATATTATGATCACGATTCACTTTCCTATCAGATGATGATGCTATCTTATGATTATGATTCATGCCTAGTATCATGATCCTATTATGATATTTATCTTACTTCCATACTGAGTTATAAAACTCATAGGGAGGTTCTCTCCTGCATGTTTTTAAATGCAGGCCAAGGTCTCAATGATGATGGCGGCCAACGGTGACAGATCAAGCTCGTAGGTGGCTACACATGGTTATCGAGTCCTTTAAATGATTGATGATTTTTTTGTCTTTCTTTTTATTACTTGATGTATTAGCTTTCCTTTGAACTCCTATGAAGTCAGTTATCAAACTTCCGCATTTCAAGATGTTACTATCTTTATTCTTAATGATGATTTAATTATTCTGCATTTTTCTTACTGAGTTGACCAGTCAAAGTCTTCTTTTTGGTCAACATGATGTACATATAAGGATGGCCGTAGTGTCTCCGAACCGTATTCTGCCACGTGGTCGGGTGCGATTTGGGGGCGTTACAAATAATGCGCATAAATTAGAAATAATAACACATATGAAATGTATCTTAAGAAAAATGCATACATTTATGTCAAACATATATCACACATTTATTCAGAATTTTTTTCGAAAAGTTTTTGAGTCGAAAAATGTCAAACATATATCACATATATTTTTATATGATTTTTATATATATCTCATTTGTGTATATTTTTCTATAGATTTATGTCAAAGAAAAAAAAATTGCTTTAAACAACAAATAAAACAACGTCCAACACATTATCGCAAGTGGTTAATTATGTTTGTATCCACCGAGTCGTCATGAGAGAAAAGAACGCTTAATAATTGCATGGTTTAAGAAATTCCAGATATTACACCAACTCACATGATAGTTATCGACAATTATCGACCCATTTCACATGACAATGGAAAGACGAAAGGTCGAAACAGAAACAATTTTCTTTTTATTCCAAACATCTTTAACGTGAAAAGCTCTTTGGCTTTAAGAAATTGGTATAAATATAAGACTTTTTTACGTTATTTTGAACTCATTATCGGAAACTCGATCACGATAAAAAAGAACACTCGTTCACAAACCATATACCTCATCCAGCCATGCGGCGGTCATTGTCGGACAGCACTTACAAATGGATTTCACGTGCCTTCGGCTACACGGCTCTCGGGAAGGATATACTTCGAAAGAAGAGCACCAGCTTGATCTTTTATAGTGTGCATACATGTGTGTTTCCATAATCACATTCATGTGCAGTTGGCATAACTGCAGGTACACAGTTTGCACAACTCTATTTGGCCCGTAAGGCCATTAACTTCCAACAAAAGGAATTCATGATAAGATTCTGCACTTCGAGGATTTAGAGCTAGTGTCGGAGAAAGAGAGATTGCAGTTACAATACATGAGGGATCTACTGTTTACTGATCAGTTGAGTGTTAAACAGCACAAGATTCAGTTAGCTTCGAAAACGAATGCAGTGGGAGCTATTCAGGCCAATTTAAGTGTTTGATTTATGAAGTTATGTAGCAGTGTGAAGAGTGGAAATTGAAATGAGAGTCTCCCCCTTATCATATCATTGCCACTATGTTGGTCGTCTAATAAGGGATTATTATGTTGGTGTTTGCTGCAGATTCGGCTTTTGGCTGAGAACGTGTGATAAAGTTCCTTTATGTATATATATATATATATATATATATGATAAATGTTTCTTACTTCTCTTGGAACAATTCTAAAGAACAGCTACCGATCATTGATTCCCTTGAAAGGCTATAGAAAGTATAAGATGGCTGCCACTTCGCAAGCTTAGTCCAAAGTGAGTCAGAGAGAGATGGTGTTGATATAAGTGAGCTGAGTTATTTTCTGTTTTCTTTGTAGATTGATGTGGTTGTTGTTGTAGTAGTACTAGCCATGACGTGAATCCTGTGCCATTGTTGCCTTCTTATCTGCTCTAGTGGGTACAAATGTTGCGGATGCTACAGCTCATGCAGCCATTGTTTGGTGGTGAATCCTGTGCGGCGGAACACAATCCCGGTGGTGCAGTCAATTGTTTCGGCGGAGGGGGCTCGAAGTGATACTCGAGGTCGCTGCACCTGGCGTAGAGTCCAATGGCGCAGAGGTAACCCCCATTGGAGCGTCCATGGAAGCCCCCGAACTCGAGCTTCGGTTGCAAGTTGAAGCAGAATCGGGTGCCTTCTTCTCGGCCGAATGGTCCGTAGCTGGTCCGGTTGGTCACGAACGTGAGGGATCTGATGATGACGGCACCTCTGTTGTCGATGGGGCTGTAACGCCCACTGACGCATGTGATGTTCTCCCACGGCTCTAAGCTAAACTGTGAACATGTATATATATAAATAGCTTGAAGTGTGAGCTTCTAGGAAATGAGAGAAAGAGAGAGAGAGAGAGAGAGAGAGAGAGAGAGAGAGAGAGAGAGAGAGAGAGAGAGAGAGAGAGAGAGAGAGAGAGAGAGAGAGAGAGAGAGAGAGCTGACGCTGTCGAAGTGATCACCATCCCCGCCGTGCCTGTGTGCGAGCGCCAAAGTTCCGTTCAGATCGTAGAGCACTTGGAGAGAGTTGATGGCCTCCCCATGGGCTATTAGGATCTGCCTGACGCTCCCGTAACCCAACTCGTTCCACTCCACATTCCGGCCGGTGAGATCCCCTCGCGGTCCCACCTTGACGACAAACTCCTGATTCGCAATCGAGCTCTATTTGAACAAGGAAGAAGAAGAAAAAAAGGTCAAGCATCGTAAAGGAAGAAAACGAGTGATCTCCTATGTTTATTTTGATATACCATTGAGGATTCTAGCTACTCGTCAAGTAAGAATCTGGAGAAAGAATGAAAGTTGACAAATGCTATTTTTTCTCTGAGATTTCGATGTTGCGTTCTGGCACACAGCATGACAATTGTTATATATGTATATCCCCATGCATCGTCAAAAGATACCTTGCTTTACTTGTAAGTAGCAATGTGAGAAGAATATACCACACTTTGCTTCTAAGTTAGTCTCGATTGTCATGGACCGAGGGGACTGAGGGGATTGGTGTCAAAATCTATATTTGTTCCTCTTTTATGAATGAAGAAGCATAATGGAACAAGTAAATAAATAAAAGGTATATATGCTACAAGAAGAATTTAGATCAAGCGGATGAGCATGGAGAATTCAGAAGACAAAAATAACAATTTGCATGGATAATATTTCTATACTTGTCACGACAACTACTACACATACCGACAGCATATTCTTAATTTGCTAAGAGGGGAACCATCTTCAACAGTTTCTACCAGTGTCAGTATCCCTCCATCAAATTCTGAAATTGAGGTCCTGCCTTGTTCAGGTTTTGATAATATCTCAAGAAGACCAGTCGCTTTTTCAGCAAACTTGGAATAACGCTTGCCATCCTTTAAAAGTGTAAGAAGAGGTTTAACTACTTCTGTAAACAAATTGGAGTCCAGATGTCTAATCATGGTGACTGTTTTCCCACTAATCGTTCAAGAATTGGCATCACGATGTCTAACATTTGGCTTATCATATTACATAGAGTTATATATAAGTGGTTTAACTGCTTCTGCAGAAAGTTCAAAGCCAGAACTGTCCTTGCAAGAAGAAGGATTGTACAATGCTGTGACAGCAACAACCTTTCCTTGCATATTTCCAGAACTGAGGATCTGAACGAGAAGAGGCACAACTCCTGATGAAATCAATGTTGGTTTATTAGGTGTTGATGCAGAAAGCGTCAGCACTGCTGCAGTGGCCAACTCCCTTAAGCCATTTCTCTCATATTTCAGTAGTTCAATGAGATGGGGCACATCACCACTCTTGATTATCTATCTTATTCTTGTTCCTGAAATAGACAAAAATGAAGAAAGACACTCTAAGGGCAACAAACATATTTTTTACATAATAGAAAATGAATGAGTAACAAAGAATGTTTAGCTCTCACCAATACGGAAACTCAGTAAATTGAACTAACAAGAAAGTCAAAATAAACTGTTAAGAAAGGAGTGCATGATTCGGGAATGGTATGGCATGATGCACACGATATTTAAAAACAATAATGAGTAAACATGTTTTTTTTTTCACGGACAAAATAGAAATCTCCAGAGAAAATCAAGGCAGTGAAAGGAATTCATTTATAAAACTAGAGCCAAAATTCATTGATCTAGTTGCAACAGCCAAAGTTCGGCAATTAATTGACTAACTCTTTGGAAGAGCATCAACTAGTACATATATCTAAACAAGCAAGAAGTAACTTTACGACAACTGCTACTTTGTGAAAAATGCAGCAAGTCTACCAGAACAATAAATTTAATTAACTTTCCTGAAGGATGCACGTGCGAACTTTCCACCACCATGGGCTGTAACGCTTCGAGATTTGACCCCGCCACATGACGAAATATCTTCTCGTACGTTATTTTCTTTGATTGTTCTTTGACTCTTTCGATGGTCAAGAAGAGCGACACGTAAACGAAAGTCTTAATCATAAAATATTACAACCGATGAATTTAAGAAATGCGAAAGCTGAAATAGATGAAATAATGATTATATTATATGCGACATATAAATGTCCATGTACACTACATGCGCATACATATGTCCCAAATACATCTCTATCAATAGAGAGAAAAAGATTCCATCAAAACTCTATAATAATCATGTGCACACAGCATCTGAGTTGTAGTCATCGCACACACATCAATCAAGCACGCATCCCTATCATGTACATGTGGAAGCATAAAACTAAGTGTGAGTTCATATGTGTCATAATGTAATCCGATAGAAAATGCATGAAGCAAGCATATATATCAAATATAAGAGTGAATTATCATGAAGAATCAATAAATATATCATGTTTCATGTCTTTTCATTTTATTTGATTTCCATATTCATATTCTTATTCATTATTTATGTTCATAAGGACAAAGTCCTTCCATTCATGTTTAGCCTTTCATCTTATTTATGATTCAAAGAGCTCGTCACTTTTAGGGAATACCATTGCAAGCATACAAGTGTATAATTACCTAGGCCATGATGGGCCAATAGGGGATCTTGGTGCCACTGTCAACGCTCCGTCGGACAAGATGACCTCGTGCCTTATCTATAGAGAGAAATTTTCATCTAGATAGGCAAACGGTAACTCTCCTTTTATTTTTATTAATCCCGAGCTTCTCTTTCGATCACTTAGATCAATCAAGATTGTAAGGAGCAAGGTTGTCAGCATCATCTTTTAGGTTCATGTCAGTCGGTGTTAATCAGGTGGACAGATGCTTATCAAATCAAATGGTTTATATTATAGTGGTATTTTTTCTATCCATTTATCGGATGTTCAAAAGTTGACTGGTCGTCCAATTGAGGTTCATTCAGCGGTCGTCCGAAAAAAGAGCAGACACCATTTTGTCTATGTTTATCGGTCGACCAAAAAAGTGCGATCATCTGTTCTGAGTTCATTTGTCGACCATTCCAAGACCATATACAATCTGTCGATCGAGAGAGGTTCGGTCATCCATTAAGACATGAGGAAGTTATCGGACTTCCGATAAGAAGTTTTGGTCATCCGAAACTTGATCGGTAGTCCGCTAATCTAGGCAAATCCAATGAAGATTTATGGATTGTGATTGGAGAGAAAAAGGTCTCTTATCCATCAAAATATACAATATGGGTTCAAGCGAGAAAACTCCAAGCGCCCTAGCGCGTGGAGGCTTTCGAGCCTCCGCTTGCTTTCTCATGGTTTAAGGTTCAGCAGCAGCTTGCTTTCTCTTGGTTTAAGGTTCAGCAGCCCACGGATTCTCTATGAGGAGTGTTCCAGGAGTAGCCTGCTTCTATTTGATCACGCTGTAAACAACTTTGTCTTCCTCAGTCGATTGGATTTCCATCGACTATAGAACTCTTCCACCATGATAATCTAGATTGGCCGCCCGAAAAGATTTTGACCGACTGAGTTATTATCGTCATCATTTTCGAGTCTCGATATTTTCCAATTCGATTGTTCGAAAAAGTTCCGAACTTCCGTTCTGGTTCATATCGATCATCCGATCGTACTTCGGGCGTCCGGTATAGATGTCTCTCTACTCTTGCTGAGCTGAATCGGACGCTCGAAAGATTTTCGATCGTCCGCTTCAGTTCGACAGTGTCGTAGGTCATTGCGGATCCTTAAGTTTTCAATCAACTTTTCTTACGCAATGAGAAGATCTAACTATATACTACATTATTCCTACTAACATGGTCGATACATAAGTAAAGATCTCCACAGGATCAAATCTATTTTATCATATGAATTTTAGATCCAATAAATCTTACTCTACGACATTATTTTATCAACAACATTCTACTTATCCTTTTCTATCCGGATTTAAATCCGTAATATCCGAGTCATTTCATGGCAATTTATATCTCTTGGATCGGTCAAGCAACATTCAAGCATGGAGCTATAATATGGTAATCATCATTCATGTAAATCAAATCATAGAGCTAATCTGAACTACCATTTTTCAAACATGATAGATTGTAAATTCAAAATAAAACCTTAGGGCATGCATACTACCCTCATAAAGCATGATCCTTAAATGCAAAGTTTGTCTAAAATGACCCCATGACCCAAATCTTGAAAACACACATGTTTTTGCTAATTTTCGGTTGGATCTTCATTGGTTTATGTTGTGGCCGCATCCTCCTCTTCCTCCTACGTCCTCCTCTCAATTCTCATATGTAGATGTTCCTTCAAAACCTTCTGGCCGCAATGAAAAGGAAGAAGAACACAGAACGAGAAGAATGAAAATGAGATAGAAGAGTGATAGGATAATAATGGATGGGCCGGGAGTTTTAGAATGGGTGAAGTTATTCGGCCATTTACTTCTTGAGATTGTGAGTGGGGAGGTTACAAATCTTGGGGGTGTAATGGTGGTGTAATGAGGAGAGAGGAAGATCAAAACTGAGATCCTCTCACTTGTTGCACTTCTGGACGTCTGAAAGTGTTTTGGTTGTTCAGTAGTGTGTTGGTTGAGTTGCCATCATCATCTCGATAACGAGCATTCGATAGGTGTTCGATCGCCTGATAGTCCGACATCAGCAATATTTTACAGTTTTGAATTATATGGATTTTCGGTGTGTTACATGGGTATTATTTAGTACAATGACAAAGAAATCATGGGTAATAAATGCTATCAATATAATTCTTTAAAGCAATTAATGTTATTTAATTTTCCTAGGTTCTCAGTAATTTTGTGCACAAAAGATCGAGCTCGTTCCATCATGATATGCAGACAATGTTCAATTTATAAATTATGATAACTTTATTTGTTGTGTAACTGAGTATCCAATAGAAGTGCCTCTATGATCTCATTGGAAATTATGATAACTTAATTTGTTGTAGTTTGTTTGTGTGCAATGTACCCACTTAGATCAATTGCTTTCATGGTAGCCATATACAACCAACTTTCATGTAGTTCATGATAATATGGCTTTATTTGAGAAAGTATGCGTGAAATTTCTATAGAAGAATTTCCTATCGTAATATATTTTACTCCTCAGTATAGTGTATTGCTCCATTCTTGTCGTAATACACTTAATACTTCATTTCAGGTTGCCTTCTTATCTGCTCTAGTGGGTACAAATGTTGTTGATTCTAAAGCTCATGCTGCCATTAGAGCTTTGCATAAAGTGACTAGCGATGGCATTCCCGGTGGCGTTGCAATTAACAAAGTAGTGGAAGAAGGTACAACAATTGTAGCCATAAAGTATTCATATTTTTTTAGATACAATTTTACCCTTTGAGCGCCTTACTAAAGTAGTAACACTAACTCATTACCTTGAAATATAGTCAAGAGTGTAAGGACAATCTCAAAAACTCACACTTTGATGAAAAATTATAAAGTATTCATCAAGTTTTAGTGTCGACTTAGCATATTAGGTTCATAATCAAGTACTGCAGTTGAGATTCCTACTGCAGAAACGTATGTCGTAAACTCATAACACTGCACAGATTGAAGTCCAGATGTCTACTCATGATGCCTCTCCTCCCACTGGCTCGCTCTTGCACGTGCCGAGTACCACGGGCCACAGGCCTGTGCGCTCGCGCGTTCCCCGCAGCGGCAGCGGGCCATCGGCCCACGCGAGCAAGTATAGCAAGGTAGCAACTTTTTTTTATTTAACAGATCGTGTATCTGTGCATGACTATTGCGGTGCATCACTAAAAAATGTGGCCTTTCTATGCATGGCTATTAGGTGTCTACGTTACGAACACATGCACATGAGGTTAGATTTCCACTTCAAACAAAAAATTTGCTGCCATTCATGCAAGGTCTCTCGTTTGAAATTGAGTTGAGATAACATTGCACAAAGAAAAAAAATGCTTTAAACAACAAATAAAACAACGTCCAAACATTGTCGCAAGTGGCCAGCCATGCATTGTTACGTTTGTATGCACCGAGTCATCGTGAGAGAAAAGAACGTGCCTCGGCACTTCGGCGAACAATCGTAATAATAGTAAAAGAAATTCCAGATATTACAGCAACTCGTACACATGCAATAATGGTAAAAGAGAATACATGCAAACGGTCATCGATTTATCGGCCCATTTCACATGACAATGGAAAGACGAAAGGTCGACACAAAAACAATTTTCTTTTATTCCAAACATCTTAACGAGAAAAACTTATTGACTTTAAGAAATTGGTATAAAGAAATAGAGGTATTATCAGTACCTGTCAACGGAACAATGAATCATCGAAGATATTTTTATATTGTTTCAGTTTCATTGTCGGGAACTCGATCACGAGAAAGAAGAATAGTTGTTCACGATTCATATACCTTATCGGAATCTGACAACCATGCGGCGGTCATTGTCGGACAACACTTGCAAATGGATTTCACGTGCCTTCGACCACACATGTCTTTCGGGAAGGATTTAATCCGAAAGACGAGCACCGGTTTGATCTTTTATAATGTGCATACGTGTGTGTTTCCATAACCACATTCATGTGCAGTTGGCATAACTGTAGGTACGCAGTTTGCACAACTCCATTTGACTCATAAGGGCATTAACTTCCTACAAAAGGAATTCAGGATAAGATTCTGGACTGCGAGGAGCTAGTGTTGGAGAAAGAGAGATTGCAGTTACAATACATGAGGGATCTACTGTTTACTGATCAGTTGAGTGTTAAACAACACAAGATTCAGTTAGCTTCCAAAACGAATGCAGTGGGAGCTATTCAGGCCAATTTAAGTGTTTGATTTATGAAGTTATGTAGCAGTGTGAAGAGTGGAAGTTGAAATGAGAGTCTCCCCCTTATCATATCAATGCCACTATGTTGGTCGTCTAATAAGGGATTATTATGTTGGTGTTTGCTGCAGATTCGGCATTTGGCTGAGAACATGTGATAAAGTTCCTTTATATATATATATATGTATATATATATATATATAAAATATGTTAAATGTTTCTTACTTCTCTTGGAACAATTCTAAAGAACAGCTACCGATCATTTATTCCCTTGAAAACCTATTGAAAGTAGTAGTATAAGATGGCTGCCACTTTGCAAGCTTAGTCCAAAGTGTTGATATCAGTGAGCCGAGGTATTTTCTGTTTTCATTATATATTAGTCCAAAGTGTTGATATCACTTTGCAAGCTTATTCGTGGCATCTTCTCGAACATATTAGGACAATCTTAAATTATATATATGGATCTACATCATTTCATCTCCATTCGTTATACACTAAGCGCCGAGATGATTATCCGCGTGATTGATAATTTCATACCTGATTGTCATATTCTACATGCCTTATAAAAAAGTATTAACTTACTCCTCCAGAATAAAAAATAACACAATTTCATAATTTTCAATCATCGTAAGAAGATTTTAAAATACATTAATAAGCCTTGTGCCTGTTAATGCGTCAGTAAAAAAATGGCTTAATAAATATCTCATACTAATATGTATTCATCAATCATATCTTCTTCACATTGTCAAGACATACTAGACATCAATATGTTTTCCCTTAATGGTATATCCTTTTTATCAAGCAATAGTGACGTACTTATTACAACAAAAAACATATGTCGACCATTATCACATGATTATTATTACATGTATAACTCAATATTTATGTCACGTAAGTCCCAATTATATACATAAATAAATAACTCATAATATCATGCACAATATTGCATAAATTTTCATCATATAAAATTATGCAAATCATGTCATGCGTAATAAAAAACATACATGCACATATTTCTTTTCAAAAAGAATTTTAATTTAGCATAATTGGTGTGCATATTTCACATGAAACTTTAAATAAATGTGACAAAAATATTTTGTGCATAACTTAATATAACTATGTGAATTAATTACTCACAAATTCACATAACACATATTATGCCTAATATGTAATATAATTTCATATATGCACATGTTCTTTCATAAAGAAAATAAATTCTTTTTATATAGTTCAATTCACATAATGAATTATAATGTGAAGATTTCTATTATCATGTCAATTTACGTAAATGTCATGCCTGAAAACACTTTAAGTAAAAATAATATAATTATGTGAATGAATATCTAATTCATATGAAAACTTAATTTAAGTGTGACATGCTACACTTAAAAAGTTTCACGTAATAACATATATGAATGAATTTTACTATAAATTCATAATCATATATAATATATGACAAAATAACATGACAATTTCATGTACTAATAAATATGCGTAATGCTAGTGATATGCATAAAACAAATGTCATACAATTTTCAGAAAAATTATTCTAAATTTTTTTCTTATTTACATTACATGTTGATTTTTTCAAAAACAAAGTTCACTTCCATATTTTAGTCCAATTTTTCAAAAAACAAAATTCACTTTAAAAAACAGAGGAACTCCAATGCCGAAAATTGAAATTTTAGTCCTATTTTCTAACTAATCTAGACATGCTTTGGACATAAAACAAAGAAGAATCTATTCTTGGATATATAGAGAATAATAACCATGCTTTAATCTTTCAAATTCTTAATTAATCTATCATGAAATCACATCCAAAAGTGAACCCAGAATTTTTATATACCTTGTTCTGGCAGAACTACCTGAACAACCTATTTTTAACATGATTTTCTAGACAATAGAGAGGCTCCTGATGATAAGTCTAGAGACCTTTGACAAAGAGTTGACCGGAGAGTAGATGACTGGCTGGAGTACTCACGCACGCGCACTGGGAAGGGAGAAACAGGGCTCAAAGTATAAAGAAAAATATGTTTTCCAGCAAAAAATAGGCTGAAGATTGAATTGTGGTCTATTTATAGAGGAAAGACTTTGATTCTTGTTGGACTAATAATTAATCCGAAATTTAATGCTTTATCTTCCCCAACTCTAACTCTGATACTTATCCATAAACTTTATTAAGAATCTATTTTAAATACTTTATCTTTTCCTTTCTTTTCTTCTTCTCAAAGTCTTATCTATACGCAAACTCCATCTTAAACTTATGAACTTTTATCTTTTCTTTTTAAACTGAATTTTTGAAATTAAATAAAGTAAGTAAATATTTTTATTTATCTAATATTTAATTTGGGAAAATCTCGGGGTGTTACACTAAATATGTGTATTAAATGTTCTGAAAATTTCAGAAAATTACTCGCAATTCTCAAACTCAATAATGTAATGCCCGAGATTTAATTGGAGGAAAAGAAAAGGAAGATAAAATAAATAGGGAAAAAGATAAAAAATCTAAAATCAGATTTTAAGAGGAGTTGGTTTCCAACCAAACTCAAACTTCTCCCCTATAAATAAGAGGCCACACCAAACGAAAATCCCCTTTTCTTTTCCTCATGAAGTCGGCCCTAATTTCTCCTCGTACGTGCGCTCTTTTCATTCTTTCTTGTCCCTGACGGCCGCCGCCATACAAGAGTTCAACCAAAGGACTCGGACGACGCTGGACGTGCACCTGAACCGAGAGGAGCGGGCAGAGGAAGAGGAAGATGAAGACAGAGTAATAGTTTCTTGGACATAAACTAAAAGGTATGGAACTAGGATAGATTCATGATAGAATCATGATTTTAGACTTGAAGCGTGTTCTAGGTAGTTCTTGGTTAATGTTTGATGTTCTATGATGTTAAATTGTGCCGACCATCGCCAGAAAAGATCAACGGAATGCGAACTGCGCGTCCGCGCAGTTTCTACGCAAGACGAACCCGGCCCGGGCAGGTCCTCCGTTGGACCAAGTTCGGAGGAACTCAGCCTGGATCCGCCATTGTCGACGCTCGCCGAGCTCTGCAATTGGACGAACCCGGACCGAGTTCTGCGTACCCAAAATTGGTCGGGCGTGATAGCCGCCCCGACTCGACGATGAACCGACCCGACCCGGGTGTAATCCGATCCTAGCCCGGGCTCTACTCTGATTTTTCGAAGATGATGACCTTAAACTCGGCCCGAGTTTTCCCCTACTCGGCCCGGGTTTCGACCTTGATTAAATCAAATCTATGATGTTTGGATCCCTAATTATGTTCCTATTTCAGATCTTAATGATGATGATTATTACACTTGTGCCCTAATTTACTCTCCATGATCATGTCTTTTATCCTGATTTAAAGTTTTTATCAAAATGTGTTTTGTTTAATTAAAAGATGCAAGATAAAATACGTAAAACGTTAAATGGAGAGCTCTTTTATGATGGACTGGTGACGACCAAGTTATGAGCTGACTATTGTCAATTATGGGTTGGCTCTGCCAGTTATGATGGCGATGATGGACGGGTTGAGACAGGCCTCCCCGTGAGTTGAAATATACTCCAAATAAGTCAAAGATGAAAACTAAGATGATGAAGAAGATGAACATATATAAATAAAGAATCTTTATTATGATGTCAGACTTTTGCCTTAATTATGATGACTCTTTATGATTTTATTCATATGTCATTTTATATGATTTCATTTCCATATTATGATCATGATTCACTTTCCTATCAGATGATGATGCTATCTTATGATTATGATTCATGCCTAGTATCATGATCCTATTATGATATTTATCTTACTTCCATACTGAGTTATAAAACTCATAGGGAGGTTCTCTCCTGCATGTTTTTAAATGCAGGCCAAGGTCTCAATGATGATGGCGGCCAAGGGTGACAGATCAAGCTCGTAGGTGGCTACACATGGTTATCGAGTCCTTTAGATGATTGATGATTTTTTTGTCTTTCTTTTTATTACTTGATGTATTAGCTTTCCTTTGAACTCCTATGAAATCAGTTATCAAACTTCCAAGATGTTACTATCTTTATTCTTAATGATGATTTAATTATTCTGCATTTTTCTTACTGAGTTGACCAGTCAAAGTCTTCTTTTTGGTCAACATGATGTACATATAAGGATGGCCGTAGCGTCTCCGAATCGTATTCTGCCACGTGGTCGGGTGCGATTTGGGGGCGTTACAAATAATGTGCATAAATTAGAAATAATAACACATATGAAATGTATCTTAAGAAAAATGCATACATTTTTGTCAAACATATATCACACATTTATTCAGAATTTTTTTCGAAAAGTTTTTGAGTCGAAAAATGTCAAACATATATCACATATATTTTTATATGATTTTTATATATATCTCATTTGTGTATATTTTTCTATAGATTTATGTCAAAGAAAAAAAAATTGCTTTAAACAACAAATAAAACAACGTCCAACACATTATCGCAAGTGGTTAATTATGTTTGTATCCACCGAGTCGTCATGAGAGAAAAGAACGCTTAATAATTGCATGGTTTAAGAAATTCCAGATATTACACCAACTCACATGATAGTTATCGACAGTTATCGACCCATTTCACATGACAATGGAAAGACGAAAGGTCGAAACAGAAACAATTTTCTTTTTATTCCAAACATCTTTAACGTGAAAAGCTCTTTGGCTTTAAGAAATTGGTATAAATATAAGACTTTTTTACGTTATTTTGAACTCATTATCGGAAACTCGATCACGATAAAAAAGAACACTCGTTCACAAACCATATACCTCATCCAGCCATGCGGCGGTCATTGTCGGACAGCACTTACAAATGGATTTCACGTGCCTTCGGCTACACGGCTCTCGGGAAGGATATACTTCGAAAGAAGAGCACCAGCTTGATCTTTTATAGTGTGCATACATGTGTGTTTCCATAATCACATTCATGTGCAGTTGGCATAACTGCAGGTACACAGTTTGCACAACTCTATTTGGCCCGTAAGGCCATTAACTTCCAACAAAAGGAATTCATGATAAGATTCTGTACTTCGAGGATTTAGAGCTAGTGTCGGAGAAAGAGAGATTGCAGTTACAATACATGAGGGATCTACTGTTTACTGATCAGTTGAGTGTTAAACAGCACAAGATTCAGTTAGCTTCGAAAACGAATGCAGTGGGAGCTATTCAGGCCAATTTAAGTGTTTGATTTATGAAGTTATGTAGCAGTGTGAAGAGTGGAAATTGAAATGAGAGTCTCCCCCTTATCATATCATTGCCACTATGTTGGTCGTCTAATAAGGGATTATTATGTTGGTGTTTGCTGCAGATTCGGCTTTTGGCTGAGAACGTGTGATAAAGTTCCTTTATATATATATATATATATATATATATATATATATATATATATATATATATGATAAATGTTTCTTACTTCTCTTGGAACAATTCTAAAGAACAGCTACCGATCATTGATTCCCTTGAAAGGCTATAGAAAGTATAAGATGGCTGCCACTTCGCAAGCTTAGTCCAAAGTGAGTCAGAGAGAGATGGTGTTGATATAAGTGAGCTGAGTTATTTTCTGTTTTCTTTGTAGATTGATGTGGTTGTTGTTGTAGTAGTACTAGCCATGACGTGAATCCTGTGCCATTGTTGCCTTCTTATCTGCTCTAGTGGGTACAAATGTTGCGGATGCTACAGCTCATGCAGCCATTGTTTGGTGGTGAATCCTGTGCGGCGGAACACAATCCCGGTGGTGCAGTCAATTGTTTCGGCGGAGGGGGCTCGAAGTGATACTCGAGGTCGCTGCACCTGGCGTAGAGTCCAATGGCGCAGAGGTAACCCCCATTGGAGCGTCCATGGAAGCCCCCGAACTCGAGCTTCGGTTGCAAGTTGAAGCAGAATCGGGTGCCTTCTTCTCGGCCGAATGGTCCGTAGCTGGTCCGGTTGGTCACGAACGTGAGGGATCTGATGATGACGGCACCTCTGTTGTCGATGGGGCTGTAACGCCCACTGACGCATGTGATGTTCTCCCACGGCTCTAAGCTAAACTGTGAACATGTATATATATAAATAGCTTGAAGTGTGAGCTTCTAGGAAATGAGAGAAAGAGAGAGAGAGAGAGAGAGAGAGAGAGAGAGAGAGAGAGAGAGAGAGAGAGAGAGAGAGAGAGAGAGAGAGAGAGAGAGAGAGAGAGAGAGAGAGCTGACGCTGTCGAAGTGATCACCATCCCCGCCGTGCCTGTGTGCGAGCGCCAAAGTTCCGTTCAGATCGTAGAGCACTTGGAGAGAGTTGATGGCCTCCCCATGGGCTATTAGGATCTGCCTGACGCTCCCGTAACCCAACTCGTTCCACTCCACATTCCGGCCGGTGAGATCCCCTCGCGGTCCCACCTTGACGACAAACTCCTGATTCGCAATCGAGCTCTATTTGAACAAGGAAGAAGAAGAAAAAAAGGTCAAGCATCGTAAAGGAAGAAAACGAGTGATCTCCTATGTTTATTTTGATATACCATTGAGGATTCTAGCTACTCGTCAAGTAAGAATCTGGAGAAAGAATGAAAGTTGACAAATGCTATTTTTTCTCTGAGATTTCGATGTTGCGTTCTGGCACACAGCATGACAATTGTTATATATGTATATCCCCATGCATCGTCAAAAGATACCTTGCTTTACTTGTAAGTAGCAATGTGAGAAGAATATACCACACTTTGCTTCTAAGTTAGTCTCGATTGTCATGGACCGAGGGGACTGAGGGGATTGGTGTCAAAATCTATATTTGTTCCTCTTTTATGAATGAAGAAGCATAATGGAACAAGTAAATAAATAAAAGGTATATATGCTACAAGAAGAATTTAGATCAAGCGGATGAGCATGGAGAATTCAGAAGACAAAAATAACAATTTGCATGGATAATATTTCTATACTTGTCACGACAACTACTACACATACCGACAGCATATTCTTAATTTGCTAAGAGGGGAACCATCTTCAACAGTTTCTACCAGTGTCAGTATCCCTCCATCAAATTCTGAAATTGAGGTCCTGCCTTGTTCAGGTTTTGATAATATCTCAAGAAGACCAGTCGCTTTTTCAGCAAACTTGGAATAACGCTTGCCATCCTTTAAAAGTGTAAGAAGAGGTTTAACTACTTCTGTAAACAAATTGGAGTCCAGATGTCTAATCATGGTGACTGTTTTCCCACTAATCGTTCAAGAATTGGCATCACGATGTCTAACATTTGGCTTATCATATTACATAGAGTTATATATAAGTGGTTTAACTGCTTCTGCAGAAAGTTCAAAGCCAGAACTGTCCTTGCAAGAAGAAGGATTGTACAATGCTGTGACAGCAACAACCTTTCCTTGCATATTTCCAGAACTGAGGATCTGAACGAGAAGAGGCACAACTCCTGATGAAATCAATGTTGGTTTATTAGGTGTTGATGCAGAAAGCGTCAGCACTGCTGCAGTGGCCAACTCCCTTAAGCCATTTCTCTCATATTTCAGTAGTTCAATGAGATGGGGCACATCACCACTCTTGATTATCTATCTTATTCTTGTTCCTGAAATAGACAAAAATGAAGAAAGACACTCTAAGGGCAACAAACATATTTTTTACATAATAGAAAATGAATGAGTAACAAAGAATGTTTAGCTCTCACCAATACGGAAACTCAGTAAATTGAACTAACAAGAAAGTCAAAATAAACTGCTAAGAAAGGAGTGCATGATTCGGGAATGGTATGGCATGATGCACACGATATTTAAAAACAATAATGAGTAAACATGTTTTTTTTTTCACGGACAAAATAGAAATCTCCAGAGAAAATCAAGGCAGTGAAAGGAATTCATTTATAAAACTAGAGCCAAAATTCATTGATCTAGTTGCAACAGCCAAAGTTCGGCAATTAATTGACTAACTCTTTGGAAGAGCATCAACTAGTACATATATCTAAACAAGCAAGAAGTAACTTTACGACAACTGCTACTTTGTGAAAAATGCAGCAAGTCTACCAGAACAATAAATTTAATTAACTTTCCTGAAGGATGCACGTGCGAACTTTCCACCACCATGGGCTGTAACGCTTCGAGATTTGACCCCGCCACATGACGAAATATCTTCTCGTACGTTATTTTCTTTGATTGTTCTTTGACTCTTTCGATGGTCAAGAAGAGCGACACGTAAACGAAAGTCTTAATCATAAAATATTACAACCGATGAATTTAAGAAATGCGAAAGCTGAAATAGATGAAATAATGATTATATTATATGTGACATATAAATGTCCATGTACACTACATGCGCATACATATGTCCCAAATACATCTCTATCAATAGAGAGAAAAATATTCCATCAAAACTCTATAATAATCATGTGCACACAGCATCTGAGTTGTAATCATCGCACACACATCAATCAAGCACGCATCCCTATCATGTACATGTGGAAGCATAAAACTAAGTGTGAGTTCATATGTGTCATAATGTAATCCGATAGAAAATGCATGAAGCAAGCATATATATCAAATATAAGAGTGAATTATCATGAAGAATCAATAAAGATATCATGTTTCATGTCTTTTCATTTTATTTGATTTCCATATTCATATTCTTATTCATTATTTATGTTCATAAGGACAAAGTCCTTCCATTCATGTTTAGCCTTTCATCTTATTTATGATTCAAAGAGCTCGTCACTTTTAGGGAATACCATTGCAAGCATACAAGTGTATAATTACCTAGGCCATGATGGGCTAATAGGGGATCTTGGTGCCACTGTCAACGCTCCGTCGGGCAAGATGACCTCGTGCCTTATCTATAGAGAGAAATTTTCATCTAGATAGGCAAACGGTAACTCTCCTTTTATTTTTATTAATCCCGAGCTTCTCTTTCGATCACTTAGATCAATCAAGATTGTAAGGAGCAAGGTTGTCAGCATCATCTTTTAGGTTCATGTCAGTCGGTGTTAATCAGGTGGACAGATGCTTATCAAATCAAATGGTTTATATTATAGTGGTATTTTTTCTATCCATTTATCGGATGTTCAAAAGTTGACTGGTCGTCCAATTGAGGTTCATTCAGCGGTCGTCCGAAAAAAGAGCAGACACCATTTTGTCTATGTTTATCGGTCGACCAAAAAAGTGCGATCATCTGTTCTGAGTTCATTTGTCGACCATTCCAAGACCATATACAATCTGTCGATCGAGAGAGGTTCGGTCATCCATTAAGACATGAGGAAGTTATCGGACTTCCGATAAGAAGTTTTGGTCATCCGAAACTTATCGGTAGTCCGCTAATCTAGGCAAATCCAATGAAGATTTATGGATTGTGATTGGAGAGAAAAAGGTCTCTTATCCATCAAAATATACAATATGGGTTCAAGCGAGAAAACTCCAAGCGCCCTAGCGCGTGGAGGCTTTCGAGCCTCCGCTTGCTTTCTCATGGTTTAAGGTTCAGCAGCAGCTTGCTTTCTCTTGGTTTAAGGTTCAGCAGCCCACGGATTCTCTATGAGGAGTGTTCCAGGAGTAGCCTGCTTCTATTTGATCACGCTGTAAACAACTTTGTCTTCCTCAGTCGATTGGATTTCCATCGACTATAGAACTCTTCCACCATGATAATCTAGATTGGCCGCCCGAAAAGATTTTGACCGACTGAGTTATTATCGTCATCATTTTCGAGTCTCGATATTTTCCAATTCGATTGTTCGAAAAAGTTCCGAACTTCCGTTCTGGTTCATATCGATCATCCGATCGTACTTCGGGCGTCCGGTATAGATGTCTCTCTACTCTTGCTGAGCTGAATCGGACGCTCGAAAGATTTTCGATCGTCCGCTTCAGTTCGACAGTGTCGTAGGTCATTGCGGATCCTTAAGTTTTCAATCAACTTTTCTTACGCAATGAGAAGATCTAACTATATACTACATTATTCCTACTAACATGGTCGATACATAAGTAAAGATTTCCACAGGATCAAATCTATTTTATCATATGAATTTTAGATCCAATAAATCTTACTCTACGACATTATTTTATCAACAACATTCTACTTATCCTTTTCTATCCGGATTTAAATCCATAATATCCGAGTCATTTCATGGCAATTTATATCTCTTGGATCGGTCAAGCAACATTCAAGCGTGGAGCTATAATACGGTAATCATCATTCATGTAAATCAAATCATAGAGCTAATCTGAACTACCATTTTTCAAACATGATAGATTGTAAATTCAAAATAAAACCTTAGGGCATGCATACTACCCTCATAAAGCATGATCCTTAAATGCAAAGTTTGTCTAAAATGACCCCATGACCCAAATCTTGAAAACACACATGTTTTTGCTAATTTTCGGTTGGATCTTCATTGGTTTATGTTGTGGCTGCATCCTCCTCTTCCTCCTACGTCCTCCTCTCAATTCTCATATGTAGATGTTCCTTCAAAACCTTCTGGCCGCAATGAAAAGGAAGAAGAACACAGAACGAGAAGAATGAAAATGAGATAGAAGAGTGATAGGATAATAATGGATGGGCCGGGAGTTTTAGAATGGGTGAAGTTATTCGGCCATTTACTTCTTGAGATTGTGAGTGGGGAGGTTACAAATCTTGGGGGTGTAATGGTGGTGTAATGAGGAGAGAGGAAGATCAAAACTGAGATCCTCTCACTTGTTGCACTTCTGGACGTCTGAAAGTGTTTTGGTTGTTCAGTAGTGTGTTGGTTGAGTTGCCATCATCATTTCGATAACGAGCATTCGATAGGTGTTCGATCGCCTGATAGTCCGACATCAGCAATATTTTACAGTTTTGAATTATATGGATTTTCGGTGTGTTACATGGGTATTAATTAGTACAATGACAAAGAAATCATGGGTAATAAATGCTATCAATATAATTCTTTAAAGCAATTAATGTTATTTAATTTTCCTAGGTTCTCAGTAATTTTGTGCACAAAAGATCGAGCTCGTTCCATCATGATATGCAGACAATGTTCAATTTATAAATTATGATAACTTTATTTGTTGTGTAACTGAGTATCCAATAGAAGTGCCTCTATGATCTCATTGGAAATTATGATAACTTAATTTGTTGTAGTTTGTTTGTGTGCAATGTACCCACTTAGATCAATTGCTTTCATGGTAGCCATATACAACCAACTTTCATGTAGTTCATGATAATATGGCTTTATTTGAGAAAGTATGCGTGAAATTTCTATAGAAGAATTTCCTATCGTAATATATTTTACTCCTCAGTATAGTGTATTGCTCCATTCTTGTCGTAATACACTTAATACTTCATTTCAGGTTGCCTTCTTATCTGCTCTAGTGGGTACAAATGTTGTTGATTCTAAAGCTCATGCTGCCATTAGAGCTTTGCATAAAGTGACTAGCGATGGCATTCCCGGTGGCGTTGCAATTAACAAAGCAGTGGAAGAAGGTACAACAATTGTAGCCATAAAGTATTCATATTTTTTTAGATACAATTTTACCCTTTGAGCGCCTTACTAAAGTAGTAACACTAACTCATTACCTTGAAATATAGTCAAGAGTGTAAGGACAATCTCAAAAACTCACACTTTGATGAAAAATTATAAAGTATTCATCAAGTTTTAGTGTCGACTTAGCATATTAGGTTCATAATCAAGTACTGCAGTTGAGATTCCTACTGCAGAAACGTATGTCGTAAACTCATAACACTGCACAGATTGAAGTCCAGATGTCTACTCATGATGCCTCTCCTCCCACTGGCTCGCTCTTGCACGTGCCGAGTACCACGGGCCACAGGCCTGTGCGCTCGCGCGTTCCCCGCAGCGGCAGCGGGCCATCGGCCCACGCGAGCAAGTATAGCAAGGTAGCAACTTTTTTTTATTTAACAGATCGTGTATCTGTGCATGACTATTGCGGTGCGTCACTAAAAAATGTGGCCTTTCTATGCATGGCTATTAGGTGTCTACGTTACGAACACATGCACATGAGGTTAGATTTCCACTTCAAACAAAAAATTTGCTGCCATTCATGCAAGGTCTCTCGTTTGAAATTGAGTTGAGATAACATTGCACAAAGAAAAAAAATGCTTTAAACAACAAATAAAACAACGTCCAAACATTGTCGCAAGTGGCCAGCCATGCACTGTTACGTTTGTATGCACCGAGTCATCGTGAGAGAAAAGAACGTGCCTCGGCACTTCGGCGAACAATCGTAATAATAGTAAAAGAAATTCCAGATATTACAGCAACTCGTACACATGCAATAATGGTAAAAGAGAATACATGCAAACGGTCATCGATTTATCGGCCCATTTCACATGACAATGGAAAGACGAAAGGTCGACACAAAAACAATTTTCTTTTATTCCAAACATCTTAACGAGAAAAACTTATTGACTTTAAGAAATTGGTATAAAGAAATAGAGGTATTATCAGTACCTGTCAACGGAACAATGAATCATCGAAGATATTTTTATATTGTTTCAGTTTCATTGTCGGGAACTCGATCACGAGAAAGAAGAATAGTTGTTCACGATTCATATACCTTATCGGAATCTGACAACCATGCGGCGGTCATTGTCGGACAACACTTGCAAATGGATTTCACGTGACTTCGACCACACATGTCTTTCGGGAAGGATTTAATCCGAAAGACGAGCACCGGTTTGATCTTTTATAATGTGCATACGTGTGTGTTTCCATAACCACATTCATGTGCAGTTGGCATAACTGTAGGTACGCAGTTTGCACAACTCCATTTGACTCATAAGGGCATTAACTTCCAACAAAAGGAATTCAGGATAAGATTCTGGACTGCGAGGAGCTAGTGTTGGAGAAAGAGAGATTGCAGTTACAATACATGAGGGATCTACTGTTTACTGATCAGTTGAGTGTTAAACAACACAAGATTCAGTTAGCTTCCAAAACGAATGCAGTGGGAGCTATTCAGGCCAATTTAAGTGTTTGATTTATGAAGTTATGTAGCAGTGTGAAGAGTGGAAGTTGAAATGAGAGTCTCCCCCTTATCATATCAATGCCACTATGTTGGTCGTCTAATAAGGGATTATTATGTTGGTGTTTGCTGCAGATTCGGCATTTGGCTGAGAACATGTGATAAAGTTCCTTTATATATATATATATATATATGTATATATATATATATATATATATATATAATATGTTAAATGTTTCTTACTTCTCTTGGAACAATTCTAAAGAACAGCTACCGATCATTTATTCCCTTGAAAACCTATTGAAAGTAGTAGTATAAGATGGCTGCCACTTTGCAAGCTTAGTCCAAAGTGTTGATATCAGTGAGCCGAGGTATTTTCTGTTTTCATTATATATTAGTCCAAAGTGTTGATATCACTTTGCAAGCTTATTCGTGGCATCTTCTCGAACATATTAGGACAATCTTAAATTATATATATGGATCTACATCATTTCATCTCCATTCGTTATACACTAAGCGCCGAGATGATTATCCGCGTGATTGATAATTTCATACCTGATTGTCATATTCTACATGCCTTATAAAAAAGTATTAACTTACTCCTCCAGAATAAAAAATAACACAATTTCATAATTTTCAATCATCGTAAGAAGATTTTAAAATACATTAATAAGCCTTGTCCCTGTTAATGCGTCAGTAAAAAAATGGCTTAATAAATATCTCATACTAATATGTATTCATCAATCATATCTTCTTCACATTGTCAAGACATACTAGACATCAATATGTTTTCCCTTAATGGTATATCCTTTTTATCAAGCAATAGTGACGTACTTATTACAACAAAAAACATATGTCGACCATTATCACATGATTATTATTACATGTATAACTCAATATTTATGTCACGTAAGTCCCAATTATATACATAAATAAATAACTCATAATATCATGCACAATATTGCATAAATTTTCATCATATAAAATTATGCAAATCATGTCATGCGTAATAAAAAACATACATGCACATATTTCTTTTCAAAAAGAATTTTAATTTAGCATAATTGGTGTGCATATTTCACATGAAACTTTAAATAAATGTGACAAAAATATTTTGTGCATAACTTAATATAACTATGTGAATCAATTACTCACAAATTCACATAACACATATTATGCCTAATATGTAATATAATTTCATATATGCACGTGTTCTTTCATAAAGAAAATAAATTCTTTTTATATAGTTCAATTCACATAATGAATTATAATGTGAAGATTTCTATTATCATGTCAATTTACGTAAATGTCATGCCTGAAAACACTTTAAGTAAAAATAATATAATTATGTGAATGAATATCTAATTCATATGAAAACTTAATTTAAGTGTGACATGCTACACTTAAAAAGTTTCACGTAATAACATATATGAATGAATTTTACTATAAATTCATAATCATATATAATATATGACAAAATAACATGACAATTTCATGTACTAATAAATATGCGTAATGCTAGTGATATGCATAAAACAAATGTCATACAATTTTCAGAAAAATTATTCTAAATTTTTTTCTTATTTACATTACATGTTGATTTTTCAAAAACAAAGTTCACTTCCATATTTTAGTCCAATTTTTCAAAAACAAAATTCACTTTAAAAAACAGAGGAACTCCAATGCCGAAAATTGAAATTTTAGTCCTATTTTCTAACTAATCTAGACATGCTTTGGACATAAAACAAAGAAGAATCTATTCTTGGATATATAGAGAATAATAACCATGCTTTAATCTTTCAAATTCTTAATTAATCTATCATGAAATCACATCCAAAAGTGAACCCAGAATTTTTATATACCTTGTTCTGGCAGAACTACCTGAACAACCTATTTTTAACATGATTTTCTAGACAATAGAGAGGCTCCTGATGATAAGTCTAGAGACCTTTGACAAAGAGTTGACCGGAGAGTAGATGACTGGCTGGAGTACTCACGCACGCGCACTGGGAAGGGAGAAACAGGGCTCAAAGTATAAAGAAAAATATGTTTTCCAGCAAAAAATAGGCTGAAGATTGAATTGTGGTCTATTTATAGAGGAAAGACTTTGATTCTTGTTGGACTAATAATTAATCCGAAATTTAATGCTTTATCTTCCCCAACTCTAACTCTGATACTTATCCATAAACTTTATTAAGAATCTATTTTAAATACTTTATCTTTTCCTTTCTTTTCTTCTTCTCAAAGTCTTATCTATACGCAAACTCCATCTTAAACTTATGAACTTTTATCTTTTCTTTTTAAACTGAATTTTTGAAATTAAATAAAGTAAGTAAATATTTTTATTTATCTAATATTTAATTTGGGAAAATCTCGGGGTGTTACACTAAATATGTGTATTAAATGTTCTGAAAATTTCAGAAAATTACTCGCAATTCTCAAACTCAATAATGTAATGCCCGAGATTTAATTGGAGGAAAAGAAAAGGAAGATAAAATAAATAGGGAAAAAGATAAAAAATCTAAAATCAGATTTTAAGAGGAGTTGGTTTCCAACCAAACTTAAACTTCTCCCCTATAAATAAGAGGCCACACCAAACGAAAATCCCCTTTTCTTTTCCTCATGAAGTCGGCCCTAATTTCTCCTCGTACGTGCGCTCTTTTCATTCTTTCTTGTCCCTGACGGCCGCCGCCATACAAGAGTTCAACCAAAGGACTCGGACGACGCTGGACGTGCACCTGAACCGAGAGGAGCGGGCAGAGGAAGAGGAAGATGAAGACAGAGTAATAGTTTCTTGGACATAAACTAAAAGGTATGGAACTAGGATAGATTCATGATAGAATCATGATTTTAGACTTGAAGCGTGTTCTAGGTAGTTCTTGGTTAATGTTTGATGTTCTATGATGTTAAATTGTGCCGACCATCGCCAGAAAAGATCAACGGAATGCGAACTGCGCGTCCGCGCAGTTTCTACGCAAGACGAACCCGGCCCGGGCAGGTCCTCCGTTGGACCAAGTTCGGAGGAACTCAGCCTGGATCCGCCATTGTCGACGCTCGCCGAGCTCTGCAATTGGACGAACCCGGACCGAGTTCTGCGTACCCAAAATTGGTCGGGCGTGATAGCCGCCCCGACTCGACGATGAACCGACCCGACCCGGGTGTAATCCGATCCTAGCCCGGGCTCTACTCTGATTTTTCGAAGATGATGACCTTAAACTCGGCCCGAGTTTTCCCCTACTCGGCCCGGGTTTCGACCTTGATTAAATCAAATCTATGATGTTTGGATCCCTAATTATGTTCCTATTTCAGATCTTAATGATGATGATTATTACACTTGTGCCCTAATTTACTCTCCATGATCATGTCTTTTATCCTGATTTAAAGTTTTTATCAAAATGTGTTTTGTTTAATTAAAAGATGCAAGATAAAATACGTAAAACGTTAAATGGAGAGCTCTTTTATGATGGACTGGTGACGACCAAGTTATGAGCTGACTATTGTCAATTATGGGTTGGCTCTGCCAGTTATGATGGCGATGATGGACGGGTTGAGACAGGCCTCCCCGTGAGTTGAAATATACTCCAAATAAGTCAAAGATGAAAACTAAGATGATGAAGAAGATGAACATATATAAATAAAGAATCTTTATTATGATGTCAGGCTTTTGCCTTAATTATGATGACTCTTTATGATTTTATTCATATGTCATTTTATATGATTTCATTTCCATATTATGATCATGATTCACTTTCCTATCAGATGATGATGCTATCTTATGATTATGATTCATGCCTAGTATCATGATCCTATTATGATATTTATCTTACTTCCATACTGAGTTATAAAACTCATAGGGAGGTTCTCTCCTGCATGTTTTTAAATGCAGGCCAAGGTCTCAATGATGATGGCGGCCAACGGTGACAGATCAAGCTCGTAGGTGGCTACACATGGTTATCGAGTCCTTTAGATGATTGATGATTTTTTTGTCTTTCTTTTTATTACTTGATGTATTAGCTTTCCTTTGAACTCCTATGAAGTCAGTTATCAAACTTCCAAGATGTTACTATCTTTATTCTTAATGATGATTCAATTATTCTGCATTTTTCTTACTGAGTTGACCAGTCAAAGTCTTCTTTTTGGTCAACATGATGTACATATAAGGATGGCCGTAGCGTCTCCGAATCGTATTCTGCCACGTGGTCGGGTGCGATTTGGGGGCGTTACAAATAATGTGCATAAATTAGAAATAATAACACATATGAAATGTATCTTAAGAAAAATGCATACATTTATGTCAAACATATATCACACATTTATTCAGAATTTTTTTCGAAAAGTTTTTGAGTCGAAAAATGTCAAACATATATCACATATATTTTTATATGATTTTTATATATATCTCATTTGTGTATATTTTTCTATAGATTTATGTCAAAGAAAAAAAAATTGCTTTAAACAACAAATAAAACAACGTCCAACACATTATCGCAAGTGGTTAATTATGTTTGTATCCACCGAGTCGTCATGAGAGAAAAGAACGCTTAATAATTGCATGGTTTAAGAAATTCCAGATATTACACCAACTCACATGATAGTTATCGACAGTTATCGACCCATTTCACATGACAATGGAAAGACGAAAGGTCGAAACAGAAACAATTTTCTTTTTATTCCAAACATCTTTAACGTGAAAAGCTCTTTGGCTTTAAGAAATTGGTATAAATATAAGACTTTTTTACGTTATTTTGAACTCATTATCGGAAACTCGATCACGATAAAAAAGAACACTCGTTCAAAAACCATATACCTCATCCAGCCATGCGGCGGTCATTGTCGGACAGCACTTACAAATGGATTTCACGTGCCTTCGGCTACACGGCTCTCGGGAAGGATATACTTCGAAAGAAGAGCACCAGCTTGATCTTTTATAGTGTGCATACATGTGTGTTTCCATAATCACATTCATGTGCAGTTGGCATAACTGCAGGTACACAGTTTGCACAACTCTATTTGGCCCGTAAGGCCATTAACTTCCAACAAAAGGAATTCATGATAAGATTCTGCACTTCGAGGATTTAGAGCTAGTGTCGGAGAAAGAGAGATTGCAGTTACAATACATGAGGGATCTACTGTTTACTGATCAGTTGAGTGTTAAACAGCACAAGATTCAGTTAGCTTCGAAAACGAATGCAGTGGGAGCTATTCAGGCCAATTTAAGTGTTTGATTTATGAAGTTATGTAGCAGTGTGAAGAGTGGAAATTGAAATGAGAGTCTCCCCCTTATCATATCATTGCCACTATGTTGGTCGTCTAATAAGGGATTATTATGTTGGTGTTTGCTGCAGATTCGGCTTTTGGCTGAGAACGTGTGATAAAGTTCCTTTATGTATATATATATATATATATATATATATATATATATGATAAATGTTTCTTACTTCTCTTGGAACAATTCTAAAGAACAGCTACCGATCATTGATTCCCTTGAAAGGCTATAGAAAGTATAAGATGGCTGCCACTTCGCAAGCTTAGTCCAAAGTGAGTCAGAGAGAGATGGTGTTGATATAAGTGAGCTGAGTTATTTTCTGTTTTCTTTGTAGATTGATGTGGTTGTTGTTGTAGTAGTACTAGCCATGACGTGAATCCTGTGCCATTGTTGCCTTCTTATCTGCTCTAGTGGGTACAAATGTTGCGGATGCTACAGCTCATGCAGCCATTGTTTGGTGGTGAATCCTGTGCGGCGGAACACAATCCCGGTGGTGCAGTCAATTGTTTCGGCGGAGGGGGCTCGAAGTGATACTCGAGGTCGCTGCACCTGGCGTAGAGTCCAATGGCGCAGAGGTAACCCCCATTGGAGCGTCCATGGAAGCCCCCGAACTCGAGCTTCGGTTGCAAGTTGAAGCAGAATCGGGTGCCTTCTTCTCGGCCGAATGGTCCGTAGCTGGTCCGGTTGGTCACGAACGTGAGGGATCTGATGATGACGGCACCTCTGTTGTCGATGGGGCTGTAACGCCCACTGACGCATGTGATGTTCTCCCACGGCTCTAAGCTAAACTGTGAACATGTATATATATAAATAGCTTGAAGTGTGAGCTTCTAGGAAATGAGAGAGAGAGAGAGAGAGAGAGAGAGAGAGAGAGAGAGAGAGAGAGAGAGAGAGAGAGAGAGAGAGAGAGAGAGAGAGAGAGAGAGAGAGAGAGAGAGAGAGAGAGAGAGAGAGAGAGAGAGAGAGAGAGAGAGAGAGAGAGAGAGAGAGAGAGAGAGAGAGCTGACGCTGTCGAAGTGATCACCATCCCCGCCGTGCCTGTGTGCGAGCGCCAAAGTTCCGTTCAGATCGTAGAGCACTTGGAGAGAGTTGATGGCCTCCCCATGGGCTATTAGGATCTGCCTGACGCTCCCGTAACCCAACTCGTTCCACTCCACATTCCGGCCGGTGAGATCCCCTCGCGGTCCCACCTTGACGACAAACTCCTGATTCGCAATCGAGCTCTATTTGAACAAGGAAGAAGAAGAAAAAAAGGTCAAGCATCGTAAAGGAAGAAAACGAGTGATCTCCTATGTTTATTTTGATATACCATTGAGGATTCTAGCTACTCGTCAAGTAAGAATCTGGAGAAAGAATGAAAGTTGACAAATGCTATTTTTTCTCTGAGATTTCGATGTTGCGTTCTGGCACACAGCATGACAATTGTTATATATGTATATCCCCATGCATCGTCAAAAGATACCTTGCTTTACTTGTAAGTAGCAATGTGAGAAGAATATACCACACTTTGCTTCTAAGTTAGTCTCGATTGTCATGGACCGAGGGGACTGAGGGGATTGGTGTCAAAATCTATATTTGTTCCTCTTTTATGAATGAAGAAGCATAATGGAACAAGTAAATAAATAAAAGGTATATATGCTACAAGAAGAATTTAGATCAAGCGGATGAGCATGGAGAATTCAGAAGACAAAAATAACAATTTGCATGGATAATATTTCTATACTTGTCACGACAACTACTACACATACCGACAGCATATTCTTAATTTGCTAAGAGGGGAACCATCTTCAACAGTTTCTACCAGTGTCAGTATCCCTCCATCAAATTCTGAAATTGAGGTCCTGCCTTGTTCAGGTTTTGATAATATCTCAAGAAGACCAGTCGCTTTTTCAGCAAACTTGGAATAACGCTTGCCATCCTTTAAAAGTGTAAGAAGAGGTTTAACTACTTCTGTAAACAAATTGGAGTCCAGATGTCTAATCATGGTGACTGTTTTCCCACTAATCGTTCAAGAATTGGCATGTCTAACATTTGGCTTATCATATTACATAGAGTTATATATAAGTGGTTTAACTGCTTCTGCAGAAAGTTCAAAGCCAGAACTGTCCTTGCAAGAAGAAGGATTGTACAATGCTGTGACAGCAACAACCTTTCCTTGCATATTTCCAGAACTGAGGATCTGAACGAGAAGAGGCACAACTCCTGATGAAATCAATGTTGGTTTATTAGGTGTTGATGCAGAAAGCGTCAGCACTGCTGCAGTGGCCAACTCCCTTAAGCCATTTCTCTCATATTTCAGTAGTTCAATGAGATGGGGCACATCACCACTCTTGATTATCTATCTTATTCTTGTTCCTGAAATAGACAAAAATGAAGAAAGACACTCTAAGGGCAACAAACATATTTTTTACATAATAGAAAATGAATGAGTAACAAAGAATGTTTAGCTCTCACCAATACGGAAACTCAGTAAATTGAACTAACAAGAAAGTCAAAATAAACTGCTAAGAAAGGAGTGCATGATTCGGGAATGGTATGGCATGATGCACACGATATTTAAAAACAATAATGAGTAAACATGTTTTTTTTTTTCACGGACAAAATAGAAATCTCCAGAGAAAATCAAGGCAGTGAAAGGAATTCATTTATAAAACTAGAGCCAAAATTCATTGATCTAGTTGCAACAGCCAAAGTTCGGCAATTAATTGACTAACTCTTTGGAAGAGCATCAACTAGTACATATATCTAAACAAGCAAGAAGTAACTTTACGACAACTGCTACTTTGTGAAAAATGCAGCAAGTCTACCAGAACAATAAATTTAATTAACTTTCCTGAAGGATGCACGTGCGAACTTTCCACCACCATGGGCTGTAACGCTTCGAGATTTGACCCCGTCACATGACGAAATATCTTCTCGTACGTTATTTTCTTTGATTGTTCTTTGACTCTTTCGATGGTCAAGAAGAGCGACACGTAAACGAAAGTCTTAATCATAAAATATTACAACCGATGAATTTAAGAAATGCGAAAGCTGAAATAGATGAAATAATGATTATATTATATGTGACATATAAATGTCCATGTACACTACATGCGCATACATATGTCCCAAATACATCTCTATCAATAGAGAGAAAAATATTCCATCAAAACTCTATAATAATCATGTGCACACAGCATCTGAGTTGTAATCATCGCACACACATCAATCAAGCACGCATCCCTATCATGTACATGTGGAAGCATAAAACTAAGTGTGAGTTCATATGTGTCATAATGTAATCCGATAGAAAATGCATGAAGCAAGCATATATATCAAATATAAGAGTGAATTATCATGAAGAATCAATAAAGATATCATGTTTCATGTCTTTTCATTTTATTTGATTTCCATATTCATATTCTTATTCATTATTTATGTTCATAAGGACAAAGTCCTTCCATTCATGTTTAGCCTTTCATCTTATTTATGATTCAAAGAGCTCGTCACTTTTAGGGAATACCATTGCAAGCATACAAGTGTATAATTACCTAGGCCATGATGGGCCAATAGGGGATCTTGGTGCCACTGTCAACGCTCCGTCGGGCAAGATGACCTCGTGCCTTATCTATAGAGAGAAAATTTCATCTAGATAGGCAAACGGTAACTCTCCTTTTATTTTTATTAATCCCGAGCTTCTCTTTCGATCACTTAGATCAATCAAGATTGTAAGGAGCAAGGTTGTCAGCATCATCTTTTAGGTTCATGTCAGTCGGTGTTAATCAGGTGGACAGATGCTTATCAAATCAAATGGTTTATATTATAGTGGTATTTTTTCTATCCATTTATCGGATGTTCAAAAGTTGACTGGTCGTCCAATTGAGGTTCATTCAGCGGTCGTCCGAAAAAAGAGCAGACACCATTTTGTCTATGTTTATCGGTCGACCAAAAAAGTGCGATCATCTGTTCTGAGTTCATTTGTCGACCATTCCAAGACCATATACAATCTGTCGATCGAGAGAGGTTCGGTCATCCATTAAGACATGAGGAAGTTATCGGACTTCCGATAAGAAGTTTTGGTCATCCGAAACTTGATCGGTAGTCCGCTAATCTAGGCAAATCCAATGAAGATTTATGGATTGTGATTGGAGAGAAAAAGGTCTCTTATCCATCAAAATATACAATATGGGTTCAAGCGAGAAAACTCCAAGCGCCCTAGCGCGTGGAGGCTTTCGAGCCTCCGCTTGCTTTCTCATGGTTTAAGGTTCAGCAGCAGCTTCCTTTCTCTTGGTTTAAGGTTCAGCAGCCCACGGATTCTCTATGAGGAGTGTTCCAGGAGTAGCCTGCTTCTATTTGATCACGCTGTAAACAACTTTGTCTTCCTCAGTCGATTGGATTTCCATCGACTATAGAACTCTTCCACCATGATAATCTAGATTGGCCGCCCGAAAAGATTTTGACCGACTGAGTTATTATCGTCATCATTTTCGAGTCTCGATATTTTCCAATTCGATTGTTCGAAAAAGTTCCGAACTTCCGTTCTGGTTCATATCGATCATCCGATCGTACTTCGGGCGTCCGGTATAGATGTCTCTCTACTCTTGCTGAGCTGAATCGGACGCTCGAAAGATTTTCGATCGTCCGCTTCAGTTCGACAGTGTCGTAGGTCATTGCGGATCCTTAAGTTTTCAATCAACTTTTCTTACGCAATGAGAAGATCTAACTATATACTACATTATTCCTACTAACATGGTCGATACATAAGTAAAGATTTCCACAGGATCAAATCTATTTTATCATATGAATTTTAGATCCAATAAATCTTACTCTACGACATTATTTTATCAACAACATTCTACTTATCCTTTTCTATCCGGATTTAAATCCGTAATATCCGAGTCATTTCATGGCAATTTATATCTCTTGGATCGGTCAAGCAACATTCAAGCATGGAGCTATAATACGGTAATCATCATTCATGTAAATCAAATCATAAAGCTAATCTGAACTACCATTTTTCAAACATGATAGATTGTAAATTCAAAATAAAACCTTAGGGCATGCATACTACCCTCATAAAGCATGATCCTTAAATGCAAAGTTTGTCTAAAATGACCCCATGACCCAAATCTTGAAAACACACATGTTTTTGCTAATTTTCGGTTGGATCTTCATTGGTTTATGTTGTGGCCGCATCCTCCTCTTCCTCCTACGTCCTCCTCTCAATTCTCATATGTAGATGTTCCTTCAAAACCTTCTGGCCGCAATGAAAAGGAAGAAGAACACAGAACGAGAAGAATGAAAATGAGATAGAAGAGTGATAGGATAATAATGGATGGGCCGGGAGTTTTAGAATGGGTGAAGTTATTCGGCCATTTACTTCTTGAGATTGTGAGTGGGGAGGTTACAAATCTTGGGGGTGTAATGGTGGTGTAATGAGGAGAGAGGAAGATCAAAACTGAGATCCTCTCACTTGTTGCACTTCTGGACGTCTGAAAGTGTTTTGGTTGTTCAGTAGTGTGTTGGTTGAGTTGCCATCATCATCTCGATAACGAGCATTCGATAGGTGTTCGATCGCCTGATAGTCCGACATCAGCAATATTTTACAGTTTTGAATTATATGGATTTTCGGTGTGTTACATGGGTATTAATTAGTACAATGACAAAGAAATCATGGGTAATAAATGCTATCAATATAATTCTTTAAAGCAATTAATGTTATTTAATTTTCCTAGGTTCTCAGTAATTTTGTGCACAAAAGATCGAGCTCGTTCCATCATGATATGCAGACAATGTTCAATTTATAAATTATGATAACTTTATTTGTTGTGTAACTGAGTATCCAATAGAAGTGCCTCTATGATCTCATTGGAAATTATGATAACTTAATTTGTTGTAGTTTGTTTGTGTGCAATGTACCCACTTTGATCAATTGCTTTCATGGTAGCCATATACAACCAACTTTCATGTAGTTCATGATAATATGGCTTTATTTGAGAAAGTATGCGTGAAATTTCTATAGAAGAATTTCCTATCGTAATATATTTTACTCCTCAGTATAGTGTATTGCTCCATTCTTGTCGTAATACACTTAATACTTCATTTCAGGTTGCCTTCTTATCTGCTCTAGTGGGTACAAATGTTGTTGATTCTAAAGCTCATGCTGCCATTAGAGCTTTGCATAAAGTGACTAGCGATGGCATTCCCGGTGGCGTTGCAATTAACAAAGCAGTGGAAGAAGGTACAACAATTGTAGCCATAAAGTATTCATATTTTTTTAGATACAATTTTACCCTTTGAGCGTCTTACTAAAGTAGTAACACTAACTCATTACCTTGAAATATAGTCAAGAGTGTAAGGACAATCTCAAAAACTCACACTTTGATGAAAAATTATAAAGTATTCATCAAGTTTTAGTGTCGACTTAGCATATTAGGTTCATAATCAAGTACTGCAGTTGAGATTCCTACTGCAGAAACGTATGTCGTAAACTCATAACACTGCACAGATTGAAGTCCAGATGTCTACTCATGATGCCTCTCCTCCCACTGGCTCGCTCTTGCACGTGCCGAGTACCACGGGCCACAGGCCTGTGCGCTCGCGCGTTCCCCGCAGCGGCAGCGGGCCATCGGCCCACGCGAGCAAGTATAGCAAGGTAGCAACTTTTTTTTATTTAACAGATCGTGTATCTGTGCATGACTATTGCGGTGCGTCACTAAAAAATGTGGCCTTTCTATGCATGGCTATTAGGTGTCTACGTTACGAACACATGCACATGAGGTTAGATTTCCACTTCAAACAAAAAATTTGCTGCCATTCATGCAAGGTCTCTCGTTTGAAATTGAGTTGAGATAACATTGCACAAAGAAAAAAAATGCTTTAAACAACAAATAAAACAACGTCCAAACATTGTCGCAAGTGGCCAGCCATGCATTGTTACGTTTGTATGCACCGAGTCATCGTGAGAGAAAAGAACGTGCCTCGGCATTTCGGCGAACAATCGTAATGATAGTAAAAGAAATTCCAGATATTACAGCAACTCGTACACATGCAATAATGGTAAAAGAGAATACATGCAAACGGTCATCGATTTATCGGCCCATTTCACATGACAATGGAAAGACGAAAGGTCGACACAAAAACAATTTTCTTTTATTCCAAACATCTTAACGAGAAAAACTTATTGACTTTAAGAAATTGGTATAAAGAAATAGAGGTATTATCAGTACCTGTCAACGGAACAATGAATCATCGAAGATATTTTTATATTGTTTCAGTTTCATTGTCGGGAACTCGATCACGAGAAAGAAGAATAGTTGTTCACGATTCATATACCTTATCGGAATCTGACAACCATGCGGCGGTCATTGTCGGACAACACTTGCAAATGGATTTCACGTGCCTTCGACCACACATGTCTTTCGGGAAGGATTTAATCCGAAAGACGAGCACCGGTTTGATCTTTTATAATGTGCATACGTGTGTGTTTCCATAACCACATTCATGTGCAGTTGGCATAACTGTAGGTACGCAGTTTGCACAACTCCATTTGACTCATAAGGGCATTAACTTCCAACAAAAGGAATTCAGGATAAGATTCTGGACTGCGAGGAGCTAGTGTTGGAGAAAGAGAGATTGCAGTTACAATACATGAGGGATCTACTGTTTACTGATCAGTTGAGTGTTAAACAACACAAGATTCAGTTAGCTTCCAAAACGAATGCAGTGGGAGCTATTCAGGCCAATTTAAGTGTTTGATTTATGAAGTTATGTAGCAGTGTGAAGAGTGGAAGTTGAAATGAGAGTCTCCCCCTTATCATATCAATGCCACTATGTTGGTCGTCTAATAAGGGATTATTATGTTGGTGTTTGCTGCAGATTCGGCATTTGGCTGAGAACATGTGATAAAGTTCCTTTATATATATATATATGTATATATATATATATATATAAAATATGTTAAATGTTTCTTACTTCTCTTGGAACAATTCTAAAGAACAGCTACCGATCATTTATTCCCTTGAAAACCTATTGAAAGTAGTAGTATAAGATGGCTGCCACTTTGCAAGCTTAGTCCAAAGTGTTGATATCAGTGAGCCGAGGTATTTTCTGTTTTCATTATATATTAGTCCAAAGTGTTGATATCACTTTGCAAGCTTATTCGTGGCATCTTCTCGAACATATTAGGACAATCTTAAATTATATATATGGATCTACATCATTTCATCTCCATTCGTTATACACTAAGCGCCGAGATGATTATCCGCGTGATTGATAATTTCATACCTGATTGTCATATTCTACATGCCTTATAAAAAAGTATTAACTTACTCCTCCAGAATAAAAAATAACACAATTTCATAATTTTCAATCATCGTAAGAAGATTTTAAAATACATTAATAAGCCTTGTGCCTGTTAATGCGTCAGTAAAAAAATGGCTTAATAAATATCTCATACTAATATGTATTCATCAATCATATCTTCTTCACATTGTCAAGACATACTAGACATCAATATGTTTTCCCTTAATGGTATATCCTTTTTATCAAGCAATAGTGACGTACTTATTACAACAAAAAACATATGTCGACCATTATCACATGATTATTATTACATGTATAACTCAATATTTATGTCACGTAAGTCCCAATTATATACATAAATAAATAACTCATAATATCATGCACAATATTGCATAAATTTTCATCATATAAAATTATGCAAATCATGTCATGCGTAATAAAAAACATACATGCACATATTTCTTTTCAAAAAGAATTTTAATTTAGCATAATTGGTGTGCATATTTCACATGAAACTTTAAATAAATGTGACAAAAATATTTTGTGCATAACTTAATATAACTATGTGAATTAATTACTCACAAATTCACATAACACATATTATGCCTAATATGTAATATAATTTCATATATGCACATGTTCTTTCATAAAGAAAATAAATTCTTTTTATATAGTTCAATTCACATAATGAATTATAATGTGAAGATTTCTATTATCATGTCAATTTACGTAAATGTCATGCCTGAAAACACTTTAAGTAAAAATAATATAATTATGTGAATGAATATCTAATTCATATGAAAACTTAATTTAAGTGTGACATGCTACACTTAAAAAGTTTCACGTAATAACATATATGAATGAATTTTACTATAAATTCATAATCATATATAATATATGACAAAATAACATGACAATTTCATGTACTAATAAATATGCGTAATGCTAGTGATATGCATAAAACAAATGTCATACAATTTTCAGAAAAATTATTCTAAATTTTTTTCTTATTTACATTACATGTTGATTTTTCAAAAACAAAGTTCACTTCCATATTTTAGTCCAATTTTTCAAAAACAAAATTCACTTTAAAAAACAGAGGAACTCCAATGCCGAAAATTGAAATTTTAGTCCTATTTTCTAACTAATCTAGACATGCTTTGGACATAAAACAAAGAAGAATCTATTCTTGGATATATAGAGAATAATAACCATGCTTTAATCTTTCAAATTCTTAATTAATCTATCATGAAATCACATCCAAAAGTGAACCCAAAATTTTTATATACCTTGTTCTGGCAGAACTACCTGAACAACCTATTTTTAACATGATTTTCTAGACAATAGAGAGGCTCCTGATGATAAGTCTAGAGACCTTTGACAAAGAGTTGACCGGAGAGTAGATGACTGGCTGGAGTACTCACGCACGCGCACTGGGAAGGGAGAAACAGGGCTCAAAGTATAAAGAAAAATATGTTTTCCAGCAAAAAATAGGCTGAAGATTGAATTGTGGTCTATTTATAGAGGAAAGACTTTGATTCTTGTTGGACTAATAATTAATCCGAAATTTAATGCTTTATCTTCCCCAACTCTAACTCTGATACTTATCCATAAACTTTATTAAGAATCTATTTTAAATACTTTATCTTTTCCTTTCTTTTCTTCTTCTCAAAGTCTTATCTATACGCAAACTCCATCTTAAACTTATGAACTTTTATCTTTTCTTTTTAAACTGAATTTTTGAAATTAAATAAAGTAAGTAAATATTTTTATTTATCTAATATTTAATTTGGGAAAATCTCGGGGTGTTACACTAAATATGTGTATTAAATGTTCTGAAAATTTCAGAAAATTACTCGCAATTCTCAAACTCAATAATGTAATGCCCGAGATTTAATTGGAGGAAAAGAAAAGGAAGATAAAATAAATAGGGAAAAAGATAAAAAATCTAAAATCAGATTTTAAGAGGAGTTGGTTTCCAACCAAACTCAAACTTCTCCCCTATAAATAAGAGGCCACACCAAACGAAAATCCCCTTTTCTTTTCCTCATGAAGTCGGCCCTAATTTCTCCTCGTACGTGCGCTCTTTTCATTCTTTCTTGTCCCTGACGGCCGCCGCCATACAAGAGTTCAACCAAAGGACTCGGACGACGCTGGACGTGCACCTGAACCGAGAGGAGCGGGCAGAGGAAGAGGAAGATGAAGACAGAGTAATAGTTTCTTGGACATAAACTAAAAGGTATGGAACTAGGATAGATTCATGATAGAATCATGATTTTAGACTTGAAGCGTGTTCTAGGTAGTTCTTGGTTAATGTTTGATGTTCTATGATGTTAAATTGTGCCGACCATCGCCAGAAAAGATCAACGGAATGCGAACTGCGCGTCCGCGCAGTTTCTACGCAAGACGAACCCGGCCCGGGCAGGTCCTCCGTTGGACCAAGTTCGGAGGAACTCAGCCTGGATCCGCCATTGTCGACGCTCGCCGAGCTCTGCAATTGGACGAACCCGGACCGAGTTCTGCGTACCCAAAATTGGTCGGGCGTGATAGCCGCCCCGACTCGACGATGAACCGACCCGACCCGGGTGTAATCCGATCCTAGCCCGGGCTCTACTCTGATTTTTCGAAGATGATGACCTTAAACTCGGCCCGAGTTTTCCCCTACTCGGCCCGGGTTTCGACCTTGATTAAATCAAATCTATGATGTTTGGATCCCTAATTATGTTCCTATTTCAGATCTTAATGATGATGATTATTACACTTGTGCCCTAATTTACTCTCCATGATCATGTCTTTTATCCTGATTTAAAGTTTTTATCAAAATGTGTTTTGTTTAATTAAAAGATGCAAGATAAAATACGTAAAACGTTAAATGGAGAGCTCTTTTATGATGGACTGGTGACGACCAAGTTATGAGCTGACTATTGTCAATTATGGGTTGGCTCTGCCAGTTATGATGGCGATGATGGACGGGTTGAGACAGGCCTCCCCGTGAGTTGAAATATACTCCAAATAAGTCAAAGATGAAAACTAAGATGATGAAGAAGATGAACATATATAAATAAAGAATCTTTATTATGATGTCAGGCTTTTGCCTTAATTATGATGACTCTTTATGATTTTATTCATATGTCATTTTATATGATTTCATTTCCATATTATGATCATGATTCACTTTCCTATCAGATGATGATGCTATCTTATGATTATGATTCATGCCTAGTATCATGATCCTATTATGATATTTATCTTACTTCCATACTGAGTTATAAAACTCATAGGGAGGTTCTCTCCTGCATGTTTTTAAATGCAGGCCAAGGTCTCAATGATGATGGCGGCCAACGGTGACAGATCAAGCTCGTAGGTGGCTACACATGGTTATCGAGTCCTTTAGATGATTGATGATTTTTTTGTCTTTCTTTTTATTACTTGATGTATTAGCTTTCCTTTGAACTCCTATGAGGTCAGTTATCAAACTTCCAAGATGTTACTATCTTTATTCTTAATGATGATTCAATTATTCTGCATTTTTCTTACTGAGTTGACCAGTCAAAGTCTTCTTTTTGGTCAACATGATGTACATATAAGGATGGCCGTAGCGTCTCCGAATCGTATTCTGCCACGTGGTCGGGTGCGATTTGGGGGCGTTACAAATAATGTGCATAAATTAGAAATAATAACACATATGAAATGTATCTTAAGAAAAATGCATACATTTATGTCAAACATATATCACACATTTATTCAGAATTTTTTTCGAAAAGTTTTTGAGTCGAAAAATGTCAAACATATATCACATATATTTTTATATGATTTTTATATATATCTCATTTGTGTATATTTTTCTATAGATTTATGTCAAAGAAAAAAAAATTGCTTTAAACAACAAATAAAACAACGTCCAACACATTATCGCAAGTGGTTAATTATGTTTGTATCCACCGAGTCGTCATGAGAGAAAAGAACGCTTAATAATTGCATGGTTTAAGAAATTCCAGATATTACACCAACTCACATGATAGTTATCGACAGTTATCGACCCATTTCACATGACAATGGAAAGACGAAAGGTCGAAACAGAAACAATTTTCTTTTTATTCCAAACATCTTTAACGTGAAAAGCTCTTTGGCTTTAAGAAATTGGTATAAATATAAGACTTTTTTACGTTATTTTGAACTCATTATCGGAAACTCGATCACGATAAAAAAGAACACTCGTTCAAAAACCATATACCTCATCCAGCCATGCGGCGGTCATTGTCGGACAGCACTTACAAATGGATTTCACGTGCCTTCGGCTACACGGCTCTCGGGAAGGATATACTTCGAAAGAAGAGCACCAGCTTGATCTTTTATAGTGTGCATACATGTGTGTTTCCATAATCACATTCATGTGCAGTTGGCATAACTGCAGGTACACAGTTTGCACAACTCTATTTGGCCCGTAAGGCCATTAACTTCCAACAAAAGGAATTCATGATAAGATTCTGCACTTCGAGGATTTAGAGCTAGTGTCGGAGAAAGAGAGATTGCAGTTACAATACATGAGGGATCTACTGTTTACTGATCAGTTGAGTGTTAAACAGCACAAGATTCAGTTAGCTTCGAAAACGAATGCAGTGGGAGCTATTCAGGCCAATTTAAGTGTTTGATTTATGAAGTTATGTAGCAGTGTGAAGAGTGGAAATTGAAATGAGAGTCTCCCCCTTATCATATCATTGCCACTATGTTGGTCGTCTAATAAGGGATTATTATGTTGGTGTTTGCTGCAGATTCGGCTTTTGGCTGAGAACGTGTGATAAAGTTCCTTTATGTATATATATATATATATATATATATATATATATATATATATATATGATAAATGTTTCTTACTTCTCTTGGAACAATTCTAAAGAACAGCTACCGATCATTGATTCCCTTGAAAGGCTATAGAAAGTATAAGATGGCTGCCACTTCGCAAGCTTAGTCCAAAGTGAGTCAGAGAGAGATGGTGTTGATATAAGTGAGCTGAGTTATTTTCTGTTTTCTTTGTAGATTGATGTGGTTGTTGTTGTAGTAGTACTAGCCATGACGTGAATCCTGTGCCATTGTTGCCTTCTTATCTGCTCTAGTGGGTACAAATGTTGCGGATGCTACAGCTCATGCAGCCATTGTTTGGTGGTGAATCCTGTGCGGCGGAACACAATCCCGGTGGTGCAGTCAATTGTTTCGGCGGAGGGGGCTCGAAGTGATACTCGAGGTCGCTGCACCTGGCGTAGAGTCCAATGGCGCAGAGGTAACCCCCATTGGAGCGTCCATGGAAGCCCCCGAACTCGAGCTTCGGTTGCAAGTTGAAGCAGAATCGGGTGCCTTCTTCTCGGCCGAATGGTCCGTAGCTGGTCCGGTTGGTCACGAACGTGAGGGATCTGATGATGACGGCACCTCTGTTGTCGATGGGGCTGTAACGCCCACTGACGCATGTGATGTTCTCCCACGGCTCTAAGCTAAACTGTGAACATGTATATATATAAATAGCTTGAAGTGTGAGCTTCTAGGAAATGAGAGAGAGAGAGAGAGAGAGAGAGAGAGAGAGAGAGAGAGAGAGAGAGCTGACGCTGTCGAAGTGATCACCATCCCCGCCGTGCCTGTGTGCGAGCGCCAAAGTTCCGTTCAGATCGTAGAGCACTTGGAGAGAGTTGATGGCCTCCCCATGGGCTATTAGGATCTGCCTGACGCTCCCGTAACCCAACTCGTTCCACTCCACATTCCGGCCGGTGAGATCCCCTCGCGGTCCCACCTTGACGACAAACTCCTGATTCGCAATCGAGCTCTATTTGAACAAGGAAGAAGAAGAAAAAAAGGTCAAGCATCGTAAAGGAAGAAAACGAGTGATCTCCTATGTTTATTTTGATATACCATTGAGGATTCTAGCTACTCGTCAAGTAAGAATCTGGAGAAAGAATGAAAGTTGACAAATGCTATTTTTTCTCTGAGATTTCGATGTTGCGTTCTGGCACACAGCATGACAATTGTTATATATGTATATCCCCATGCATCGTCAAAAGATACCTTGCTTTACTTGTAAGTAGCAATGTGAGAAGAATATACCACACTTTGCTTCTAAGTTAGTCTCGATTGTCATGGACCGAGGGGACTGAGGGGATTGGTGTCAAAATCTATATTTGTTCCTCTTTTATGAATGAAGAAGCATAATGGAACAAGTAAATAAATAAAAGGTATATATGCTACAAGAAGAATTTAGATCAAGCGGATGAGCATGGAGAATTCAGAAGACAAAAATAACAATTTGCATGGATAATATTTCTATACTTGTCACGACAACTACTACACATACCGACAGCATATTCTTAATTTGCTAAGAGGGGAACCATCTTCAACAGTTTCTACCAGTGTCAGTATCCCTCCATCAAATTCTGAAATTGAGGTCCTGCCTTGTTCAGGTTTTGATAATATCTCAAGAAGACCAGTCGCTTTTTCAGCAAACTTGGAATAACGCTTGCCATCCTTTAAAAGTGTAAGAAGAGGTTTAACTACTTCTGTAAACAAATTGGAGTCCAGATGTCTAATCATGGTGACTGTTTTCCCACTAATCGTTCAAGAATTGGCATGTCTAACATTTGGCTTATCATATTACATAGAGTTATATATAAGTGGTTTAACTGCTTCTGCAGAAAGTTCAAAGCCAGAACTGTCCTTGCAAGAAGAAGGATTGTACAATGCTGTGACAGCAACAACCTTTCCTTGCATATTTCCAGAACTGAGGATCTGAACGAGAAGAGGCACAACTCCTGATGAAATCAATGTTGGTTTATTAGGTGTTGATGCAGAAAGCGTCAGCACTGCTGCAGTGGCCAACTCCCTTAAGCCATTTCTCTCATATTTCAGTAGTTCAATGAGATGGGGCACATCACCACTCTTGATTATCTATCTTATTCTTGTTCCTGAAATAGACAAAAATGAAGAAAGACACTCTAAGGGCAACAAACATATTTTTTACATAATAGAAAATGAATGAGTAACAAAGAATGTTTAGCTCTCACCAATACGGAAACTCAGTAAATTGAACTAACAAGAAAGTCAAAATAAACTGCTAAGAAAGGAGTGCATGATTCGGGAATGGTATGGCATGATGCACACGATATTTAAAAACAATAATGAGTAAACATGTTTTTTTTTTCACGGACAAAATAGAAATCTCCAGAGAAAATCAAGGCAGTGAAAGGAATTCATTTATAAAACTAGAGCCAAAATTCATTGATCTAGTTGCAACAGCCAAAGTTCGGCAATTAATTGACTAACTCTTTGGAAGAGCATCAACTAGTACATATATCTAAACAAGCAAGAAGTAACTTTACGACAACTGCTACTTTGTGAAAAATGCAGCAAGTCTACCAGAACAATAAATTTAATTAACTTTCCTGAAGGATGCACGTGCGAACTTTCCACCACCATGGGCTGTAACGCTTCGAGATTTGACCCCGCCACATGACGAAATATCTTCTCGTACGTTATTTTCTTTGATTGTTCTTTGACTCTTTCGATGGTCAAGAAGAGCGACACGTAAACGAAAGTCTTAATCATAAAATATTACAACCGATGAATTTAAGAAATGCGAAAGCTGAAATAGATGAAATAATGATTATATTATATGCGACATATAAATGTCCATGTACACTACATGCGCATACATATGTCCCAAATACATCTCTATCAATAGAGAGAAAAAGATTCCATCAAAACTCTATAATAATCATGTGCACACAGCATCTGAGTTGTAGTCATCGCACACACATCAATCAAGCACGCATCCCTATCATGTACATGTGGAAGCATAAAACTAAGTGTGAGTTCATATGTGTCATAATGTAATCCGATAGAAAATGCATGAAGCAAGCATATATATCAAATATAAGAGTGAATTATCATGAAGAATCAATAAATATATCATGTTTCATGTCTTTTCATTTTATTTGATTTCCATATTCATATTCTTATTCATTATTTATGTTCATAAGGACAAAGTCCTTCCATTCATGTTTAGCCTTTCATCTTATTTATGATTCAAAGAGCTCGTCACTTTTAGGGAATACCATTGCAAGCATACAAGTGTATAATTACCTAGGCCATGATGGGCCAATAGGGGATCTTGGTGCCACTGTCAACGCTCCGTCGGGCAAGATGACCTCGTGCCTTATCTATAGAGAGAAATTTTCATCTAGATAGGCAAACGGTAACTCTCCTTTTATTTTTATTAATCCCGAGCTTCTCTTTCGATCACTTAGATCAATCAAGATTGTAAGGAGCAAGGTTGTCAGCATCATCTTTTAGGTTCATGTCAGTCGGTGTTAATCAGGTGGACAGATGCTTATCAAATCAAATGGTTTATATTATAGTGGTATTTTTTCTATCCATTTATCGGATGTTCAAAAGTTGACTGGTCGTCCAATTGAGGTTCATTCAGCGGTCGTCCGAAAAAAGAGCAGACACCATTTTGTCTATGTTTATCGGTCGACCAAAAAAGTGCGATCATCTGTTCTGAGTTCATTTGTCGACCATTCCAAGACCATATACAATCTGTCGATCGAGAGAGGTTCGGTCATCCATTAAGACATGAGGAAGTTATCGGACTTCCGATAAGAAGTTTTGGTCATCCGAAACTTGATCGGTAGTCCGCTAATCTAGGCAAATCCAATGAAGATTTATGGATTGTGATTGGAGAGAAAAAGGTCTCTTATCCATCAAAATATACAATATGGGTTCAAGCGAGAAAACTCCAAGCGCCCTAGCGCGTGGAGGCTTTCGAGCCTCCGCTTGCTTTCTCATGGTTTAAGGTTCAGCAGCAGCTTGCTTTCTCTTGGTTTAAGGTTCAGCAGCCCACGGATTCTCTATGAGGAGTGTTCCAGGAGTAGCCTGCTTCTATTTGATCACGCTGTAAACAACTTTGTCTTCCTCAGTCGATTGGATTTCCATCGACTATAGAACTCTTCCACCATGATAATCTAGATTGGCCGCCCGAAAAGATTTTGACCGACTGAGTTATTATCGTCATCATTTTCGAGTCTCGATATTTTCCAATTCGATTGTTCGAAAAAGTTCCGAACTTCCGTTCTGGTTCATATCGATCATCCGATCGTACTTCGGGCGTCCGGTATAGATGTCTCTCTACTCTTGCTGAGCTGAATCGGACGCTCGAAAGATTTTCGATCGTCCGCTTCAGTTCGACAGTGTCGTAGGTCATTGCGGATCCTTAAGTTTTCAATCAACTTTTCTTACGCAATGAGAAGATCTAACTATATACTACATTATTCCTACTAACATGGTCGATACATAAGTAAAGATTTCCACAGGATCAAATCTATTTTATCATATGAATTTTAGATCCAATAAATCTTACTCTACGACATTATTTTATCAACAACATTCTACTTATCCTTTTCTATCCGGATTTAAATCCGTAATATCCGAGTCATTTCATGGCAATTTATATCTCTTGGATCGGTCAAGCAACATTCAAGCATGGAGCTATAATACGGTAATCATCATTCATGTAAATCAAATCATAGAGCTAATCTGAACTACCATTTTTCAAACATGATAGATTGTAAATTCAAAATAAAACCTTAGGGCATGCATACTACCCTCATAAAGCATGATCCTTAAATGCAAAGTTTGTCTAAAATGACCCCATGACCCAAATCTTGAAAACACACATGTTTTTGCTAATTTTCGGTTGGATCTTCATTGGTTTATGTTGTGGCCGCATCCTCCTCTTCCTCCTACGTCCTCCTCTCAATTCTCATATGTAGATGTTCCTTCAAAACCTTCTGGCCGCAATGAAAAGGAAGAAGAACACAGAACGAGAAGAATGAAAATGAGATAGAAGAGTGATAGGATAATAATGGATGGGCCGGGAGTTTTAGAATGGGTGAAGTTATTCGGCCATTTACTTCTTGAGATTGTGAGTGGGGAGGTTACAAATCTTGGGGGTGTAATGGTGGTGTAATGAGGAGAGAGGAAGATCAAAACTGAGATCCTCTCACTTGTTGCACTTCTGGACGTCTGAAAGTGTTTTGGTTGTTCAGTAGTGTGTTGGTTGAGTTGCCATCATCATCTCGATAACGAGCATTCGATAGGTGTTCGATCGCCTGATAGTTCGACATCAGCAATATTTTACAGTTTTGAATTATATGGATTTTCGGTGTGTTACATGGGTATTAATTAGTACAATGACAAAGAAATCATGGGTAATAAATGCTATCAATATAATTCTTTAAAGCAATTAATGTTATTTAATTTTCCTAGGTTCTCAGTAATTTTGTGCACAAAAGATCGAGCTCGTTCCATCATGATATGCAGACAATGTTCAATTTATAAATTATGATAACTTTATTTGTTGTGTAACTGAGTATCCAATAGAAGTGCCTCTATGATCTCATTGGAAATTATGATAACTTAATTTGTTGTAGTTTGTTTGTGTGCAATGTACCCACTTAGATCAATTGCTTTCATGGTAGCCATATACAACCAACTTTCATGTAGTTCATGATAATATGGCTTTATTTGAGAAAGTATGCGTGAAATTTCTATAGAAGAATTTCCTATCGTAATATATTTTACTCCTCAGTATAGTGTATTGCTCCATTCTTGTCGTAATACACTTAATACTTCATTTCAGGTTGCCTTCTTATCTGCTCTAGTGGGTACAAATGTTGTTGATTCTAAAGCTCATGCTGCCATTAGAGCTTTGCATAAAGTGACTAGCGATGGCATTCCCGGTGGCGTTGCAATTAACAAAGCAGTGGAAGAAGGTACAACAATTGTAGCCATAAAGTATTCATATTTTTTTAGATACAATTTTACCCTTTGAGCGCCTTACTAAAGTAGTAACACTAACTCATTACCTTGAAATATAGTCAAGAGTGTAAGGACAATCTCAAAAACTCACACTTTGATGAAAAATTATAAAGTATTCATCAAGTTTTAGTGTCGACTTAGCATATTAGGTTCATAATCAAGTACTGCAGTTGAGATTCCTACTGCAGAAACGTATGTCGTAAACTCATAACACTGCACAGATTGAAGTCCAGATGTCTACTCATGATGCCTCTCCTCCCACTGGCTCGCTCTTGCACGTGCCGAGTACCACGGGCCACAGGCCTGTGCGCTCGCGCGTTCCCCGCAGCGGCAGCGGGCCATCGGCCCACGCGAGCAAGTATAGCAAGGTAGCAACTTTTTTTTATTTAACAGATCGTGTATCTGTGCATGACTATTGCGGTGCGTCACTAAAAAATGTGGCCTTTCTATGCATGGCTATTAGGTGTCTACGTTACGAACACATGCACATGAGGTTAGATTTCCACTTCAAACAAAAAATTTGCTGCCATTCATGCAAGGTCTCTCGTTTGAAATTGAGTTGAGATAACATTGCACAAAGAAAAAAAATGCTTTAAACAACAAATAAAACAACGTCCAAACATTGTCGCAAGTGGCCAGCCATGCACTGTTACGTTTGTATGCACCGAGTCATCGTGAGAGAAAAGAACGTGCCTCGGCACTTCGGCGAACAATCGTAATAATAGTAAAAGAAATTCCAGATATTACAGCAACTCGTACACATGCAATAATGGTAAAAGAGAATACATGCAAACGGTCATCGATTTATCGGCCCATTTCACATGACAATGGAAAGACGAAAGGTCGACACAAAAACAATTTTCTTTTATTCCAAACATCTTAACGAGAAAAACTTATTGACTTTAAGAAATTGGTATAAAGAAATAGAGGTATTATCAGTACCTGTCAACGGAACAATGAATCATCGAAGATATTTTTATATTGTTTCAGTTTCATTGTCGGGAACTCGATCACGAGAAAGAAGAATAGTTGTTCACGATTCATATACCTTATCGGAATCTGACAACCATGCGGCGGTCATTGTCGGACAACACTTGCAAATGGATTTCACGTGACTTCGACCACACATGTCTTTCGGGAAGGATTTAATCCGAAAGACGAGCACCGGTTTGATCTTTTATAATGTGCATACGTGTGTGTTTCCATAACCACATTCATGTGCAGTTGGCATAACTGTAGGTACGCAGTTTGCACAACTCCATTTGACTCATAAGGGCATTAACTTCCAACAAAAGGAATTCAGGATAAGATTTTGGACTGCGAGGAGCTAGTGTTGGAGAAAGAGAGATTGCAGTTACAATACATGAGGGATCTACTGTTTACTGATCAGTTGAGTGTTAAACAACACAAGATTCAGTTAGCTTCCAAAACGAATGCAGTGGGAGCTATTCAGGCCAATTTAAGTGTTTGATTTATGAAGTTATGTAGCAGTGTGAAGAGTGGAAGTTGAAATGAGAGTCTCCCCCTTATCATATCAATGCCACTATGTTGGTCGTCTAATAAGGGATTATTATGTTGGTGTTTGCTGCAGATTCGGCATTTGGCTGAGAACATGTGATAAAGTTCCTTTATATATATATATATATATGTATATATATATATATATAATATGTTAAATGTTTCTTACTTCTCTTGGAACAATTCTAAAGAACAGCTACCGATCATTTATTCCCTTGAAAACCTATTGAAAGTAGTAGTATAAGATGGCTGCCACTTTGCAAGCTTAGTCCAAAGTGTTGATATCAGTGAGCCGAGGTATTTTCTGTTTTCATTATATATTAGTCCAAAGTGTTGATATCACTTTGCAAGCTTATTCGTGGCATCTTCTCGAACATATTAGGACAATCTTAAATTATATATATGGATCTACATCATTTCATCTCCATTCGTTATACACTAAGCGCCGAGATGATTATCCGCGTGATTGATAATTTCATACGTGATTGTCATATTCTACATGCCTTATAAAAAAGTATTAACTTACTCCTCCAGAATAAAAAATAACACAATTTCATAATTTTCAATCATCGTAAGATGATTTTAAAATACATTAATAAGCCTTGTCCCTGTTAATGCGTCAGTAAAAAAATGGCTTAATAAATATCTCATACTAATATGTATTCATCAATCATATCTTCTTCACATTGTCAAGACATACTAGACATCAATATGTTTTCCCTTAATGGTATATCCTTTTTATCAAGCAATAGTGACGTACTTATTACAACAAAAAACATATGTCGACCATTATCACATGATTATTATTACATGTATAACTCAATATTTATGTCACGTAAGTCCCAATTATATACATAAATAAATAACTCATAATATCATGCACAATATTGCATAAATTTTCATCATATAAAATTATGCAAATCATGTCATGCGTAATAAAAAACATACATGCACATATTTCTTTTCAAAAAGAATTTTAATTTAGCATAATTGGTGTGCATATTTCACATGAAACTTTAAATAAATGTGACAAAAATATTTTGTGCATAACTTAATATAACTATGTGAATTAATTACTCACAAATTCACATAACACATATTATGCCTAATATGTAATATAATTTCATATATGCACGTGTTCTTTCATAAAGAAAATAAATTCTTTTTATATAGTTCAATTCACATAATGAATTATAATGTGAAGATTTCTATTATCATGTCAATTTACGTAAATGTCATGCCTGAAAACACTTTAAGTAAAAATAATATAATTATGTGAATGAATATCTAATTCATATGAAAACTTAATTTAAGTGTGACATGCTACACTTAAAAAGTTTCACGTAATAACATATATGAATGAATTTTACTATAAATTCATAATCATATATAATATATGACAAAATAACATGACAATTTCATGTACTAATAAATATGCGTAATGCTAGTGATATGCATAAAACAAATGTCATACAATTTTCAGAAAAATTATTCTAAATTTTTTTCTTATTTACATTACATGTTGATTTTTCAAAAACAAAGTTCACTTCCATATTTTAGTCCAATTTTTCAAAAACAAAATTCACTTTAAAAAACAGAGGAACTCCAATGCCGAAAATTGAAATTTTAGTCCTATTTTCTAACTAATCTAGACATGCTTTGGACATAAAACAAAGAAGAATCTATTCTTGGATATATAGAGAATAATAACCATGCTTTAATCTTTCAAATTCTTAATTAATCTATCATGAAATCACATCCAAAAGTGAACCCAGAATTTTTATATACCTTGTTCTGGCAGAACTACCTGAACAACCTATTTTTAACATGATTTTCTAGACAATAGAGAGGCTCCTGATGATAAGTCTAGAGACCTTTGACAAAGAGTTGACCGGAGAGTAGATGACTGGCTGGAGTACTCACGCACGCGCACTGGGAAGGGAGAAACAGGGCTCAAAGTATAAAGAAAAATATGTTTTCCAGCAAAAAATAGGCTGAAGATTGAATTGTGGTCTATTTATAGAGGAAAGACTTTGATTCTTGTTGGACTAATAATTAATCCGAAATTTAATGCTTTATCTTCCCCAACTCTAACTCTGATACTTATCCATAAACTTTATTAAGAATCTATTTTAAATACTTTATCTTTTCCTTTCTTTTCTTCTTCTCAAAGTCTTATCTATACGCAAACTCCATCTTAAACTTATGAACTTTTATCTTTTCTTTTTAAACTGAATTTTTGAAATTAAATAAAGTAAGTAAATATTTTTATTTATCTAATATTTAATTTGGGAAAATCTCGGGGTGTTACACTAAATATGTGTATTAAATGTTTTGAAAATTTCAGAAAATTACTCGCAATTCTCAAACTCAATAATGTAATGCCCGAGATTTAATTGGAGGAAAAGAAAAGGAAGATAAAATAAATAGGGAAAAAGATAAAAAATCTAAAATCAGATTTTAAGAGGAGTTGGTTTCCAACCAAACTCAAACTTCTCCCCTATAAATAAGAGGCCACACCAAACGAAAATCCCCTTTTCTTTTCCTCATGAAGTCGGCCCTAATTTCTCCTCGTACGTGCGCTCTTTTCATTCTTTCTTGTCCCTGACGGCCGCCGCCATACAAGAGTTCAACCAAAGGACTCGGACGACGCTGGACGTGCACCTGAACCGAGAGGAGCGGGCAGAGGAAGAGGAAGATGAAGACAGAGTAATAGTTTCTTGGACATAAACTAAAAGGTATGGAACTAGGATAGATTCATGATAGAATCATGATTTTAGACTTGAAGCGTGTTCTAGGTAGTTCTTGGTTAATGTTTGATGTTCTATGATGTTAAATTGTGCCGACCATCGCCAGAAAAGATCAACGGAATGCGAACTGCGCGTCTGCGCAGTTTCTACGCAAGACGAACCCGGCCCGGGCAGGTCCTCCGTTGGACCAAGTTCGGAGGAACTCAGCCTGGATCCGCCATTGTCGACGCTCGCCGAGCTCTGCAATTGGACGAACCCGGACCGAGTTCTGCGTACCCAAAATTGGTCGGGCGTGATAGCCGCCCCGACTCGACGATGAACCGACCCGACCCGGGTGTAATCCGATCCTAGCCCGGGCTCTACTCTGATTTTTCGAAGATGATGACCTTAAACTCGGCCCGAGTTTTCCCCTACTCGGCCCGGGTTTCGACCTTGATTAAATCAAATCTATGATGTTTGGATCCCTAATTATGTTCCTATTTCAGATCTTAATGATGATGATTATTACACTTGTGCCCTAATTTACTCTCCATGATCATGTCTTTTATCCTGATTTAAAGTTTTTATCAAAATGTGTTTTGTTTAATTAAAAGATGCAAGATAAAATACGTAAAACGTTAAATGGAGAGCTCTTTTATGATGGACTGGTGACGACCAAGTTATGAGCTGACTATTGTCAATTATGGGTTGACTCTGCCAGTTATGATGGCGATGATGGACGGGTTGAGACAGGCCTCCCCGTGAGTTGAAATATACTCCAAATAAGTCAAAGATGAAAACTAAGATGATGAAGAAGATGAACATATATAAATAAAGAATCTTTATTATGATGTCAGGCTTTTGCCTTAATTATGATGACTCTTTATGATTTTATTCATATGTCATTTTATATGATTTCATTTCCATATTATGATCATGATTCACTTTCCTATCAGATGATGATGCTATCTTATGATTATGATTCATGCCTAGTATCATGATCCTATTATGATATTTATCTTACTTCCATACTGAGTTATAAAACTCATAGGGAGGTTCTCTCCTGCATGTTTTTAAATGCAGGCCAAGGTCTCAATGATGATGGCGGCCAACGGTGACAGATCAAGCTCGTAGGTGGCTACACATGGTTATCGAGTCCTTTAGATGATTGATGATTTTTTTGTCTTTCTTTTTATTACTTGATGTATTAGCTTTCCTTTGAACTCCTATGAAGTCAGTTATCAAACTTCCAAGATGTTACTATCTTTATTCTTAATGATGATTCAATTATTCTGCATTTTTCTTACTGAGTTGACCAGTCAAAGTCTTCTTTTTGGTCAACATGATGTACATATAAGGATGGCCGTAGCGTCTCCGAATCGTATTCTGCCACGTGGTCGGGTGCGATTTGGGGGCGTTACAAATAATGTGCATAAATTAGAAATAATAACACATATGAAATGTATCTTAAGAAAAATGCATACATTTATGTCAAACATATATCACACATTTATTCAGAATTTTTTTCGAAAAGTTTTTGAGTCGAAAAATGTCAAACATATATCACATATATTTTTATATGATTTTTATATATATCTCATTTGTGTATATTTTTCTATAGATTTATGTCAAAGAAAAAAAAATTGCTTTAAACAACAAATAAAACAACGTCCAACACATTATCGCAAGTGGTTAATTATGTTTGTATCCACCGAGTCGTCATGAGAGAAAAGAACGCTTAATAATTGCATGGTTTAAGAAATTCCAGATATTACACCAACTCACATGATAGTTATCGACAGTTATCGACCCATTTCACATGACAATGGAAAGACGAAAGGTCGAAACAGAAACAATTTTCTTTTTATTCCAAACATCTTTAACGTGAAAAGCTCTTTGGCTTTAAGAAATTGGTATAAATATAAGACTTTTTTACGTTATTTTGAACTCATTATCGGAAACTCGATCACGATAAAAAAGAACACTCGTTCACAAACCATATACCTCATCCAGCCATGCGGCGGTCATTGTCGGACAGCACTTACAAATGGATTTCACGTGCCTTCGGCTACACGGCTCTCGGGAAGGATATACTTCGAAAGAAGAGCACCAGCTTGATCTTTTATAGTGTGCATACATGTGTGTTTCCATAATCACATTCATGTGCAGTTGGCATAACTGCAGGTACACAGTTTGCACAACTCTATTTGGCCCGTAAGGCCATTAACTTCCAACAAAAGGAATTCATGATAAGATTCTGCACTTCGAGGATTTAGAGCTAGTGTCGGAGAAAGAGAGATTGCAGTTACAATACATGAGGGATCTACTGTTTACTGATCAGTTGAGTGTTAAACAGCACAAGATTCAGTTAGCTTCGAAAACGAATGCAGTGGGAGCTATTCAGGCCAATTTAAGTGTTTGATTTATGAAGTTATGTAGCAGTGTGAAGAGTGGAAATTGAAATGAGAGTCTCCCCCTTATCATATCATTGCCACTATGTTGGTCGTCTAATAAGGGATTATTATGTTGGTGTTTGCTGCAGATTCGGCTTTTGGCTGAGAACGTGTGATAAAGTTCCTTTATATATATATATATATATATATATATATGATAAATGTTTCTTACTTCTCTTGGAACAATTCTAAAGAACAGCTACCGATCATTGATTCCCTTGAAAGGCTATAGAAAGTATAAGATGGCTGCCACTTCGCAAGCTTAGTCCAAAGTGAGTCAGAGAGAGATGGTGTTGATATAAGTGAGCTGAGTTATTTTCTGTTTTCTTTGTAGATTGATGTGGTTGTTGTTGTAGTAGTACTAGCCATGACGTGAATCCTGTGCCATTGTTGCCTTCTTATCTGCTCTAGTGGGTACAAATGTTGCGGATGCTACAGCTCATGCAGCCATTGTTTGGTGGTGAATCCTGTGCGGCGGAACACAATCCCGGTGGTGCAGTCAATTGTTTCGGCGGAGGGGGCTCGAAGTGATACTCGAGGTCGCTGCACCTGGCGTAGAGTCCAATGGCGCAGAGGTAACCCCCATTGGAGCGTCCATGGAAGCCCCCGAACTCGAGCTTCGGTTGCAAGTTGAAGCAGAATCGGGTGCCTTCTTCTCGGCCGAATGGTCCGTAGCTGGTCCGGTTGGTCACGAACGTGAGGGATCTGATGATGACGGCACCTCTGTTGTCGATGGGGCTGTAACGCCCACTGACGCATGTGATGTTCTCCCACGGCTCTAAGCTAAACTGTGAACATGTATATATATAAATAGCTTGAAGTGTGAGCTTCTAGGAAATGAGAGAGAGAGAGAGAGAGAGAGAGAGAGAGAGAGAGAGAGAGAGAGAGAGAGAGAGAGAGAGAGAGAGAGAGAGCTGACGCTGTCGAAGTGATCACCATCCCCGCCGTGCCTGTGTGCGAGCGCCAAAGTTCCGTTCAGATCGTAGAGCACTTGGAGAGAGTTGATGGCCTCCCCATGGGCTATTAGGATCTGCCTGACGCTCCCGTAACCCAACTCGTTCCACTCCACATTCCGGCCGGTGAGATCCCCTCGCGGTCCCACCTTGACGACAAACTCCTGATTCGCAATCGAGCTCTATTTGAACAAGGAAGAAGAAGAAAAAAAGGTCAAGCATCGTAAAGGAAGAAAACGAGTGATCTCCTATGTTTATTTTGATATACCATTGAGGATTCTAGCTACTCGTCAAGTAAGAATCTGGAGAAAGAATGAAAGTTGACAAATGCTATTTTTTCTCTGAGATTTCGATGTTGCGTTCTGGCACACAGCATGACAATTGTTATATATGTATATCCCCATGCATCGTCAAAAGATACCTTGCTTTACTTGTAAGTAGCAATGTGAGAAGAATATACCACACTTTGCTTCTAAGTTAGTCTCGATTGTCATGGACCGAGGGGACTGAGGGGATTGGTGTCAAAATCTATATTTGTTCCTCTTTTATGAATGAAGAAGCATAATGGAACAAGTAAATAAATAAAAGGTATATATGCTACAAGAAGAATTTAGATCAAGCGGATGAGCATGGAGAATTCAGAAGACAAAAATAACAATTTGCATGGATAATATTTCTATACTTGTCACGACAACTACTACACATACCGACAGCATATTCTTAATTTGCTAAGAGGGGAACCATCTTCAACAGTTTCTACCAGTGTCAGTATCCCTCCATCAAATTCTGAAATTGAGGTCCTGCCTTGTTCAGGTTTTGATAATATCTCAAGAAGACCAGTCGCTTTTTCAGCAAACTTGGAATAACGCTTGCCATCCTTTAAAAGTGTAAGAAGAGGTTTAACTACTTCTGTAAACAAATTGGAGTCCAGATGTCTAATCATGGTGACTGTTTTCCCACTAATCGTTCAAGAATTGGCATCACGATGTCTAACATTTGGCTTATCATATTACATAGAGTTATATATAAGTGGTTTAACTGCTTCTGCAGAAAGTTCAAAGCCAGAACTGTCCTTGCAAGAAGAAGGATTGTACAATGCTGTGACAGCAACAACCTTTCCTTGCATATTTCCAGAACTGAGGATCTGAACGAGAAGAGGCACAACTCCTGATGAAATCAATGTTGGTTTATTAGGTGTTGATGCAGAAAGCGTCAGCACTGCTGCAGTGGCCAACTCCCTTAAGCCATTTCTCTCATATTTCAGTAGTTCAATGAGATGGGGCACATCACCACTCTTGATTATCTATCTTATTCTTGTTCCTGAAATAGACAAAAATGAAGAAAGACACTCTAAGGGCAACAAACATATTTTTTACATAATAGAAAATGAATGAGTAACAAAGAATGTTTAGCTCTCACCAATACGGAAACTCAGTAAATTGAACTAACAAGAAAGTCAAAATAAACTGCTAAGAAAGGAGTGCATGATTCGGGAATGGTATGGCATGATGCACACGATATTTAAAAACAATAATGAGTAAACATGTTTTTTTTTTCACGGACAAAATAGAAATCTCCAGAGAAAATCAAGGCAGTGAAAGGAATTCATTTATAAAACTAGAGCCAAAATTCATTGATCTAGTTGCAACAGCCAAAGTTCGGCAATTAATTGACTAACTCTTTGGAAGAGCATCAACTAGTACATATATCTAAACAAGCAAGAAGTAACTTTACGACAACTGCTACTTTGTGAAAAATGCAGCAAGTCTACCAGAACAATAAATTTAATTAACTTTCCTGAAGGATGCACGTGCGAACTTTCCACCACCATGGGCTGTAACGCTTCGAGATTTGACCCCGCCACATGACGAAATATCTTCTCGTACGTTATTTTCTTTGATTGTTCTTTGACTCTTTCGATGGTCAAGAAGAGCGACACGTAAACGAAAGTCTTAATCATAAAATATTACAACCGATGAATTTAAGAAATGCGAAAGCTGAAATAGATGAAATAATGATTATATTATATGTGACATATAAATGTCCATGTACACTACATGCGCATACATATGTCCCAAATACATCTCTATCAATAGAGAGAAAAAGATTCCATCAAAACTCTATAATAATCATGTGCACACAGCATCTGAGTTGTAGTCATCGCACACACATCAATCAAGCACGCATCCCTATCATGTACATGTGGAAGCATAAAACTAAGTGTGAGTTCATATGTGTCATAATGTAATCCGATAGAAAATGCATGAAGCAAGCATATATATCAAATATAAGAGTGAATTATCATGAAGAATCAATAAAGATATCATGTTTCATGTCTTTTCATTTTATTTGATTTCCATATTCATATTCTTATTCATTATTTATGTTCATAAGGACAAAGTCCTTCCATTCATGTTTAGCCTTTCATCTTATTTATGATTCAAAGAGCTCGTCACTTTTAGGGAATACCATTGCAAGCATACAAGTGTATAATTACCTAGGCCATGATGGGCCAATAGGGGATCTTGGTGCCACTGTCAACGCTCCGTCGGGCAAGATGACCTCGTGCCTTATCTATAGAGAGAAATTTTCATCTAGATAGGCAAACGGTAACTCTCCTTTTATTTTTATTAATCCCGAGCTTCTCTTTCGATCACTTAGATCAATCAAGATTGTAAGGAGCAAGGTTGTCAGCATCATCTTTTAGGTTCATGTCAGTCGGTGTTAATCAGGTGGACAGATGCTTATCAAATCAAATGGTTTATATTATAGTGGTATTTTTTCTATCCATTTATCGGATGTTCAAAAGTTGACTGGTCGTCCAATTGAGGTTCATTCAGCGGTCGTCCGAAAAAAGAGCAGACACCATTTTGTCTATGTTTATCGGTCGACCAAAAAAGTGCGATCATCTGTTCTGAGTTCATTTGTCGACCATTCCAAGACCATATACAATCTGTCGATCGAGAGAGGTTCGGTCATCCATTAAGACATGAGGAAGTTATCGGACTTCCGATAAGAAGTTTTGGTCATCCGAAACTTGATCGGTAGTCCGCTAATCTAGGCAAATCCAATGAAGATTTATGGATTGTGATTGGAGAGAAAAAGGTCTCTTATCCATCAAAATATACAATATGGGTTCAAGCGAGAAAACTCCAAGCGCCCTAGCGCGTGGAGGCTTTCGAGCCTCCGCTTGCTTTCTCATGGTTTAAGGTTCAGCAGCAGCTTGCTTTCTCTTGGTTTAAGGTTCAGCAGCCCACGGATTCTCTATGAGGAGTGTTCCAGGAGTAGCCTGCTTCTATTTGATCACGCTGTAAACAACTTTGTCTTCCTCAGTCGATTGGATTTCCATCGACTATAGAACTCTTCCACCATGATAATCTAGATTGGCCGCCCGAAAAGATTTTGACCGACTGAGTTATTATCGTCATCATTTTCGAGTCTCGATATTTTCCAATTCGATTGTTCGAAAAAGTTCCGAACTTCCGTTCTGGTTCATATCGATCATCCGATCGTACTTCGGGCGTCCGGTATAGATGTCTCTCTACTCTTGCTGAGCTGAATCGGACGCTCGAAAGATTTTCGATCGTCCGCTTCAGTTCGACAGTGTCGTAGGTCATTGCGGATCCTTAAGTTTTCAATCAACTTTTCTTACGCAATGAGAAGATCTAACTATATACTACATTATTCCTACTAACATGGTCGATACATAAGTAAAGATTTCCACAGGATCAAATCTATTTTATCATATGAATTTTAGATCCAATAAATCTTACTCTACGACATTATTTTATCAACAACATTCTACTTATCCTTTTCTATCCGGATTTAAATCCATAATATCCGAGTCATTTCATGGCAATTTATATCTCTTGGATCGGTCAAGCAACATTCAAGCATGGAGCTATAATACGGTAATCATCATTCATGTAAATCAAATCATAGAGCTAATCTGAACTACCATTTTTCAAACATGATAGATTGTAAATTCAAAATAAAACCTTAGGGCATGCATACTACCCTCATAAAGCATGATCCTTAAATGCAAAGTTTGTCTAAAATGACCCCATGACCCAAATCTTGAAAACACACATGTTTTTGCTAATTTTCGGTTGGATCTTCATTGGTTTATGTTGTGGCCGCATCCTCCTCTTCCTCCTACGTCCTCCTCTCAATTCTCATATGTAGATGTTCCTTCAAAACCTTCTGGCCGCAATGAAAAGGAAGAAGAACACAGAACGAGAAGAATGAAAATGAGATAGAAGAGTGATAGGATAATAATGGATGGGCCGGGAGTTTTAGAATGGGTGAAGTTATTCGGCCATTTACTTCTTGAGATTGTGAGTGGGGAGGTTACAAATCTTGGGGGTGTAATGGTGGTGTAATGAGGAGAGAGGAAGATCAAAACTGAGATCCTCTCACTTGTTGCACTTCTGGACGTCTGAAAGTGTTTTGGTTGTTCAGTAGTGTGTTGGTTGAGTTGCCATCATCATCTCGATAACGAGCATTCGATAGGTGTTCGATCGCCTGATAGTCCGACATCAGCAATATTTTACAGTTTTGAATTATATGGATTTTCGGTGTGTTACATGGGTATTAATTAGTACAATGACAAAGAAATCATGGGTAATAAATGCTATCAATATAATTCTTTAAAGCAATTAATGTTATTTAATTTTCCTAGGTTCTCAGTAATTTTGTGCACAAAAGATCGAGCTCGTTCCATCATGATATGCAGACAATGTTCAATTTATAAATTATGATAACTTTATTTGTTGTGTAACTGAGTATCCAATAGAAGTGCCTCTATGATCTCATTGGAAATTATGATAACTTAATTTGTTGTAGTTTGTTTGTGTGCAATGTACCCACTTAGATCAATTGCTTTCATGGTAGCCATATACAACCAACTTTCATGTAGTTCATGATAATATGGCTTTATTTGAGAAAGTATGCGTGAAATTTCTATAGAAGAATTTCCTATCGTAATATATTTTACTCCTCAGTATAGTGTATTGCTCCATTCTTGTCGTAATACACTTAATACTTCATTTCAGGTTGCCTTCTTATCTGCTCTAGTGGGTACAAATGTTGTTGATTCTAAAGCTCATGCTGCCATTAGAGCTTTGCATAAAGTGACTAGCGATGGCATTCCCGGTGGCGTTGCAATTAACAAAGCAGTGGAAGAAGGTACAACAATTGTAGCCATAAAGTATTCATATTTTTTTAGATACAATTTTACCCTTTGAGCGCCTTACTAAAGTAGTAACACTAACTCATTACCTTGAAATATAGTCAAGAGTGTAAGGACAATCTCAAAAACTCACACTTTGATGAAAAATTATAAAGTATTCATCAAGTTTTAGTGTCGACTTAGCATATTAGGTTCATAATCAAGTACTGCAGTTGAGATTCCTACTGCAGAAACGTATGTCGTAAACTCATAACACTGCACAGATTGAAGTCCAGATGTCTACTCATGATGCCTCTCCTCCCACTGGCTCGCTCTTGCACGTGCCGAGTACCACGGGCCACAGGCCTGTGCGCTCGCGCGTTCCCCGCAGCGGCAGCGGGCCATCGGCCCACGCGAGCAAGTATAGCAAGGTAGCAACTTTTTTTTATTTAACAGATCGTGTATCTGTGCATGACTATTGCGGTGCGTCACTAAAAAATGTGGCCTTTCTATGCATGGCTATTAGGTGTCTACGTTACGAACACATGCACATGAGGTTAGATTTCCACTTCAAACAAAAAATTTGCTGCCATTCATGCAAGGTCTCTCGTTTGAAATTGAGTTGAGATAACATTGCACAAAGAAAAAAAATGCTTTAAACAACAAATAAAACAACGTCCAAACATTGTCGCAAGTGGCCAGCCATGCACTGTTACGTTTGTATGCACCGAGTCATCGTGAGAGAAAAGAACGTGCCTCGGCACTTCGGCGAACAATCGTAATAATAGTAAAAGAAATTCCAGATATTACAGCAACTCGTACACATGCAATAATGGTAAAAGAGAATACATGCAAACGGTCATCGATTTATCGGCCCATTTCACATGACAATGGAAAGACGAAAGGTCGACACAAAAACAATTTTCTTTTATTCCAAACATCTTAACGAGAAAAACTTATTGACTTTAAGAAATTGGTATAAAGAAATAGAGGTATTATCAGTACCTGTCAACGGAACAATGAATCATCGAAGATATTTTTATATTGTTTCAGTTTCATTGTCGGGAACTCGATCACGAGAAAGAAGAATAGTTGATCACGATTCATATACCTTATCGGAATCTGACAACCATGCGGCGGTCATTGTCGGACAACACTTGCAAATGGATTTCACGTGCCTTCGACCACACATGTCTTTCGGGAAGGATTTAATCCGAAAGACGAGCACCGGTTTGATCTTTTATAATGTGCATACGTGTGTGTTTCCATAACCACATTCATGTGCAGTTGGCATAACTGTAGGTACGCAGTTTGCACAACTCCATTTGACTCATAAGGGCATTAACTTCCAACAAAAGGAATTCAGGATAAGATTCTGGACTGCGAGGAGCTAGTGTTGGAGAAAGAGAGATTGCAGTTACAATACATGAGGGATCTACTGTTTACTGATCAGTTGAGTGTTAAACAACACAAGATTCAGTTAGCTTCCAAAACGAATGCCGTGGGAGCTATTCAGGCCAATTTAAGTGTTTGATTTATGAAGTTATGTAGCAGTGTGAAGAGTGGAAGTTGAAATGAGAGTCTCCCCCTTATCATATCAATGCCACTATGTTGGTCGTCTAATAAGGGATTATTATGTTGGTGTTTGCTGCAGATTCGGCATTTGGCTGAGAACATGTGATAAAGTTCCTTTATATATATATATATGTGTATATATATATATATATAATATGTTAAATGTTTCTTACTTCTCTTGGAACAATTCTAAAGAACAGCTACCGATCATTTATTCCCTTGAAAACCTATTGAAAGTAGTAGTATAAGATGGCTGCCACTTTGCAAGCTTAGTCCAAAGTGTTGATATCAGTGAGCTGAGGTATTTTCTGTTTTCATTATATATTAGTCCAAAGTGTTGATATCACTTTGCAAGCTTATTCGTGGCATCTTCTCGAACATATTAGGACAATCTTAAATTATATATATGGATCTACATCATTTCATCTCCATTCGTTATACACTAAGCGCCGAGATGATTATCCGCGTGATTGATAATTTCATACCTGATTGTCATATTCTACATGCCTTATAAAAAAGTATTAACTTACTCCTCCAGAATAAAAAATAACACAATTTCATAATTTTCAATCATCGTAAGAAGATTTTAAAATACATTAATAAGCCTTGTCCCTGTTAATGCGTCAGTAAAAAAATGGCTTAATAAATATCTCATACTAATATGTATTCATCAATCATATCTTCTTCACATTGTCAAGACATACTAGACATCAATATGTTTTCCCTTAATGGTATATCCTTTTTATCAAGCAATAGTGACGTACTTATTACAACAAAAAACATATGTCGACCATTATCACATGATTATTATTACATGTATAACTCAATATTTATGTCACGTAAGTCCCAATTATATACATAAATAAATAACTCATAATATCATGCACAATATTGCATAAATTTTCATCATATAAAATTATGCAAATCATGTCATGCGTAATAAAAAACATACATGCACATATTTCTTTTCAAAAAGAATTTTAATTTAGCATAATTGGTGTGCATATTTCACATGAAACTTTAAATAAATGTGACAAAAATATTTTGTGCATAACTTAATATAACTATGTGAATTAATTACTCACAAATTCACATAACACATATTATGCCTAATATGTAATATAATTTCATATATGCACGTGTTCTTTCATAAAGAAAATAAATTCTTTTTATATAGTTCAATTCACATAATGAATTATAATGTGAAGATTTCTATTATCATGTCAATTTACGTAAATGTCATGCCTGAAAACACTTTAAGTAAAAATAATATAATTATGTGAATGAATATCTAATTCATATGAAAACTTAATTTAAGTGTGACATGCTACACTTAAAAAGTTTCACGTAATAACATATATGAATGAATTTTACTATAAATTCATAATCATATATAATATATGACAAAATAACATGAAAATTTCATGTACTAATAAATATGCGTAATGCTAGTGATATGCATAAAACAAATGTCATACAATTTTCAGAAAAATTATTCTAAATTTTTTTCTTATTTACATTACATGTTGATTTTTCAAAAACAAAGTTCACTTCCATATTTTAGTCCAATTTTTCAAAAACAAAATTCACTTTAAAAAATAGAGGAACTCCAATGCCGAAAATTGAAATTTTAGTCCTATTTTCTAACTAATCTAGACATGCTTTGGACATAAAACAAAGAAGAATCTATTCTTGGATATATAGAGAATAATAACCATGCTTTAATCTTTCAAATTCTTAATTAATCTATCATGAAATCACATCCAAAAGTGAACCCAGAATTTTTATATACCTTGTTCTGGCAGAACTACCTGAACAACCTATTTTTAACATGATTTTCTAGACAATAGAGAGGCTCCTGATGATAAGTCTAGAGACCTTTGACAAAGAGTTGACCGGAGAGTAGATGACTGGCTGGAGTACTCACGCACGCGCACTGGGAAGGGAGAAACAGGGCTCAAAGTATAAAGAAAAATATGTTTTCCAACAAAAAATAGGCTGAAGATTGAATTGTGGTCTATTTATAGAGGAAAGACTTTGATTCTTGTTGGACTAATAATTAATCCGAAATTTAATGCTTTATCTTCCCCAACTCTAACTCTGATACTTATCCATAAACTTTATTAAGAATCTATTTTAAATACTTTATCTTTTCCTTTCTTTTCTTCTTCTCAAAGTCTTATCTATACGCAAACTCCATCTTAAACTTATGAACTTTTATCTTTTCTTTTTAAACTGAATTTTTGAAATTAAATAAAGTAAGTAAATATTTTTATTTATCTAATATTTAATTTGGGAAAATCTCGGGGTGTTACACTAAATATGTGTATTAAATGTTCTGAAAATTTCAGAAAATTACTCGCAATTCTCAAACTCAATAATGTAATGCCCGAGATTTAATTGGAGGAAAAGAAAAGGAAGATAAAATAAATAGGGAAAAAGATAAAAAATCTAAAATCAGATTTTAAGAGGAGTTGGTTTCCAACCAAACTCAAACTTCTCCCCTATAAATAAGAGGCCACACCAAACGAAAATCCCCTTTTCTTTTCCTCATGAAGTCGGCCCTAATTTCTCCTCGTACGTGCGCTCTTTTCATTCTTTCTTGTCCCTGACGGCCGCCGCCATACAAGAGTTCAACCAAAGGACTCGGACGACGCTGGACGTGCACCTGAACCGAGAGGAGCGGGCAGAGGAAGAGGAAGATGAAGACAGAGTAATAGTTTCTTGGACATAAACTAAAAGGTATGGAACTAGGATAGATTCATGATAGAATCATGATTTTAGACTTGAAGCGTGTTCTAGGTAGTTCTTGGTTAATGTTTGATGTTCTATGATGTTAAATTGTGCCGACCATCGCCAGAAAAGATCAACGGAATGCGAACTGCGCGTCCGCGCAGTTTCTACGCAAGACGAACCCGGCCCGGCTTCACCCGAACCCGGCCCGGGCAGGTCCTCCGTTGGACCAAGTTCGGAGGAACTCAGCCTGGATCCGCCATTGTCGACGCTCGCCGAGCTCTGCAATTGGACGAACCCGGACCGAGTTCTGCGTACCCAAAATTGGTCGGGCGTGATAGCCGCCCCGACTCGACGATGAACCGACCCGACCCGGGTGTAATCCGATCCCAGCCCGGGCTCTACTCTGATTTTTCTAAGATGATGACCTTAAACTCGGCCTGTGTTTTCCCCTACTCGGCCCGAGTTTCGACCTTGATTAAATCAAATCTATGATGTTTGGATCCCTAATTATGTTCCTATTTCAGATCTTAATGATGATGATTATTACACTTGTGCCCTAATTTACTCTCCATGATAATGTCTTTTATCCTGATTTAAAGTTTTTATCAAAATGTGTTTTGTTTAATTAAAAGATGCAAGATAAAATACGTAAAACGTTAAATGGAGAGCTCTTTTATGATGGACTAGTGAGGACCAAGTTATGAGCTGACTATTGTCAATTATGGGTTGGCTCTGCCAGTTATGATGGCGATGATGGACGGGTTGAGACAGGCCTCCCCGTGAGTTGAAATATACTCCAAATAAGTCAAAGATGAAAACTAAGATGATGAAGAAGATGAACATATATAAATAAAGAATCTTTCTTATGATGTCAGGCTTTTGCCTTAATTATGATGACTCTTTATGATTTTAATCATATGTCCTTTTATATGATTTCATTTCCATATTATGATCATGATTCACTTTCCTATCAGATGATGATGCTATCTTATGATTATGATTCATGCCTAGTGTCATGATCCTATTATGATATTTATCTTACTTCCATACTGAGTTATAAAACACATAGGGAGGTTCTCTCCTGCATGTTTTTAAATGCAGGCCAATGTTTCAATGATGATGGCGGCCAACGGTGACAAATCAAGCTCGGAGGTGGCTACACATGGTTATCGAGTCCTTTAGATGATTGATGATTTTTTTGTCTTTCTTTTTATTACTTGATGTATTAGCTTTCCTTTGAACTCCTATGAAGTCAGTTATCAAACTTCCGCATTTCAAGATGTTACTATCTTTATTCTTAATGATGATTTAATTATTCTGCATTTTTCTTACTGAGTTGACCAGTCAAAGTCTTCTTTTTGGTCAACATGATGTACATATAAGGATGGCCGTAGCGTCTCCGAACCGTATTCTGCCACGTGGTCGGGTGCGATTTGGGGGCGTTACAAATAATGTGCATAAATTAGAAATAATAACACATATGAAATGTATCTTAAGAAAAATGCATACATTTATGTCAAACATATATCACACATTTATTCAGAATTTTTTTCGAAAAGTTTTTGAGTCGAAAAATGTCAAACATATATCACATATATTTTTATATGATTTTTATATATATCTCATTTGTGTATATTTTTCTATAGATTTATGTCAAAGAAAAAAAATTGCTTTAAACAACAAATAAAACAACGTCCAACACATTATCGCAAGTGGTTAATTATGTTTGTATCCACCGAGTCGTCATGAGAGAAAAGAACGCTTAATAATTGCATGGTTTAAGAAATTCCAGATATTACACCAACTCACATGATAGTTATCGACAGTTATCGACCCATTTCACATGACAATGGAAAGACGAAAGGTCGAAACAGAAACAATTTTCTTTTTATTCCAAACATCTTTAACGTGAAAATCTCTTTGGCTTTAAGAAATTGGTATAAATATAAGACTTTTTTACGTTATTTTGAACTCATTATCGGAAACTCGATCACGATAAAAAAGAACACTCGTTCACAAACCATATACCTCATCCAGCCATGCGGCGGTCATTGTCGGACAGCACTTACAAATGGATTTCACGTGCCTTCGGCTACACGGCTCTCGGGAAGGATATACTTCGAAAGAAGAGCACCAGCTTGATCTTTTATAGTGTGCATACATGTGTGTTTCCATAATCACATTCATGTGCAGTTGGCATAACTGCAGGTACACAGTTTGCACAACTCTATTTGGCCCGTAAGGCCATTAACTTCCAACAAAAGGAATTCATGATAAGATTCTGCACTTCGAGGATTTAGAGCTAGTGTCGGAGAAAGAGAGATTGCAGTTACAATACATGAGGGATCTACTGTTTACTGATCAGTTGAGTGTTAAACAGCACAAGATTCAGTTAGCTTCGAAAACGAATGCAGTGGGAGCTATTCAGGCCAATTTAAGTGTTTGATTTATGAAGTTATGTAGCAGTGTGAAGAGTGGAAATTGAAATGAGAGTCTCCCCCTTATCATATCATTGCCACTATGTTGGTCGTCTAATAAGGGATTATTATGTTGGTGTTTGCTGCAGATTCGGCTTTTGGCTGAGAACGTGTGATAAAGTTCCTTTATATATATATATATATATATATATGATAAATGTTTCTTACTTCTCTTGGAACAATTCTAAAGAACAGCTACCGATCATTGATTCCCTTGAAAGGCTATAGAAAGTATAAGATGGCTGCCACTTCGCAAGCTTAGTCCAAAGTGAGTCAGAGAGAGATGGTGTTGATATAAGTGAGCTGAGTTATTTTCTGTTTTCTTTGTAGATTGATGTGGTTGTTGTTGTAGTAGTACTAGCCATGACGTGAATCCTGTGCCATTGTTGCCTTCTTATCTGCTCTAGTGGGTACAAATGTTGCGGATGCTACAGCTCATGCAGCCATTGTTTGGTGGTGAATCCTGTGCGGCGGAACACAATCCCGGTGGTGCAGTCAATTGTTTCGGCGGAGGGGGCTCGAAGTGATACTCGAGGTCGCTGCACCTGGCGTAGAGTCCAATGGCGCAGAGGTAACCCCCATTGGAGCGTCCATGGAAGCCCCCGAACTCGAGCTTCGGTTGCAAGTTGAAGCAGAATCGGGTGCCTTCTTCTCGGCCGAATGGTCCGTAGCTGGTCCGGTTGGTCACGAACGTGAGGGATCTGATGATGACGGCACCTCTGTTGTCGATGGGGCTGTAACGCCCACTGACGCATGTGATGTTCTCCCACGGCTCTAAGCTAAACTGTGAACATGTATATATATAAATAGCTTGAAGTGTGAGCTTCTAGGAAATGAGAGAAAGAGAGAGAGAGAGAGAGAGAGAGAGAGCTGACGCTGAGAGAGAGAGAGAGAGAGAGAGAGAGAGAGAGAGAGAGAGAGAGAGAGAGAGAGAGAGAGAGAGAGAGAGAGAGAGCTGACGCTGTCGAAGTGATCACCATCCCCGCCGTGCCTGTGTGCGAGCGCCAAAGTTCCGTTCAGATCGTAGAGCACTTGGAGAGAGTTGATGGCCTCCCCATGGGCTATTAGGATCTGCCTGACGCTCCCGTAACCCAACTCGTTCCACTCCACATTCCGGCCGGTGAGATCCCCTCGCGGTCCCACCTTGACGACAAACTCCTGATTCGCAATCGAGCTCTATTTGAACAAGGAAGAAGAAGAAAAAAAGGTCAAGCATCGTAAAGGAAGAAAACGAGTGATCTCCTATGTTTATTTTGATATACCATTGAGGATTCTAGCTACTCGTCAAGTAAGAATCTGGAGAAAGAATGAAAGTTGACAAATGCTATTTTTTCTCTGAGATTTCGATGTTGCGTTCTGGCACACAGCATGACAATTGTTATATATGTATATCCCCATGCATCGTCAAAAGATACCTTGCTTTACTTGTAAGTAGCAATGTGAGAAGAATATACCACACTTTGCTTCTAAGTTAGTCTCGATTGTCATGGACCGAGGGGACTGAGGGGATTGGTGTCAAAATCTATATTTGTTCCTCTTTTATGAATGAAGAAGCATAATGGAACAAGTAAATAAATAAAAGGTATATATGCTACAAGAAGAATTTAGATCAAGCGGATGAGCATGGAGAATTCAGAAGACAAAAATAACAATTTGCATGGATAATATTTCTATACTTGTCACGACAACTACTACACATACCGACAGCATATTCTTAATTTGCTAAGAGGGGAACCATCTTCAACAGTTTCTACCAGTGTCAGTATCCCTCCATCAAATTCTGAAATTGAGGTCCTGCCTTGTTCAGGTTTTGATAATATCTCAAGAAGACCAGTCGCTTTTTCAGCAAACTTGGAATAACGCTTGCCATCCTTTAAAAGTGTAAGAAGAGGTTTAACTACTTCCGTAAACAAATTGGAGTCCAGATGTCTAATCATGGTGACTGTTTTCCCACTAATCGTTCAAGAATTGGCATCACGATGTCTAACATTTGGCTTATCATATTACATAGAGTTATATATAAGTGGTTTAACTGCTTCTGCAGAAAGTTCAAAGCCAGAACTGTCCTTGCAAGAAGAAGGATTGTACAATGCTGTGACAGTAACAACCTTTCCTTGCATATTTCCAGAACTGAGAATCTGAACGAGAAGAGGCACAACTCCTGATGAAATCAATGTTGGTTTATTAGGTGTTGATGCAGAAAGCGTCAGCACTGCTGCAGTGGCCAACTCCCTTAAGCCATTTCTCTCATATTTCAGTAGTTCAATGAGATGGGGCACATCACCACTCTTGATTATCTATCTTATTCTTGTTCCTGAAATAGACAAAAATGAAGAAAGACACTCTAAGGGCAACAAACATATTTTTTACATAATAGAAAATGAATGAGTAACAAAGAATGTTTAGCTCTCACCAATACGGAAACTCAGTAAATTGAACTAACAAGAAAGTCAAAATAAACTGCTAAGAAAGGAGTGCATGATTCGGGAATGGTATGGCATGATGCACACGATATTAAAAAACAATAATGAGTAAACATGTTTTTTTTTTCACGGACAAAATAGAAATCTCCAGAGAAAATCAAGGCAGTGAAAGGAATTCATTTATAAAACTAGAGCCAAAATTCATTGATCTAGTTGCAACAGCCAAAGTTCGGCAATTAATTGACTAACTCTTTGGAAGAGCATCAACTAGTACATATATCTAAACAAGCAAGAAGTAACTTTACGACAACTGCTACTTTGTGAAAAATGCAGCAAGTCTACCAGAACAATAAATTTAATTAACTTTCCTGAAGGATGCACGTGCGAACTTTCCACCACCATGGGCTGTAACGCTTCGAGATTTGACCCCGCCACATGACGAAATATCTTCTCGTACGTTATTTTCTTTGATTGTTCTTTGACTCTTTCGATGGTCAAGAAGAGCGACACGTAAACGAAAGTCTTAATCATAAAATATTACAACCGATGAATTTAAGAAATGCGAAAGCTGAAATAGATGAAATAATGATTATATTATATGTGACATATAAATGTCCATGTACACTACATGCGCATACATATGTCCCAAATACATCTCTATCAATAGAGAGAAAAAGATTCCATCAAAACTCTATAATAATCATGTGCACACAGCATCTGAGTTGTAGTCATCGCACACACATCAATCAAGCACGCATCCCTATCATGTACATGTGGAAGCATAAAACTAAGTGTGAGTTCATATGTGTCATAATGTAATCCGATAGAAAATGCATGAAGCAAGCATATATATCAAATATAAGAGTGAATTATCATGAAGAATCAATAAAGATATCATGTTTCATGTCTTTTCATTTTATTTGATTTCCATATTCATATTCTTATTCATTATTTATGTTCATAAGGACAAAGTCCTTCCATTCATGTTTAGCCTTTCATCTTATTTATGATTCAAAGAGCTCGTCACTTTTAGGGAATACCATTGCAAGCATACAAGTGTATAATTACCTAGGCCATGATGGGCCAATAGGGGATCTTGGTGCCACTGTCAACGCTCCGTCGGGCAAGATGACCTCGTGCCTTATCTATAGAGAGAAATTTTCATCTAGATAGGCAAACGGTAACTCTCCTTTTATTTTTATTAATCCCGAGCTTCTCTTTCGATCACTTAGATCAATCAAGATTGTAAGGAGCAAGGTTGTCAGCATCATCTTTTAGGTTCATGTCAGTCGGTGTTAATCAGGTGGACAGATGCTTATCAAATCAAATGGTTTATATTATAGTGGTATTTTTTCTATCCATTTATCGGATGTTCAAAAGTTGACTGGTCGTCCAATTGAGGTTCATTCAGCGGTCGTCCGAAAAAAGAGCAGACACCATTTTGTCTATGTTTATCGGTCGACCAAAAAAGTGCGATCATCTGTTCTGAGTTCATTTGTCGACCATTCCAAGACCATATACAATCTGTCGATCGAGAGAGGTTCGGTCATCCATTAAGACATGAGGAAGTTATCGGACTTCCGATAAGAAGTTTTGGTCATCCGAAACTTGATCGGTAGTCCGCTAATCTAGGCAAATCCAATGAAGATTTATGGATTGTGATTGGAGAGAAAAAGGTCTCTTATCCATCAAAATATACAATATGGGTTCAAGCGAGAAAACTCCAAGCGCCCTAGCGCGTGGAGGCTTTCGAGCCTCCGCTTGCTTTCTCATGGTTTAAGGTTCAGCAGCAGCTTGCTTTCTCTTGGTTTAAGGTTCAGCAGCCCACGGATTCTCTATGAGGAGTGTTCCAGGAGTAGCCTGCTTCTATTTGATCACGCTGTAAACAACTTTGTCTTCCTCAGTCGATTGGATTTCCATTGACTATAGAACTCTTCCACCATGATAATCTAGATTGGCCGCCCGAAAAGATTTTGACCGACTGAGTTATTATCGTCATCATTTTCGAGTCTCGATATTTTCCAATTCGATTGTTCGAAAAAGTTCCGAACTTCCGTTCTGGTTCATATCGATCATCCGATCGTACTTCGGGCGTCCGGTATAGATGTCTCTCTACTCTTGCTGAGCTGAATCGGACGCTCGAAAGATTTTCGATCGTCCGCTTCAGTTCGACAGTGTCGTAGGTCATTGCGGATCCTTAAGTTTTCAATCAACTTTTCTTACGCAATGAGAAGATCTAACTATATACTACATTATTCCTACTAACATGGTCGATACATAAGTAAAGATTTCCACAGGATCAAATCTATTTTATCATATGAATTTTAGATCCAATAAATCTTACTCTACGACATTATTTTATCAACAACATTCTACTTATCCTTTTCTATCCGGATTTAAATCCATAATATCCGAGTCATTTCATGGCAATTTATATCTCTTGGATCGGTCAAGCAACATTCAAGCGTGGAGCTATAATACGGTAATCATCATTCATGTAAATCAAATCATAGAGCTAATCTGAACTACCATTTTTCAAACATGATAGATTGTAAATTCAAAATAAAACCTTAGGGCATGCATACTACCCTCATAAAGCATGATCCTTAAATGCAAAGTTTGTCTAAAATGACCCCATGACCCAAATCTTGAAAACACACATGTTTTTGCTAATTTTCGGTTGGATCTTCATTGGTTTATGTTGTGGCTGCATCCTCCTCTTCCTCCTACGTCCTCCTCTCAATTCTCATATGTAGATGTTCCTTCAAAACCTTCTGGCCGCAATGAAAAGGAAGAAGAACACAGAACGAGAAGAATGAAAATGAGATAGAAGAGTGATAGGATAATAATGGATGGGCCGGGAGTTTTAGAATGGGTGAAGTTATTCGGCCATTTACTTCTTGAGATTGTGAGTGGGGAGGTTACAAATCTTGGGGGTGTAATGGTGGTGTAATGAGGAGAGAGGAAGATCAAAACTGAGATCCTCTCACTTGTTGCACTTCTGGACGTCTGAAAGTGTTTTGGTTGTTCAGTAGTGTGTTGGTTGAGTTGCCATCATCATCTCGATAACGAGCATTCGATAGGTGTTCGATCGCCTGATAGTCCGACATCAGCAATATTTTACAGTTTTGAATTATATGGATTTTCGGTGTGTTACATGGGTATTAATTAGTACAATGACAAAGAAATCATGGGTAATAAATGCTATCAATATAATTCTTTAAAGCAATTAATGTTATTTAATTTTCCTAGGTTCTCAGTAATTTTGTGCACAAAAGATCGAGCTCGTTCCATCATGATATGCAGACAATGTTCAATTTATAAATTATGATAACTTTATTTGTTGTGTAACTGAGTATCCAATAGAAGTGCCTCTATGATCTCATTGGAAATTATGATAACTTAATTTGTTGTAGTTTGTTTGTGTGCAATGTACCCACTTAGATCAATTGCTTTCATGGTAGCCATATACAACCAACTTTCATGTAGTTCATGATAATATGGCTTTATTTGAGAAAGTATGCGTGAAATTTCTATAGAAGAATTTCCTATCGTAATATATTTTACTCCTCAGTATAGTGTATTGCTCCATTCTTGTCGTAATACACTTAATACTTCATTTCAGGTTGCCTTCTTATCTGCTCTAGTGGGTACAAATGTTGTTGATTCTAAAGCTCATGCTGCCATTAGAGCTTTGCATAAAGTGACTAGCGATGGCATTCCCGGTGGCGTTGCAATTAACAAAGCAGTGGAAGAAGGTACAACAATTGTAGCCATAAAGTATTTATATTTTTTTAGATACAATTTTACCCTTTGAGCGCCTTACTAAAGTAGTAACACTAACTCATTACCTTGAAATATAGTCAAGAGTGTAAGGACAATCTCAAAAACTCACACTTTGATGAAAAATTATAAAGTATTCATCAAGTTTTAGTGTCGACTTAGCATATTAGGTTCATAATCAAGTACTGCAGTTGAGATTCCTACTGCAGAAACGTATGTCGTAAACTCATAACACTGCACAGATTGAAGTCCAGATGTCTACTCATGATGCCTCTCCTCCCACTGGCTCGCTCTTGCACGTGCCGAGTACCACGGGCCACAGGCCTGTGCGCTCGCGCGTTCCCCGCAGCGGCAGCGGGCCATCGGCCCACGCGAGCAAGTATAGCAAGGTAGCAACTTTTTTTTATTTAACAGATCGTGTATCTGTGCATGACTATTGCGGTGCGTCACTAAAAAATGTGGCCTTTCTATGCATGGCTATTAGGTGTCTACGTTACGAACACATGCACATGAGGTTAGATTTCCACTTCAAACAAAAAATTTGCTGCCATTCATGCAAGGTCTCTCGTTTGAAATTGAGTTGAGATAACATTGCACAAAGAAAAAAAAATGCTTTAAACAACAAATAAAACAACGTCCAAACATTGTCGCAAGTGGCCAGCCATGCACTGTTACGTTTGTATGCACCGAGTCATCGTGAGAGAAAAGAACGTGCCTCGGCACTTCGGCGAACAATCGTAATAATAGTAAAAGAAATTCCAGATATTACAGCAACTCGTACACATGCAATAATGGTAAAAGAGAATACATGCAAACGGTCATCGATTTATCGGCCCATTTCACATGACAATGGAAAGACGAAAGGTCGACACAAAAACAATTTTCTTTTATTCCAAACATCTTAACGAGAAAAACTTATTGACTTTAAGAAATTGGTATAAAGAAATAGAGGTATTATCAGTACCTGTCAACGGAACAATGAATCATCGAAGATATTTTTATATTGTTTCAGTTTCATTGTCGGGAACTCGATCACGAGAAAGAAGAATAGTTGTTCACGATTCATATACCTTATCGAAATCTGACAACCATGCGGCGGTCATTGTCGGACAACACTTGCAAATGGATTTCACGTGCCTTCGACCACACATGTCTTTCGGGAAGGATTTAATCCGAAAGACGAGCACCGGTTTGATCTTTTATAATGTGCATACGTGTGTGTTTCCATAACCACATTCATGTGCAGTTGGCATAACTGTAGGTACGCAGTTTGCACAACTCCATTTGACTCATAAGGGCATTAACTTCCAACAAAAGGAATTCAGGATAAGATTCTGGACTGCGAGGAGCTAGTGTTGGAGAAAGAGAGATTGCAGTTACAATACATGAGGGATCTACTGTTTACTGATCAGTTGAGTGTTAAACAACACAAGATTCAGTTAGCTTCCAAAACGAATGCAGTGGGAGCTATTCAGGCCAATTTAAGTGTTTGATTTATGAAGTTATGTAGCAGTGTGAAGAGTGGAAGTTGAAATGAGAGTCTCCCCCTTATCATATCAATGCCACTATGTTGGTCGTCTAATAAGGGATTATTATGTTGGTGTTTGCTGCAGATTCGGCATTTGGCTGAGAACATGTGATAAAGTTCCTTTATATATATATATATATGTATATATATATATATAATATGTTAAATGTTTCTTACTTCTCTTGGAACAATTCTAAAGAACAGCTACCGATCATTTATTCCCTTGAAAACCTATTGAAAGTAGTAGTATAAGATGGCTGCCACTTTGCAAGCTTAGTCCAAAGTGTTGATATCAGTGAGCCGAGGTATTTTCTGTTTTCATTATATATTAGTCCAAAGTGTTGATATCACTTTGCAAGCTTATTCGTGGCATCTTCTCGAACATATTAGGACAATCTTAAATTATATATATGGATCTACATCATTTCATCTCCATTCGTTATACACTAAGCGCCGAGATGATTATCCGCGTGATTGATAATTTCATACCTGATTGTCATATTCTACATGCCTTATAAAAAAGTATTAACTTACTCCTCCAGAATAAAAAATAACACAATTTCATAATTTTCAATCATCGTAAGAAGATTTTAAAATACATTAATAAGCCTTGTCCCTGTTAATGCGTCAGTAAAAAAATGGCTTAATAAATATCTCATACTAATATGTATTCATCAATCATATCTTCTTCACATTGTCAAGACATACTAGACATCAATATGTTTTCCCTTAATGGTATATCCTTTTTATCAAGCAATAGTGACGTACTTATTACAACAAAAAACATATGTCGACCATTATCACATGATTATTATTACATGTATAACTCAATATTTATGTCACGTAAGTCCCAATTATATACATAAATAAATAACTCATAATATCATGCACAATATTGCATAAATTTTCATCATATAAAATTATGCAAATCATGTCATGCGTAATAAAAAACATACATGCACATATTTCTTTTCAAAAAGAATTTTAATTTAGCATAATTGGTGTGCATATTTCACATGAAACTTTAAATAAATGTGACAAAAATATTATGTGCATAACTTAATATAACTATGTGAATTAATTACTCACAAATTCACATAACACATATTATGCCTAATATGTAATATAATTTCATATATGCACATGTTCTTTCATAAAGAAAATAAATTCTTTTTATATAGTTCAATTCACATAATGAATTATAATGTGAAGATATCTATTATCATGTCAATTTACGTAAATGTCATGCCTGAAAACACTTTAAGTAAAAATAATATAATTATGTGAATGAATATCTAATTCATATGAAAACTTAATTTAAGTGTGACATGCTACACTTAAAAAGTTTCACGTAATAACATATATGAATGAATTTTACTATAAATTCATAATCATATATAATATATGACAAAATAACATGACAATTTCATGTACTAATAAATATGCGTAATGCTAGTGATATGCATAAAACAAATGTCATACAATTTTCAGAAAAATTATTCTAAATTTTTTTCTTATTTACATTACATGTTGATTTTTCAAAAACAAAGTTCACTTCCATATTTTAGTCCAATTTTTCAAAAACAAAATTCACTTTAAAAAACAGAGGAACTCCAATGCCGAAAATTGAAATTTTAGTCCTATTTTCTAACTAATCTAGACATGCTTTGGACATAAAACAAAGAAGAATCTATTCTTGGATATATAGAGAATAATAACCATGCTTTAATCTTTCAAATTCTTAATTAATCTATCATGAAATCACATCCAAAAGTGAACCCAGAATTTTTATATTCCTTGTTCTGGCAGAACTACCTGAACAACCTATTTTTAACATGATTTTCTAGACAATAGAGAGGCTCCTGATGATAAGTCTAGAGACTTTTGACAAAGAGTTGACCGGAGAGTAGATGATTGGCTGGAGTACTCACGCACGCGCACTGGGAAGGGAGAAACAGGGCTCAAAGTATAAAGAAAAATATGTTTTCCAGCAAAAAATAGGCTGAAGATTGAATTGTGGTCTATTTATAGAGGAAAGACTTTGATTCTTGTTGGACTAATAATTAATCCGAAATTTAATGCTTTATCTTCCCCAACTCTAACTCTGATACTTATCCATAAACTTTATTAAGAATCCATTTTAAATACTTTATCTTTTCCTTTCTTTTCTTCTTCTCAAAGTCTTATCTATACGCAAACTCCATCTTAAACTTATGAACTTTTATCTTTTCTTTTTAAACTGAATTTTTGAAATTAAATAAAGTAAGTAAATATTTTTATTTATCTAATATTTAATTTGGGAAAATCTCGGGGTGTTACACTAAATATGTGTATTAAATGTTCTGAAAATTTCAGAAAATTACTCGCAATTCTCAAACTCAATAATGTAATGCCCGAGATTTAATTGGAGGAAAAGAAAAGGAAGATAAAATAAATAGGGAAAAAGATAAAAAATCTAAAATCAGATTTTAAGAGGAGTTGGTTTCCAACCAAACTCAAACTTCTCCCCTATAAATAAGAGGCCACACCAAACGAAAATCCCCTTTTCTTTTCCTCATGAAGTCGGCCCTAATTTCTCCTCGTACGTGCGCTCTTTTCATTCTTTCTTGTCCCTGACGGCCGCCGCCATACAAGAGTTCAACCAAAGGACTCGGACGACGCTGGACGTGCACCTGAACCGAGAGGAGCGGGTAGAGGAAGAGGAAGATGGAGACAGAGTAATAGTTTCTTGGACATAAACTAAAATGTATGGAACTAGGATAGATTCATGATAGAATCATGATTTTAGACTTGAAGCGTGTTCTAGGTAGTTCTTGGTTAATGTTTGATGTTCTATGATGTTAAATTGTGCCGACCATCGCCAGAAAAGATCAACGGAATGCGAACTGCGCGTCCGCGCAGTTTCTACGCAAGACGAACCCGGCCCGGCTTCACCCGAACCCGGCCCGGGCAGGTCCTCCGTTGGACCAAGTTCGGAGGGACTCAGCCTGGATCCGCCATTGTCGACGCTCGCCGAGCTCTGCAATTGGACGAACCCGGACCGAGTTCTGCGTACCCAAAATTGGTCGGGCGTGATAGCCGCCCCGACTCGACGATGAACCGACCCGACCCGGGTGTAATCCGATCCCAGCACGGGCTCTACTCTGATTTTTTGAAGATGATGACCTTAAACTCGGCCCGAGTTTTCCCCTACTCGGACCGGGTTTCAACCTTGATTAAATCAAATCTATGATGTTTGGATCCCTAATTATGTTCCTATTTCAGATCTTAATGATGATGATTATTACACTTGTGCCCTAATTTACTCTCCATGATCATGTCTTTTATCCTGATTTAAAGTTTTTATCAAAATGTGTTTTGTTTAATTAAAAGATGCAAGATAAAATACGTAAAACGTTAAATGGAGAGCTATTTTATGATGGACTGGTGACGACCAAGTTATGAGCTGACTATTGTCAATTATGGGTTGGCTCTGCCAGTTATGATGGCGATGATGGACGGGTTGAGACAGGCCTCCCCGTGAGTTGAAATATACTCCAAATAAGTCAAAGATGAAAACTAAGATGATGAAGAAGATGAACATATATAAATAAAGAATCTTTCTTATGATGTCAGGCTTTTGCCTTAATTATGATGACTCTTTATGATTTTATTCATATGTCCTTTTATATGATTTCATTTCCATATTATGATCATGATTCACTTTCCTATCAGATGATGATGCTATCTTATGATTATGATTCATGCCTAGTATCATGATCCTATTATGATATTTATCTTACTTCCATACTGAGTTATAAAACTCATAGGGAGGTTCTCTCCTGCATGTTTTTAAATGCAGGCCAAGGTCTCAATGATGATGGCGGCCAACGGTGACAGATCAAGCTCGTAGGTGGCTACACATGGTTATCGAGTCCTTTAGATGATTGATGATTTTTTTGTCTTTCTTTTTATTACTTGATGTATTAGCTTTCCTTTGAACTCCTATGAAGTCAGTTATCAAACTTCCAAGATGTTACTATCTTTATTCTTAATGATGATTTAATTATTCTGCATTTTTCTTACTGAGTTGACCAGTCAAAGTCTTCTTTTTGGTCAACATGATGTACATATAAGGATGGCCGTAGCGTCTCCGAATCGTATTCTGCCACGTGGTCGGGTGCGATTTGGGGGTGTTACAAATAATGTGCATAAATTAGAAATAATAACACATATGAAATGTATCTTAAGAAAAATGCATACATTTATGTCAAACATATATCACACATTTATTCAGAATTTTTTTCGAAAAGTTTTTGAGTCGAAAAATGTCAAACATATATCACATATATTTTTATATGATTTTTATATATATCTCATTTGTGTATATTTTTCTATAGATTTATGTCAAAGAAAAAAAAATTGCTTTAAACAACAAATAAAACAACGTCCAACACATTATCGCAAGTGGTTAATTATGTTTGTATCCACCGAGTCGTCATGAGAGAAAAGAACGCTTAATAATTGCATGGTTTAAGAAATTCCAGATATTACACCAACTCACATGATAGTTATCGACAGTTATCGACCCATTTCACATGACAATGGAAAGACGAAAGGTCGAAACAGAAACAATTTTCTTTTTATTCCAAACATCTTTAACGTGAAAAGCTCTTTGGCTTTAAGAAATTGGTATAAATATAAGACTTTTTTACGTTATTTTGAACTCATTATCGGAAACTCGATCACGATAAAAAAGAACACTCGTTCACAAACCATATACCTCATCCAGCCATGCGGCGGTCATTGTCGGACAGCACTTACAAATGGATTTCACGTGCCTTCGGCTACACGGCTCTCGGGAAGGATATACTTCGAAAGAAGAGCACCAGCTTGATCTTTTATAGTGTGCATACATGTGTGTTTCCATAATCACATTCATGTGCAGTTGGCATAACTGCAGGTACACAGTTTGCACAACTCTATTTGGCCCGTAAGGCCATTAACTTCCAACAAAAGGAATTCATGATAAGATTCTGCACTTCGAGGATTTAGAGCTAGTGTCGGAGAAAGAGAGATTGCAGTTACAATACATGAGGGATCTACTGTTTACTGATCAGTTGAGTGTTAAACAGCACAAGATTCAGTTAGCTTCGAAAACGAATGCAGTGGGAGCTATTCAGGCCAATTTAAGTGTTTGATTTATGAAGTTATGTAGCAGTGTGAAGAGTGGAAATTGAAATGAGAGTCTCCCCCTTATCATATCATTGCCACTATGTTGGTCGTCTAATAAGGGATTATTATGTTGGTGTTTGCTGCAGATTCGGCTTTTGGCTGAGAACGTGTGATAAAGTTCCTTTATATATATATATATATATATATATATGATAAATGTTTCTTACTTCTCTTGGAACAATTCTAAAGAACAGCTACCGATCATTGATTCCCTTGAAAGGCTATAGAAAGTATAAGATGGCTGCCACTTCGCAAGCTTAGTCCAAAGTGAGTCAGAGAGAGATGGTGTTGATATAAGTGAGCTGAGTTATTTTCTGTTTTCTTTGTAGATTGATGTGGTTGTTGTTGTAGTAGTACTAGCCATGACGTGAATCCTGTGCCATTGTTGCCTTCTTATCTGCTCTAGTGGGTACAAATGTTGCGGATGCTACAGCTCATGCAGCCATTGTTTGGTGGTGAATCCTGTGCGGCGGAACACAATCCCGGTGGTGCAGTCAATTGTTTCGGCGGAGGGGGCTCGAAGTGATACTCGAGGTCGCTGCACCTGGCGTAGAGTCCAATGGCGCAGAGGTAACCCCCATTGGAGCGTCCATGGAAGCCCCCGAACTCGAGCTTCGGTTGCAAGTTGAAGCAGAATCGGGTGCCTTCTTCTCGGCCGAATGGTCCGTAGCTGGTCCGGTTGGTCACGAACGTGAGGGATCTGATGATGACGGCACCTCTGTTGTCGATGGGGCTGTAACGCCCACTGACGCATGTGATGTTCTCCCACGGCTCTAAGCTAAACTGTGAACATGTATATATATAAATAGCTTGAGTGTGAGCTTCTAGGAAATGAGAGAGAGAGAGAGAGAGAGAGAGAGAGAGAGAGAGAGAGAGAGAGAGAGAGAGAGAGAGAGAGAGAGAGAGAGAGAGAGAGAGAGAGCTGACGCTGTCGAAGTGATCACCATCCCCGCCGTGCCTGTGTGCGAGCGCCAAAGTTCCGTTCAGATCGTAGAGCACTTGGAGAGAGTTGATGGCCTCCCCATGGGCTATTAGGATCTGCCTGACGCTCCCGTAACCCAACTCGTTCCACTCCACATTCCGGCCGGTGAGATCCCCTCGCGGTCCCACCTTGACGACAAACTCCTGATTCGCAATCGAGCTCTATTTGAACAAGGAAGAAGAAGAAAAAAAGGTCAAGCATCGTAAAGGAAGAAAACGAGTGATCTCCTATGTTTATTTTGATATACCATTGAGGATTCTAGCTACTCGTCAAGTAAGAATCTGGAGAAAGAATGAAAGTTGACAAATGCTATTTTTTCTCTGAGATTTCGATGTTGCGTTCTGGCACACAGCATGACAATTGTTATATATGTATATCCCCATGCATCGTCAAAAGATACCTTGCTTTACTTGTAAGTAGCAATGTGAGAAGAATATACCACACTTTGCTTCTAAGTTAGTCTCGATTGTCATGGACCGAGGGGACTGAGGGGATTGGTGTCAAAATCTATATTTGTTCCTCTTTTATGAATGAAGAAGCATAATGGAACAAGTAAATAAATAAAAGGTATATATGCTACAAGAAGAATTTAGATCAAGCGGATGAGCATGGAGAATTCAGAAGACAAAAATAACAATTTGCATGGATAATATTTCTATACTTGTCACGACAACTACTACACATACCGACAGCATATTCTTAATTTGCTAAGAGGGGAACCATCTTCAACAGTTTCTACCAGTGTCAGTATCCCTCCATCAAATTCTGAAATTGAGGTCCTGCCTTGTTCAGGTTTTGATAATATCTCAAGAAGACCAGTCGCTTTTTCAGCAAACTTGGAATAACGCTTGCCATCCTTTAAAAGTGTAAGAAGAGGTTTAACTACTTCCGTAAACAAATTGGAGTCCAGATGTCTAATCATGGTGACTGTTTTCCCACTAATCGTTCAAGAATTGGCATCACGATGTCTAACATTTGGCTTATCATATTACATAGAGTTATATATAAGTGGTTTAACTGCTTCTGCAGAAAGTTCAAAGCCAGAACTGTCCTTGCAAGAAGAAGGATTGTACAATGCTGTGACAGCAACAACCTTTCCTTGCATATTTCCAGAACTGAGGATCTGAACGAGAAGAGGCACAACTCCTGATGAAATCAATGTTGGTTTATTAGGTGTTGATGCAGAAAGCGTCAGCACTGCTGCAGTGGCCAACTCCCTTAAGCCATTTCTCTCATATTTCAGTAGTTCAATGAGATGGGGCACATCACCACTCTTGATTATCTATCTTATTCTTGTTCCTGAAATAGACAAAAATGAAGAAAGACACTCTAAGGGCAACAAACATATTTTTTACATAATAGAAAATGAATGAGTAACAAAGAATGTTTAGCTCTCACCAATACGGAAACTCAGTAAATTGAACTAACAAGAAAGTCAAAATAAACTGCTAAGAAAGGAGTGCATGATTCGGGAATGGTATGGCATGATGCACACGATATTTAAAAACAATAATGAGTAAACATGTTTTTTTTTTCACGGACAAAATAGAAATCTCCAGAGAAAATCAAGGCAGTGAAAGGAATTCATTTATAAAACTAGAGCCAAAATTCATTGATCTAGTTGCAACAGCCAAAGTTCGGCAATTAATTGACTAACTCTTTGGAAGAGCATCAACTAGTACATATATCTAAACAAGCAAGAAGTAACTTTACGACAACTGCTACTTTGTGAAAAATGCAGCAAGTCTACCAGAACAATAAATTTAATTAACTTTCCTGAAGGATGCACGTGCGAACTTTCCACCACCATGGGCTGTAACGCTTCGAGATTTGACCCCGCCACATGACGAAATATCTTCTCGTACGTTATTTTCTTTGATTGTTCTTTGACTCTTTCGATGGTCAAGAAGAGCGACACGTAAACGAGAGTCTTAATCATAAAATATTACAACCGATGAATTTAAGAAATGCGAAAGCTGAAATAGATGAAATAATGATTATATTATATGTGACATATAAATGTCCATGTACACTACATGCGCATACATATGTCCCAAATACATCTCTATCAATAGAGAGAAAAAGATTCCATCAAAACTCTATAATAATCATGTGCACACAGCATCTGAGTTGTAGTCATCGCACACACATCAATCAAGCACGCATCCCTATCATGTACATGTGGAAGCATAAAACTAAGTGTGAGTTCATATGTGTCATAATGTAATCCGATAGAAAATGCATGAAGCAAGCATATATATCAAATATAAGAGTGAATTATCATGAAGAATCAATAAAGATATCATGTTTCATGTCTTTTCATTTTATTTGATTTCCATATTCATATTCTTATTCATTATTTATGTTCATAAGGACAAAGTCCTTCCATTCATGTTTAGCCTTTCATCTTATTTATGATTCAAAGAGCTCGTCACTTTTAGGGAATACCATTGCAAGCATACAAGTGTATAATTACCTAGGCCATGATGGGCCAATAGGGGATCTTGGTGCCACTGTCAACGCTCCGTCGGGCAAGATGACCTCGTGCCTTATCTATAGAGAGAAATTTTCATCTAGATAGGCAAACGGTAACTCTCCTTTTATTTTTATTAATCCCGAGCTTCTCTTTCGATCACTTAGATCAATCAAGATTGTAAGGAGCAAGGTTGTCAGCATCATCTTTTAGGTTCATGTCAGTCGGTGTTAATCAGGTGGACAGATGCTTATCAAATCAAATGGTTTATATTATAGTGGTATTTTTTCTATCCATTTATCGGATGTTCAAAAGTTGACTGGTCGTCCAATTGAGGTTCATTCAGCGGTCGTCCGAAAAAAGAGCAGACACCATTTTGTCTATGTTTATCGGTCGACCAAAAAAGTGCGATCATCTGTTCTGAGTTCATTTGTCGACCATTCCAAGACCATATACAATCTGTCGATCGAGAGAGGTTCGGTCATCCATTAAGACATGAGGAAGTTATCGGACTTCCGATAAGAAGTTTTGGTCATCCGAAACTTGATCGGTAGTCCGCTAATCTAGGCAAATCCAATGAAGATTTATGGATTGTGATTGGAGAGAAAAAGGTCTCTTATCCATCAAAATATACAATATGGGTTCAAGCGAGAAAACTCCAAGCGCCCTAGCGCGTGGAGGCTTTCGAGCCTCCGCTTGCTTTCTCATGGTTTAAGGTTCAGCAGCAGCTTGCTTTCTCTTGGTTTAAGGTTCAGCAGCCCACGGATTCTCTATGAGGAGTGTTCCAGGAGTAGCCTGCTTCTATTTGATCACGCTGTAAACAACTTTGTCTTCCTCAGTCGATTGGATTTCCATCGACTATAGAACTCTTCCACCATGATAATCTAGATTGGCCGCCCGAAAAGATTTTGACCGACTGAGTTATTATCGTCATCATTTTCGAGTCTCGATATTTTCCAATTCGATTGTTCGAAAAAGTTCCGAACTTCCGTTCTGGTTCATATCGATCATCCGATCGTACTTCGGGCGTCCGGTATAGATGTCTCTCTACTCTTGCTGAGCTGAATCGGACGCTCGAAAGATTTTCGATCGTCCGCTTCAGTTCGACAGTGTCGTAGGTCATTGCGGATCCTTAAGTTTTCAATCAACTTTTCTTACGCAATGAGAAGATCTAACTATATACTACATTATTCCTACTAACATGGTCGATACATAAGTAAAGATTTCCACAGGATCAAATCTATTTTATCATATGAATTTTAGATCCAATAAATCTTACTCTACGACATTATTTTATCAACAACATTCTACTTATCCTTTTCTATCCGGATTTAAATCCATAATATCCGAGTCATTTCATGGCAATTTATATCTCTTGGATCGGTCAAGCAACATTCAAGCATGGAGCTATAATACGGTAATCATCATTCATGTAAATCAAATCATAGAGCTAATCTGAACTACCATTTTTCAAACATGATAGATTGTAAATTCAAAATAAAACCTTAGGGCATGCATACTACCCTCATAAAGCACGATCCTTAAATGCAAAGTTTGTCTAAAATGACCCCATGACCCAAATCTTGAAAACACACATGTTTTTGCTAATTTTCGGTTGGATCTTCATTGGTTTATGTTGTGGCCGCATCCTCCTCTTCCTCCTACGTCCTCCTCTCAATTCTCATATGTAGATGTTCCTTCAAAACCTTCTGGCCGCAATGAAAAGGAAGAAGAACACAGAACGAGAAGAATGAAAATGAGATAGAAGAGTGATAGGATAATAATGGATGGGCCGGGAGTTTTAGAATGGGTGAAGTTATTCGGCCATTTACTTCTTGAGATTGTGAGTGGGGAGGTTACAAATCTTGGGGGTGTAATGGTGGTGTAATGAGGAGAGAGGAAGATCAAAACTGAGATCCTCTCACTTGTTGCACTTCTGGACGTCTGAAAGTGTTTTGGTTGTTCAGTAGTGTGTTGGTTGAGTTGCCATCATCATCTCGATAACGAGCATTCGATAGGTGTTCGATCGCCTGATAGTCCGACATCAGCAATATTTTACAGTTTTGAATTATATGGATTTTCGGTGTGTTACATGGGTATTAATTAGTACAATGACAAAGAAATCATGGGTAATAAATGCTATCAATATAATTCTTTAAAGCAATTAATGTTATTTAATTTTCCTAGGTTCTCAGTAATTTTGTGCACAAAAGATCGAGCTCGTTCCATCATGATATGCAGACAATGTTCAATTTATAAATTATGATAACTTTATTTGTTGTGTAACTGAGTATCCAATAGAAGTGCCTCTATGATCTCATTGGAAATTATGATAACTTAATTTGTTGTAGTTTGTTTGTGTGCAATGTACCCACTTAGATCAATTGCTTTCATGGTAGCCATATACAACCAACTTTCATGTAGTTCATGATAATATGGCTTTATTTGAGAAAGTATGCGTGAAATTTCTATAGAAGAATTTCCTATCGTAATATATTTTACTCCTCAGTATAGTGTATTGCTCCATTCTTGTCGTAATACACTTAATACTTCATTTCAGGTTGCCTTCTTATCTGCTCTAGTGGGTACAAATGTTGTTGATTCTAAAGCTCATGCTGCCATTAGAGCTTTGCATAAAGTGACTAGCGATGGCATTCCCGGTGGCGTTGCAATTAACAAAGCAGTGGAAGAAGGTACAACAATTGTAGCCATAAAGTATTCATATTTTTTTAGATACAATTTTACCCTTTGAGCGCCTTACTAAAGTAGTAACACTAACTCATTACCTTGAAATATAGTCAAGAGTGTAAGGACAATCTCAAAAACTCACACTTTGATGAAAAATTATAAAGTATTCATCAAGTTTTAGTGTCGACTTAGCATATTAGGTTCATAATCAAGTACTGCAGTTGAGATTCCTACTGCAGAAACGTATGTCGTAAACTCATAACACTGCACAGATTGAAGTCCAGATGTCTACTCATGATGCCTCTCCTCCCACTGGCTCGCTCTTGCACGTGCCGAGTACCACGGGCCACAGGCCTGTGCGCTCGCGCGTTCCCCGCAGCGGCAGCGGGCCATCGGCCCACGCGAGCAAGTATAGCAAGGTAGCAACTTTTTTTTATTTAACAGATCGTGTATCTGTGCATGACTATTGCGGTGCGTCACTAAAAAATGTGGCCTTTCTATGCATGGCTATTAGGTGTCTACGTTACGAACACATGCACATGAGGTTAGATTTCCACTTCAAACAAAAAATTTGCTGCCATTCATGCAAGGTCTCTCGTTTGAAATTGAGTTGAGATAACATTGCACAAAGAAAAAAAATGCTTTAAACAACAAATAAAACAACGTCCAAACATTGTCGCAAGTGGCCAGCCATGCACTGTTACGTTTGTATGCACCGAGTCATCGTGAGAGAAAAGAACGTGCCTCGGCACTTCGGCGAACAATCGTAATAATAGTAAAAGAAATTCCAGATATTACAGCAACTCGTACACATGCAATAATGGTAAAAGAGAATACATGCAAACGGTCATCGATTTATCGGCCCATTTCACATGACAATGGAAAGACGAAAGGTCGACACAAAAACAATTTTCTTTTATTCCAAACATCTTAACGAGAAAAACTTATTGACTTTAAGAAATTGGTATAAAGAAATAGAGGTATTATCAGTACCTGTCAACGGAACAATGAATCATCGAAGATATTTTTATATTGTTTCAGTTTCATTGTCGGGAACTCGATCACGAGAAAGAAGAATAGTTGTTCACGATTCATATATCTTATCGGAATCTGACAGCCATGCGGCGGTCATTGTCGGACAACACTTGCAAATGGATTTCACGTGCCTTCGACCACACATGTCTTTCGGGAAGGATTTAATCCGAAAGACGAGCACCGGTTTGATCTTTTATAATGTGCATACGTGTGTGTTTCCATAACCACATTCATGTGCAGTTGGCATAACTGTAGGTACGCAGTTTGCACAACTCCATTTGACTCATAAGGGCATTAACTTCCAACAAAAGGAATTCAGGATAAGATTCTGGACTGCGAGGAGCTAGTGTTGGAGAAAGAGAGATTGCAGTTACAATACATGAGGGATCTACTGTTTACTGATCAGTTGAGTGTTAAACAACACAAGATTCAGTTAGCTTCCAAAACGAATGCAGTGGGAGCTATTCAGGCCAATTTAAGTGTTTGATTTATGAAGTTATGTAGCAGTGTGAAGAGTGGAAGTTGAAATGAGAGTCTCCCCCTTATCATATCAATGCCACTATGTTGGTCGTCTAATAAGGGATTATTATGTTGGTGTTTGCTGCAGATTCGGCATTTGGCTGAGAACATGTGATAAAGTTCCTTTATATATATATATATATATATATATGTATATATATATATATAATATGTTAAATGTTTCTTACTTCTCTTGGAACAATTCTAAAGAACAGCTACCGATCATTTATTCCCTTGAAAACCTATTGAAAGTAGTAGTATAAGATGGCTGCCACTTTGCAAGCTTAGTCCAAAGTGTTGATATCAGTGAGCCGAGGTATTTTCTGTTTTCATTATATATTAGTCCAAAGTGTTGATATCACTTTGCAAGCTTATTCGTGGCATCTTCTCGAACATATTAGGACAATCTTAAATTATATATATGGATCTACATCATTTCATCTCCATTCGTTATACACTAAGCGCCGAGATGATTATCCGCGTGATTGATAATTTCATACCTGATTGTCATATTCTACATGCCTTATAAAAAAGTATTAACTTACTCCTCCAGAATAAAAAATAACACAATTTCATAATTTTCAATCATCGTAAGAAGATTTTAAAATACATTAATAAGCCTTGTGCCTGTTAATGCGTCAGTAAAAAAATGGCTTAATAAATATCTCATACTAATATGTATTCATCAATCATATCTTCTTCACATTGTCAAGACATACTAGACATCAATATGTTTTCCCTTAATGGTATATCCTTTTTATCAAGCAATAGTGACGTACTTATTACAACAAAAAACATATGTCGACCATTATCACATGATTATTATTACATGTATAACTCAATATTTATGTCACGTAAGTCCCAATTATATACATAAATAAATAACTCATAATATCATGCACAATATTGCATAAATTTTCATCATATAAAATTATGCAAATCATGTCATGCGTAATAAAAAACATGCATGCACATATTTCTTTTCAAAAAGAATTTTAATTTAGCATAATTGGTGTGCATATTTCACATGAAACTTTAAATAAATGTGACAAAAATATTTTGTGCATAACTTAATATAACTATGTGAATTAATTACTCACAAATTCACATAACACATATTATGCCTAATATGTAATATAATTTCATATATGCACATGTTCTTTCATAAAGAAAATAAATTCTTTTTATATAGTTCAATTCACATAATGAATTATAATGTGAAGATTTCTATTATCATGTCAATTTACGTAAGTGTCATGCCTGAAAACACTTTAAGTAAAAATAATATAATTATGTGAATGAATATCTAATTCATATGAAAACTTAATTTAAGTGTGACATGCTACACTTAAAAAGTTTCACGTAATAACATATATGAATGAATTTTACTATAAATTCATAATCATATATAATATATGACAAAATAACATGACAATTTCATGTACTAATAAATATGTGTAATGCTAGTGATATGCATAAAACAAATGTCATACAATTTTCAGAAAAATTATTCTAAATTTTTTTCTTATTTACATTACATGTTGATTTTTCAAAAACAAAGTTCACTTCCATATTTTAGTCCAATTTTTCAAAAACAAAATTCACTTTAAAAAATAGAGGAACTCCAATGCCGAAAATCGAAATTTTAGTCCTATTTTCTAACTAATCTAGACATGCTTTGGACATAAAACAAAGAAGAATCTATTCTTGGATATATAGAGAATAATAACCATGCTTTAATCTTTCAAATTCTTAATTAATCTATCATGAAATCACATCCAAAAGTGAACCCAGAATTTTTATATACCTTGTTCTGGCAGAACTACCTGAACAACCTATTTTTAACATGATTTTCTAGACAATAGAGAGGCTCCTGATGATAAGTCTAGAGACCTTTGACAAAGAGTTGACCGGAGAGTAGATGACTGGCTGGAGTACTCACGCACGCGCACTGGGAAGGGAGAAACAGGGCTCAAAGTATAAAGAAAAATATGTTTTCCAGCAAAAAATAGGCTGAAGATTGAATTGTGGTCTATTTATAGAGGAAAGACTTTGATTCTTGTTGGACTAATAATTAATCCGAAATTTAATGCTTTATCTTCCCCAACTCTAACTCTGATACTTATCCATAAACTTTATTAAGAATCTATTTTAAATACTTTATCTTTTCCTTTCTTTTCTTCTTCTCAAAGTCTTATCTATACGCAAACTCCATCTTAAACTTATGAACTTTTATCTTTTCTTTTTAAACTGAATTTTTGAAATTAAATAAAGTAAGTAAATATTTTTATTTATCTAATATTTAATTTGGGAAAATCTCGGGGTGTTACACTAAATATGTGTATTAAATGTTCTGAAAATTTCAGAAAATTACTCGCAATTCTCAAACTCAATAATGTAATGCCCGAGATTTAATTGGAGGAAAAGAAAAGGAAGATAAAATAAATAGGGAAAAAGATAAAAAATCTAAAATCAGATTTTAAGAGGAGTTGGTTTCCAACCAAACTCAAACTTCTCCCCTATAAATAAGAGGCCACACCAAACGAAAATCTCCTTTTCTTTTCCTCATGAAGTCGGCCCTAATTTCTCCTCGTACGTGCGCTCTTTTCATTCTTTCTTGTCCCTGACGGCCGCCGCCATACAAGAGTTCAACCAAAGGACTCGGACGACGCTGGACGTGCACCTGAACCGAGAGGAGCGGGCAGAGGAAGAGGAAGATGAAGACAGAGTAATAGTTTCTTGGACATAAACTAAAAGGTATGGAACTAGGATAGATTCATGATAGAATCATGATTTTAGACTTGAAGCGTGTTCTAGGTAGTTCTTGGTTAATGTTTGATGTTCTATGATGTTAAATTGTGCCGACCATCGCCAGAAAAGATCAACGGAATGCGAACTGCGCGTCCGCGCAGTTTCTACGCAAGACGAACCCGGCCCGGGCAGGTCCTCCGTTGGACCAAGTTCGGAGGAACTCAGCCTGGATCCGTCATTGTCGACGCTCGCCGAGCTCTGCAATTGGACGAACCCGGACCGAGTTCTGCGTACCCAAAATTGGTCGGGCGTGATAGCCGCCCCGACTCGACGATGAACCGACCCGACCCGGGTGTAATCCGATCCTAGCCCGGGCTCTACTCTGATTTTTCGAAGATGATGACCTTAAACTCGGCCCGAGTTTTCCCCTACTCGGCCCGGGTTTCGACCTTGATTAAATCAAATCTATGATGTTTGGATCCCTAATTATGTTCCTATTTCAGATCTTAATGATGATGATTATTACACTTGTGCCCTAATTTACTCTCCATGATCATGTCTTTTATCCTGATTTAAAGTTTTTATCAAAATGTGTTTTGTTTAATTAAAAGATGCAAGATAAAATACGTAAAACGTTAAATGGAGAGCTCTTTTATGATGGACTGGTGACGACCAAGTTATGAGCTGACTATTGTCAATTATGGGTTGGCTCTGCCAGTTATGATGGCGATGATGGACGGGTTGAGACAGGCCTCCCCGTGAGTTGAAATATACTCCAAATAAGTCAAAGATGAAAACTAAGATGATGAAGAAGATGAACATATATAAATAAAGAATCTTTATTATGATGTCAGGCTTTTGCCTTAATTATGATGACTCTTTATGATTTTATTCATATGTCATTTTATATGATTTCATTTCCATATTATGATCATGATTCACTTTCCTATCAGATGATGATGCTATCTTATGATTATGATTCATGCCTAGTATCATGATCCTATTATGATATTTATCTTACTTCCATACTGAGTTATAAAACTCATAGGGAGGTTCTCTCCTGCATGTTTTTAAATGCAGGCCAAGGTCTCAATGATGATGGCGGCCAACGGTGACAGATCAAGCTCGTAGGTGGCTACACATGGTTATCGAGTCCTTTAGATGATTGATGATTTTTTTGTCTTTCTTTTTATTACTTGATGTATTAGCTTTCCTTTGAACTCCTATGAAGTCAGTTATCAAACTTCCAAGATGTTACTATCTTTATTCTTAATGATGATTTAATTATTCTGCATTTTTCTTACTGAGTTGACCAGTCAAAGTCTTCTTTTTTGTCAACATGATGTACATATAAGGAAGGCCGTAGCGTCTCCGAACCGTATTCTGCCACGTGGTCGGGTGCGATTTGGGGGCGTTACAAATAATGTGCATAAATTAGAAATAATAACACATATGAAATGTATCTTAAGAAAAATGCATACATTTATGTCAAACATATATCACACATTTATTCAGAATTTTTTTCGAAAAGTTTTTGAGTCGAAAAATGTCAAACATATATCACATATATTTTTATATGATTTTTATATATATCTCATTTGTGTATATTTTTCTATAGATTTATGTCAAAGAAAAAAAAATTGCTTTAAACAACAAATAAAACAACGTCCAACACATTATCGCAAGTGGTTAATTATGTTTGTATCCACCGAGTCGTCATGAGAGAAAAGAACGCTTAATAATTGCATGGTTTAAGAAATTCCAGATATTACACCAACTCACATGATAGTTATCGACAGTTATCGACCCATTTCACATGACAATGGAAAGACGAAAGGTCGAAACAGAAACAATTTTCTTTTTATTCCAAACATCTTTAACGTGAAAAGCTCTTTGGCTTTAAGAAATTGGTATAAATATAAGACTTTTTTACGTTATTTTGAACTCATTATCAGAAACTCGATCACGATAAAAAAGAACACTCGTTCACAAACCATATACCTCATCCAGCCATGCGGCGGTCATTGTCGGACAGCACTTACAAATGGATTTCACGTGCCTTCGGCTACACGGCTCTCGGGAAGGATATACTTCGAAAGAAGAGCACCAGCTTGATCTTTTATAGTGTGCATACATGTGTGTTTCCATAATCACATTCATGTGCAGTTGGCATAACTGCAGGTACACAGTTTGCACAACTCTATTTGGCCCGTAAGGCCATTAACTTCCAACAAAAGGAATTCATGATAAGATTCTGCACTTCGAGGATTTAGAGCTAGTGTCGGAGAAAGAGAGATTGCAGTTACAATACATGAGGGATCTACTGTTTACTGATCAGTTGAGTGTTAAACAGCACAAGATTCAGTTAGCTTCGAAAACGAATGCAGTGGGAGCTATTCAGGCCAATTTAAGTGTTTGATTTATGAAGTTATGTAGCAGTGTGAAGAGTGGAAATTGAAATGAGAGTCTCCCCCTTATCATATCATTGCCACTATGTTGGTCGTCTAATAAGGGATTATTATGTTGGTGTTTGCTGCAGATTCGGCTTTTGGCTGAGAACGTGTGATAAAGTTCCTTTATATATATATATATATATATATATATATGATAAATGTTTCTTACTTCTCTTGGAACAATTCTAAAGAACAGCTACCGATCATTGATTCCCTTGAAAGGCTATAGAAAGTATAAGATGGCTGCCACTTCGCAAGCTTAGTCCAAAGTGAGTCAGAGAGAGATGGTGTTGATATAAGTGAGCTGAGTTATTTTCTGTTTTCTTTGTAGATTGATGTGGTTGTTGTTGTAGTAGTACTAGCCATGACGTGAATCCTGTGCCATTGTTGCCTTCTTATCTGCTCTAGTGGGTACAAATGTTGCGGATGCTACAGCTCATGCAGCCATTGTTTGGTGGTGAATCCTGTGCGGCGGAACACAATCCCGGTGGTGCAGTCAATTGTTTCGGCGGAGGGGGCTCGAAGTGATACTCGAGGTCGCTGCACCTGGCGTAGAGTCCAATGGCGCAGACGTAACCCCCATTGGAGCGTCCATGGAAGCCCCCGAACTCGAGCTTCGGTTGCAAGTTGAAGCAGAATCGGGTGCCTTCTTCTCGGCCGAATGGTCCGTAGCTGGTCCGGTTGGTCACGAACGTGAGGGATCTGATGATGACGGCACCTCTGTTGTCGATGGGGCTGTAACGCCCACTGACGCATGTGATGTTCTCCCACGGCTCTAAGCTAAACTGTGAACATGTATATATATAAATAGCTTGAAGTGTGAGCTTCTAGGAAATGAGAGAAAGAGAGAGAGAGAGAGAGAGAGAGAGAGAGAGAGAGAGAGAGAGAGAGCTGACGCTGTCGAAGTGATCACCATCCCCGCCGTGCCTGTGTGCGAGCGCCAAAGTTCCGTTCAGATCGTAGAGCACTTGGAGAGATTTGATGGCCTCCCCATGGGCTATTAGGATCTGCCTGACGCTCCCGTAACCCAACTCGTTCCACTCCACATTCCGGCCGGTGAGATCCCCTCGCGGTCCCACCTTGACGACAAACTCCTGATTCGCAATCGAGCTCTATTTGAACAAGGAAGAAGAAGAAAAAAAGGTCAAGCATCGTAAAGGAAGAAAACGAGTGATCTCCTATGTTTATTTTGATATACCATTGAGGATTCTAGCTACTCGTCAAGTAAGAATCTGGAGAAAGAATGAAAGTTGACAAATGCTATTTTTTCTCTGAGATTTCGATGTTGCGTTCTGGCACACAGCATGACAATTGTTATATATGTATATCCCCATGCATCGTCAAAAGATACCTTGCTTTACTTGTAAGTAGCAATGTGAGAAGAATATACCACACTTTGCTTCTAAGTTAGTCTCGATTGTCATGGACCGAGGGGACTGAGGGGATTGGTGTCAAAATCTATATTTGTTCCTCTTTTATGAATGAAGAAGCATAATGGAACAAGTAAATAAATAAAAGGTATATATGCTACAAGAAGAATTTAGATCAAGCGGATGAGCATGGAGAATTCAGAAGACAAAAATAACAATTTGCATGGATAATATTTCTATACTTGTCACGACAACTACTACACATACCGACAGCATATTCTTAATTTGCTAAGAGGGGAACCATCTTCAACAGTTTCTACCAGTGTCAGTATCCCTCCATCAAATTCTGAAATTGAGGTCCTGCCTTGTTCAGGTTTTGATAATATCTCAAGAAGACCAGTCGCTTTTTCAGCAAACTTGGAATAACGCTTGCCATCCTTTAAAAGTGTAAGAAGAGGTTTAACTACTTCCGTAAACAAATTGGAGTCCAGATGTCTAATCATGGTGACTGTTTTCCCACTAATCGTTCAAGAATTGGCATCACGATGTCTAACATTTGGCTTATCATATTACATAGAGTTATATATAAGTGGTTTAACTGCTTCTGCAGAAAGTTCAAAGCCAGAACTGTCCTTGCAAGAAGAAGGATTGTACAATGCTGTGACAGCAACAACCTTTCCTTGCATATTTCCAGAACTGAGGATCTGAACGAGAAGAGGCACAACTCCTGATGAAATCAATGTTGGTTTATTAGGTGTTGATGCAGAAAGCGTCAGCACTGCTGCAGTGGCCAACTCCCTTAAGCCATTTCTCTCATATTTCAGTAGTTCAATGAGATGGGGCACATCACCACTCTTGATTATCTATCTTATTCTTGTTCCTGAAATAGACAAAAATGAAGAAAGACACTCTAAGGGCAACAAACATATTTTTTACATAATAGAAAATGAATGAGTAACAAAGAATGTTTAGCTCTCACCAATACGGAAACTCAGTAAATTGAACTAACAAGAAAGTCAAAATAAACTGCTAAGAAAGGAGTGCATGATTCGGGAATGGTATGGCATGATGCACACGATATTTAAAAACAATAATGAGTAAACATGTTTTTTTTTTCACGGACAAAATAGAAATCTCCAGAGAAAATCAAGGCAGTGAAAGGAATTCATTTATAAAACTAGAGCCAAAATTCATTGATCTAGTTGCAACAGCCAAAGTTCGGCAATTAATTGACTAACTCTTTGGAAGAGCATCAACTAGTACATATATCTAAACAAGCAAGAAGTAACTTTACGACAACTGCTACTTTGTGAAAAATGCAGCAAGTCTACCAGAACAATAAATTTAATTAACTTTCCTGAAGGATGCACGTGCGAACTTTCCACCACCATGGGCTGTAACGCTTCGAGATTTGACCCCGCCACATGACGAAATATCTTCTCGTACGTTATTTTCTTTGATTGTTCTTTGACTCTTTCGATGGTCAAGAAGAGCGACACGTAAACGAGAGTCTTAATCATAAAATATTACAACCGATGAATTTAAGAAATGCGAAAGCTGAAATAGATGAAATAATGATTATATTATATGTGACATATAAATGTCCATGTACACTACATGCGCATACATATGTCCCAAATACATCTCTATCAATAGAGAGAAAAAGATTCCATCAAAACTCTATAATAATCATGTGCACACAGCATCTGAGTTGTAGTCATCGCACACACATCAATCAAGCACGCATCCCTATCATGTACATGTGGAAGCATAAAACTAAGTGTGAGTTCATATGTGTCATAATGTAATCCGATAGAAAATGCATGAAGCAAGCATATATATCAAATATAAGAGTGAATTATCATGAAGAATCAATAAAGATATCATGTTTCATGTCTTTTCATTTTATTTGATTTCCATATTCATATTCTTATTCATTATTTATGTTCATAAGGACAAAGTCCTTCCATTCATGTTTAGCCTTTCATCTTATTTATGATTCAAAGAGCTCGTCACTTTTAGGGAATACCATTGCAAGCATACAAGTGTATAATTACCTAGGCCATGATGGGCCAATAGGGGATCTTGGTGCCACTGTCAACGCTCCGTCGGGCAAGATGACCTCGTGCCTTATCTATAGAGAGAAATTTTCATCTAGATAGGCAAACGGTAACTCTCCTTTTATTTTTATTAATCCCGAGCTTCTCTTTCGATCACTTAGATCAATCAAGATTGTAAGGAGCAAGGTTGTCAGCATCATCTTTTAGGTTCATGTCAGTCGGTGTTAATCAGGTGGACAGATGCTTATCAAATCAAATGGTTTATATTATAGTGGTATTTTTTCTATCCATTTATCGGATGTTCAAAAGTTGGCTGGTCGTCCAATTGAGGTTCATTCAGCGGTCGTCCGAAAAAAGAGCAGACACCATTTTGTCTATGTTTATCGGTCGACCAAAAAAGTGCGATCATCTGTTCTGAGTTCATTTGTCGACCATTCCAAGACCATATACAATCTGTCGATCGAGAGAGGTTCGGTCATCCATTAAGACATGAGGAAGTTATCGGACTTCCGATAAGAAGTTTTGGTCATCCGAAACTTGATCGGTAGTCCGCTAATCTAGGCAAATCCAATGAAGATTTATGGATTGTGATTGGAGAGAAAAAGGTCTCTTATCCATCAAAATATACAATATGGGTTCAAGCGAGAAAACTCCAAGCGCCCTAGCGCGTGGAGGCTTTCGAGCCTCCGCTTGCTTTCTCATGGTTTAAGGTTCAGCAGCAGCTTGCTTTCTCTTGGTTTAAGGTTCAGCAGCCCACGGATTCTCTATGAGGAGTGTTCCAGGAGTAGCCTGCTTCTATTTGATCACGCTGTAAACAACTTTGTCTTCCTCAGTCGATTGGATTTCCATCGACTATAGAACTCTTCCACCATGATAATCTAGATTGGCCGCCCGAAAAGATTTTGACCGACTGAGTTATTATCGTCATCATTTTCGAGTCTCGATATTTTCCAATTCGATTGTTCGAAAAAGTTCCGAACTTCCGTTCTGGTTCATATCGATCATCCGATCGTACTTCGGGCGTCCGGTATAGATGTCTCTCTACTCTTGCTGAGCTGAATCGGACGCTCGAAAGATTTTCGATCGTCCGCTTCAGTTCGACAGTGTCGTAGGTCATTGCGGATCCTTAAGTTTTCAATCAACTTTTCTTACGCAATGAGAAGATCTAACTATATACTACATTATTCCTACTAACATGGTCGATACATAAGTAAAGATTTCCACAGGATCAAATCTATTTTATCATATGAATTTTAGATCCAATAAATCTTACTCTACGACATTATTTTATCAACAACATTCTACTTATCCTTTTCTATCCGGATTTAAATCCATAATATCCGAGTCATTTCATGGCAATTTATATCTCTTGGATCGGTCAAGCAACATTCAAGCGTGGAGCTATAATACGGTAATCATCATTCATGTAAATCAAATCATAGAGCTAATCTGAACTACCATTTTTCAAACATGATAGATTGTAAATTCAAAATAAAACCTTAGGGCATGCATACTACCCTCATAAAGCATGATCCTTAAATGCAAAGTTTGTCTAAAATGACCCCATGACCCAAATCTTGAAAACACACATGTTTTTGCTAATTTTCGGTTGGATCTTCATTGGTTTATGTTGTGGCCGCATCCTCCTCTTCCTCCTACGTCCTCCTCTCAATTCTCATATGTAGATGTTCCTTCAAAACCTTCTGGCCGCAATGAAAAGGAAGAAGAACACAGAACGAGAAGAATGAAAATGAGATAGAAGAGTGATAGGATAATAATGGATGGGCCGGGAGTTTTAGAATGGGTGAAGTTATTCGGCCATTTACTTCTTGAGATTGTGAGTGGGGAGGTTACAAATCTTGGGGGTGTAATGGTGGTGTAATGAGGAGAGAGGAAGATCAAAACTGAGATCCTCTCACTTGTTGCACTTCTGGACGTCTGAAAGTGTTTTGGTTGTTCAGTAGTGTGTTGGTTGAGTTGCCATCATCATCTCGATAACGAGCATTCGATAGGTGTTCGATCGCCTGATAGTCCGACATCAGCAATATTTTACAGTTTTGAATTATATGGATTTTCGGTGTGTTACATGGGTATTAATTAGTACAATGACAAAGAAATCATGGGTAATAAATGCTATCAATATAATTCTTTAAAGCAATTAATGTTATTTAATTTTCCTAGGTTCTCAGTAATTTTGTGCACAAAAGATCGAGCTCGTTCCATCATGATATGCAGACAATGTTCAATTTATAAATTATGATAACTTTATTTGTTGTGTAACTGAGTATCCAATAGAAGTGCCTCTATGATCTCATTGGAAATTATGATAACTTAATTTGTTGTAGTTTGTTTGTGTGCAATGTACCCACTTAGATCAATTGCTTTCATGGTAGCCATATACAACCAACTTTCATGTAGTTCATGATAATATGGCTTTATTTGAGAAAGTATGCGTGAAATTTCTATAGAAGAATTTCCTATACTCCTCAGTATAGTGTATTGCTCCATTCTTGTCGTAATACACTTAATACTTCATTTCAGGTTGCCTTCTTATCTGCTCTAGTGGGTACAAATGTTGTTGATTCTAAAGCTCATGCTGCCATTAGAGCTTTGCATAAAGTGACTAGCGATGGCATTCCCGGTGGCGTTGCAATTAACAAAGCAGTGGAAGAAGGTACAACAATTGTAGCCATAAAGTATTCATATTTTTTTAGATACAATTTTACCCTTTGAGCGCCTTACTAAAGTAGTAACACTAACTCATTACCTTGAAATATAGTCAAGAGTGTAAGGACAATCTCAAAAACTCACACTTTGATGAAAAATTATAAAGTATTCATCAAGTTTTAGTGTCGACTTAGCATATTAGGTTCATAATCAAGTACTGCAGTTGAGATTCCTACTACAGAAACGTATGTCGTAAACTCATAACACTGCACAGATTGAAGTCCAGATGTCTACTCATGATGCCTCTCCTCCCACTGGCTCGCTCTTGCACGTGCCGAGTACCACGGGCCACAGGCCTGTGCGCTCGCGCGTTCCCCGCAGCGGCAGCGGGCCATCGGCCCACGCGAGCAAGTATAGCAAGGTAGCAACTTTTTTTTATTTAACAGATCGTGTATCTGTGCATGACTATTGCGGTGCGTCACTAAAAAATGTGGCCTTTCTATGCATGGCTATTAGGTGTCTACGTTACGAACACATGCACATGAGGTTAGATTTCCACTTCAAACAAAAAATTTGCTGCCATTCATGCAAGGTCTCTCGTTTGAAATTGAGTTGAGATAACATTGCACAAAGAAAAAAAATGCTTTAAACAACAAATAAAACAACGTCCAAACATTGTCGCAAGTGGCCAGCCATGCACTGTTACGTTTGTATGCACCGAGTCATCGTGAGAGAAAAGAACGTGCCTCGGCACTTCGGCGAACAATCGTAATAATAGTAAAAGAAATTCCAGATATTACAGCAACTCGTACACATGCAATAATGGTAAAAGAGAATACATGCAAACGGTCATCGATTTATCGGCCCATTTCACATGACAATGGAAAGACGAAAGGTCGACACAAAAACAATTTTCTTTTATTCCAAACATCTTAACGAGAAAAACTTATTGACTTTAAGAAATTGGTATAAAGAAATAGAGGTATTATCAGTACCTGTCAACGGAACAATGAATCATCGAAGATATTTTTATATTGTTTCAGTTTCATTGTCGGGAACTCGATCACGAGAAAGAAGAATAGTTGTTCACGATTCATATACCTTATCGGAATCTGACAACCATGCGGCGGTCATTGTCGGACAACACTTGCAAATGGATTTCACGTGCCTTCGACCACACATGTCTTTCGGGAAGGATTTAATCCGAAAGACGAGCACCGGTTTGATCTTTTATAATGTGCATACGTGTGTGTTTCCATAACCACATTCATGTGCAGTTGGCATAACTGTAGGTACGCAGTTTGCACAACTCCATTTGACTCATAAGGGCATTAACTTCCAACAAAAGGAATTCAGGATAAGATTCTGGACTGCGAGGAGCTAGTGTTGGAGAAAGAGAGATTGCAGTTACAATACATGAGGGATCTACTGTTTACTGATCAGTTGAGTGTTAAACAACACAAGATTCAGTTAGCTTCCAAAACGAATGCAGTGGGAGCTATTCAGGCCAATTTAAGTGTTTGATTTATGAAGTTATGTAGCAGTGTGAAGAGTGGAAGTTGAAATGAGAGTCTCCCCCTTATCATATCAATGCCACTATGTTGGTCGTCTAATAAGGGATTATTATGTTGGTGTTTGCTGCAGATTCGGCATTTGGCTGAGAACATGTGATAAAGTTCCTTTATATATATATATATATATATATATATGTATATATATATATATATATAATATGTGAAATGTTTCTTACTTCTCTTGGAACAATTCTAAAGAACAGCTACCGATCATTTATTCCCTTGAAAACCTATTGAAAGTAGTAGTATAAGATGGCTGCCACTTTGCAAGCTTAGTCCAAAGTGTTGATATCAGTGAGCCGAGGTATTTTCTGTTTTCATTATATATTAGTCCAAAGTGTTGATATCACTTTGCAAGCTTATTCGTGGCATCTTCTCGAACATATTAGGACAATCTTAAATTATATATATGGATCTACATCATTTCATCTCCATTCGTTATACACTAAGCGCCGAGATGATTATCCGCGTGATTGATAATTTCATACCTGATTGTCATATTCTACATGCCTTATAAAAAAGTATTAACTTACTCCTCCAGAATAAAAAATAACACAATTTCATAATTTTCAATCATCGTAAGAAGATTTTAAAATACATTAATAAGCCTTGTGCCTGTTAATGCGTCAGTAAAAAAATGGCTTAATAAATATCTCATACTAATATGTATTCATCAATCATATCTTCTTCACATTGTCAAGACATACTAGACATCAATATGTTTTCCCTTAATGGTATATCCTTTTTATCAAGCAATAGTGACGTACTTATTACAACAAAAAACATATGTCGACCATTATCACATGATTATTATTACATGTATAACTCAATATTTATGTCACGTAAGTCCCAATTATATACATAAATAAATAACTCATAATATCATGCACAATATTGCATAAATTTTCATCATATAAAATTATGCAAATCATGTCATGCGTAATTAAAAACATACATGCACATATTTCTTTTCAAAATGAATTTTAATTTAGCATAATTGGTGTGCATATTTCACATGAAACTTTAAATAAATGTGACAAAAATATTTTGTGCATAACTTAATATAACTATGTGAATTAATTACTCACAAATTCACATAACACATATTATGCCTAATATGTAATATAATTTCATATATGCACGTGTTCTTTCATAAAGAAAATAAATTCTTTTTATATAGTTCAATTCACATAATGAATTATAATGTGAAGATTTCTATTATCATGTCAATTTACGTAAATGTCATGCCTGAAAACACTTTAAGTAAAAATAATATAATTATGTGAATGAATATCTAATTCATATGAAAACTTAATTTAAGTGTGACATGCTACACTTAAAAAGTTTCACGTAATAACATATATGAATGAATTTTACTATAAATTCATAATCATATATAATATATGACAAAATAACATGACAATTTCATGTACTAATAAATATGCGTAATGCTAGTGATATGCATAAAACAAATGTCATACAATTTTCAGAAAAATTATTCTAAATTTTTTTCTTATTTACATTACATGTTGATTTTTCAAAAACAAAGTTCACTTCCATATTTTAGTCCAATTTTTCAAAAACAAAATTCACTTTAAAAAACAGAGGAACTCCAATGCCGAAAATCGAAATTTTAGTCCTATTTTCTAACTAATCTAGACATGCTTTGGACATAAAACAAAGAAGAATCTATTCTTGGATATATAGAGAATAATAACCATGCTTTAATCTTTCAAATTCTTAATTAATCTATCATGAAATCACATCCAAAAGTGAACCCAGAATTTTTATATACCTTGTTCTGGCAGAACTACCTGAACAACCTATTTTTAACATGATTTTCTAGACAATAGAGAGGCTCCTGATGATAAGTCTAGAGACCTTTGACAAAGAGTTGACCGGAGAGTAGATGACTGGCTGGAGTACTCACGCACGCGCACTGGGAAGGGAGAAACAGGGCTCAAAGTATAAAGAAAAATATGTTTTCCAGCAAAAAATAGGCTGAAGATTGAATTGTGGTCTATTTATAGAGGAAAGACTTTGATTCTTGTTGGACTAATAATTAATCCGAAATTTAATGCTTTATCTTCCCCAACTCTAACTCTGATACTTATCCATAAACTTTATTAAGAATCCATTTTAAATACTTTATCTTTTCCTTTCTTTTCTTCTTCTCAAAGTCTTATCTATACGCAAACTCCATCTTAAACTTATGAACTTTTATCTTTTCTTTTTAAACTGAATTTTTGAAATTAAATAAAGTAAGTAAATATTTTTATTTATCTAATATTTAATTTGGGAAAATCTCGGGGTGTTACACTAAATATGTGTATTAAATGTTCTGAAAATTTCAGAAAATTACTCGCAATTCTCAAACTCAATAATGTAATGCCCGAGATTTAATTGGAGGAAAAGAAAAGGAAGATAAAATAAATAGGGAAAAAGATAAAAAATCTAAAATCAGATTTTAAGAGGAGTTGGTTTCCAACCAAACTCAAACTTCTCCCCTATAAATAAGAGGCCACACCAAACGAAAATCCCCTTTTCTTTTCCTCATGAAGTCGGCCCTAATTTCTCCTCGTACGTGCGCTCTTTTCATTCTTTCTTGTCCCTGACGGCCGCCGCCATACAAGAGTTCAACCAAAGGACTCGGACGACGCTGGACGTGCACCTGAACCGAGAGGAGCGGGCAGAGGAAGAGGAAGATGAAGACAGAGTAATAGTTTCTTGGACATAAACTAAAAGGTATGGAACTAGGATAGATTCATGATAGAATCATGATTTTAGACTTGAAGCGTGTTCTAGGTAGTTCTTGGTTAATGTTTGATGTTCTATGATGTTAAATTGTGCCGACCATCGCCAGAAAAGATCAACGGAATGCGAACTGCGCGTCCGCGCAGTTTCTACGCAAGACGAACCTGGCCCGGCTTCACCCGAACCCGGCCCGGGCAGGTCCTCCGTTGGACCAAGTTCGGAGGAACTCAGCCTGGATCCGCCATTGTCGACGCTCGCCGAGCTCTGCAATTGGACGAACCCGGACCGAGTTCTGCGTACCCAAAATTGGTCGGGCGTGATAGCCGCCCCGACTCGACGATGAACCGACCCGACCCGGGTGTAATCCGATCCCAGCCCGGGCTCTACTCTGATTTTTCGAAGATGATGACCTTAAACTCGGCCCGAGTTTTCCCCTACTCGGCCCGGGTTTCGACCTTGATTAAATCAAATCTATGATGTTTGGATCCCTAATTATGTTCCTATTTCAGATCTTAATGATGATGATTATTACACTTGTGCCCTAATTTACTCTCCATGATCATGTCTTTTATCCTGATTTAAAGTTTTTATCAAAATGTGTTTTGTTTAATTAAAAGATGCAAGATAAAATACGTAAAACGTTAAATGGAGAGCTCTTTTATGATGGACTGGTGACGACCAAGTTATGAGCTGACTATTGTCAATTATGGGTTGGCTCTGCCAGTTATGATGGCGATGATGGACGGGTTGAGACAGGCCTCCCCGTGAGTTGAAATATACTCCAAATAAGTCAAAGATGAAAACTAAGATGATGAAGAAGATGAACATATATAAATAAAGAATCTTTCTTATGATGTCAGGCTTTTGCCTTAATTATGATGACTCTTTATGATTTTATTCATATGTCCTTTTATATGATTTCATTTCCATATTATGATCATGATTCACTTTCCTATCAGATGATGATGCTATCTTATGATTATGATTCATGCCTAGTATCATGATCCTATTATGATATTTATCTTACTTCCATACTGAGTTATAAAACTCATAGGGAGGTTCTCTCCTGCATGTTTTTAAATGCAGGCCAAGGTCTCAATGATGATGGCGGCCAACGGTGACAGATCAAGCTCGTAGGTGGCTACACATGGTTATCGAGTCCTTTAGATGATTGATGATTTTTTTGTCTTTCTTTTTATTACTTGATGTATTAGCTTTCCTTTGAACTCCTATGAAGTCAGTTATCAAACTTCCGCATTTCAAGATGTTACTATCTTTATTCTTAATGATGATTTAATTATTCTGCATTTTTCTTACTGAGTTGACCAGTCAAAGTCTTCTTTTTGGTCAACATGATGTACATATAAGGATGGCCGTAGCGTCTCCGAACCGTATTCTGCCACGTGGTCGGGTGCGATTTGGGGGCGTTACAAATAATGTGCATAAATTAGAAATAATAACACATATGAAATGTATCTTAAGAAAAATGCATACATTTATGTCAAACATATATCACACATTTATTCAGAATTTTTTTCGAAAAGTTTTTGAGTCGAAAAATGTCAAACATATATCACATATATTTTTATATGATTTTTATATATATCTCATTTGTGTATATTTTTCTATAGATTTATGTCAAAGAAAAAAAATTGCTGCAAACAACAAATAAAACAACGTCCAACACATTATCGCAAGTGGTTAATTATGTTTGTATCCACCGAGTCGTCATGAGAGAAAAGAACGCTTAATAATTGCATGGTTTAAGAAATTCCAGATATTACACCAACTCACATGATAGTTATCGACAGTTATCGACCCATTTCACATGACAATGGAAAGACGAAAGGTCGAAACAGAAACAATTTTCTTTTTATTCCAAACATCTTTAACGTGAAAAGCTCTTTGGCTTTAAGAAATTGGTATAAATATAAGACTTTTTTACGTTATTTTGAACTCATTATCGGAAACTCGATCACGATAAAAAAGAACACTCGTTCACAAACCATATACCTCATCCAGCCATGCGGCGGTCATTGTCGGACAGCACTTACAAATGGATTTCACGTGCCTTCGGCTACACGGCTCTCGGGAAGGATATACTTCGAAAGAAGAGCACCAGCTTGATCTTTTATAGTGTGCATACATGTGTGTTTCCATAATCACATTCATGTGCAGTTGGCATAACTGCAGGTACACAGTTTGCACAACTCTATTTGGCCCGTAAGGCCATTAACTTCCAACAAAAGGAATTCATGATAAGATTCTGCACTTCGAGGATTTAGAGCTAGTGTCGGAGAAAGAGAGATTGCAGTTACAATACATGAGGGATCTACTGTTTACTGATCAGTTGAGTGTTAAACAGCACAAGATTCAGTTAGCTTCGAAAACGAATGCAGTGGGAGCTATTCAGGCCAATTTAAGTGTTTGATTTATGAAGTTATGTAGCAGTGTGAAGAGTGGAAATTGAAATGAGAGTCTCCCCCTTATCATATCATTGCCACTATGTTGGTCGTCTAATAAGGGATTATTATGTTGGTGTTTGCTGCAGATTCGGCTTTTGGCTGAGAACGTGTGATAAAGTTCCTTTATATATATATATATATATATATATATGATAAATGTTTCTTACTTCTCTTGGAACAATTCTAAAGAACAGCTACCGATCATTGATTCCCTTGAAAGGCTATAGAAAGTATAAGATGGCTGCCACTTCGCAAGCTTAGTCCAAAGTGAGTCAGAGAGAGATGGTGTTGATATAAGTGAGCTGAGTTATTTTCTGTTTTCTTTGTAGATTGATGTGGTTGTTGTTGTAGTAGTACTAGCCATGACGTGAATCCTGTGCCATTGTTGCCTTCTTATCTGCTCTAGTGGGTACAAATGTTGCGGATGCTACAGCTCATGCAGCCATTGTTTGGTGGTGAATCCTGTGCGGCGGAACACAATCCCGGTGGTGCAGTCAATTGTTTCGGCGGAGGGGGCTCGAAGTGATACTCGAGGTCGCTGCACCTGGCGTAGAGTCCAATGGCGCAGAGGTAACCCCCATTGGAGCGTCCATGGAAGCCCCCGAACTCGAGCTTCGGTTGCAAGTTGAAGCAGAATCGGGTGCCTTCTTCTCGGCCGAATGGTCCGTAGCTGGTCCGGTTGGTCACGAACGTGAGGGATCTGATGATGACGGCACCTCTGTTGTCGATGGGGCTGTAACGCCCACTGACGCATGTGATGTTCTCCCACGGCTCTAAGCTAAACTGTGAACATGTATATATATAAATAGCTTGAGTGTGAGCTTCTAGGAAATGAGAGAGAGAGAGAGAGAGAGAGAGAGAGAGAGAGAGAGAGAGAGAGAGAGAGAGCTGACGCTGTCGAAGTGATCACCATCCCCGCCGTGCCTGTGTGCGAGCGCCAAAGTTCCGTTCAGATCGTAGAGCACTTGGAGAGAGTTGATGGCCTCCCCATGGGCTATTAGGATCTGCCTGACGCTCCCGTAACCCAACTCGTTCCACTCCACATTCCGGCCGGTGAGATCCCCTCGCGGTCCCACCTTGACGACAAACTCCTGATTCGCAATCGAGCTCTATTTGAACAAGGAAGAAGAAGAAAAAAAGGTCAAGCATCGTAAAGGAAGAAAACGAGTGATCTCCTATGTTTATTTTGATATACCATTGAGGATTCTAGCTACTCGTCAAGTAAGAATCTGGAGAAAGAATGAAAGTTGACAAATGCTATTTTTTCTCTGAGATTTCGATGTTGCGTTCTGGCACACAGCATGACAATTGTTATATATGTATATCCCCATGCATCGTCAAAAGATACCTTGCTTTACTTGTAAGTAGCAATGTGAGAAGAATATACCACACTTTGCTTCTAAGTTAGTCTCGATTGTCATGGACCGAGGGGACTGAGGGGATTGGTGTCAAAATCTATATTTGTTCCTCTTTTATGAATGAAGAAGCATAATGGAACAAGTAAATAAATAAAAGGTATATATGCTACAAGAAGAATTTAGATCAAGCGGATGAGCATGGAGAATTCAGAAGACAAAAATAACAATTTGCATGGATAATATTTCTATACTTGTCACGACAACTACTACACATACCGACAGCATATTCTTAATTTGCTAAGAGGGGAACCATCTTCAACAGTTTCTACCAGTGTCAGTATCCCTCCATCAAATTCTGAAATTGAGGTCCTGCCTTGTTCAGGTTTTGATAATATCTCAAGAAGACCAGTCGCTTTTTCAGCAAACTTGGAATAACGCTTGCCATCCTTTAAAAGTGTAAGAAGAGGTTTAACTACTTCCGTAAACAAATTGGAGTCCAGATGTCTAATCATGGTGACTGTTTTCCCACTAATCGTTCAAGAATTGGCATCACGATGTCTAACATTTGGCTTATCATATTACATAGAGTTATATATAAGTGGTTTAACTGCTTCTGCAGAAAGTTCAAAGCCAGAACTGTCCTTGCAAGAAGAAGGATTGTACAATGCTGTGACAGCAACAACCTTTCCTTGCATATTTCCAGAACTGAGGATCTGAACGAGAAGAGGCACAACTCCTGATGAAATCAATGTTGGTTTATTAGGTGTTGATGCAGAAAGCGTCAGCACTGCTGCAGTGGCCAACTCCCTTAAGCCATTTCTCTCATATTTCAGTAGTTCAATGAGATGGGGCACATCACCACTCTTGATTATCTATCTTATTCTTGTTCCTGAAATAGACAAAAATGAAGAAAGACACTCTAAGGGCAACAAACATATTTTTTACATAATAGAAAATGAATGAGTAACAAAGAATGTTTAGCTCTCACCAATACGGAAACTCAGTAAATTGAACTAACAAGAAAGTCAAAATAAACTGCTAAGAAAGGAGTGCATGATTCGGGAATGGTATGGCATGATGCACACGATATTTAAAAACAATAATGAGTAAACATGTTTTTTTTTTCACGGACAAAATAGAAATCTCCAGAGAAAATCAAGGCAGTGAAAGGAATTCATTTATAAAACTAGAGCCAAAATTCATTGATCTAGTTGCAACAGCCAAAGTTCGGCAATTAATTGACTAACTCTTTGGAAGAGCATCAACTAGTACATATATCTAAACAAGCAAGAAGTAACTTTACGACAACTGCTACTTTGTGAAAAATGCAGCAAGTCTACCAGAACAATAAATTTAATTAACTTTCCTGAAGGATGCACGTGCGAACTTTCCACCACCATGGGCTGTAACGCTTCGAGATTTGACCCCGCCACATGACGAAATATCTTCTCGTACGTTATTTTCTTTGATTGTTCTTTGACTCTTTCGATGGTCAAGAAGAGCGACACGTAAACGAAAGTCTTAATCATAAAATATTACAACCGATGAATTTAAGAAATGCGAAAGCTGAAATAGATGAAATAATGATTATATTATATGTGACATATAAATGTCCATGTACACTACATGCGCATACATATGTCCCAAATACATCTCTATCAATAGAGAGAAAAAGATTCCATCAAAACTCTATAATAATCATGTGCACACAGCATCTGAGTTGTAGTCATCGCACACACATCAATCAAGCACGCATCCCTATCATGTACATGTGGAAGCATAAAACTAAGTGTGAGTTCATATGTGTCATAATGTAATCCGATAGAAAATGCATGAAGCAAGCATATATATCAAATATAAGAGTGAATTATCATGAAGAATCAATAAAGATATCATGTTTCATGTCTTTTCATTTTATTTGATTTCCATATTCATATTCTTATTCATTATTTATGTTCATAAGGACAAAGTCCTTCCATTCATGTTTAGCCTTTCATCTTATTTATGATTCAAAGAGCTCGTCACTTTTAGGGAATACCATTGCAAGCATACAAGTGTATAATTACCTAGGCCATGATGGGCCAATAGGGGATCTTGGTGCCACTGTCAACGCTCCGTCGGGCAAGATGACCTCGTGCCTTATCTATAGAGAGAAATTTTCATCTAGATAGGCAAACGGTAACTCTCCTTTTATTTTTATTAATCCCGAGCTTCTCTTTCGATCACTTAGATCAATCAAGATTGTAAGGAGCAAGGTTGTCAGCATCATCTTTTAGGTTCATGTCAGTCGGTGTTAATCAGGTGGACAGATGCTTATCAAATCAAATGGTTTATATTATAGTGGTATTTTTTCTATCCATTTATCGGATGTTCAAAAGTTGACTGGTCGTCCAATTGAGGTTCATTCAGCGGTCGTCCGAAAAAAGAGCAGACACCATTTTGTCTATGTTTATCGGTCGACCAAAAAAGTGCGATCATCTGTTCTGAGTTCATTTGTCGACCATTCCAAGACCATATACAATCTGTCGATCGAGAGAGGTTCGGTCATCCATTAAGACATGAGGAAGTTATCGGACTTCCGATAAGAAGTTTTGGTCATCCGAAACTTGATCGGTAGTCCGCTAATCTAGGCAAATCCAATGAAGATTTATGGATTGTGATTGGAGAGAAAAAGGTCTCTTATCCATCAAAATATACAATATGGGTTCAAGCGAGAAAACTCCAAGCGCCCTAGCGCGTGGAGGCTTTCGAGCCTCCGCTTGCTTTCTCATGGTTTAAGGTTCAGCAGCAGCTTGCTTTCTCTTGGTTTAAGGTTCAGCAGCCCACGGATTCTCTATGAGGAGTGTTCCAGGAGTAGCCTGCTTCTATTTGATCACGCTGTAAACAACTTTGTCTTCCTCAGTCGATTGGATTTCCATCGACTATAGAACTCTTCCACCATGATAATCTAGATTGGCCGCCCGAAAAGATTTTGACCGACTGAGTTATTATCGTCATCATTTTCGAGTCTCGATATTTTCCAATTCGATTGTTCGAAAAAGTTCCGAACTTCCGTTCTGGTTCATATCGATCATCCGATCGTACTTCGGGCGTCCGGTATAGATGTCTCTCTACTCTTGCTGAGCTGAATCGGACGCTCGAAAGATTTTCGATCGTCCGCTTCAGTTCGACAGTGTCGTAGGTCATTGCGGATCCTTAAGTTTTCAATCAACTTTTCTTACGCAATGAGAAGATCTAACTATATACTACATTATTCCTACTAACATGGTCGATACATAAGTAAAGATTTCCACAGGATCAAATCTATTTTATCATATGAATTTTAGATCCAATAAATCTTACTCTACGACATTATTTTATCAACAACATTCTACTTATCCTTTTCTATCCGGATTTAAATCCATAATATCCGAGTCATTTCATGGCAATTTATATCTCTTGGATCGGTCAAGCAACATTCAAGCATGGAGCTATAATACGGTAATCATCATTCATGTAAATCAAATCATAGAGCTAATCTGAACTACCATTTTTCAAACATGATAGATTGTAAATTCAAAATAAAACCTTAGGGCATGCATACTACCCTCATAAAGCATGATCCTTAAATGCAAAGTTTGTCTAAAATGACCCCATGACCCAAATCTTGAAAACACACATGTTTTTGCTAATTTTCGGTTGGATCTTCATTGGTTTATGTTGTGGCTGCATCCTCCTCTTCCTCCTACGTCCTCCTCTCAATTCTCATATGTAGATGTTCCTTCAAAACCTTCTGGCCGCAATGAAAAGGAAGAAGAACACAGAACGAGAAGAATGAAAATGAGATAGAAGAGTGATAGGATAATAATGGATGGGCCGGGAGTTTTAGAATGGGTGAAGTTATTCGGCCATTTACTTCTTGAGATTGTGAGTGGGGAGGTTACAAATCTTGGGGGTGTAATGGTGGTGTAATGAGGAGAGAGGAAGATCAAAACTGAGATCCTCTCACTTGTTGCACTTCTGGACGTCTGAAAGTGTTTTGGTTGTTCAGTAGTGTGTTGGTTGAGTTGCCATCATCATCTCGATAACGAGCATTCGATAGGTGTTCGATCGCCTGATAGTCCGACATCAGCAATATTTTACAGTTTTGAATTATATGGATTTTCGGTGTGTTACATGGGTATTAATTAGTACAATGACAAAGAAATCATGGGTAATAAATGCTATCAATATAATTCTTTAAAGCAATTAATGTTATTTAATTTTCCTAGGTTCTCAGTAATTTTGTGCACAAAAGATCGAGCTCGTTCCATCATTATGGTGACAATGTTCAATTTATAAATTATGATAACTTTATTTGTTGTGTAACTGAGTATCCAATAGAAGTGCCTCTATGATCTCATTGGAAATTATGATAACTTAATTTGTTGTAGTTTGTTTGTGTGCAATGTACCCACTTAGATCAATTGCTTTCATGGTAGCCATATACAACCAACTTTCATGTAGTTCATGATAATATGGCTTTATTTGAGAAAGTATGCGTGAAATTTCTATAGAAGAATTTCCTATCGTAATATATTTTACTCCTCAGTATAGTGTATTGCTCCATTCTTGTCGTAATACACTTAATACTTCATTTCAGGTTGCCTTCTTATCTGCTCTAGTGGGTACAAATGTTGTTGATTCTAAAGCTCATGCTGCCATTAGAGCTTTGCATAAAGTGACTAGCGATGGCATTCCCGGTGGCGTTGCAATTAACAAAGCAGTGGAAGAAGGTACAACAATTGTAGCCATAAAGTATTCATATTTTTTTAGATACAATTTTACCCTTTGAGCGCCTTACTAAAGTAGTAACACTAACTCATTACCTTGAAATATAGTCAAGAGTGTAAGGACAATCTCAAAAACTCACACTTTGATGAAAAATTATAAAGTATTCATCAAGTTTTAGTGTCGACTTAGCATATTAGGTTCATAATCAAGTACTGCAGTTGAGATTCCTACTGCAGAAACGTATGTCGTAAACTCATAACACTGCACAGATTGAAGTCCAGATGTCTACTCATGATGCCTCTCCTCCCACTGGCTCGCTCTTGCACGTGCCGAGTACCACGGGCCACAGGCCTGTGCGCTCGCGCGTTCCCCGCAGCGGCAGCGGGCCATCGGCCCACGCGAGCAAGTATAGCAAGGTAGCAACTTTTTTTTATTTAACAGATCGTGTATCTGTGCATGACTATTGCGGTGCGTCACTAAAAAATGTGGCCTTTCTATGCATGGCTATTAGGTGTCTACGTTACGAACACATGCACATGAGGTTAGATTTCCACTTCAAACAAAAAATTTGCTGCCATTCATGCAAGGTCTCTCGTTTGAAATTGAGTTGAGATAACATTGCACAAAGAAAAAAAATGCTTTAAACAACAAATAAAACAACGTCCAAACATTGTCGCAAGTGGCCAGCCATGCACTGTTACGTTTGTATGCACCGAGTCATCGTGAGAGAAAAGAACGTGCCTCGGCACTTCGGCGAACAATCGTAATAATAGTAAAAGAAATTCCAGATATTACAGCAACTCGTACACATGCAATAATGGTAAAAGAGAATACATGCAAACGGTCATCGATTTATCGGCCCATTTCACATGACAATGGAAAGACGAAAGGTCGACACAAAAACAATTTTCTTTTATTCCAAACATCTTAACGAGAAAAACTTATTGACTTTAAGAAATTGGTATAAAGAAATAGAGGTATTATCAGTACCTGTCAACGGAACAATGAATCATCGAAGATATTTTTATATTGTTTCAGTTTCATTGTCGGGAACTCGATCACGAGAAAGAAGAATAGTTGTTCACGATTCATATACCTTATCGGAATCTGACAACCATGCGGCGGTCATTGTCGGACAACACTTGCAAATGGATTTCACGTGCCTTCGACCACACATGTCTTTCGGGAAGGATTTAATCCGAAAGACGAGCACCGGTTTGATCTTTTATAATGTGCATACGTGTGTGTTTCCATAACCACATTCATGTGCAGTTGGCATAACTGTAGGTACGCAGTTTGCACAACTCCATTTGACTCATAAGGGCATTAACTTCCAACAAAAGGAATTCAGGATAAGATTCTGGACTGCGAGGAGCTAGTGTTGGAGAAAGAGAGATTGCAGTTACAATACATGAGGGATCTACTGTTTACTGATCAGTTGAGTGTTAAACAACACAAGATTCAGTTAGCTTCCAAAACGAATGCAGTGGGAGCTATTCAGGCCAATTTAAGTGTTTGATTTATGAAGTTATGTAGCAGTGTGAAGAGTGGAAGTTGAAATGAGAGTCTCCCCCTTATCATATCAATGCCACTATGTTGGTCGTCTAATAAGGGATTATTATGTTGGTGTTTGCTGCAGATTCGGCATTTGGCTGAGAACATGTGATAAAGTTCCTTTATATATATATATATATATATATGTATATATATATATATAATATGTTAAATGTTTCTTACTTCTCTTGGAACAATTCTAAAGAACAGCTACCGATCATTTATTCCCTTGAAAACCTATTGAAAGTAGTAGTATAAGATGGCTGCCACTTTGCAAGCTTAGTCCAAAGTGTTGATATCAGTGAGCCGAGGTATTTTCTGTATTCATTATATATTAGTCCAAAGTGTTGATATCACTTTGCAAGCTTATTCGTGGCATCTTCTCGAACATATTAGGACAATCTTAAATTATATATATGGATCTACATCATTTCATCTCCATTCGTTATACACTAAGCGCCGAGATGATTATCCGCGTGATTGATAATTTCATACCTGATTGTCATATTCTACATGCCTTATAAAAAAGTATTAACTTACTCCTCCAGAATAAAAAATAACACAATTTCATAATTTTCAATCATCGTAAGAAGATTTTAAAATACATTAATAAGCCTTGTGCCTGTTAATGCGTCAGTAAAAAAATGGCTTAATAAATATCTCATACTAATATGTATTCATCAATCATATCTTCTTCACATTGTCAAGACATACTAGACATCAATATGTTTTTCCTTAATGGTATATCCTTTTTATCAAGCAATAGTGACGTACTTATTACAACAAAAAACATATGTCGACCATTATCACATGATTATTATTACATGTATAACTCAATATTTATGTCACGTAAGTCCCAATTATATACATAAATAAATAACTCATAATATCATGCACAATATTGCATAAATTTTCATCATATAAAATTATGCAAATCATGTCATGCGTAATAAAAAACATACATGCACATATTTCTTTTCAAAAAGAATTTTAATTTAGCATAATTGGTGTGCATATTTCACATGAAACTTTAAATAAATGTGACAAAAATATTTTGTGCATAACTTAATATAACTATGTGAATTAATTACTCACAAATTCACATAACACATATTATGCCTAATATGTAATATAATTTCATATATGCATGTGTTCTTTCATAAAGAAAATAAATTCTTTTTATATAGTTCAATTCACATAATGAATTATAATGTGAAGATTTCTATTATCATGTCAATTTACGTAAATGTCATGCCTGAAAACACTTTAAGTAAAAATAATATAATTATGTGAATGAATATCTAATTCATATGAAAACTTAATTTAAGTGTGACATGCTACACTTAAAAAGTTTCACGTAATAACATATATGAATGAATTTTACTATAAATTCATAATCATATATAATATATGACAAAATAACATGACAATTTCATGTACTAATAAATATGCGTAATGCTAGTGATATGCATAAAACAAATGTCATACAATTTTCAGAAAAATTATTCTAAATTTTTTTCTTATTTACATTACATGTTGATTTTTCAAAAACAAAGTTCACTTCCATATTTTAGTCCAATTTTTCAAAAACAAAATTCACTTTAAAAAACAGAGGAACTCCAATGCCGAAAATCGAAATTTTAGTCCTATTTTCTAACTAATCTAGACATGCTTTGGACATAAAACAAAGAAGAATCTATTCTTGGATATATAGAGAATAATAACCATGCTTTAATCTTTCAAATTCTTAATTAATCTATCATGAAATCACATCCAAAAGTGAACCCAGAATTTTTATATACCTTGTTCTGGCAGAACTACCTGAACAACCTATTTTTAACATGATTTTCTAGACAATAGAGAGGCTCCTGATGATAAGTCTAGAGACCTTTGACAAAGAGTTGACCGGAGAGTAGATGACTGGCTGGAGTACTCACGCACGTGCACTGGGAAGGGAGAAACAGGGCTCAAAGTATAAAGAAAAATATGTTTTCCAGCAAAAAATAGGCTGAAGATTGAATTGTGGTCTATTTATAGAGGAAAGACTTTGATTCTTGTTGGACTAATAATTAATCCGAAATTTCATGCTTTATCTTCCCCAACTCTAACTCTGATACTTATCCATAAACTTTATTAAGAATCTATTTTAAATACTTTATCTTTTCCTTTCTTTTCTTCTTCTCAAAGTCTTATCTATACGCAAACTCCATCTTAAACTTATGAACTTTTATCTTTTCTTTTTAAACTGAATTTTTGAAATTAAATAAAGTAAGTAAATATTTTTATTTATCTAATATTTAATTTGGGAAAATCTCGGGGTGTTACACTAAATATGTGTATTAAATGTTCTGAAAATTTCAGAAAATTACTCGCAATTCTCAAACTCAATAATGTAATGCCCGAGATTTAATTGGAGGAAAAGAAAAGGAAGATAAAATAAATAGGGAAAAAGATAAAAAATCTAAAATCAGATTTTAAGAGGAGTTGGTTTCCAACCAAACTCAAACTTCTCCCCTATAAATAAGAGGCCACACCAAACGAAAATCCCCTTTTCTTTTCCTCATGAAGTCGGCCCTAATTTCTCCTCGTACGTGCGCTCTTTTCATTCTTTCTTGTCCCTGACGGCCGCCGCCATACAAGAGTTCAACCAAAGGACTCGGACGATGCTGGACGTGCACCTGAACCGAGAGGAGCGGGCAGAGGAAGAGGAAGATGAAGACAGAGTAATAGTTTCTTGGACATAAACTAAAAGGTATGGAACTAGGATAGATTCATGATAGAATCATGATTTTAGACTTGAAGCGTGTTCTAGGTAGTTCTTGGTTAATGTTTGATGTTCTATGATGTTAAATTGTGCCGACCATCGCCAGAAAAGATCAACGGAATGCGAACTGCGCGTCCGCGCAGTTTCTACGCAAGACGAACCCGGCCCGGCTTCACCCGAACCCGGCCCGGGCAGGTCCTCCGTTGGACCAAGTTCGGAGGAACTCAGCCTGGATCCGCCATTGTCGACGCTCGCCGAGCTCTGCAATTGGACGAACCCGGACCGAGTTCTGCGTACCCAAAATTGGTCGGGCGTGATAGCCGCCCCGACTCGACGATGAACCGACCCGACCCGGGTGTAATCCGATCCCAGCCCGGGCTCTACTCTGATTTTTCGAAGATGATGACCTTAAACTCGGCCCGAGTTTTCCCCTACTCGGCCCGGGTTTCGACCTTGATTAAATCAAATCTATGATGTTTGGATCCCTAATTATGTTCCTATTTCAGATCTTAATGATGATGATTATTACACTTGTGCCCTAATTTACTCTCCATGATCATGTCTTTTATCCTGATTTAAAGTTTTTATCAAAATGTGTTTTGTTTAATTAAAAGATGCAAGATAAAATACGTAAAACGTTAAATGGAGAGCTCTTTTATGATGGACTGGTGACGACCAAGTTATGAGCTGACTATTGTCAATTATAGGTTGGCTCTGCCAGTTATGATGGCGATGATGGACGGGTTGAGACAGGCCTCCCCGTGAGTTGAAATATACTCCAAATAAGTCAAAGATGAAAACTAAGATGATGAAGAAGATGAACATATATAAATAAAGAATCTTTCTTATGATGTCAGGCTTTTGCCTTAATTATGATGACTCTTTATGATTTTATTCATATGTCCTTTTATATGATTTCATTTCCATATTATGATCATGATTCACTTTCCTATCAGATGATGATGCTATCTTATGATTATGATTCATGCCTAGTATCATGATCCTATTATGATATTTATCTTACTTCCATACTGAGTTATAAAACTCATAGGGAGGTTCTCTCCTGCATGTTTTTAAATGCAGGCCAAGGTCTCAATGATGATGGCGGCCAACGGTGACAGATCAAGCTCGTAGGTGGCTACACATGGTTATCGAGTCCTTTAGATGATTGATGATTTTTTTGTCTTTCTTTTTATTACTTGATGTATTAGCTTTCCTTTGAACTCCTATGAAGTCAGTTATCAAACTTCCGCATTTCAAGATGTTACTATCTTTATTCTTAATGATGATTTAATTATTCTGCATTTTTCTTACTGAGTTGACCAGTCAAAGTCTTCTTTTTTGTCAACATGATGTACATATAAGGAAGGCCGTAGCGTCTCCGAACCGTATTCTGCCACGTGGTCGGGTGCGATTTGGGGGCGTTACAAATAATGTGCATAAATTAGAAATAATAACACATATGAAATGTATCTTAAGAAAAATGCATACATTTATGTCAAACATATATCACACATTTATTCAGAATTTTTTTCGAAAAGTTTTTGAGTCGAAAAATGTCAAACATATATCACATATATTTTTATATGATTTTTATATATATCTCATTTGTGTATATTTTTCTATAGATTTATGTCAAAGAAAAAAAAATTGCTTTAAACAACAAATAAAACAACGTCCAACACATTATCGCAAGTGGTTAATTATGTTTGTATCCACCGAGTCGTCATGAGAGAAAAGAACGCTTAATAATTGCATGGTTTAAGAAATTCCAGATATTACACCAACTCACATGATAGTTATCGACAGTTATCGACCCATTTCACATGACAATGGAAAGACGAAAGGTCGAAACAGAAACAATTTTCTTTTTATTCCAAACATCTTTAACGTGAAAAGCTCTTTGGCTTTAAGAAATTGGTATAAATATAAGACTTTTTTACGTTATTTTGAACTCATTATCGGAAACTCGATCACGATAAAAAAGAACACTCGTTCACAAACCATATACCTCATCCAGCCATGCGGCGGTCATTGTCGGACAGCACTTACAAATGGATTTCACGTGCCTTCGGCTACACGGCTCTCGGGAAGGATATACTTCGAAAGAAGAGCACCAGCTTGATCTTTTATAGTGTGCATACATGTGTGTTTCCATAATCACATTCATGTGCAGTTGGCATAACTGCAGGTACACAGTTTGCACAACTCTATTTGGCCCGTAAGGCCATTAACTTCCAACAAAAGGAATTCATGATAAGATTCTGCACTTCGAGGATTTAGAGCTAGTGTCGGAGAAAGAGAGATTGCAGTTACAATACATGAGGGATCTACTGTTTACTGATCAGTTGAGTGTTAAACAGCACAAGATTCAGTTAGCTTCGAAAACGAATGCAGTGGGAGCTATTCAGGCCAATTTAAGTGTTTGATTTATGAAGTTATGTAGCAGTGTGAAGAGTGGAAATTGAAATGAGAGTCTCCCCCTTATCATATCATTGCCACTATGTTGGTCGTCTAATAAGGGATTATTATGTTGGTGTTTGCTGCAGATTCGGCTTTTGGCTGAGAACGTGTGATAAAGTTCCTTTATATATATATATATATATATATATATATATGATAAATGTTTCTTACTTCTCTTGGAACAATTCTAAAGAACAGCTACCGATCATTGATTCCCTTGAAAGGCTATAGAAAGTATAAGATGGCTGCCACTTCGCAAGCTTAGTCCAAAGTGAGTCAGAGAGAGATGGTGTTGATATAAGTGAGCTGAGTTATTTTCTGTTTTCTTTGTAGATTGATGTGGTTGTTGTTGTAGTAGTACTAGCCATGACGTGAATCCTGTGCCATTGTTGCCTTCTTATCTGCTCTAGTGGGTACAAATGTTGCGGATGCTACAGCTCATGCAGCCATTGTTTGGTGGTGAATCCTGTGCGGCGGAACACAATCCCGGTGGTGCAGTCAATTGTTTCGGCGGAGGGGGCTCGAAGTGATACTCGAGGTCGCTGCACCTGGCGTAGAGTCCAATGGCGCAGAGGTAACCCCCATTGGAGCGTCCATGGAAGCCCCCGAACTCGAGCTTCGGTTGCAAGTTGAAGCAGAATTGGGTGCCTTCTTCTCGGCCGAATGGTCCGTAGCTGGTCCGGTTGGTCACGAACGTGAGGGATCTGATGATGACGGCACCTCTGTTGTCGATGGGGCTGTAACGCCCACTGACGCATGTGATGTTCTCCCACGGCTCTAAGCTAAACTGTGCACATGTATATATATAAATAGCTTGAAGTGTGAGCTTCTAGGAAATGAGAGAAAGAGAGAGAGAGAGAGAGAGAGAGAGAGAGAGAGAGAGAGAGAGAGAGAGAGAGAGAGAGAGAGAGAGAGAGAGAGAGAGAGAGAGAGCTGACGCTGTCGAAGTGATCACCATCCCCGCCGTGCCTGTGTGCGAGCGCCAAAGTTCCGTTCAGATCGTAGAGCACTTGGAGAGAGTTGATGGCCTCCCCATGGGCTATTAGGATCTGCCTGACGCTCCCGTAACCCAACTCGTTCCACTCCACATTCCGGCCGGTGAGATCCCCTCGCGGTCCCACCTTGACGACAAACTCCTGATTCGCAATCGAGCTCTATTTGAACAAGGAAGAAGAAGAAAAAAAGGTCAAGCATCGTAAAGGAAGAAAACGAGTGATCTCCTATGTTTATTTTGATATACCATTGAGGATTCTAGCTACTCGTCAAGTAAGAATCTGGAGAAAGAATGAAAGTTGACAAATGCTATTTTTTCTCTGAGATTTCGATGTTGCGTTCTGGCACACAGCATGACAATTGTTATATATGTATATCCCCATGCATCGTCAAAAGATACCTTGCTTTACTTGTAAGTAGCAATGTGAGAAGAATATACCACACTTTGCTTCTAAGTTAGTCTCGATTGTCATGGACCGAGGGGACTGAGGGGATTGGTGTCAAAATCTATATTTGTTCCTCTTTTATGAATGAAGAAGCATAATGGAACAAGTAAATAAATAAAAGGTATATATGCTACAAGAAGAATTTAGATCAAGCGGATGAGCATGGAGAATTCAGAAGACAAAAATAACAATTTGCATGGATAATATTTCTATACTTGTCACGACAACTACTACACATACCGACAGCATATTCTTAATTTGCTAAGAGGGGAACCATCTTCAACAGTTTCTACCAGTGTCAGTATCCCTCCATCAAATTCTGAAATTGAGGTCCTGCCTTGTTCAGGTTTTGATAATATCTCAAGAAGACCAGTCGCTTTTTCAGCAAACTTGGAATAACGCTTGCCATCCTTTAAAAGTGTAAGAAGAGGTTTAACTACTTCCGTAAACAAATTGGAGTCCAGATGTCTAATCATGGTGACTGTTTTCCCACTAATCGTTCAAGAATTGGCATCACGATGTCTAACATTTGGCTTATCATATTACATAGAGTTATATATAAGTGGTTTAACTGCTTCTGCAGAAAGTTCAAAGCCAGAACTGTCCTTGCAAGAAGAAGGATTGTACAATGCTGTGACAGCAACAACCTTTCCTTGCATATTTCCAGAACTGAGGATCTGAACGAGAAGAGGCACAACTCCTGATGAAATCAATGTTGGTTTATTAGGTGTTGATGCAGAAAGCGTCAGCACTGCTGCAGTGGCCAACTCCCTTAAGCCATTTCTCTCATATTTCAGTAGTTCAATGAGATGGGGCACATCACCACTCTTGATTATCTATCTTATTCTTGTTCCTGAAATAGACAAAAATGAAGAAAGACACTCTAAGGGCAACAAACATATTTTTTACATAATAGAAAATGAATGAGTAACAAAGAATATTTAGCTCTCACCAATACGGAAACTCAGTAAATTGAACTAACAAGAAAGTCAAAATAAACTGCTAAGAAAGGAGTGCATGATTCGGGAATGGTATGGCATGATGCACACGATATTTAAAAACAATAATGAGTAAACATGTTTTTTTTTTCACGGACAAAATAGAAATCTCCAGAGAAAATCAAGGCAGTGAAAGGAATTCATTTATAAAACTAGAGCCAAAATTCATTGATCTAGTTGCAACAGCCAAAGTTCGGCAATTAATTGACTAACTCTTTGGAAGAGCATCAACTAGTACATATATCTAAACAAGCAAGAAGTAACTTTACGACAACTGCTACTTTGTGAAAAATGCAGCAAGTCTACCAGAACAATAAATTTAATTAACTTTCCTGAAGGATGCACGTGCGAACTTTCCACCACCATGGGCTGTAACGCTTCGAGATTTGACCCCGCCACATGACGAAATATCTTCTCGTACGTTATTTTCTTTGATTGTTCTTTGACTCTTTCGATGGTCAAGAAGAGCGACACGTAAACGAAAGTCTTAATCATAAAATATTACAACCGATGAATTTAAGAAATGCGAAAGCTGAAATAGATGAAATAATGATTATATTATATGTGACATATAAATGTCCATGTACACTACATGCGCATACATATGTCCCAAATACATCTCTATCAATAGAGAGAAAAAGATTCCATCAAAACTCTATAATAATCATGTGCACACAGCATCTGAGTTGTAGTCATCGCACACACATCAATCAAGCACGCATCCCTATCATGTACATGTGGAAGCATAAAACTAAGTGTGAGTTCATATGTGTCATAATGTAATCCGATAGAAAATGCATGAAGCAAGCATATATATCAAATATAAGAGTGAATTATCATGAAGAATCAATAAAGATATCATGTTTCATGTCTTTTCATTTTATTTGATTTCCATATTCATATTCTTATTCATTATTTATGTTCATAAGGACAAAGTCCTTCCATTCATGTTTAGCCTTTCATCTTATTTATGATTCAAAGAGCTCGTCACTTTTAGGGAATACCATTGCAAGCATACAAGTGTATAATTACCTAGGCCATGATGGGCCAATAGGGGATCTTGGTGCCACTGTCAACGCTCCGTCGGGCAAGATGACCTCGTGCCTTATCTATAGAGAGAAATTTTCATCTAGATAGGCAAACGGTAACTCTCCTTTTATTTTTATTAATCCCGAGCTTCTCTTTCGATCACTTAGATCAATCAAGATTGTAAGGAGCAAGGTTGTCAGCATCATCTTTTAGGTTCATGTCAGTCGGTGTTAATCAGGTGGACAGATGCTTATCAAATCAAATGGTTTATATTATAGTGGTATTTTTTCTATCCATTTATCGGATGTTCAAAAGTTGACTGGTCGTCCAATTGAGGTTCATTCAGCGGTCGTCCGAAAAAAGAGCAGACACCATTTTGTCTATGTTTATCGGTCGACCAAAAAAGTGCGATCATCTGTTCTGAGTTCATTTGTCGACCATTCCAAGACCATATACAATCTGTCGATCGAGAGAGGTTCGGTCATCCATTAAGACATGAGGAAGTTATCGGACTTCCGATAAGAAGTTTTGGTCATCCGAAACTTGATCGGTAGTCCGCTAATCTAGGCAAATCCAATGAAGATTTATGGATTGTGATTGGAGAGAAAAAGGTCTCTTATCCATCAAAATATACAATATGGGTTCAAGCGAGAAAACTCCAAGCGCCCTAGCGCGTGGAGGCTTTCGAGCCTCCGCTTGCTTTCTCATGGTTTAAGGTTCAGCAGCAGCTTGCTTTCTCTTGGTTTAAGGTTCAGCAGCCCACGGATTCTCTATGAGGAGTGTTCCAGGAGTAGCCTGCTTCTATTTGATCACGCTGTAAACAACTTTGTCTTCCTCAGTCGATTGGATTTCCATCGACTATAGAACTCTTCCACCATGATAATCTAGATTGGCCGCCCGAAAAGATTTTGACCGACTGAGTTATTATCGTCATCATTTTCGAGTCTCGATATTTTCCAATTCGATTGTTCGAAAAAGTTCCGAACTTCCGTTCTGGTTCATATCGATCATCCGATCGTACTTCGGGCGTCCGGTATAGATGTCTCTCTACTCTTGCTGAGCTGAATCGGACGCTCGAAAGATTTTCGATCGTCCGCTTCAGTTCGACAGTGTCGTAGGTCATTGCGGATCCTTAAGTTTTCAATCAACTTTTCTTACGCAATGAGAAGATCTAACTATATACTACATTATTCCTACTAACATGGTCGATACATAAGTAAAGATTTCCACAGGATCAAATCTATTTTATCATATGAATTTTAGATCCAATAAATCTTACTCTACGACATTATTTTATCAACAACATTCTACTTATCCTTTTCTATCCGGATTTAAATCCATAATATCCGAGTCATTTCATGGCAATTTATATCTCTTGGATCGGTCAAGCAACATTCAAGCGTGGAGCTATAATACGGTAATCATCATTCATGTAAATCAAATCATAGAGCTAATCTGAACTACCATTTTTCAAACATGATAGATTGTAAATTCAAAATAAAACCTTAGGGCATGCATACTACCCTCATAAAGCATGATCCTTAAATGCAAAGTTTGTCTAAAATGACCCCATGACCCAAATCTTGAAAACACACATGTTTTTGCTAATTTTCGGTTGGATCTTCATTGGTTTATGTTGTGGCTGCATCCTCCTCTTCCTCCTACGTCCTCCTCTCAATTCTCATATGTAGATGTTCCTTCAAAACCTTCTGGCCGCAATGAAAAGGAAGAAGAACACAGAACGAGAAGAATGAAAATGAGATAGAAGAGTGATAGGATAATAATGGATGGGCCGGGAGTTTTAGAATGGGTGAAGTTATTCGGCCATTTACTTCTTGAGATTGTGAGTGGGGAGGTTACAAATCTTGGGGGTGTAATGGTGGTGTAATGAGGAGAGAGGAAGATCAAAACTGAGATCCTCTCACTTGTTGCACTTCTGGACGTCTGAAAGTGTTTTGGTTGTTCAGTAGTGTGTTGGTTGAGTTGCCATCATCATCTCGATAACGAGCATTCGATAGGTGTTCGATCGCCTGATAGTCCGACATCAGCAATATTTTACAGTTTTGAATTATATGGATTTTCGGTGTGTTACATGGGTATTAATTAGTACAATGACAAAGAAATCATGGGTAATAAATGCTATCAATATAATTCTTTAAAGCAATTAATGTTATTTAATTTTCCTAAGTTCTCAGTAATTTTGTGCACAAAAGATCGAGCTCGTTCCATCATTATGGTGACAATGTTCAATTTATAAATTATGATAACTTTATTTGTTGTGTAACTGAGTATCCAATAGAAGTGCCTCTATGATCTCATTGGAAATTATGATAACTTAATTTGTTGTAGTTTGTTTGTGTGCAATGTACCCACTTAGATCAATTGCTTTCATGGTAGCCATATACAACCAACTTTCATGTAGTTCATGATAATATGGCTTTATTTGAGAAAGTATGCGTGAAATTTCTATAGAAGAATTTCCTATCGTAATATATTTTACTCCTCAGTATAGTGTATTGCTCCATTCTTGTCGTAATACACTTAATACTTCATTTCAGGTTGCCTTCTTATCTGCTCTAGTGGGTACAAATGTTGTTGATTCTAAAGCTCATGCTGCCATTAGAGCTTTGCATAAAGTGACTAGCGATGGCATTCCCGGTGGCGTTGCAATTAACAAAGCAGTGGAAGAAGGTACAACAATTGTAGCCATAAAGTATTCATATTTTTTTAGATACAATTTTACCCTTTGAGCGCCTTACTAAAGTAGTAACACTAACTCATTACCTTGAAATATAGTCAAGAGTGTAAGGACAATCTCAAAAACTCACACTTTGATGAAAAATTATAAAGTATTCATCAAGTTTTAGTGTCGACTTAGCATATTAGGTTCATAATCAAGTACTGCAGTTGAGATTCCTACTGCAGAAACGTATGTCGTAAACTCATAACACTGCACAGATTGAAGTCCAGATGTCTACTCATGATGCCTCTCCTCCCACTGGCTCGCTCTTGCACGTGCCGAGTACCACGGGCCACAGGCCTGTGCGCTCGCGCGTTCCCCGCAGCGGCAGCGGGCCATCGGCCCACGCGAGCAAGTATAGCAAGGTAGCAACTTTTTTTTATTTAACAGATCGTGTATCTGTGCATGACTATTGCGGTGCGTCACTAAAAAATGTGGCCTTTCTATGCATGGCTATTAGGTGTCTACGTTACGAACACATGCACATGAGGTTAGATTTCCACTTCAAACAAAAAATTTGCTGCCATTCATGCAAGGTCTCTCGTTTGAAATTGAGTTGAGATAACATTGCACAAAGAAAAAAAATGCTTTAAACAACAAATAAAACAACGTCCAAACATTGTCGCAAGTGGCCAGCCATGCACTGTTACGTTTGTATGCACCGAGTCATCGTGAGAGAAAAGAACGTGCCTCGGCACTTCGGCGAACAATCGTAATAATAGTAAAAGAAATTCCAGATATTACAGCAACTCGTACACATGCAATAATGGTAAAAGAGAATACATGCAAACGGTCATCGATTTATCGGCCCATTTCACATGACAATGGAAAGACGAAAGGTCGACACAAAAACAATTTTCTTTTATTCCAAACATCTTAACGAGAAAAACTTATTGACTTTAAGAAATTGGTATAAAGAAATAGAGGTATTATCAGTACCTGTCAACGGAACAATGAATCATCGAAGATATTTTTATATTGTTTCAGTTTCATTGTCGGGAACTCGATCACGAGAAAGAAGAATAGTTGTTCACGATTCATATACCTTATCGGAATCTGACAACCATGCGGCGGTCATTGTCGGACAACACTTGCAAATGGATTTCACGTGCCTTCGACCACACATGTCTTTCGGGAAGGATTTAATCCGAAAGACGAGCACCGGTTTGATCTTTTATAATGTGCATACGTGTGTGTTTCCATAACCACATTCATGTGCAGTTGGCATAACTGTAGGTACGCAGTTTGCACAACTCCATTTGACTCATAAGGGCATTAACTTCCAACAAAAGGAATTCAGGATAAGATTCTGGACTGCGAGGAGCTAGTGTTGGAGAAAGAGAGATTGCAGTTACAATACATGAGGGATCTACTGTTTACTGATCAGTTGAGTGTTAAACAACACAAGATTCAGTTAGCTTCCAAAACGAATGCAGTGGGAGCTATTCAGGCCAATTTAAGTGTTTGATTTATGAAGTTATGTAGCAGTGTGAAGAGTGGAAGTTGAAATGAGAGTCTCCCCCTTATCATATCAATGCCACTATGTTGGTCGTCTAATAAGGGATTATTATGTTGGTGTTTGCTGCAGATTCGGCATTTGGCTGAGAACATGTGATAAAGTTCCTTTATATATATATATATATGTATATATATATATATATAATATGTTAAATGTTTCTTACTTCTCTTGGAACAATTCTAAAGAACAGCTACCGATCATTTATTCCCTTGAAAACCTATTGAAAGTAGTAGTATAAGATGGCTGCCACTTTGCAAGCTTAGTCCAAAGTGTTGATATCAGTGAGCCGAGGTATTTTCTGTTTTCATTATATATTAGTCCAAAGTGTTGATATCACTTTGCAAGCTTATTCGTGGCATCTTCTCGAACATATTAGGACAATCTTAAATTATATATATGGATCTACATCATTTCATCTCCATTCGTTATACACTAAGCGCCGAGATGATTATCCGCGTGATTGATAATTTCATACCTGATTGTCATATTCTACATGCCTTATAAAAAAGTATTAACTTACTCCTCCAGAATAAAAAATAACACAATTTCATAATTTTCAATCATCGTAAGAAGATTTTAAAATACATTAATAAGCCTTGTGCCTGTTAATGCGTCAGTAAAAAAATGGCTTAATAAATATCTCATACTAATATGTATTCATCAATCATATCTTCTTCACATTGTCAAGACATACTAGACATCAATATGTTTTTCCTTAATGGTATATCCTTTTTATCAAGCAATAGTGACGTACTTATTACAACAAAAAACATATGTCGACCATTATCACATGATTATTATTACATGTATAACTCAATATTTATGTCACGTAAGTCCCAATTATATACATAAATAAATAACTCATAATATCATGCACAATATTGCATAAATTTTCATCATATAAAATTATGCAAATCATGTCATGCGTAATAAAAAACATACATGCACATATTTCTTTTCAAAAAGAATTTTAATTTAGCATAATTGGTGTGCATATTTCACATGAAACTTTAAATAAATGTGACAAAAATATTTTGTGCATAACTTAATATAACTATGTGAATTAATTACTCACAAATTCACATAACACATATTATGCCTAATATGTAATATAATTTCATATATGCACGTGTTCTTTCATAAAGAAAATAAATTCTTTTTATATAGTTCAATTCACATAATGAATTATAATGTGAAGATTTCTATTATCATGTCAATTTACGTAAATGTCATGCCTGAAAACACTTTAAGTAAAAATAATATAATTATGTGAATGAATATCTAATTCATATGAAAACTTAATTTAAGTGTGACATGCTACACTTAAAAAGTTTCACGTAATAACATATATGAATGAATTTTACTATAAATTCATAATCATATATAATATATGACAAAATAACATGACAATTTCATGTACTAATAAATATGCGTAATGCTAGTGATATGCATAAAACAAATGTCATACAATTTTCAGAAAAATTATTCTAAATTTTTTTCTTATTTACATTACATGTTGATTTTTCAAAAACAAAGTTCACTTCCATATTTTAGTCCAATTTTTCAAAAACAAAATTCACTTTAAAAAACAGAGGAACTCCAATGCCGAAAATCGAAATTTTAGTCCTATTTTCTAACTAATCTAGACATGCTTTGGACATAAAACAAAGAAGAATCTATTCTTGGATATATAGAGAATAATAACCATGCTTTAATCTTTCAAATTCTTAATTAATCTATTATGAAATCACATCCAAAAGTGAACCCAGAATTTTTATATACCTTGTTCTGGCAGAACTACCTGAACAACCTATTTTTAACATGATTTTCTAGACAATAGAGAGGCTCCTGATGATAAGTCTAGAGACCTTTGACAAAGAGTTGACCGGAGAGTAGATGACTGGCTGGAGTACTCACGCACGCGCACTGGGAAGGGAGAAACAGGGCTCAAAGTATAAAGAAAAATATGTTTTCCAGCAAAAAATAGGCTGAAGATTGAATTGTGGTCTATTTATAGAGGAAAGACTTTGATTCTTGTTGGACTAATAATTAATCCGAAATTTAATGCTTTATCTTCCCCAACTCTAACTCTGATACTTATCCATAAACTTTATTAAGAATCTATTTTAAATACTTTATCTTTTCCTTTCTTTTCTTCTTCTCAAAGTCTTATCTATACGCAAACTCCATCTTAAACTTATGAACTTTTATCTTTTCTTTTTAAACTGAATTTTTGAAATTAAATAAAGTAAGTAAATATTTTTATTTATCTAATATTTAATTTGGGAAAATCTCGGGGTGTTACACTAAATATGTGTATTAAATGTTCTGAAAATTTCAGAAAATTACTCGCAATTCTCAAACTCAATAATGTAATGCCCGAGATTTAATTGGAGGAAAAGAAAAGGAAGATAAAATAAATAGGGAAAAAGATAAAAAATCTAAAATCAGATTTTAAGAGGAGTTGGTTTCCAACCAAACTCAAACTTCTCCCCTATAAATAAGAGGCCACACCAAACGAAAATCCCCTTTTCTTTTCCTCATGAAGTCGGCCCTAATTTCTCCTCGTACGTGCGCTCTTTTCATTCTTTCTTGTCCCTGACGGCCGCCGCCATACAAGAGTTCAACCAAAGGACTCGGACGACGCTGGACGTGCACCTGAACCGAGAGGAGCGGGCAGAGGAAGAGGAAGATGAAGACAGAGTAATAGTTTCTTGGACATAAACTAAAAGGTATGGAACTAGGATAGATTCATGATAGAATCATGATTTTATACTTGAAGCGTGTTCTAGGTAGTTCTTGGTTAATGTTTGATGTTCTATGATGTTAAATTGTGCCGACCATCGCCAGAAAAGATCAACGGAATACGAACTGCGCGTCCGCGCAGTTTCTACGCAAGACGAACCCGGCCCGGCTTCACCCGAACCCGGCCCGGGCAGGTCCTCCGTTGGACCAAGTTCGGAGGAACTCAGCCTGGATCCGCCATTGTCGACGCTCGCCGAGCTCTGCAATTGGACGAACCCGGACCGAGTTCTGCGTACCCAAAATTGGTCGGGCGTGATAGCCGCCCCGACTCGACGATGAACCGACCCGACCCGGGTGTAATCCGATCCCAGCCCGGGCTCTACCCTAATTATGTTCCTATTTCAGATCTTAATGATGATGATTATTACACTTGTGCCCTAATTTACTCTCCATGATCATGTCTTTTATCCTGATTTAAAGTTTTTATCAAAATGTGTTTTGTTTAATTAAAAGATGCAAGATAAAATACGTAAAATGTTAAATGGAGAGCTCTTTTATGATGGACTGGTGACGACCAAGTTATGAGCTGACTATTGTCAATTATGGGTTGGCTCTGCTAGTTATGATGGCGATGATGGACGGGTTGAGACAGGCCTCCCCGTGAGTTGAAATATACTCCAAATAAGTCAAAGATGAAAACTAAGATGATGAAGAAGATGAACATATATAAATAAAGAATCTTTCTTATGATGTCAGGCTTTTGCCTTAATTATGATGACTCTTTATGATTTTATTCATGTCCTTTTATATGATTTCATTTCCATATTATGATCATGATTCACTTTCCTATCAGATGATGATGCTATCTTATGATTATGATTCATGCCTAGTATCATGATCCTATTATGATATTTATCTTACTTCCATACTGAGTTATAAAACTCATAGGGAGGTTCTCTCCTGCATGTTTTTAAATGCAGGCCAAGGTCTCAATGATGATGGCGGCCAACGGTGACAGATCAAGCTCGTAGGTGGCTACACATGGTTATCGAGTCCTTTAGATGATTGATGATTTTTTTGTCTTTCTTTTTATTACTTGATGTATTAGCTTTCCTTTGAACTCCTATGAAGTCAGTTATCAAACTTCCGCATTTCAAGATGTTACTATCTTTATTCTTAATGATGATTTAATTATTCTGCATTTTTCTTACTGAGTTGACCAGTCAAAGTCTTCTTTTTGGTCAACATGATGTACATATAAGGATGGCCGTAGCGTCTCCGAACCGTATTCTGCCACGTGGTCGGGTGCGATTTGGGGGCGTTACAAATAATGTGCATAAATTAGAAATAATAACACATATGAAATGTATCTTAAGAAAAATGCATACATTTATGTCAAACATATATCACACATTTATTCAGAATTTTTTTCGAAAAGTTTTTGAGTCGAAAAATGTCAAACATATATCACATATATTTTTATATGATTTTTATATATATCTCATTTGTGTATATTTTTCTATAGATTTATGTCAAAGAAAAAAAAATTGCTTTAAACAACAAATAAAACAACGTCCAACACATTATCGCAAGTGGTTAATTATGTTTGTATCCACCGAGTCGTCATGAGAGAAAAGAACGCTTAATAATTGCATGGTTTAAGAAATTCCAGATATTACACCAACTCACATGATAGTTATCGACAGTTATCGACCCATTTCACATGACAATGGAAAGACGAAAGGTCGAAACAGAAACAATTTTCTTTTTATTCCAAACATCTTTAACGTGAAAAGCTCTTTGGCTTTAAGAAATTGGTATAAATATAAGACTTTTTTACGTTATTTTGAACTCATTATCGGAAACTCGATCACGATAAAAAAGAACACTCGTTCACAAACCATATACCTCATCCAGCCATGCGGCGGTCATTGTCGGACAGCACGTATATATATATATATATATATATATATATATATATATATATATGATAAATGTTTCTTACTTCTCTTGGAACAATTCTAAAGAACATCTACCGATCATTGATTCCCTTGAAAGGCTATAGAAAGTATAAGATGGCTGGCACTTCGCAAGCCTAGTCCAAAGTGAGTCAGAGAGAGATGGTGTTGATATAAGTGAGCTGAGTTATTTTCTGTTTTCTTTGTAGATTGATGTGGTTGTTGTTGTAGTAGTACTAGCCATGACGTGAATCCTGTGCCATTGTTGCCTTCTTATCTGCTCTAGTGGGTACAAATGTTGCGGATGCTACAGCTCATGCAGCCATTGTTTGGTGGTGAATCCTGTGCGGCGGAACACAATCCCGGTGGTGCAGTCAATTGTTTCGGCGGAGGGGGCTCGAAGTGATACTCGAGGTCGCTGCACCTGGCGTAGAGTCCAATGGCGCAGAGGTAACCCCCATTGGAGCGTCCATGGAAGCCCCCGAACTCGAGCTTCGGTTGCAGGTTGAAGCAGAATCGGGTGCCTTCTTCTCGGCCGAATGGTCCGTAGCTGGTCCGGTTGGTCACGAACGTGAGGGATCTGATGATGACGGCACCTCTATTGTCGATGGGGCTGTAACGCCCACTGACGCATGTGATGTTCTCCCACGGCTCTAAGCTAAACTGTGAACATGTATATATATAAATAGCTTGAAGTGTGAGCTTCTAGGAAAAGAGAGAGAGAGAGAGAGAGAGAGAGAGAGAGAGAGAGAGAGAGAGAGAGAGAGAGAGAGAGAGAGAGAGAGAGAGAGAGAGAGAGCTGACGCTGTCGAAGTGATCACCATCCCCGCCGTGCCTGTGTGCGAGCGCTAAAGTTCCGTTCAGATCGTAGAGCACTTGGAGAGAGTTGATGGCCTCCCCATGGGCTATTAGGATCTGCCTGACGCTCCCGTAACCCAACTCGTTCCACTCCACATTCCGGCCGGTGAGATCCCCTCGCGGTCCCACCTTGACGACAAACTCCTGATTCGCAATCGAGCTCTATTTGAACAAGGAAGAAGAAGAAAAAAAGGTCAAGCATCGTAAAGGAAGAAAACGAGTGATCTCCTATGTTTATTTTGATATACCATTGAGGATTCTAGCTACTCGTCAAGTAAGAATCTGGAGAAAGAATGAAAGTTGACAAATGCTATTTTTTCTCTGAGATTTCGATGTTGCGTTCTGGCACACAGCATGACAATTGTTATATATGTATATCCCCATGCATCGTCAAAAGATACCGTGCTTTACTTGTAAGTAGCAATGTGAGAAGTATATACCACACTTTGCTTCTAAGTTAGTCTCGATTGTCATGGACCGAGGGGACTGAGGGGATTGGTGTCAAAATCTATATTTGTTCCTCTTTTATGAATGAAGAAGCATAATGGAACAAGTAAATAAATAAAAGGTATATATGCTACAAGAAGAATTTAGATCAAGCGGATGAGCATGGAGAATTCAGAAGACAAAAATAACAATTTGCATGGATAATATTTCTATACTTGTCAGGACAACTACTACACATACCGACAGCATATTTTTAATTTGCTAAGAGGGGAACCATCTTCAACAGTTTCTACCAGTGTCAGTATCCCTCCATCAAATTCTGAAATTGAGGTCCTGCCTTGTTCAGGTTTTAAGAGTATCTCAAGAAGACCAGTCGCTTTTTCAGCAAATTTGGAATAACGCTTGCCATCCTTTAAAAGTGTAAGAAGAGGTTTAACTACTTCTGTAAACAAATTGGAGTCCAGATGTCTAATCATGGTGACTGTTTTCCCACTAATCGTTCAAGAATTGGCATCACGATGTCTTACATTTGGCTTATCATATTACATAGAGTTATATATAAGTGGTTTAACTGCTTCTGCAGAAAGTTCAAAGCCAGAACTGTCCTTGCAAGAAGAAGGATTATACAATGCTGTGACAGCAACAACCTTTCCTTGCATATTTCCAGAACTGAGGATCTGAACGAGAAGAGGCACAACTCCTGATGAAATCAATGTTGGTTTATTAGGTGTTGATGCAGAAAGCGTCAGCACTGCTGCAGTGGCCAACTCCCGTAAACCATTTCTCTCATATTTCAGTAGTTCAATGAGATGGGGCACATCACCACTCTTGATTATCTATCTTATTCTTGTTCCTGAAATAGACAAAAATGAAGAAAGACACTCTAAAGGCAACAAACATATTTTTTACATAATAGAAAATGAATGAGTAACAAAGAATGTTTAGCTCTCACCAATACGGAAACTCAGTAAATTGAACTAACAAGGAAGTCAAAATAAACTGCTAAGAAAGGAGTGCATGATTCGGGAATGGTATGGCATGATGCACACGATATTTAAAAACAATAATGAGTAAACATGTTTTTTTTTTTCACGGACAAAATAGAAATCTCCAGAGAAAATCAAGGCAGTCAAAGGAATTCATTTATAAAACTAGAGCCAAAATTCATTGATCTAGTTGCAACAGCCAAAGTTCGGCAATTAATTGACTAACTCTTTGGAAGAGCATCAACTAGTACATATATCTAAACAAGCAAGAAGTAACTTTAGGACAACTGCTACTTTGTGAAAAATGCAGCAAGTCTACCAGAACAATAAATTTAATTAACTTTCTTGAGGGATGCACGTGCGAACTTTCCACCATCATGGGCTGTAACGCTTCGAGATTTGACCCCGCCACATGACGAAATATCTTCTCGTACGTTATTTTCTTTGATTGTTCTTTGACTCTTTCGATGGTCAAGAAGAGCGACATGTAAACGAAAGGCTTAATCATAAAATATTACAACCGATGAATTTAGGAAATGCGGAAGCTGAAATAGATGAAATAATGATTATATTATATGTGACATATAAACGTCCGTGTACACTACATGCGCATACATATGTCCCAAATACATCTCGATCAATAGAAAGAAAAAGATTCCATCAAAATTCTATAATAATCATGTGCACACAGCATCTGAGTTTTAGTCATCGCACACACATCAATCAAGCGGGCATCCATATCATGTACATGTGGAAGCATAAAACTAAGTCTGAGTTCATATGTGTCATAAGGTAATCCGATAGAAAATGCATGAAGCAAGCATATATATCAAATATAAGAGTGAATTATCATGAAGAATCAATAAAGATATCATGTTTCATGTCTTTTCATTTTATTTGATTTCCATATTCATATTCTTATTCATTATTTATGTTCATAAGGACAAAGTCCTTCCATTCATGTTTAGCCTTTCATCTTATTTATGATTCAAAGATGTCGTCACTTTTAGAGAATACCATTGCAAGCATACAAGTGTATAATTACCTAGGCCATGATGGGCCAATAGGGGATCTTGATGCCACTGTCAACGCTCCGTCGGGCAAGATGACCTCGTGCCTTATCTATAGAGAGAAATTTTCATCTAGATAGGCAAACGGTAACTCTCCTTTTATTTTTATTAATCCCGAGCTTCTCTTTCGATCACTTAGATCAATCAAGATTGCAAGGAGCAAGGTTGTCAGAATCATCTTTTAGGTTCATGTCAGTCGGTGTCAATCAGGTGGACAGATGCTTATCATATCAAATGGTTTATATTATAGTCGTATTTTTTCTATCCATTTATCGGATGTTCAAAAGTTGATTGGTCGTCCAATTGAGGTTCATTCAGCGGTCGTCCGAAAAAAGAGCAGTCACCATTTTGTCTATGTTTATCGGTCGACAGAAAAAGTGCGATCATCTGTTCTGAGTTCATTCGTCGACCATTCCAAGACCATATACAATCTGTCGATCGAGAGAGGTTCGGTCATCCATTAAGACATGAGGAAGTTATCAGACTTCCGATAAGAAGTTTTGGTCATCCAAAACTTGATCGGTAGTCCGCTAATCTAGGCGAATCCAATGAAGATTTATGGATTGTGATTGGAGAGCAAAAGGTCTCTTATCCATCAAAATATACAATATGGGTTCAAGCGAGAAAACTCCAAGCGCCCTAGCGCGTGGAGGCTTTCGAGCCTCCGCTTGCTTTCTCTTGGTTTAAGGTTCAGCAGCCCACGGATTCTCTATGAGGAGTGTTCCAGGAGTAGCCTGCTTCTAGTTGATCACGCTGTAAACAACTTTGTCTTCCTCAGTCGATTGGATTTCCATCGACTATAGAAGCTCTTCCACCATGATAATCTAGATTGGCCGCCCGAAAAGATTTCGACCGACTGAGTTATTATCGTCATCATTTTCGAGTCTCGATATTTTCCAATTCGATTGTTTGAAAAAGTTTAGAACTTCCGTTTTGGTTCATATCGGTCATCCGATCGTACTTCGAGCGTCCGGTATAGATGTCTCTCTACTCTTGCTGAGCTGAATCGGACGCTCGAAAGATTTTCGATCGTCCGCTTTAGTTCGACAGTGTCGTAGGTCATTGCAGATCCTTAAGTTTTCAATCAACTTTTCTTACGCGATGAGAAGATCTAACTATATACTACATTATTCCTACTAACATGGTCGATACATAAATAAAGATTTCCACAGGATCAAATCTATTTTATCATATGAATTTTAGATCCAATAAATCTTACTCTACGACATTATTTTATCAACAACATTGTACTTATCCTTTTCTATCCGGATTTAAATCCATAATATCCGAGTCATTTCATGGCAATTTATATCTCTTGGATCGGTCAAGCAACATTCAAGCATGGAGCTATAATACGGTAATCATCATTCATGTAAATCAAATCATAGAGCTAATCTAAACTACCATTTTTCAAACATGATAGATTGTAAATTCAAAATAAAACCTTAGGGCATGCATACTACCCTCATAAAGCATGATCCTTAAATGCAAAGTTTGTCTAAAATGACCCCATGACCTAAATCTTGAAAACACACATATTTTTGCTAATTTTCGGTTGGATCTTCATTGGTTTATGTTGTGGCTGCATCCTCCTCTTCCTCCTACGTCCTCCTCTCAATTCTCATATGTAGATGTTCCTTCAAAACCTTCTGGCCGCAATGAAAAGGAAGAAGAACACAGAACGAGAAGAATGAAAATGAGATAGAAGAGTGATAGGATAATAATGGATGGGCCGGGAGTTTTAGAATGGGTGAAGTTATTCGGCCATTTACTTCTTGAGATTGTGAGTGGGGAGGTTACAAATCTTGGGGGTGTAATGGTGGTGTAATGAGGAGAGAGGAAGATCAAAACTGAGATCCTCTCACTTGTTGCACTTCTGGACGTCTGAAAGTGTTTTGGTTGTTCAGTAGTGTGTTGGTTGAGTTGCCATCATCATCTCGATAACGAGCATTCGATAGGTGTTCGATCGCCTGATAGTCCGACATCAGCAATATTTTACAGTTTTGAATTATATGGATTTTCGGTGTGTTACATGGGTATTAGTTAGTACAATGACAAAGAAATCATGGGTAATAAATGCTATCCATATAATTCTTTAAAGCAATTAATGTTATTTAATTTTCCTAGGTTCTCAGTAATTTTGTGCACAAAAGATCAAGCTCGTTCCATCATGATATGCCGACAATGTTCAATTTATAAATTATGATAACTTTATTTGTTGTGTAACTGAGTATCCAATAGAAGTTCCTCTATGATCTTATTGGAAATTATGATAACTTAATTTGTTGTAGTTTGTTTGTGTGCAATGTACCCACTTAGATCAATTGCTTTCATGGTAGCCATATACAACCAACTTTCACGTAGTTCATGATAATATGGCATTATTTGAGAAAGTATGCGTGAAATTTCTATAGAAGAATTTCCTATCGTAATATATTTTACTCCTCAGTATAGTGTATTGCTCCATTCTTGTCGTAATACACTTAATACTTCATTTCAGGTTGCCTTCTTATCTGCTCTAGTGGGTACAAATGTTGTTGATTCTAAAGCTCATGCTGCCATTAGAGCTTTGCATAAAGTGACTAGCGATGGCATTCCCGGTGGCGTTGCAATTAACAAAGCAGTGGAAGAAGGTACAACAATTGTAGCCATAAAAGTCCCATTTTTTGTCCGATCAATATGCACCAATTGGTCTTTTTCTTCTACTTTTATTAAGTTATGTAGTCATTGACTTATCCGTATTATTATTTTTTACTGTTCTAAATTCCTAGATTTTATGGATCTTCCTTTTGTGATAATCATAAGAAGAAGCGTGTCAATCTAATGTTGAGGTAATCAATGAAGTTTTCCAACACGGACATTCACAATCCAAAGAGGAAGAAAAAGATATAGAGCAACTTATCTAATATTATTGAAATTCAGGTATAGCTAATATTCAATGTATTGTCCCAATGTATCGATTTAAATTTTCTATAAGATTGTTGAATTGGTTTAGCATTATGTTTTTATTTTATTTTTTTCCACCTGGGTGTATTCATAGATTTTTTGTGTACAAATTGACAGATGAAAGGTGAAGGAATTGATACAAATAAATAGAGGATATTTTCGAAATACCTCATAGCGAAAGAATAGATCGTTGAAGACTTTTCTACATTATTTCAAACTCATTGTCGGGAACTCGATCGCGAGAAAAGAGAACACTTGTTCACAATCCATATACCACGAACGTCGTCGTAATTCGGCAGCCATGCAACGGTCATTGTGGGACAACACTCACAAATGGATTTTACGTGCCTTTGGCCACACATGGCTCTTAGGCAGGATACACTTCGAAAGAAGAGCACCGGCTTCATCTTTTATAGTGTGCATACATGTATGGTTTCCATAACCACATTCATGTGCAGTTCGCATAGCTGTAGGTACGCAGTTCGCACAACTCCATTTGGCCCGTAAGGGCGTTAACTTTCTACAATCTCTCACTCGCACTTTATGGGCCATTATCCATACTTATTTGATTCCTATTAAATGTTTCTTATGGTAAATGGATCGTGTGACCTACGAGTAAGTTCACAACTTAGAGAGAACTATGACATATTAAGAATACATAGTCATCCAACATGTTCGTAACACATAGTTGCTCGACTAATTTGAGAGCCAAAAGTTATAATCACATAACTGCTCAAACTCATGCTATATATCTTTTCAACCATATATAGCAGCCAACTATCATTTGAGTCAAGACTATGATTTATCAATACATAGTTGCTCAAACATTTATGCTACTCGTTTTGTCTTAAAAACATATTGCATGCATACTCCAGACGATACATGTCTTCTCGTGCACAATTTTGATTTCTTCGTATTTGTATGCTTAGATATTTGGTCAATTGAATTACAAATATCATGTAGCACCCGTGAATATTTCTCTCAACCTCATATTTTTTTAGATACAATTTTACCCTTTGAGCGCCTTACTAAAGTAGTAGCACTAACTCATTACCTTGAAATATAGTCAAGAGTGTAAGGGCAATCTCAAAAACTCACACTTTGACGAAAAATTATAAAGTATTCATCAAGTTTTAGTTTCGACTTAGCATATTACGTTCATAATCAAGTACTGCAGCTGTGATTCCTACTGAAGAAACGTATGTCATAAACTCATAACACTGCACAGATTGAAGTCCAGATGTCTACTCATGATGCCTCTCCTCCCACTGGCTCGCTCTTGCACGTGCCGAGTACCAGGGCCACAGGCCTGCGCGCTCACGCGTTCCCCGCAGCGGCAGCGGGCCATCGGCCCACGCGAGCAAGTATAGCACGGTAGCGATATTTTTTTATTTAACAGATCGTGTATCTGTGCATGACTATTGCGGTGCGTCACTAAAAAATGTGGCCTTTCTATGCATGGCTATTAGGTGTCTACGTTACGAACACATGCACATGAGGTTAGATTTCCACTTCAAACAAAAAATTTGCTGCCATTCATGCAAGGTCTCTCGTTTGAAATTGAGTTGAGATAACATGGCACAAAGAAAAAAAATGCTTTAAACAACAAATAAAAGAACGTCCAAACATTGTCGCAAGTGGCCAGCCATGCACTGTTACGTTTGTATGCACCGAGTCGTCGTGAGAGAAAAGAACGCGCCTCGGCACTTCGGCGAACAATCGTAATAATAGTAAAAGAAATTCCAGATATTACAGCAACTCGCACACATGCAATAATGGTAAAAGAGAATACATGCAAACGGTCATCGATTTATCGGCCCATTTCACATGACAATGGAAAGACGAAAGGTCGACACAAAAACAATTTTCTTTTATTCCAAACATCTTAACGAGAAAAACTTATTGACTTTAAGAAATTGTATAAAGAAATAGAGGTATTATCAGTACCTGTCAACGGAACAATGAATCATCGAAGATATTTTTATATTGTTTCAGTTTCATTGTCGGGAACTCGATCACGAGAAAGAAGAATAGTTGTTCACGATTCATATACCTCATCGGAATCCGACAACCATGCGGCGGTCATTGTCGGACAGCACTTGCAAATGGATTTCACGTGCCTTCGACCACACATGTCTTTCGGGAAGTATTTAATCCGAAAGACGAGCACCGGTTTGATCTTTTATAATGTGCATGCGTGTGTGTTTCCATAACCACATTCATGTGCAGTTGGCATAACTGCAGGTACGCAGTTTGCACAACTCCATTTGACTCATAAGGGCATTAACTTCCAACAAAAGGAATTCAGGATAAGATTCTGCACTGCGAGGAGCTAGTGTTGGAGAAAGAGAGATTGCAGTTACAATACATGAGGGATCTACTGTTTACTGATCAGTTGAGTGTTAAACAACACAAGATTCAGTTAGCTTCGAAAACGAATGCAGTGGGAGCTATTCAGGCCAATTTAAGTGTTTGATTTATGAAGTTATGTAGCAGTGTGAAGAGTGGAAGTTGAAATGAGAGTCTCCCCCTTATCATATCAATGCCACTATGTTGGTCGTCTATAAGGGATTATTATGTTGGTGTTTGCTGCAGATTCGGCTTTTGGCTGAGAACATGTGATAAAGTTCCTTTATATATATATATATATGTATGTATATATATATAATATGTTAAATGTTTCTTACTTCTCTTGGAACAATTCTAAAGAACAGCTACCGATCATTTATTCCCTTGAAAACCTATTGAAAGTAGTAGTATAAGATGGCTGCCACTTTGCAAGCTTAGTCCAAAGTGTTGATATCAGTGAGCCGAGTTATTTTCTGTTTTCATTATATATTAGTCCAAAGTGTTGATATCACTTTGCAAGCTTATTCGTGGCATCTTCCCGAACATATTAGGACAATCTTAAATTATATATATGGATCTACATCATTTCATCTCCGTTTGTTATATACTAAGCGCCGAGATGATTATCCGCGTGATTGATAATTTCATACCTGATTGTCATATTCTACATGCCTTATAAAAAAGTATTAACTTACTCCTCCAGAATAAAAATAACACAATTTCATAATTTTCAATCATCGTAAGAAGATTTTAAAATACATTAATAAGCCTTGTGCCTGTTAATGCGTTAGTAAAAAAATGGCTTAATAAGTATCTCATACTAATATGTATTCATCAATCATATCTTCTTCACATTGTCAATACATACTAGACATCAATATGTTTTCCCTTAATGGTATATCCTTTTTATCAAGCAATAAATAGTGACATACTTATTACAACAAAAAGCATATGTCGACCATTATCACATGATTATTATTACATGTATAACTCAATATTTATGTCACGTAAGTCCCAATTATATACATAAATAAATAACTCATAATATCATGCACAATATTGCATAAATTTTCATCATATAAAATTATGCAAATCATGTCATGCGTAATAAAAAACATACATGCACATATTTCTTTTCAAAAAGAATTTTAATTTAGCATAATTGGTGTGCATATTTCACATGAAACTTTAAATAAATGTGACAAAAATATTTTGTGCATAACTTAATATAACTATGTGAATTAATTACTCACAAATTCACATAACACATATTATGCCTAATATGTAATATAATTTCATATATGCACATGTTCTTTCATAAAGAAAATAAATTCTTTTTATATAGTTCAATTCACATAATGAATTATAATGTGAAGATTTCTATTATCATGTCAATTTACGTAAGTGTCATGCGTGAAAACACTTTAAGTAAAAATAATATAATTATGTGAATGAATATCTAATTCATATGAAAACTTAATTTAAGTGTGACATGCTACACTTAAAAAGTTTCACGTAATAACATATATGAATGAATTTTACTTTAAATTCATAATCATATATAATATATGACAAAATAACATGACAATTTCATGTACTAATAAATATGTGTAATGCTAGTGATATGCATAAAACAAATGTCATACAATTTTCAGAAAAATTATTCTAAATTTTTTTCTTATTTACATTACATGTTGATTTTTCAAAAACAAAGTTCACTTCCATATTTTAGTCCAATTTTTCAAAAAAAAAATCACTTTAAAAAATAGAGGAACTCCGATGCCGAAAATTGAAATTTTAGTCCAATTTTCTAACTAATCTAGACATGCTTTCGATATAAAACAAAGAAGAATCTATTCTTGGATATACAAAGAATAATAACCATGCTTTAATCTTTCGAATTCTTAATTAATTTATCATGAAATTACATCCAAAAGTGAACCCAGAATTTTTATATACCTTGTTCAAGCAGAACTACCTGAACAACCTATTTTTAACGTGATTTTCTAGACAATAGAGAGGCTCCTGATGAGAAGTCTAGCGACCTTTGACAAAGAGTTGACCGGAGAGTAGAAGGCTGGTTGGAGTACTCACGCACGCGCACTGGGAAGGAAGAAACAAGGCTCAAAGTATAAAGAAAAATATGTTTTCCAGCAAAAAATAGGCTGAAGATTGAATTGTGGTCCATTTATAGAGGAAAGATTTTGATTCTTGTTGGGCTAATAATTAATCTGAAATTTAATGCTTTACCCAACTCTAACTCTGATCCTTATCCATAAACTTTATTAAAAATCTATTTTAAATACTTTATCTTTTCCTTTTCTTTTCCTTTCTTTTATTCTTCTCAAAGTCTTATCTATGCGCAAACTCCATCTTAAACTTATGAACTTTTATCTTTTCTTTTTAAACTGAATTTTCGAAATTAAATAAAGTAAGTAAATATTTTTATTTATCTAATATTTAATTTGAGAAAATCTCGGGGTGTTACACTAAATATGTGTATTAAATGTTCTGAAATTTTTAGAAAATTACTCGCAATTCTCAAACTCAATAATGTAATTCCCGAGATTTAATTGGAGGAAAAGAAAAGGAAGATAAAATAAATAGGGAAAAAGATAAAAAATCTAAAATCAGATTTTAAGAGGAGTTGGTTTCCAACCAAACTCAAACTTCTCCCCTATAAATAAGAGGCCAAACCAAACGAAAACCCCCTTTTCGTTTCCTCATGAAGTTGGCCCTAATTTCTCCTCGTACATGCGCTCTTTTCATTCTTTCTTGTCCCTAACGGCCGCCGCCATACAAGAGGTCAACCAGAGGACTCGGACGACGCTGGATGTGTACCTGAACCGAAAGGAGCGGGCAGAGGAAGAGGAAGATAAGACAACAGTAATAGTTTCTTGGACATAAACTAAAAGTATGGAACTATGATAGATTCGTGATAGAATCATGATTTTAGACTTGAAGGGTGTTCTAGGTAGTTCCTGATTAATGACTGATGTTCTATGATGTTAAATTGTGCCGGCCATCGTCGGAAAAGATGAACGGAACGCGAACTGCGCGTCCGCGTAGTTTCTGCGCAAGACGAACCCGGCCCGGCTTCACCCGAACCCGGCCCGGGCAGGTCCTCCGCTGGACCGAGTTCGGAGGAACTCAGCCCGGATCCGCCATTGCCGACGCTCGCCGAGCTCTGCAATCGAACAAACCCGGCACGGGTTGAAGACGACCCGGACCGAGTTCTGCATACCCAAAATTGGTCGGGCGTGATAGCTGCCCCGACTCGACGATGAACCGAACCAGCCCAGGCTCTACTCTGATTTTTCAAAGATGATGACCTTAAACTCGGCCCGAGTTTTCCCCTACTCGGCCCGGGTTTCGACCTTGATTAAATCAATTCTATGATGTTTGGATCCCTGATTATGTTCCTATTTCAGATCTTAATGATGATGATGATTATTACACTTGTGCCCTGATTTACTCTCCATGATCATGTCTTTTATCCTGATTTAAAGTTCTTATCAAAATGTGTTTTGTTTAATTAAAAGATGCAAGATAAAAGACGTAAAATATTAAATGGAGAGCTCTTTTATGATGGACTGGTGACGACCAGGTTATGAGCTGACTACGGTCAATTATGGGTTGGCTCTGCTAGTTATGATGATGATCATGGACGGGTTGAGATAGGCCTCCCTGTGAGTTGAAATATACCCCAAATAAGTCAAAGATGAAAACTAAGATGATGAAGAAGATGAACACATATAAATAAAGAATCTTTCTTATGATGTCAGGCTTTTGCCTTAATTATGATGACTCTTTATGATTTTATTCATATGTCCTTTTATGTGATTTTATTTCCATATTATGATCATGATTCACTTTCCTATCAGATGATGATGCTATCTTATGATCATGATTCATGCCTAATATCATGATCCTATATGATAAATGTTTTTTACTTCTCTTGGAACAATTCTAAAGAACAGCTACCGATCATTGATTCCCTTGAAAGCCTATAGAAAGTAGTAGTAGTAGTAGTAGTATAAGATGGCTGCCACTTTGCAAGCTTAGTCCAAAGTGAGTCAGAGAGAGATGGTGTTGATATCAGTGAGCTGAGTTATTTTCTGTTTTCTTTGTAGATTGATGTGGTTGTTGTTGTTGTAGTAGTACTAGCCATGACGTGAATCCTGTGCCATTGTTGCCTTCTTATCTGCTCTAGTGGGTACAAATGTTGCTGATGCTACAGCTCATGCAGCCATTGTTTGGTGGTGAATCCTGTGCGGCGGAACACAATCCCGGTGGTGCAGTCAGGGCTCGAAGTGATACTCGAGGTCGCTGCACCTGGCATAGAGTCCAATGGCGCAGAGGTAACCCCCATTGGAGCGTCCATGGAAGCCCCCGAACTCGAGCTTCGGTTGCAGGTTGAAGCAGAATCGGGTGCCTTCTTCTCAGCCGAATGGTCCGTAGCTGGTCCGGTTGGTCGCGAACGTGAGGGATCTGATGATGACGGCACCTCTGTCGTCAATGGGACTGTAACGCCCACTGACTCATGTGATGTTCTCCCACGGCTCTAAGCTAAACTGTGAACATGTATATATAGCTTGAAGGGTGAACTTCTAGGAAATGACTAATGAGAGAGAGAGAGAGAGAGAGAGAGAGAGAGAGAGAGAGAGAGAGAGTGTGAGAGAGAGAGCTGACGCTGTCGAAGTGATCACCATCCCCGGCGTGCCTGTGTGCGAGCACCAAAGTTCCGTTCAGATCATAGAGCACTTGGAGAGAGTTGATGGCCTCCCCATGGGCTATTAGGATCTGCCTGACGCTCCCGTAACCCGACTCGTTCCACTCCACATTCCGGTCGGTGAGATCCCCTTGCGGTCCCACCTTGACGACAAACTCCTTATTCGCAATCGAGCTCTATTTGAACAAGGAAGAAAAAAAAGAAGGTCAACCATCGTAAAGGAAGAAAACTGAGTCTCCTATGTTTATTTTGATATACCATTGAGGATTCCTATGTTTGTTTCGACAAGTGTCAGTATCTCTCCGTCAAATTCTGAAATTGTGGTCCTGCCTTGTTCAGGTTTTGAGAGTATCTCAAGAAGACCGGTCGCTTTTTCAGCAAACTTGGAATAACGCTTGCCATCCTTTAAAAGTGTAAGAAGAGGTTTAACTGCTTCTGCAGGAAGTTCAAAGACAGAACTGTCCTTGCAAGAAGAAAGATTATACAATGCTGTGACAGCATCAACCTTTCCTTGCATATTTCCAGAACTGGGGATCTGAACGAGAGGAGGCACAGCTCCTGATGAAATCAATGTTGGTTTATTAGGTGTTGATGCAGAAAGCGTCAGCACTGCTGTAGTCGCCAACTCCCTTAAACCATTTCTCTCATATTTCAGTAGTTCAATGAGATGGGGACATGACCACTCTTGATTATCTTATTCTTGTTCCTGAAATAGACAAAAATGAAGAAAGACGCTCTAAGGGCAACAAACATATTTTTTACATAATAGCTAGAAAATGAATGAGTAGCAAAGAATGTTTAGCTCTCTCCAATACGGAAACTCAGTAAATTGAAGTAAGAAGAAAGTCAAAATAAACTGCTATGAAAGGAGTGCATGATTCAGGAATGGTATGGCATGATGCACAAGATATTTAAAAACAATAATGAGTAAACATGTTTTTCTTTTCACGGCCAAAATAGAAATCGGAGAAAATCAAGGCAGTCTAAGGAAGAGCTGTTCATTTATAAAACTAGAGCCAAAATTCATTGATCTAGTTGCAAGAGCCAAAGTTCGGAAATTAATTGACTAACTCTTTGGAAGAGCATCAACTTGTACATATATCTATATCTAAACAAGCACGAAGTAACTTTAAGACAACTGCTACTTTGTGAAAGACTTAATCATAAAATATTATAACAAATGAATTTAAGAAATGGAAAAGCTAAAATAGATGAAATAAAGATTATATCATATGTGACATATAAACGTCCATGTCACACTACATGTGCATACATATGTCCCAAATACAACTCGAAAAATAAAAAGAAAAAGACTCCATCTAAACTCTATGATAATCATGTGCACGCACCATCTAAGTTGTAGTCGCCGCACACACATCAACGGAAGACGGGAATGTTGTTGCATCTGCGGCGGGAGCTCCAACTTGTAGGTCACCTTACCTACCATCGTCGGAATCTTGAACGGGCCCTCGTAATGCCTAACGAGGCCCTTGTGCAGATTCTTTCTACTTAGTCGAAGATGTTAAACCAGCTTCACAAAGACCAAGTCTTCGACTTCAAAGTTGATGTCCCGTCGGGTGGTGTCCGCCAACTTCTTCATGTGCTTCGATGCCTTATGCAAACATGCTCTAACCATGTCGTTCTGCTCATGTCATTCCCTCGTTATGCGGTGAGCGGCGGGGATTTTGCCACCATAAGAAGTGGCGACGGCATGTGGGGTGAGAGATTGCTACCCCGTCACTATCTCGAAGGAACTCCGATTGGTCGACTCGCTTCGTTACAGGTTGTAGAAGAATTGTTCAATGTCAAATAGCTTCGCCCAGTCCTTCTAATTGACACTCACATAGTACTGCAAGTAGATCTCTAATATACAATTCACCCTCTCAGTTTGACCATCGGTTTGAGGATGAAGTGATATCGAGAAATGTAGGTTGGAGCCCATCATCTTGAATAGTTCTTTTCAGAAATTGCCAATGAATCATCCCTCCCAATCATTGACGATGCTTTGCGATATGCCCCAATACTTGACTACATGCTTCATGAATAACTCTGCAGCTTCAGTAGCAGGACAACTAGCGAAGCCGAAGGCGAAGATGGCATACTTAAAGAACCGATCGACGACCACCATGATGGTACCCGCCCCTTCAGACATGAGCAGACCCATGATGAAGTCCATAGAGACATCTTTTCATGAATGCTCTAGGATGGGCAGGGTTCAGAAGTCCGCCGGGTGCTTGGTTGATGTTCTTGTCTTACTGGCAAATAAGGTATGTCTTCACAAAATCTTCAATGTCGTCCTCCATCCTAGGCCAGAAGTAGTTGTCTTCGATGAGTGCCAAAGTACGGCGGATGCCCAGATGTCCCGCTCACTTTGAGTCATGGCACTCTTGCATGACAATGCACCGCAAGTTGTCGAATAGTGGAACGTAGATGTGATGTTTCTTAGTGAAGATCAGCCCATCTTCCATCCAAAAGTAACATATCTTTCCCTCATTTGTTTGCTCGAATAGGTTCTTCGCCGTAGGATCCGACTCCAAACCCTTCTTGATCCTCTCGATCATATCGGCCTGAGAGGAACTCATGGCCATCAATTCTGCGCATCAGCTGAGGGGGTCAGCAATGACATTCGTCTTGCCGAACTTGTACTCCAGGACATAGTCGAACTCCAACATTAAATCTTGCCACCTTGCTTGCTTTGGCGAGAGCTTTTTCTGCGTCTCGAAGTAACTTGTCGCGACCTTATCCATCTTGTTGTGAAATCGTGACCCGAGAAGGTAGTGTCGTCATGTCCTAAGGCTGTGGATCACTGCGGTCATCTCCTTCTCCTGAACGACATAGCGCCACTCCGTGTCATTGAGTTTGCAACTCTCGAACGTCATGGAATGTCCCACCTCCATAAGACTCCTCTTATAGCATAATCAAAAGCATGTGTTTGTACCTCGTAGGGCTTAGTGTGATCTAGCAGAACGAGCACCGGTTCCTACGTCATTGCCCTCTTGAGGGTACCAAATGCAGGGGGCGACCCCTGCCTGCTCGCCGGAGGTCGCATGGAGGGCCCCCCTCGCCAGCTGAGGCCTCGCCGGAGGTCGGGGCGACCCTCCTCTCGTTGCGCCAGTGAGAGGCTCCACATGGCATTTTTTACTTTTCTATTATTGTTTAATATTGTAACATGAACGTGGAGAGGAGAGAGTCACGCGTGATGGTAGGGTCACATCAGCGTTGTGATCGAAAAATCGTCGATTATACGTAAGGAGGGCATCAGGTGAAATAAGTTAAAAGATGAAGGGCATTCGTGTTATAAAGTGAAGTTGGAGGGCATCGCTAACTTCAAAGTTGGAGGGCATTTGATGTAATTTATCCCCAAAGAAAATCAAGGTAGTCAAAGGAAGGAGCTGTTCATTTATAAAACTAGAGCCAAAATTCATTGGTCTGGTTGCAACAGCCAAAGTACGACAATTAATTGACTAACTCTTTGGAAGAGCATCAACTAGTACATATATCTAAACAAGCAAGAAGTAACTTTACGACAACTGCTACTTTGTGAAAAATGCAGCAAGTCTACCAGAACAATAAATTTAATTAACTTTCCTGAAGAATGCACATGCGAACTTTCCACCACCATGGGCCGTAACGCTTCGAGATTTGACCCCGCCACATGACGAAATATCCTCTCGTACATTATTTTCTTTGATTGTTCTTTGACTCTTTCGATGGTCAAGAAGAGCGACACCTAAACGAAAGGCTTAATCATGAAATATTACAACCGATGAATTTAAGAAATGCGAAAGCTGAAATAGATGAAATAAAGATTATATCATATGTGACATATAAACGTCCATGTCACATTACATGTGCATACATATGTTCCAAATACAACTCGATCAATAGAAGAAAAAGACTACATTTAAACTCTATGATAATCATGTGCACACACCATCTGAATTGTAGTCGCCACACACACATCAATCAGGCGTGCATCCATATCATGTACATGTGGGATCACAAAGAATAGCAAGTTTAACCGTTAACATAAAATAAGTATGAGTTCATATATATCACAAGGTAATCCATTAGAAAATGCATGAAGCAAGCATATAAATCAAATATAAGAGTGAATTAGCATGAAGAATCAATAAAGAGATTATGTTTCATGTCTTTTCATTTTATTTGATCTCCATATTCATATTCTTGTTAATTATTTATGTTCATAAAGACAAAGTCCTTTCATTCATATTTAACCTTTCATTTTATTCATGGGTTGAAAGAGTTCTCCACTTCTAGATAATACAATTGCGAACATATAAGTGTGTAATTACCTAGATCATGATGAGCCAATAGGGGATCTTGGTGCCACGATCAGCACTCGTCGGGCAAGATGACATCGCGCAAGGAGAAAACATCTGTAGAGAGAAACTTTCATATCGGTAGGCAAATGGTAACTCTCCTTTTGTCTTATTAATCATGAGCTTCTCTTTCGATCACTTGGATCAATCAAAATTTTAAGGAGCAAAGTGCTACGAATCATTTTTTAGGTTCATGTCAGTCGGTGACAATCAGGTGGACAGAAGTTTATCAAATAAAATGGTTTAGATTAAAGTCATACTCTTTCTGTCTACATATCAAATGCTCAAAAGTCGAGCGGTCGTCCAATTGAGGTTCATTCAGCGCTCGTCCGAAAGAAGAGCAGACATCCATTTTGTCTATGTTTGTTGGTCAACCGAAAAGGTGTGATCGTCTGTTCTGAGTTTATTCATCGGTCGTTCCAAGGTCATATACAATATGTCGATCGAGAGAGGTTCTGTCATCCATTATGACATGAGGAGGTTTTCGGACTTCTGATCGAAAGTTTTGGTCGACCGAAACTTGATCGATAGTTCGGTGGAAACAATTTCATCTTCCTTAGTCCATTGAATTTCCATCGACTATCAAAAGCTCTTCCAGCATGATAATCTAGATCGGTCGCCCGAAAAGATTTCAATTGGCTGACTTATTATCCTCATCATTTTCGAGTCTCGATATTTTCTAGTTTGATGTCCGAAAAAGTTTTGAACTTCTATTCTGGTCCATATCAATCGCCTGATCGAGTTTCAGACATCCGACATAGATGTCTCTATACTCTTGCTGAGCTGAATCGGATGCTCAAAAGGTTTTCGATCATTCGCTTTAGTTTGATAAGTCATTGCGGATCATTAAGTTTTCAATCAAGTTTTCTTACACAATGAGAAGATCTAACCATATACTACATTATTCCTACTAACATGCTCGATACAGAAGTAAAGATTGCCACATGATCAAATCTATTTTATCATATGAACTTCATATCCAATAAATCTTACTCTAAGACATTATTTTATCAACAACATTCTACTAATCCTTTTCTATCCATATTTAAATCCATAATATCTGAGTCATTTCATGGCAATTAATATCTCTTAGATCGGTCAAACAACATTCAAGCATGGAGATATAATACGGTAATCATTATTCATGTAAATCAAATCATAGGGCTAATTCGAACCACCATTTTTCAAACATGATAGATTGTCGATTCAAAATAAAACCTTAGGGCATGCATACTACCCTCATAAAGCATGATCCTTACATCTAATAGAGTTCTTAAAACATGCAAAATTCGTCTGGAATGACCCCATGACCTAGATCCCGAAAACACGCCTATTTTTGCTGATTTTCGATTGGATCTTCACTAGTTTATGTTCTGGCCGCATCCTCCTCTTCCTCCTACATCCTCCTCTCGATTCGCATATGTAGGTGTTCCTTCAAAACCTTTTGGCCACAACCAAAAGAAAGAAGAACACAGAACAAGAAGAATGAAAATGAGATGGAGGGGGAGTTTCATAATGGGTTTAAATGGGTGGAGTTATTCGGCCATTTACTTCCTGAGATTGTGAGTGGGGAGGTTACAAATATTTGGGGTGTAATGGTGGTGTAATGAGGAGAGAGGAAGATCAAAACTAAGGTCCTCTCACTTGTTGCAATTTCAGATGTCCGAAAGTGTTTCGGTTGTCCGGTAGTGTGTCGGTTGAGTTGCCATCATCATTGAGATAATGGGCGTCCGATAGGTGTTTGATCGTCCGGTAGTCCGACATCAGCAATATTTTAAAATTTTTAAATTCTATGGATTTCGATGTGTTACATGGGCATTAATTAGTACAATGGCAAAGAAATCATGGGTAATAAATTCCATCCATTTAATTCTTTAAAGCAATTAATGTTATTTAATTTTCTTAGGTTCTCGACAATTTTGTGCACAAAAGATCAAGCTCGCTCCCTCATGATATGCAGACAATGTTCAAGTTATAAATTATGTTAACTTTATTTGCTATGAGTATCCAATAGAAGTGCCTCTATGATCTCATTGGAAATTATGATAACTTAATTTGCTGCAGTTTGTTTGTGTGCAATGTACCCAGTTAGATCAATTGTTTTCATGGTAGTCATATACAGTCAACTTTCATGTAGTTCATGACAATATGGCTTTATTTGAAAAAGTATGCATGAAATTTCTATAGTAGAATTTCCTATCATATAGTGTTTTGCTCCATTCGTGCCGTAATACACTTGATACTCAATTTTAGGTTGCCTTCTTATGTGCTCTAGTGGGTACAAATGTTGCTGATGCTACAGCTCATGCAGCCATTAGAGCTTTGCATAAAGTGACTAGTGATGGCATTCCTGGCGTTATTGTTGCTAAACAAAGTAGTGGAAGAAGGTACAACAATTGTACCCATAAAAGTCCCATTTTCTATCCTATCAATATGCACCATTTGGTCTTTTTCTTTTACTTTTATTAAGTTATGTAGTTCATTGACTTATCTGTGTTAGTAATTTTACTATTCTAAATTCCTAGATTTTATGGATCTTCTTTTTATGATAATCATATGCAAAAGCTTGTCAATCTAATGTTGAGTTAATCAATGAAGTTGTCCAACAAGCACATTCACAATCCAAAGAGGAAGAAAAAGATATAAAGCAATGGTTATATAATATTACTGAAATTTAGGTATAGCTAATATTCGATCTATTGTCCCAGTGTACCGATTTAAATTCTGGATGAGATTGTAGAATTGGTTTAGCATTATGTTTTTGTTTTATTTTTTCCACCTAGGAGTATTGATAGAATTTTTGTGCACAAATTGACACATGAAAGGCTAAGGAATTGATACAAACAAATAGAGGGTATTATCAAAATACCTCGCAGCGGAAGAACGGATCGTCAAAAACTTTTCGACGTTATTTCGAACTCATTGTCAGGAACTTGATTACGACAATCCATATACCACGGATGTCGTCAGAATCTAGCAACCATGCAGCAGTCATTGTCGGACATCACTCACAAATGGATTTCACGTGCCTTCGGCCACACATGACTCTCAAGCAGGATATACTTCGAAAGAAGAGCACCGGCTTCATCTCTGCGCTGCCCAAACCTTTCATCTTCTCCAAATGCCAGACCATAACCTCTCCTTCCTACAGAAACCCTACTCCAAAAATCCTCCCCACCTCTCACCGGCCACCATGGTGCTCACCAAGAACAGGTCACGAGGTGTTCGTTTGAAACCCAAGCATTGAGGTCCACAGTGGGTCATTCTCAATGACAACGGGTACAAGTCAGACGAGGAAGAAACTCCTCAGGAGTCGCCTGCCCAAATGGAAATTCTATTGCGAGTGCTTGCACCACACTTGTGCTACATGCTTCATGATCACTCCAGCAAGTCCTCACCTGACGCCGCTACAAAAAGTGGACAGGTTCCTCCAGTGTCTGAAACCACCAAACCTTCGAATACAATGATGCCCGCACAACCCTCAGGAAGTAAACGATCGACGAATGCACGAATCTGAGCAATAGACAAAATGTCGCCCCAACTACCAAGCAAGAGAGTTAAATTGGTAACATGAAGCCACCGCGGACGCGGCCGATGAAAGTAATACAAGAAGATGCCCCCAGCAGTGAAGAGGCTCCCAGAAAGGGCACCAAAAAGCAACCAGCAGTGGACAAAAGACCTCAAGAGCCAGTTTACGAGGCGGTGCCGTCGTCCGTACCACGACCCAGGGTGCACTCCATTTCACCGCCACCATTCGTCCGAGAAAGGCAGAGTAAAATAAAAGCTGATCAACATCGAACTCCGTCCAAGAAAAATGAAGCAAAATGAAGGCGGATCCAAGACGGCAGGAGCCCCAGTGCAACCGCCTACTGAGGAAGAAGTCAGGTCTGTTCTCCTACCACCCACCTCCACCCATCCTTCATCTTCTCACCCCTCCTTTGCTAAAACATACACAGTTGACCACCATCGAACCTTAACATAACCCTTTCTCCTTCCCCAGAGAAACCATCCTCGCTACCCAAATCCCCTAAGCCTGTCCCTTACCCCATTCTTCATCCGAATATTCATCTCATCCCGCCAAACTTTCCCCTAGTCCTACATCTCATCCCTGTCCCTTTCACTGGATGCACAGCAAACGTTCACCTATCCCCTCTAAAAAGTCTGCTAGTCAACCATTTTTTCCTTCATCTGCAGACGAGATTGAGGTCTTTGTCTTCAGAGTGGATGGATGTGTCGGTAGAAGACATAGGAGTTGAACGGGGTTCCGAATGCATTCCCTATGGCAGGTCTCACATGGCGCGTCCTATCCTCTCTACGAAATTCGTAGATCATGATGTTCTGTCATCTCTTGACTTCCTTAACGACATTGGGTGCGCCACCGAGAAAATGGGCGCTCAAGATTTCTTTATGTCTGTCTATCCCACTTATCCTCGTCTTATGCTAGTTCCTCAGCTCCTACGAGGATGACAAGCAACGGGAAGCCATCTTTTCCGCCTATTCAATGAAGACTTTCAATAGTCTTACCAGAAACTTAGTCGAGTCCTCGCCCTACCCTATGTCCCCAGACGCTTAACACCTAACCTTTCAAAAACCAAAGTGTCCTGGCCAAAATTACTAATGATTAGACCGAATGGCAAGGGTCCGAGCCTTTATGATTTTCAACTCCATCATACGATATTTTCATCGCCTCATCTCATCCACCATTCTGGGCTGCGCCAACACAGAGTCCCACATCATTGATTCTGACATGTTTATCATTGACACATTCCTTTATGGAAAATAAGTCAACCTCTTGGGACATCTGTTGTCAAATTAGAACAAGTGCATTATAATGAAGTCAGGCTTAATCGCATTCGGCAGAATCATTACAACGATCGGCATTCACTGTGATCTATATCTTGGTTCCTTGGAGACAACTCGAGAACCTATGACAATCGATATGAGGACTCTCCACAAATGGAACCTGGTCGAAATCTAGGGACACCACAAGTTTTTTGCTCATAAAAGGAACTCACCAAAAGTTGCGCCTCCCTAACACCGACAAAATTTTCATCCGATCATAATCCAACTGGAAGATCACTCCAGAACACCTAAAACAACGGTGCACCAAGCCGACCAAACCAACGACAGGGCAAGAGCACAACCACTCCTCCGACACTGCATCACCAGCCTCTAGAAAACGGAAGTCCCCTGAGCCAGAACTGGCAATTGACGACACAACTGAGCCAACCCTTTCCAACCTTCAGAAAATTTTTTTTGACCTCTCCTTGCAGGTGCACAAGCTACAACGAAGCAACATCCGCATAAAGTGCCTGCTCCAAAATCATACCGTTGCACTCCTACGCATTGAAACAAGTTTGGGGGAACCTGCTGGCTCCCCTGTACACTCGTCCTCCTCTTAAGCGGCACTCCTGTCTCGGCTTGAACACATTGAGGATAGTGTTGTGTTTAAGTCTAGGGGAGTACAATGGTATGTTTTCCACCCATATCTCCAAATTTTTTTTAGCATACTATTGTACATAGTTTCTTTAGTTCTACTCCTTTAAAATGGCCAAGTTTAAAGTTCTATTGATCAAATATTTTGAAAAGCTTATGATATGTTGACATGCATCATGCGAACCCCTATTGAAAAATTTTGAATTGCCCATCAGCCTTTAGTTGAGAAACATCATGGAAGTGTTTGCCCCTCGTCTTGTGTACTCGGTATGCCTGAATGCCAATATTTAAAGACTCCACAAACTTCAAATTTGTTACCCCAGCATGACATCACAACACATCACTAAATACTGGATAGTCCTCTACATGCTATTGTCTAGGCTCGTTCATGCATTCAATGACTTGTCACTTGTTTGAATCGTGCTGATCAATATTTTGAAATACTAAAATATGTTTAATAATTTGCATAACTCTTCCTTTGCATGATGGGAACTTTATTTTTCTTTTCTTTTCAATAAAAGTCTAAGTGTCCCATCCTAGTATTTTAGAAAAAACCGATGGGGAAGACTGTGGGAACCAAAAAAAAGAAGTGTTCTGAATAAATAAAGCACCAATAACTACTCCGTTGTCTACCCAGTTTGGGAAAGACAAGAGTATGCCCCCATGGCACCACTAGCACTTTATGTCCAGTATTTCAGGAAGAAAAGTTAGAAACTATTGAGTGAAGCCACCTCCCAGCATGAAACTGAAGAGTTATCGCATATGAATCTAATGAATTTTTTAAAATGAATAAGTTGGTTAGTCTCATTTCAGCATGAGGACAAGCATTGTTGTATGAACGCTTCTAGGCAATTTGCATGTGCGCAACCATCCGGTAGGAAATCTTTGTTTCACATTAGTACAGGAGCTTTTGTGGTGACATTTGTCAGGCCAGTTCTAAGACAAACTAGAAAGGGCTAATGACAAACAGTCGATGTTGGGGAAGAGGGTGAGAAATTACGATGCATACTCATGATGTGCTCCAAACCTAAGTTCTTACCTGATTGCTTGAGAACAAGCAAAACTTCAAGTTCGAAGGGAGTTGTTGTGGAGAATTGTAGCCTATATTTTCACTATTATTTCGCATGCACACAACATTTATTACATAACTATTTCTTTACGTAAACACTTGCATAGTGCCAATTGAATACATTTCAAACATTCTCCACATCAATATTTTTTTTTCATATCACCTTGATTTTATTCTTGCTAGCATGAAAACTCATTTGGATAAATGACTCTTTCTGTAGGGAGTTGACGATACTCCAGGAGATGAAGTGGAGCAGCCGAACCACATACTATCATCGGACAAATGAATGGTGAATTGCTTTCGAGCTGAGAAAGAGGCCAAACAACCAACAACAAACACCATCGGCAATTGGGACCAGCTAGCTCCTTCACCTCCTTGGTGCAAGGAAGCTTTCAGAGAGGGGACCACTAAAGCTACACGCGGCAGAAAAGCTGCAGCAACATGTGCAACAGACAGAAGGAGAGAGAAGAGGAGCTGACAGGAGGACATATATAAAAGGAGGGGAAAGAGAAGATTTCGTGGGAGAGAGGCAGGATTCGAAAAACCAAAAAGAGAGAACTGAGAGTGAGAAAGCGACCAATGCCTTTGGCAATTCGTGGAGAGATGTGTATTCTCCGCATGGACTGTAACTAACCGGCTCTACTGAGGCCGGGAGGTACTTATGTGTTTTAGATTCATGTTCTCTAGTCATGTTTTTATCTCGTTGCTTTTCATGTTCAGCATCAAATGTTGAGCTTTCTTGTGTTTTTAATGGTATCTGTTTGATCCTTGTTTCACAGTATAACTCCATATTTTTTCAGATTTGTGTTTGGATTTGAGCTAGTGAACTGTCTTCACCTTGCACTCCCGACCATATGAACGTTAGAGGATCTATGCGATCGAACATAGAGAAATCAAGCCTGAGCAAAGACAGTTCCCTGCGTGATTTTCCTATTTTCCTCGTAGTTGTAAGCTAGGGGGAGTTTTCTGAATCATTGCCACCTTACACCCCCGACCATAGGGACATTAGAGGCTCTACGTGACCGAACATAGAGAAATCAAGCCTACGCATGCAATGGTTTGTAGTTTGGGTTTTTTATAGAATTAGCAATGGTAATTCTTCGTAATCTGGTTTAAACGTCATTCACTTTCTGATCCATGACCTGAAAGGGTTGCGCGTATTCCAAATTTCTGGCAATAAATGGCCTCATTGAGTTGGGGATTCGGATGATCTTAAATGGATTTAAAGAGTGTTGACGTACCTCTTCTTCACCATTGTTATTTTTTATTCTGAAAAATTTTACCCGAGATGGGATATTCTTCAACTCTCATTCGTAAACGGTGACCTAAGCAGGGCAGATAATAAATGAGTTATTTCTAAAGACTTCCAGTAATCTTGAATCACATTGTCTGTATCAAACCTTTCTTCCCCGTTTAAATCGTCTAAACTGTCTCAGAGATATACTAGTGCTTTGCATTCAGCACGAGAGGATCATCTGTATTTCACTAAGGCAAGCATGAGCCGACCACAGTCTTTTTGCCCTAAGTGTATTTCTTTTGAATGTCTGATACTTAGTGGACATGAGACATTAACTCAAATCCAAAAAGAAGTAAAGCTCAATTTGTATCTTAGGACATCGTACGCGAGAGCGACAATTGCACCCATTTTATGAATTCCTTTCACGTGTGCAACACAAGCTTTCAACCAACATGAGAGTGTGGCAGCGAAGTCGAGTGTCTTCACCATCAACACTGACTAGATACACACATGGAAGGACATTCTATTATTTTACTCACATTGTTTTAAACTAAAGAACTTCAAGTCTTGTAACAAAAGCACCTCCCATAAGTCCTTAACACGTGGTTTTTAATTGATTCTCTCGAACTTCCCTAATATTAACTGTCATCTCCGCATTATTTCTCCTTTACATTTCGAAAATAATAAAAACAATTAGTTCCTTTTTATGTTACATCGTTATCCTCCTTCCATCGTTTTCAGCATCTACCTTGCTTATCAAATTTGCTCCGAAGAATTTCTCAAAAATTTTGCAAACATCAATTTCTTGTGCATCGAATCTCAAACACTACAATAATGCACCGTACGCTTGCGAATCACATTTTGATAGTGTAGAGATATTATAAATTTTAAAACATTATTCGACATCTTTTCCTGTGTTTCAAGAGCAACACACGACTTGTGTCTTAGAGGCTTTCACCTCCCCTTTTGTGTGATATTCTCTATATACACTTTATGCGAGTCAATAGACATACAAATAATCACATGATTATTATTATTACATGTATAAATCAACATTTATGTCACATAAGTCCCAATTATGTACATAAATAAATAATTCATAATATCATGCACAATATTGCAAAAATTTTCATCATATAAAATTATGCAAATCATTTCATGTGTAATAGAAAAAAAACATATATGCACATATTTCTTTTCAAAAAAAATAATTTATCATAATTGGTGTGCATATTTCACAAGAAAATTTAAATAAATATGACAAAAATATTTTGTGCATAACTTAATACAACTATGTGAATTAACTACTCACAAATTCACATAACATATACTATGCCTAATATTAGTGACATAGAGCAACTTATCTAATATTATTGAAATTCAAGTATAGCTAATATTCAATGTATTGTCCCAATGTATCAATTTAAATTTTGGATAAGATTGTTGAATTGGTTTAGCATTATGTTTTTATTTTATTTTTTTCCACCTGGGCGTATTCATAGATGTTTTGTGTACAAATTGACAGATGAAAGGTGAAGGAATTGATACAAATGAATAGAGGATATTTTCGGAATACCTCGTAGCGAAAGAACGGATCGTTGAAGACTTTTCTACATTGTTTTGGACTCATTGTTGGGAACTCGATCACGAGAAAAGAGAACACTTGTTCACAATCCATATACCACGAACGTCGTCGTAATTCGGCAACCATGCAACAGTCATTGTCGGACAACACTCACAAATGGATTTCACGTGCCTTCGGCCACACATGGCTCTCGGGCAGGATACACTTCAAAAGAAGAGCACCGGCTTCATCTTTTATGTGTGCATACATGTATTGTTTCGATAACCACATTCATGTGCAGTTGGCATAGCTGTAGGTACGCAGTTCACACAACTCCATTTGGCCCATAAGGGCGTTAACTTTCAACAATCTCCTACTCACACTTTATGGGCCATTATCCATACTTATTTGATTCATATTAAATGTTTGTTATGGTAAATAGATCGTGTGACCTACGAGTATATCCACAACTTAGAGAGAACTATGACATGTTAAGAATACATAGTTATCCAACATGTTAGTAACACATAGTTGCTCGACCAATTTGAGAGCTAAAAGTTATAACCACATAACTGCTCAAACTCATGCTATATATCTTTTCAACGTTATATAGCAGTCCAACTATCATTTGAGTCAAGACTATGATTTATCAATACATAGTTGCTCAAACATTTATGCTACTCATTTTGTCCTAGAAACACATTGCATGCATACTCGAGACGACACACGTCATCTCGTGCATAATTTTGATTTTTTCCTATTTGTATGCTTAGATATTTAGTCAATTGAATTACAAATATCATGCAGCACCAGGAATCTTTCTCTCACCCTCATATTTCAAGTTCTAAGATACCTTCGATCGTCGGTTTGGATTCGCCGATGACTGTGTCATTTTCCTCGGTTGCCGGTCACTCCAGGCCGGTGGGGAGGTGCGTTTGTCCTTCATGCATGCGTGGAGGGGGGCAGCCGAGCGTCGGAGGATGGTCGGGTCTTCGGTGCGCTGTCTGTCTCCGCGTAGTTCCTCTTCTTCGTTGGATGAAGAAGTGGAAGAAGACGAGGCAGCAGGACGGCGGCCGGTCGGTAGGGTTCCTAGGGGGCGCGAGGGCTCCTCCTTGCGTCCCTCTTATAGCCTCGGCCGGTGGTGAATCCTGTGCGGCGGAGCACAATCCCGGTGGTGCAGTGAATTGTTTCGGCGGAGGGGGCTCGAAGTGGTGCTCGAGGTAACCACCATTGGAGGGCCCATGGAAGCCTCCGAACTCGAGCTTTGACTGCAGGTTGAAACAGAATCGGGTGCCTTCTTCTCGGCAGAATGGTCCGTAGCTGGTCCGGTTGGTCGCGAACGTGAGGCAACTGATGATGACGGCACCTCTGTGGTCGATGGGGCTGTAACGCCCACTGACGCTTGGGATGTTCTCCCACGGCTCTAAGCTAAACTGTGAACATGTATATATAGCTTGAAGGATGAACTTCTAGGAAATGTGAAAGAGAGAGAGAGAGAGCTGACGCTGTCGAAGTGATCACCATCCCCGCCGTGCCTGTGTGCCAGCGCCAAAGTTCCGTTCAGATCGTAGAGCACTTGGATAGAGTTGATGGCCTCCCCACGGGCTATTAGGATCTGCCTGACGCTCCCGTAGCCCGACTCGTTCCACTCCACATTCCAGCCGGTGAGATCCCCTCGCGGTCCCACCTTGACGACAAACTCCTGATTCGCAATCGAGCTCTATTTGAACAAGGAAGAAGAAGAAAAAAAGGTCAAGCATCGTAAAGGAAGAAAATGAGTGATCTCCTATGTTTATTTTGATATACCATTGAGGATTCTAGCTACTCGTCAGTAAGTATATGGAGAAAGAATGAAAGTTGGCAAATGCTATTTTTTCTCTGAGATTTCGATGTTGCGTTTTGGCACACAGCATGACAATTGTTATATATGTATATCCCCATGCATCGTCAAAAGATACCGTGCTTTACTTGTAAGTAGCAATGTGAGAAGAATATACCACACTTTGCTTCTAAGTTAGTCCCGATTGTCATGGACTGAGGGGACTGAGGGGATTGGTGTCAAAATCTATATTTGTTCCTCTTTTATGAATGAAGAAGCATAATGGAACAAGTAAATAAATAAAAGGTATATATGCTACAAGAAGAATTTAGATCAAGCGGATGAGCATGGAGAATTCAGACGGCAAAAATAACAATTTGCATGGATAATATTTCTATACTTGTCACGACAACTACTACACATAGAGGGTGACTCGGACAACATATTCTTAATTTGCTAAGAGGGGAACCATCTTCAACAGTTTCGACCAGTGTCAGCATCCTTCCATCAAATTCTGAAATTGAGGTCCTGCCTTGTTCAGGTTTTGAGAGTATCTCAAGAAGACCAGTAGCTTTTTCAGCAAACTTGGAATAACGCTTGCCATCCTTTAAAAGTGTAAGAAGAGGTTTAACTGCTTCTGTAGACAGATTGGAGTCCAGATGTCTAACCATGATGACTGTTTTCCCACTAATAGTTCAAGAATTGACGCCACAATGTCTTACATTTGGCTTCTCTTATCATATTACGTAGAATTATATATAAGAGGTTTAACTGCTTCTGCAGGAAGTTCAAAGCCAGAACTGTCCTTGCAAGAAGAAAGATTATACAATGCTGTGACAGCATCAACCTTTCTTTGCATATTTCCAGAACTGAGGATCTGAACGAGAAGAGGCACAACTCCTGATGAAATCAATGTTGGTTTATTAGGTGTTGATGCAGAAAGCGTCAGCACTGCTGCAGTCGCCAACTCCCTTAAATCATTTCTCGCATATTTCAGTAGTTCAATGAGATCGGGCACATCACCACTCTTGATTATCTATCTTATTCTTGTTTCTGAAATAGACAAAAATGAAGAATGACACTCTAAGGGAAACAAACATATTTATACATAATAGAAAATGAATGAGTAACAAAGAATGTTTAGCTCTCACTAATACGGAAACTCAGTAAATTGAACTAACAAGAAAGTCAAAATAAACTGCTAAGAAAGGAGTGCATGATTCGGGAATGGTATGGCATGATGCACACGATATTTAAAAACAATAACGAGTAAACATGTTTTTTTTTTTCACGGACAAAATAGAAATCTCCAGAGAAAATCAAGGCAGTCAAAGGAATTCATTTATAAAACTAGAGCCAAAATTCATTGATCTAGTTGCAACAGCCAAAGTTCGACAATTAATTGACTAACTCTTTGGAAGAGCATCAACTAGTACATATATCTAAACAAGCCAGAAGTAACTTTACGACAACTGCTACTTTGTGAAAAATGCAGCAAGTCTACCAGAACAATAAATTTAATTAACTTTCCTGAAGGATGCACATGCGAACTTTCCACCACCATGGGCTGTAACGCTTCGAGATTTGACCCCGCCACATGACGAAATATCTTCTCGTACGTTATTTTCTTTGATTGTTCTTTGACTCTTTCGATGGTCAAGAAGAGCGACACGTAAACGAAAGGCTTAATCATAAAATATTACAACCGATGAATTTAAGAAATGCGGAAACTGAAATAGATGAAATAAAGATTATATCATATTTGACATATAAACGTCCATGTACACTACATGTGCATACATATGTCCCAAATACATCTCGATCAATAGAAAGAAAAAGACTCGATCAAAACTCTATAATAATCATGTGCACGCACCATCTGAGTTGTAGTCATCGCACACACATCAATTAAGCGCGCATCCATATCATGTACATGTGGGATCCCACAGAATAGCAAGTTTAACCGTTAGCATAAAATTAAGTGTAAGTTCATATGTGTCATAAGGTAATCCGATAGAAAATGCATGAAGCAAGCATATATATCAAATATAAGAGTGAATTATCATGAAGAATCAATAAAGATATCATGTTTCATGTCTTTTCATTTTATTTGATTTCCATATTCATATTCTTATTCATTATTTATGTTCATAAGAACAAAGTCCTTCCATTTATGTTTAGCCTTTCATCTTATTCATGATTGAAAGAGCTCGTCACTTTTACGGAATACCATTGCAAGCATACAAGTGTATAATTACCTAGGCCATGATGGGCCAATAGGGGATCTTGGTGCCACTGTCAATGCTCCGTTGGGCAAGATGACCTCGTGCCTTATCTATAGAGAGAAATTTTCATCTAGACAGGCAAACGGTAACTCTCCTTTTATTTTTATTAATCATGAGCTTCTCTTTCGATCACTTAGATCAATCAAGATTGTAAGGAACAAGGTTGTTAGAATCATCTTTTAGGTTCATGTCAGTCGGTGTCAATCAGGTGGACAGATGCTTATCAAATCAAATGGTTTATATTATAGTCGTATTTTTTCTGTCCACTTATCGGATGTTCAAAAGTCGACTGGTCGTCCAATTGAGGTTCATTCAGCGATCATCCGAAAAAAGAGCAAACACCATTTTGTCTATGTTTGTCGGTCGACCAAAAAAGTGCGATCATCTGTTCTGAGTTCATTTGTCGGCCATTTCAAGACCATATACAATCTGTCGATCGAGAGAGATTCGGTCATCCATTAAGACATGAGGAAGTTATCGAACTTCCGATAAGAAATTTTGGTCATCCGAAACTTGATTGGTTGTCCGCTAATCTAGGCGAATCCAATGAAGATTTATGGATTGTGATTGGATAGCAAAAGGTCTCTTATCCATCAAAATATACAATATGGGATCAAGCGAGAAAACTCCAAGCGCCCTAGCGCGTGGAGGCTTTCGAGCCTCCGCTTGCTTTCTCTTGGTTTAAGGTTCAACAGGCCACAGATTCTCTATAAGGAGTGTTCCAGGAGTAGTTTGCTTCTATTTGATCACGCTGTAAAAAACTTTGTCTTCCTCAGTCGATTGGATTTCTATCGACTATAGAAGCTCTTCCACCATGATAATCCAGATTGGCCGCCCGAAAAGATTTCGACCGACTGACTTATTATCGTCATCATTTTCGAGTCTCGATATTTTCCAGTTTGATTGTTCGAAAAAGTTCCGAACTTTCGTTCTGGTTCATATCGGTCATCCGATCGTACTTCGGGCGTCCGGTATAGATGTCTCTCTACTATTGCTGAGCTGAATCGGACGCTCGAAAGATTTTCGATCGTCCGCTTCAGCTCGACAGTGTCGTAGGTCATTGCGGATCCTTAAGTTTTCAATGAGAAGATCTAACTATATACTACATTATTCCTACTAACATGGTCGATACATAAGTAAAGATTTCCACATGATCAAATCTATTTTATCATATGAATTTTTGATCCAATAAATCTTACTCTACAACATTATTTTATCAACAACATTCTACTAATCCTTTTCTATCCGGATTTAAATCCATAATATCCGAGTCATTTCATGGTAATTTATATCTCTTGGATCGGTCAAGCAACATTCAAGCATGGAGCTATAATACGGTAATCATCATTCATGTAAATCAAATCATAGAGCTAATCTGAACTACCATTTTTCAAACATGATAGATTGTAAATTCAAAATAAAACCTTAGGGCATGCATACTACCCTCATAAAGCATGATCCTTAAATGCAAAGTTTGTCTAGAATGACCCCATGACCCAAATCTTGAAAACACACATGTTTTTGCTAATTTTCGGTTGGACCTTCATTGGTTTATGTTGTGGCCGCATCCTCCTCTTCCTCCTACGTCCTCCTCTCAATTCTCATATGTAGATGTTCCTTCAAAAACTTCTGGCTGCAATCAAAAGGAAGAAGAACACAGAATGAGGAGAATGAAAATGAGATGGAAGAGTGATAGGAGAATAATGGATGGGCCGGGAGTTTTAGAATGGGTGAAGATATTCGGCCATTTACTTCTTGAGATTGTGAGTGGGGAGGTTACAAATCTTGGGGGTGTAATGGTGGTGTAATGAGGAGAGAGGAAGATCAAAACTGAGGTCCTCTCACTTGTTGCACTTCTGGATGTCTGAAAGTGTTTTGGTTGTTCAGTAGTGTGTTGGTTGAGTTGCCATCATCATCTCGATAACGAGCATTCGATAGGTGTTCGATAGCCTGATAGTCCGACATCAGCAATATTTTACAATTTTGAATTTTATGGATTTTCGGTGTGTTACATGGGTATTAATTAGTACAATGACAAAGAAATCATGGGTAATAAATGCTATCCATATAATTCTTTAAAGGAATTAATGTTATTTAATTTTCCTAGGTTCTCAGTAATTTTGTGCACAAAAGATCAAGCTCGTTCCGTCATGATATGCAGACAATGTTCAATTTATAAATTATGATAACTTTATTTGTTGTGTAACTGAGTATCCAATAGAAGTGCCACTATGATCTCATTGGAAATTATGATAACTTAATTTGTTTATAGTTTGTTTGTGTGCAATGTACCCACTTAGATCAATTGCTTTCGTGGTAGCCATATACAGTCAACTTTCATGTAGTTCATGATAATATGGCTTTATGCAAGAAAGTATGCGTGAAATTTCTATAGTAGAATTTTCTATCATAATATATTTTACTCCTCAGTATAGTGTTTTGCTCCATTCTTGTCGTAATACACTTAGTACATTTCAGGTTGCCTTCTTATTTGTTCTAGTGGGTACAAATGTTGCTGATTCTACAACTCATGCTGCCATTAGAGCTTTGCATAAAGTGACTGGCGATGGCATTCCCGGTGGCGTTGCAATTAACAAAGCAGTGGAAGAAGGTACAACAATTGTAGCCATAAAAGTCCTATTTTTTGTCCGATCAATATGCACCAATTGGTCTTTTTCTTCTACTTTTATTATGTAATGTAGTTCATTGACTTATCTGTATTATTATTTTTTACCGTTCTAAATTCCTAGATTTTATGGATCTTCCTTTTATGATAATCATAAGCAGAAGCGTGTCAATCTAATGTTGAGGTAATCAATGAAGTTTTCCAACACGGACATTCACAATCCAAAGAGGAAGAAAAAGATATAGAGCAACTTATCTAATATTATTGAAATTCAGGTATAGCTAATATTCAATGTATTGTCCCAATGTATCGATTTAAATTTTCTATAAGATTGTTGAATTGGTTTAGCATTATGTTTTTATTTTATTTTTTTCCACCTGGGTGTATTCATAGATTTTTTGTGTACAAATTGACAGATGAAAGGTGAAGGAATTGATACAAATAAATAGAGGATATTTTCGGAATACCTCACAGTGAAAGAATAGATCGTTGAAGACTTTTCTACATTATTTCAAACTCATTGTCGGGAACTCGATCGCGAGAAAAGAGAACACTTGTTCACAATCCATATACCACGAACATCGTCGTAATTCGGCAGCCATGCAACGGTCATTGTTGGACAACACTCACAAATGGATTTCACGTGCCTTCAACCACACATGGCTCTCAGGCAGGATACACTTCGAAAGAAGAGCACCGGCTTCATCTTTTATAGTGTGCATACATGTATGGCTTCCATAACCACATTCATGTGCTGTTCGCATAGCTGCAGGTACGCAATTCGCACAACTCCATTTGGCCCGTAAGGGCGTTAACTTTCAACAATCTCCCACTCGCACTTTATGGGCCATTATCCATACTTATTTGATTCCTATTAAATGTTTGTTATGGTAAATGGATCGTGTGACCTACGAGTACGTTCACAACTTAGAGAGAATTATGACATATTAAGAATACATAGTCATCCAACATGTTAGTAACACATAGTTGCTCGACTAATTTGAGAGCCAAAAGTTATAATCACATAACTGCGCAAGCTCATGCTATATATCTTTTCAACGATATATAGCAACCAACTATCATTTGAGTTAAGACTATGATTTATCAATATATAGTTGCTCAAACATTTATGCTACTCGTTTTGTCTTAAAAACATATTGCATGCATACTCCAGACGATACACGTCTTCTCGTGCACGATTTTGATTTCTTCGTATTTATATGCTTAGATATTTGATCAATTGAATTACAAATATCATGCAGCACCCGTGAATATTTCTCTCACCCTCATATTTTTTTAGATACAATTTTAGCCTTTGAGCGTCTTACTAAGGTAGTAACACTAACTCATTACCTTGAAATATAGTCAAGAGTGTAAGGACAACCTCCAGACTTATTCGGTCCTTAAAAACTCACGCTTTGATGAAAAATTATAAAGTATTCATCAAGTCTCAGTGTCAACTTAGCATATTAGGTTCATAATCAAGTACTGCAGTTGAGACTCCTACTGAAGAAATGTATGTCATAAACTCATAACACTGCATACATTGAAGTCAGATGTCTACTCATGATGCCTCTCCTCCCACTCGCTCGCTCTTGCAGTGCCGAGTACCACGGGCCACAGGCCTGCGCGCTCGCGCGTTCCCCGCAGCGGCAGCGGGCCACTGGCCCACGCGAGCAAGTATAGCACGGTAGCATTTTTTTTATTATTTAACAGATCGTGTATCTGTGCATGACTATTGCGGTGCGTCACTAAAAAATGTGGCCTTTCTATGCATGGCTATTAGGTGTCTACGTTACGAACACATGCACATGAGGTTAGATTTCCACTTCAAACAAAAAATTTGCTGCCATTCATGCAAGGTCTCTCGTTTGAAATTGAGTTGAGATAACATGGCACAAAGAAAAAAATATGCTTTAAACAACAATAAAACAACGTCCAAACATTGTCGCAAGTGGCCAGCCATGCACTGTTACGTTTGTATGCACCGAGTCGTCGTGAGAGAAAAGAACGTGCCTCGGCACTTCGGCGAACAATCGTAACAATAGTAAAAGAAATTCCAGATTACAGCAACTCGCACACATGCAATAATAGTAAAAGAGAATACATGCAAACGGTTATCGACTTATCGGCCCATTTCATATGACAATGGAAAGACGAAAGGTCGACACAAAAACAATTTTCTTTTTATTCCAAACATCTTTAACGAGAAAAGCTTAGACTTTAAGAAATTGGTATAAAGAAATAGAGGTATTATCTGTACGTCTGAACGGAAGAACGAATCGTCGAAGATTTTTTTATATTATTTCAGTTTCATTATCGGAAACTCGATTATGAGAAAGAATAACACTTGTTCACGATTCATATGCCTCATCGGAATCTGACAACCACGCGGCGGTCATTGTCGGACAGCACTCGCAAATGGATTTCATGTGCCTTCGGCCACACAAGGCTTTCAGGAAGGATTTAATCCGAAAGACGAGCACCGGTTTGATCTTTTATAATGTGCATACGTGTGTGTTTCCATAACCACATTCACGTGCAGTTGGCATAACTGCAGGTACGCAGTTTGCACAACTCCATAAGGGCATTAACTTCCAACAAAAGGAATTCAGGATAAGATTCTGCACTGCGAGGAGCTAGTGTTGGAGAAAGAGAGATTGCAGTTACAATACATGAGGGATCTACTGTTTACTGATCAGTTGAGTGTTAAACAACGCAATATTCAGTTAGCTTCGAAAACGAATGCAGGGGGAGCTATTCAGGCCAATTTAAGTGTTTGATTTATTAAGTTACGTAGCAGTGTGAAGAGTGGAAGTTGAAATGAGAGTCTCCCCCTTATCATATCATTGCCACTATATTGGTCGTCTAATAAGGGATTATTATGCTGGTGTTTGCTGCACATTCGGCTTTTGGCCGAGAACATGTGATAAAGTTCCTTTATATATATATATATATATAATATGATAAATGTTTCTTACTTCTAAAGAACAGCTACCGATCATTTATTCCCGTGGAAACCTATTGAAAGTAGTAGTATAAGTTGGCTGCCACTTTGCAAGCTTAGTCCAAAGTGAGTCAGAGAGAGATGGTGTTGATATCAGTGAGCCGAGTTATTTTCTGTTTTCTTTATAGATTGATGTTGTTGTTGTTGTAGTAGTAGTACTAGCCATGACGTTAATCCTGTTCGGCGGAACACAATCCCGGTGGTGCAGTGAATTGTTTGGGCGGAGGGGGCTCGAAGTGGTGCTCGAGGTCGCTGCACTTGGCGTAGAGTCCAATGGCGCGGAGGTAACCCCCATTGGAGCGTCCATGCAAGCATCCGAACTCGAGCTTCGGTTGCAGGTTGAAGCAGAATCGGGTGCCTTCTTCTTGGCCGAATGGTCCGTAGCTGGTCTGGTTGGTCACGAACGTGAGGGATCTGATGATGACGGCACCTCTGTTGTCGATGGGGCTGTAACGCCCACTGACGCATGTGATGTTCTCCCACTGCTCTAAGCTAAACTGTGAACATGTATATATATAAATAGCTTGAAGTGTGAGCTTCTAGGAAATGAGAGAGAGAGAGAGAGAGAGAGAGAGAGAGAGAGAGAGGGAGAGAGAGAGAGAGAGAGAGAGAGAGAGAGAGAGAGAGAGAGAGAGAGAGCTGACGCTGTCGAAGTGATCACCATCCCCGCCGTGCCTGTGTGCGAGCGCCAAAGTTCCGTTCAGATCGTAGAGCACTTGGAGAGAGTTGATGGCCTCCCCATGGGCTATTAGGATCTGCCTGATGCTCCCGTAACCCGACTCGTTCCACTCCACATTCCGGCCGGTGAGATCCCCTCGCGGTCCCACCTTGACGACAAACTCCTGATTCGCAATCGAGCTCTATTTGAACAAGGAAGAAGAAGAAAAAAAGGTCAAGCATCGTAAAGGAAGAAAACGAGTGATCTCCTATGTTTATTTTGATATACCATTGAGGATTCTAGCTACTCGTCAAGTAAGAATCTGGAGAAAGAATGAAACTTGGCAAATGCTATTTTTTCTCTGAGATTTCGATGTTGCGTTCTGGCACACAGCATGACAATTGTTATATATGTATATCCCCATGCATCGTCAAAAGATACCGTGCTTTACTTGTAAGTAGCAATGTGAGAAGAATATACCACACTTTGCTTCTAAGTTAGTCCAGATTGTCATGGTCTGAGGGGACTGAGGGGATTGGTGTCAAAATCTATATTTGTTCCTCTTTTATGAATGAAGAAGCATAATGGGACAAGTAAATAAATAAAAGTTATATATGCTACAAGAAGACTTAGATCAAGCGGATGAGCATGGAGAATTCAGACGGCAAAAATAACAATTCGCAAACCCAAAAAAAGAAAAAAAAACAATGATTTGATACAAGAAAATGAAGTTAATCTCATTAATTATTGTTTCGAATTCCCTAAGTCTTTTTGGACAAGAATTATCCCTCAGCAGATCCAAAAGCTTACGAGCTTTATCTTGTGCCTTCTTCGTGCCTTCGACTGTTATCGGCCCTTCATCGAGGATAATATTTCTATATTTGCCACGACAACTACTACACAGAGAGAGCAACACTCCGACAGCATATTCTTTGCCAATGTTTTTAGAATCGGACCGACGACCGGACCGGACTCATTATTGGGTCACGGTTGAATCGGTCGGATCGGGTTTGACAGATTGAATAAGATTTTATTAAAATAATATTATTTATAATAATTATAAAGATATAGTATAAATTATATGATATAGTATATGAATATTATACTAATGACTTATTAAAAATACTAAAAAGTAATATAACATATTTTTTATTAATTAAAAGTTTTATAATGATAGTATAAATAGATTATTAATAATTTATTATCAATTTAATGACGATAGATGTTATATTAATAAATTTTATCTTAAATTATTCTTATTTCTTTTTTTGTTTAACACTTTCCTTTTTATTTCTTTTATTTTATACCCTTTAATAAGTTTCTATTCTAATATTATTCAATTTCAAATACTGACCTTTTTTATTTTAATTATTATTTAATGTATACATATGATATTCCATCCTCTTTAAATTTTCTTATATTTCTTTCCTTTTTATCATTTAACTTTCCTATTTTTATCATTTTTTTAATATTTTTTTTTCAAAATTTGCATTGAACCGGGTTGAATCGGTTCAACCAGCCCGGTTCAACCAGCCAGTTCAATCGGTTTTGCCTAGTGCAATGCTAAAACAGTTTTGAAGGCCTAACCGGACCAGATCACCAGTCGGTTCGTGATTGAACCGGTTGAACTGGCCGGTCCGGTCCGGTTTTAATAACGTTGTTCTTTGCTAATCGGAGAACCATCTTCAACAGTTTTGACCATTGTCAGTATCCCTTCGTCAAATTCTGAAATTGAGATCGTGCCTTGTTTAGGTTTTGAGAGTATCTCAAGAAGACCAGTCGCTTTTTCTGCAAACTTGGAATAATGCTTGCCATCCTTTAAGGCCTGTTTGGTTCAAGAATATGTCTTCAGGAATAGCGCCATTTAACCCGGTGAATATCTTCTACTCCGTCGCACACATCTCGATAAGGTGGTATCCTATTCTCGCTCGCCATTTGGTTCATCTTGAATATCGAAAGTTGAAAGGTCATTTTTACCCCTGTGCCACTGTTTCCATGCAACTTGTCCGGGTGTCATCTCCAAGCTTGCGCTCCACTTCTCGACGGTCTACTAAAGCGAGACAGAGCAGAGGCAATCTACTTAAATCATTTCTCTCATATTTCAGTAGTTCAATGAGATGGGGCACATCACCACTCTTGATTATCTATCTTATTCTTGTTCCTGAAATAGACAAAAATGAAGAAAGACACTCTAAGGGCAACAAACATATTTTTTACATAATAGAAAATGAATGAGTAGCAAAGAATGTTTAGCTCTCACCAGTATGGAAACTCAGTAAATGAAGTAAACAAGAAAGTCAAAATAAACTGCTAAGAAAGGAGTTCATGATTCGGGAATGGTATGGCATGATGCATAAGATATTTAAAAACAATAATTATTAAACATGTTTTTTTTTCACGGCCAAAATAGAAATCCTCAGAGAAAATCAAGGCAGACAAAGGAAGAGCTGTTCATTTATAAAACTAGAGCCAAAATTCATTGATCTAGTTGCTAACACCCAAAGTTCGACAATTAATTAACTAACTCTTTGGAAGTGCATCAACAAGTACATATATCTAAACAAGCAATAAGTAACTTTACGACAATTGCTACTTTGTGAAAAATGCAGTAAGTCTACTAGAAAAATAAATTTAATTAACTTTAATAAAGGATGAACTTGTGAACTTTTCACCACCGTGGGCTGTAACGTCTTGAGATTTGACCCCGTCACATGACGAAATATTCTCTCGTATGTTATTTTCTTTGATTGTTTTTTACTTTTTCGATGGTCAAAGAAGAGTAACACATAAACGAAATATTTAATCATAAAATATTACAACAGATGAATTTAAGAAATGTGAAAGCTGAAATAGATGAAATAAAGATTATATCATATGTGACATATAAACATCCATGTCACGCTACATGTGCATACATATGTCCCAAATACAACTCGATCAATAGAAAAAAAAGACTCCATCTAAACTCTATGATAATATGTGCATGCACCATCTGAGTTGTAGTCGCTGCACGCACATCAATCAAGCGTGCATCCATATCATGTACATGTGGGATCACACAGAATAGCAAATGTGAGTTTATATAAGTCATAAGGTAATCTTTTAGAAAATGCATGAAGCAAGCATATAAATCAAATATAAGAGTGAATTATTATGAAGAATCAATAAAGAGATCATGTTTCATGTCTTTTCATTTTATTTCATTTCCATATTCATATTCTTGTTCTTTATTTATGTTCATAAGGACAAAGTCCTTCCATTCATGTTTACCCTTTCAATCTTAAAAGAGCTCTTCATTTTTAAAGAATACCATTGTAAACATACAAGAGTATAATTACCTAGGCCATGATGGCCGATAGGGGATCTTGGTGCCACGATCAATGCTCCGTCGGGCAAGATGAAAACATCTGTAGAGAAAAAACTTTCATCTAGATAGACAAACGGTAACTCTCCTTTTATCTTATTAATCATGAGCTTCTCTTTCAATCACTTAGATCAATCAAGATTGTAAGGAGCAAGGTGTTCTAAATCATCTTTTAGGTTCATTTCAGTCGGTGTCAATTAGGTGGACAGAAGCTTTTCAAATCAAATGGTTTATATTATAGTCGTATTCTTCCTGTCCACTTATCGGATGTTTGAAAGTCGACTGGTCAATTGAGGTTTATTCAGCGGTTGTCCAAAAAAAGAGCAGACACCATTTTGTCTATGTTTGTCGGTCATCCGAAAAAGTGTGGTCGTCTGTTCTGAGTTCATTTGTCAGCCATTCCAAGACCATATACAATCTGTCGATCGAGAGAGGTTCCGTCATCCATTATGGCATAAGGAGATTTTTTGACTTCCGATCAGAAGTTTTGGTCGTCCGAAACATGATCGGTAGTCCACTGATATGGGCGAATCCAATGAAGATTTATGGATTATGATTGGAGAGCAAAAGGTCTCTTACCTATCAAGAATATACAATATGGGTTCAAGCGAGAAAACTCCAAGCGCCCTAGCATGTGGAGGCTTTCGAGCCTTGGTAGTGATATTTGGGGTTGAGTAGTGATAACTTGCTGAAATTAAAGAAAATGTCAATTTTTCATTTTTTTTGTCTCCCAACTCATTAGCTGCAAGTGCACAGGTAAGTTGTAGTAGACTCAGGTTGTCGTATCCACAAGAATTTGAAGTCTAAGGCACCCTAAAATAATCTAAATTAGTTCTCTTTAATGGCTAAAAACAGATTTTCAAAGGGAAGTGAAAACAGATTTTTTTATGAAAAGTAAAATGATAACAGATTTTTGGGTTTTAGAAACTTATCAAAACTAAATTATAAATGCTAGGATGAAGTCTAAAAGGATTTGGGGTTCATCTAAATTAATTAAGGATGGAATGGAACAAGTTATCATTAAATGTCCAACTTTTGATTCAACTTGAAAATGGCTGTTCCCACAGCTCAATTGGCCTCTAACTAAACAATATATGATTATATAGTTGTTAGCTAGGTTGAATCAAAAGAGGGTCCTCACTGAAAATCAAGTTATCATTGGGCTCAAAAGAAAGTTCAATGCTGATTTTTTTGCAATTCAAGGAAGTTTGGAATGATAACTTGCATTTGCAATCATAAAAAGATGGAATCATTCCAATCAACCAAACCAGGATAAAATATACTCAATAATGGTGCTTGTGATCCTTGATTCATCTCTGAATTCCAGGAGGATTTAAAATCAACCTCTCGGTTGCAAAGTAAATTGAAATCCACACAAACACACTCAATTGGAAATGCAAAACATATGGCCACATGAGTTCACAATTTCCATTGCTCTTTGGCCCATCTCTGGATCTCAAGGAAGCCCTTAAGACTACCTCTCAGTAGTGGATTAATATGAGAGTTGACAATGGAAATCAGAATTTAATTAAAATAAGAAAATAAGAATCAGCATTTCAGAAAAATCAACAATGTGGATTGATGGAATTCAAGTTTGCCAAATGCCCCTTGACCCATCTCTGGATTGCAAGGGATTCCTAGAGTACACCTCTCAGTGATTTGAATAAAATAGGGATTAACAATTGGCAAATCAAATTCCAAACAATCAGAAAATAGAATTAGAATCAAACTAAGAAATCAGATTTTGGAAAAATCAGATTTGAATTCTGAATTGTCAAAGATCTTGATTCATTTCTGAATAAGATCATGGCATATATTAGCCTCTCAACTATTCAATTATCCAATCCTTGATGACAATCAGATCCAAAAACCCAGGAAATCAGATTTCAGGAAACCAGAAATCAGCAACTCATTCAACTCATTCAAATCAGGAAAAACCAAATCAGATTTGAATCATAGGAATGTCAAAGCTTCTCAATTCATTTCTGAACAAGATTGGGATAGATGTTAACCTCTCAGTTGTTCAATTAATTCAATCCCCAATGACAATCAGATTCAAACAGCCCAGGAAAATCAGAAATCAGATTGTTCAAAAATCAGGAAACAGAAAATCAACAACAATTACAAATTAGAACCTTAGGCATGTCATTGCATCTTGATCATTTCTGAACTAGAATGGAACCATAAGATAACTTCTCAGTTGTCAAAACAATTGTGGCTCCACAAATGACAAGATCAGATTTATAACACTTCAGATTTCAGAAATGTAAAACCAGAAAAATCAGAATTCTGATTTTTATTCAGGAATTAGTGGAAAATCTGGTTTGAGTCAAATGATTGCGCAAACAATCTTGATTCATTTCTCAACAAGATAGGGACAATACCAACATCCCAAAGACTCAATTAATCAGGTTAGAAATGAAGAACAGATTCAACATTCATAGGAATCAGATTCAAAAATTAGAAATTCAGGAAACTAGGGAATCAGAATTCAGAAATCAAGTTTGCAATAGAATTGAATCTAGAAATCTGATATTATCTCATAAATCATTCCTAAAATATCAAATAAGACCACTCAGGCATCAATTACAAATGGGTCTAATGACAACATAGCATAAATCAATATAGGACATTTCTGAAATCTGAAATCTAAAAATCAGGATAGAATTCAGTGCAGGATTATAAAACAGTCCATATCCATCCAAAACTAATCTAAACTACTACCCTATCCTAAAAGAAATGGAGTTTAGCTCCTCATATTTACAAGATTTGACATCAAATAGGATAAGAAACAGATACAAATCATGGATCCTTCAAGCTCTCGGCAGTAGCTCCTCCAGCAGAGTCTTCAGCAGCCTTGCCTTGCTCCAAACCCTTGAATGACCAGCCTCCCTTCTCCTCCAGAAAAATCCAGCTTTTATATCACTTCTCCCCACCTTTGGATCAGCATCTGAACCTTCTTTGTGCTTTGATTGCAGCCATGTGTCCCCTGGTCCTGAAATTCCAGCATTGACAGCTTTTTGGACAGCCAAAAAGCTAGTGGTCCCCCCTCCTTTTTCCACCTTTTGGCCACCTTTTCTTCTTGCTACAAAAACCCAAACAGCAAGCATCAAAGCTCTTGAGTAGTATTTTGACAAATAAGGATTAGGATAATGCTGGTAACTAGTTCAAATATCAGATGAGGTTATGTGTTGTGCAAGAATGAAAACTTATATCAATATGAATGAATTCAAGGGCCCGGAATGATAACTTTATGGAAATCTTGGAAAATGTCCTAATATGGGTGGTTCAAAGCATTTCAGGCGTCAAATTGATTAGAGAGACAAGTGAGTGAGGTCAGAAATCAAATATGAATGAGATTCCTAAAAGTGATAACTTGAGTGCCCCAAAAACGATAACTTATATGACTTAAAAACGATAACTTGTGATAACTTGAGTTTTGATTATCCAAATGTGATGAAATTTGACCAGCAATGAGTTAGAACAATAATAAGATGATTGCTTAAGGTCCTTGTGCAGAATTAATGGTTTTGCATGTCGAAATGACAGAATTTCTCTTTAACGATAACTTGGCACTTGAAAAATGATAACTTGTTCAAATGGACTTAAAACTTTGCACAAGTTGAGATGTGACTATCCAAATATGATTTATACATGATAATGATGGATTTAGGGCAAGAAAACCATTGAAAATCAGTTCATTCAAAATAATGATAACTTGGCACTTAGGAATGATAACTTGTCCTCAAAATGATAACTTGGCATAGAATTTAAATATTAATGGATTTTGGCATTTCAGAACCTCTATGCACATGGAATTAAGTATGAAATGAGGAATATCAACTAGTTATCACAATGTTTGCATTCCAAGTATAATTGGCCCAAAAATAGGCAAAAGTGGGACTCCATATGTATGAATTTCATCTAAAATGGGTTAGAATCATATAGTGATCAGCAAGTGATCAAGCCTCCGCTTGCTTTCTCTTTATTTAAGGTTCAGCAGGCTACAGATTCTCTATGAGGAATGTTCCAGGAGTAGCTTGCTTCTATTTGATCACGCTGGAAATAATTTCGTCTTCCTCGGTCGATTGGATTTCCATCGACTATAGAAGCTCTTCCAGCATGATAATCTAGATCGGCCATCCGAAAAAATTTCGATCAACTGACTTATTATCGTCATCATTTTTAAATCCCGATATTTTTCAATTCGATTGTTCAAAAAAGTTTCGAACTTCCATTTCGGTCCATATTGGTCATCCAATCGAACTTCGGGCGTCCGATATAAATGTCTCTCTACTCTAGCTGAGCTGACTCGGACGCTCGAAAGATTTCGGTCGTCCACTTTAGTAACGAAGTACTACGGTTGAGATTCCCACTGAAGAAGCGTATGTCATAAACTCACAACACTGCACAGGTTGAAGTCCAGATGTCTAATCATGTTGACTATTTTTCCACTAGTTGCCCAAAAATTGACGCCATGATGTCTTACATCTGACTTCCCCGATCATACTACATAGAGTTATATATAAACTCATGGCATCCTCCTGAACATATTAGGACAATCTTAAATCATATATATGGATCTACATCATTTCATCTCTGTTCGCTATACACTAAGCGTCGAGGCGATTATCCGTGTAATTGATAATTTCATACATGATTGTCATATTCTACATGCATTATAAAAAAAACATTAATGAACTCCTCCAAAATAAAAATAACACAATTTCATATTTTCATTCATCGTATGAAGATTTTAAAATACATTAATAAGCCTTGTGCATGTTAATGCGTCAGTAAAAAATGGATTAATAAGTATCTCATACTAATATGTATTCATCAATCGTATCTTCTTCACATTGTCATGACATACTAAACATTAATATGTTTTCCTTAATGGTCTATCCTTTTTATCAAACAATAATGACATACTTATTGTAACAAAAAACATACTCGACTATTATCACATGATTATTATTACATGTATAACTCAACATTTATGTCAGGTAAGTCCCAATTATGTACATAAATAAATAACACATAATATCATGCACAATATTACATAAATTTTCATCATATAAATTTATGCAAATCATTTCACGAGTAATAAATTTTTATCATATAACTCATTAATCAATTGCGCAGCGGGCCAACTAGCTCACTCTTGCACGCATCGAATACTGCGGGCCACAGGCCTGCATGCTCGCGCGATCCCTACAGCGGCAGCAGGGATTATTATGTTGGTGTTTGCTGCAGATTCGGCTTTTGGCTGAGAACATGTGATAAAGTTCCTTTACACACACACACATATATAATATGATAAATGTTTCTTACTTCTCTTGGAACAATTCTAAAGAACAGCTACCGATCATTTATTCCCATGAAAGCCTATAGAAAGTAGTAGTAGTAGTATAAGATGGCTGCCACTTTGCAAGCTTAGTCCAAAGTGTTGATATCAGTGAGCTGAGTTATTTTCTGTTTCCTTTGTAGATTGATGTAGTTGTTGTTGTTGTAGTAGTACTAGCCATGACGTGAATCCTGTGCGGCGGAGCACAATCCCGGTGGTGCAGTGAATTGTTTCGGCGGAGGGGCTCGAAGTGGTGCTTGAGGTCGCTGCACTTGGCGTAGAGCCCAATGGCACAGAGGCAACCACCATTGGAGCATCCATGGAAGCCCCCGAACTCGAGCTTCGGTTGCAGGTTGAAGCAGAATCGGGTGCCTTCTTCTCGGCCGAATGGTCCGTAGCTGGTCCGGTTGGTCGCGAACCTGAGGGATCTGATGATGACGGCACCTCTATTGTCGTTGCGACTGTAACGCCCACTGACGCTTGTGATGTTCTCCCACGGCCGTAACCTGACTTGTTCCACTCTACATTCCAGCCGGTGAGATCCCCTCGCGGTCCCACCTTGATGACAAACTCCTGATTTGCAATCGAGCTCTATTTGAACAAGGAAGAAGAAGAAAAAAAGGTCAAGCATCGTAAAGGAAGAAAACGAGTCTCCTATGTTTATTTTGATATACCATTGAGGATTCTAGCTACTCGTCAAGTGAGAATCTGGAGAAAGAATGAAACTTGGCAAATGCTATTTTTTCTGTGAGATTTCGATGTTGCGTTCTGGCACACAGCATGACAATTGTTATATATGTATATCCCCATGCATCGTCAAAAGATACCGTGCTTTTCTGATGAAATCAATGTTGGTTTATTAGGTGTTGATGTAGAAAGCGTCAGACTGCTGCAGTCGCCAACTCCCTTAAACCATTTCTCTCATATTTCAGTAGTTCAATGAGATGGGGCACATCACCACTCTTGATTATCTATCTTATTCTTGTTCCTGAAATAAACAAAAATGAAGAAAGACACTCTAAGGGCAAGAAACATATTTTTTACACAATAGAAAATGAATGAGTAGCAAAAAAGCTTAGCTCTCACCAATATGGAAACTTAGTAAATTGAAGTAAGAAGAAAGTCAAAATAAACTGCTAAGAAAGGAGTGCATGATTCAGGAAAGGTATGGCATGATGCACAGGAAAGTCAAAATATTTCAGTAAGCATGTTTTTTTTTACGGCCAAAATAGAAATCCCCAGAGAAAATCAAGGCAGTCTAAGGAAGAGCTGTTCATTTATAAAACTAGAGCCAAAATTCATTGAACTAGTTGCAAGAGCCAAAGTTCCGAAATTAATTGACTAACTCTTTGGAAGAGCATCAACTAGTACATATATTTATATCTAAACAAGCACGAAGTAACTTTACAACAACTGCTACTTTGTGAAAAATGCAGCAAGTCTACCAGAACAATAAATTTAATTAACTTTCCTCAAGGATGCACATGCGAACTTTCCACCACCATGGGCTGTAACACTTTGAGATTTGACTCTGCCACATGACGAAATATCTTCTCGTACGTTATTTTCTTTTATTGTTCTTTTGACTCTTTTGATGGTCAAGAAGAGCGACACATAAACGAAAGGCTTAATAATAAAATATTACAACCGATGAATTTAAGAAATGCGGAAGCTGAAATAGGTGAAATAAAGATTATATCATATGTGACATATAAACGTCCATGTACACTACATGTCATACATATGTCCAAAATACATCTCGATCAATAGAAAGAAAAAGACTCCATCAAAACTTTATAATAATCATGTGCACGCACCATCTGAGTTGTAGTCATCGCACACACATCAATCAAAGGCACATCCATATCATGTACATGTGGGATCACACAGAATAGTAAGTTTAACCGTTAGCATAAAACTAAGTGTGAGTTCATATGTGTCATAAGGTAATCCGTTAGAAAATGCATGAAGCAAGCATATATATATCAAATATAATAGTGAATTATGATGAAGAATCAATAAATATATCATGTTTCATGTCTTTTCATTTTATTTGATTTCCATATTCATATTCTTATTCATTATTTATGTTCATAAGGACAAAGTCCTTCCATTCATGTTTAGACTTTCATCTTATTCATGATTGAAAGAGCTCGTCAATTTTAGGGAATACCATTGCAAGCATACAAGTGTATAATTACCTAGGCCATGATGGGCCAATAGGGGATCTTGGTGCCACTGTCAACGCTCCGTCAGGCAAGATGACCTCTCTTATATATCATAATAATATATATTATTAATATTTTCTTAATTTCTACCCGTCATGGTCGTCGATAATTAAAAAATCACTCTCCCGCTGTTTTTTTCCCTCTTTCCCATCTTTCACCCCCTATATAAATATATATATCTTATTTCCCCCTCTATCCACTCTATTTCTTTCCCCCTCTCTCCCCTCTCTCTCCCTCTCCTATTTTGCTGGCGACGCCCTCCCTCCCGGACGACGCTCTCCCGCTGGCGATGCTCTCTTTCCCGGATGGCGACCCTCTCCCCCCTCTCTCTCTCTCCAGCCCGTGCGGCCAGATCGATCGCGGGAGGCCGGATTGTCCGCCTGGCGGGGATCGGCCGCCTGGCGATCGGATCTAGCTGCGGGCAGTCGGATTTGGCCGCCTCGAAGTCAGATCTAGCCGCCGGCAGCCAAATCGGCCACCTGACAGTCTGATCTGGCCGCGGGCGGCTGATCGGCCACCTCGCGGTCTGATCTAGCCGTCGGCGGCCAAATCGGTCGCCTGGCAGCCCGATCGGCCTCCTCGCAGTCCGATCTGGCCGTCGACGGCCAAATCGGTCGCCTCGCAATTTGATCTTGCCTCCTGGTGGCCGGATCGGCCGCCTCACAATCCGATCTTGCCGCTGGCGGCCTGATGTGACCGACGGCGGGGGGGCGAATCCTGCCGCTGGCGGCCGGATCCGGTCGCTGGCAGCGAGCTAATGTTTTTTTATATTATAAACTTTCTTTGCGACAGTTGCGACCGTCGAAAGTTTCGATGGTTGCGACCGCCGAACATTTGCGACGGTTACAACCGTCGAAACTATTGACAAGTTTTTTCGACCGTCGCAAAATGATTTGCGACGACCATTTTTTCGCCGAATTGGTTCCGTCGAAAAATCCGTCAAAAATCATAATTTCCGACGGTTTTCGGCAAATTACGTAATATGCATTTTTCTTGTAGTGAATTGGTGTGCATATTTCACATAAAACTTTAAATAAATGTGACATAAATATTTTGTGCATAACTGAATATAACTATGTGAATTAATTACTCACAAATTCACATAACAAATATGTAACATAATTTTATATATGCAACTTTTTTTTAACAGATCGTTTCATGTATCTGTGCATGACTATTGTGGTGCGTCACTAAAAAACGTGGCCTTTCTATGCATGGCTATTAGGTGCCTACGTTACCACTACAAGAAAATGATGAATTTGCAACGGACATTTTTCGAAGAAAATGAATCCTTCTCATTTATTGACGATAGTTACGACGGATATGAAACTCCTTCCGAATTACTGAAGGCCAAGATGGCCTTCGTTATTACGGACGAAAAACCTTCGTCGATAAATTACCGACGGGTATAGCCTTCGGAATTACCAAAGGATTTACATCCATCGGTAATTTCGAAGGAAATACCCGCCGGTAATTGTATTTATAACAATATATATGTAATATAATATAAATATATATTCAGTATTTTATTATAAAATTATTATTTTATTTACCGAAGGATAGTGCCTTCATAATTACTAAAAGATTCGAGATCCGTCCGTAATTTCGAAGGACTTCACCCATCGGTAATTACCGAAGGAATATGCCTTCGAAATTACCGAAGAATTTGCATCCATATGCAATTTCGAAGGCATTATCCTTCGGTAATATATATAATAATATTATTATTAAACATTAATAATAGTATATGTATTGATATTAATTATATATATTCTTCTATATAATTACATCATTAGTAATATTATGTTATATTATAAATATTTTATGAAATTGGAATAAAGAGATGTGTTATATTATAATATTTATAATATATATATTATAAATTTTATAATTACATTAATAATATACTATTTTATTTACCGAAGGATGGTGCCTTCATAGTTATCGAAGGATTTAGCATCCGTCGGTAAATTTGAATGATGTTACCCGTCGGTAATTATTGAAGGATTTGCATCCATCGATAATTTCAAAGGCAATATCCTTTGGTAATATATATAATAATAATATTATTAAACATTAATAATAGTATATGTATTGATATTAATTATATATATCCTTCTACATAATTACAGTCATAATATTTATTAATGCATTAAGAAAAGAGTATATAAAAAGATAGACATGAATTATAAAAAGTGATAATGAATAATATTATTTTAATTACCGACGGATATTTTTCTTCGCAATTACCGACGGATATTATGTCCTTCGGCAATTTCGAAGGAGATTTCCTTCGGTAATTGAAATAATAATTTATTATTAATGTTTATAATATAATACATATCTCTTCTATTGAGGTCCTGCCTTGTTCAGGTTTTGAGAGTATTTCAAGAAGACCAGTAGCTTTTTCAGCAAACTTGGAATAACGCTTGCCATCCTTTAAAAGTGTAAGAAGAGGTTTAACTGCTTCTGCAGACAGATTGGAGTCCAGATGTCTAACCATGATGACTGTTTTCCCACTAATAGTTCAAGAATTGACGCCACAATGTCTTACATTTGGCTTCTCTTATCATATTACGTAGAGTTATATATAAGAAGTTTAACTGCTTCTGCAGGAAGTTCAAAGCCAGAACTGTCCTTGCAAGAAGAAAGATTATACAATGCTGTGACAGCATCAACCTTTCCTTGCATATTTCCAGAACTGAGGATCTGAACGAGAAGAGGCACAACTCCTGATGAAATCAATGTTGGTTTATTAGGTGTTGATGCAGAAAGCGTCAGCACTGCTGCAGTCGCCAACTCCCTTAAATCATTTCTCTCATATTTCAGTAGTTCAATGAGATGGGGCACATCACCACTCTTGATTATCTATCTTATTCTTGTTCCTGAAATAGACAAAAATGAAGAAAGACACTCTAAGGGCAACAAACATATTTTTTACATAATAGAAAATGAATGAGTAACAAAGAATGTTTAGCTCTCACTAATACGGAAACTCAGTAAATTGAACTAACAAGAAAGTCAAAATAAAGTGCTAAGAAAGGAGTGCATGATTCGGGAATGGTATGGCATGATGCACACGATATTTAAAAACAATAATGAGTGAACATGTTTTTTTTTTCACGGGCAAAATAGAAATCTCCAGAGAAAATCAAGGCAGTCAAAGGAATTCATTTATAAAACTAGAGCCAAAATTCATTGATCTAGTTGCAACAGCCAAAGTTCGGCAATTAATTGAGTAACTCTTTGGAAGAGCATCAACTAGTACATATATCTAAACAAGCAAGAAGTAACTTTACGACAACTGCTACTTTGTGAAAAATGCAGCAAGTCTACCAGAACAATAAATTTAATTAACTTTCCTGAAGGATGTACATGCGAACTTTCCACCACCATGGGCTGTAACGCTTCGAGATTTGACCCCGCCACATGACGAAATATCTTCTTGTACGTTATTTTCTTTGATTGTTCTTTGACTCTTTCGATGGTCAAGAAGAGCGACACGTAATATGTATTGATATTAATTATATATATCCTTCTACATAATTACAGTCATAATATTTATTAATGCATTAAGAAAAGAGTATATAAAAAGATAGACATGAATTATAAAAAGTGATAATGAATAATATTATTTTAATTACCGATGGATATTTTCCTTCGCAATTACGGACGGATATTATGTCCTTCGGTAATTTCGAAGGAGATTTCCTTCGGTAATTGAAATAATAATTTATTATTAATGTTTATAATATAATACATATCTCTTCTATTTACTTAAAATATTCATAATTATAATATGATATTATTCATGTTTATATTCATATATATTAATTCATATAATATTATTATTGTTAATATAAGGTTTTACTACAATATTATTTTAATTATTGATGGGTATGTTCCTTCGAAATTACCGACGGATTTTAAAGCCTTCGGTAATTTCGAAGGAGCTTTCCTTCGATAATTAAAGACATTAATAATATATTAATATTTTATTTACCGAAGGATAGTGCCGGCGCAACTAACGAAGGATTTAGAATCCGTCGATAATTTTGAAGGACATTACTCGTCGGTAATTACCGAAGGATAATGTCTTCGAAATTATCAATGAAAATACCCGTCGGTAATTAAAATAGTACCATTTATTATTAATATATCTATATATATAATTAGTATAATTTATTATCAATATAATATGATATTATTAATGTTTCTAATTAGATATATTAATGTTTAATATATATTAATTAGATATATTAATGTCTAATTAGATATATTAATTATCAATATATATATATATATTGATAATTAGATATATTGATATATATTAATGTTTAATACAATTAGATAATTAGTAATGTCTAATTAGATTATATTAATTATCAATATATATATTACTATAATGTTTAATAAAAAATTTCTTATATAAATAATGATATATTATTACCGATGGATACTACCTTCAGATATATCCGTCGCTAACTCAAATATTTTCCCGCCTACTTTCCCTCCCCCCTCCCCCCCCCCCCCCCCCCCCCCACCTTCTCCTTCCCGTGTCCCCTCTCTATATTTATTATTTCTCACCCTCCTCTCTCCTTCTAATCCTTCTCCTCCTCTCTCCTTCTCCTTCGCCATCCCCTCTCTCCTTCTCCTCCCTCTCTTTCTCTCCTCCTCTCTCTCTCTCCCAAGGCGGCGACATGCGACGACGGCGGCGACTCCAGCGATGATTCCGACTGCTCTCCTCCACTCTGGTCGTCGGATCTGGCGATTGGGCGGCCGGATCCGGCCCTCGGGCGGCCGGATCCGGCGCTTGGGCGGCCGGATCCGGCGCTCGGGCGTGGATCCGATGCCTCGGGGAGCCGGATCCGGTGCTGGTTCTCTGTATCTTGATTCCGGCCGCTCGTGCCGGATCGGCTGCACAGTCGATCCAGTAGCTGGCGGCCTATTTTTTAAATTTTTTTAACTTTTCGACGGATGTATCCGTCGGTGTTGCCCTTCGATAGGAGAACGCCGCCGAAGCCTTCGACGGGTTGCACCCGCCGAAGCCTCCGACGGCTTTTACTCGTCGAAGGTTTCGACGAGTATTGGTTCGTCGGAATTATCCACAGGTTCTCCCGTCGAAAACCGTGGAAACTTGCGAAGGGGCTATCAATTCTTCCTCCGGCCTCGGCTGGCACCGGCAGCCGGATTAGGACCTTTCGACAGCAAAATCCGGAGGAAGTTACAAAGGATGACCGTTCCTTCGGAACTTTCAATGGAATTTAGCCTCTAAAAATTTCGAAAGCGATTTTTTCGTCGCAAAACGTCCGTCAAAATGTTCGAAGGGATATTTGAGTACCGTCGAAAATAATTTGCGACGACAAAATTTCCAACTAACCCTTATCCATCGAAAATTAAAAATCCATCGCAAACACATATTTGTGACGGATTTTGAAGGTTTTGTGACGAATCAATCCATCGCAATATTGTTGTACTTAACCAACACATGCACATGAGGTTAGATTTCCACTTCAAACAAAAAATTTGCTGCCATTCATGCAAGGTCTCTCGTTTGAAATTGAGTTGAGATAACATGGCACAAAAAAGAATTTGCTATAAACAACAAATAAAACAACGTCCAACACATTGTCGCAAGTGGCCAGCCATGCAATGTTACGTTTGTATGGACCGAGTCGTCGTGAGAGAAAAGAACGCTTAATAATTGCACGGTTTAAGAAATTATAGCAGTGTTTGATTTATGAAGTTATGTAGCAGTGTGAAGAGTGGAAGTTGAAATGAGAGTCTCCCCCTTATCATATCATTGCCACTATGTTGGTCGTCTAATAAGGGATTATTATGTTGGTGTTTGCTGCAGATTCGGCTTTTGGCTGAGAACATGTGATTAAAGTTCCTTTATATATATATAATATGATAAATGTTTCTTACTTCTCTTGGAACAATTCTAAAGAACAGCTACCGATCATTTATTCCATTGAAAGCCTATAGAAAGTAGTAGTAGTAAAAGATGGCTGCCACTTTGCAAGCTTAGTCCCAAAGTGAGTCAGAGAGAGATGGTGCTGATATCAGTGAGCCGAGTTATTTTCTGTTTTCTTTCTAGATTGATGTGGTTGTTGTTGTAGTAGTACTAGCCATGACGTGAATCCTGTGCCATTGTTGCCTTCTTATCTGCTCTAGTGGGTACAAATGTTGCTGATGCTACAGGGCATGCAGCCATTGTTTGGTGGTGAATCCTGTGCGGCGGAACACAATCCCGTTGGTGCAGTGAATTGTATGGCGGAGGGGGCTCGAAGTGGTGCTTGAGGTCGCTGCACTTGGCGTAGAGTCCAATGGCGCAGAGGTAACCCCCCATTTGAGCGTCCATGGAAGCCCCCGAACTCGAGCTTCGGTTGCAGGTTGAAGCAGAATCGGGTGCCTTCTTCTCGGCCGAATGGTCCGTAGCTGGTCCGGTTGGTCGCGAACGTGAGGCATCTGATGATGATGGCACCTCTGTTGTCTATGCGACTGTAACGCCCACTGACGCTTGTGATGTTCTCCCACGGCTCTAAGCTAAACTGTGAACATGTATATATATAAATAGCTTGAAGGGTGAACTTCTAGGAAATGAGAGAGAGAGAGAGAGAGAGAGAGAGAGAGAGAGAGAGAGAGAGAGAGAGAGAGAGAGAGAGAGAGAGAGAGAGAGAGAGAGCTGACGCTGTCGAAGTAATCACCATCCCGCCGTGCCTGTGTGCGAGCGCCAAAGTTCCGTTCAGATCGTAGAGCACTTGGAGAGAGTTGATGGCCTCCCCATGGGCTATTAGGATCTGCCTGACGCTCCCGTAACCCGACTCGTTCCACTCCACGTTCTGGCCGGTGAGATCCCCTCGCGGTCCCACCTTGACGACAAACTCCTGATTCGCAATCGAGCTCTATTTGAACAAGGAAGAAGAAGAAAAAAAGGTCAAGCATCGTAAAGCAAGAAAACGAGTGATCTCCTATGTTTATTTTGATATACCATTAAGGATTCTAGCTACTCGTCAAGTGAGAATCTGGAGAAAGAATGAAACTTGGCAAATGCTATTTTTTCTGTGAGATTTCAATGTTGCGTTCTGGCACACAGCATGACAATTGTTATATATGATTTCGAACGTGAGGGATCTGATGATGATGGCACCTCAGTTGTCGTTGCGACTGTAACGCCCACTGACGCTTGTGATGTTCTCCCACGGCCGTAACTTGACTCGTTCCACACTACATTCCGGCCGGTGAGATCCCCTCGCGGTCCCACCTTGATGACAAACTCCTGATTTGCAATCGAGCTCTATTTGAACAAGGAAAAAGAAGAAAAAAGGTCAAGCATCGTAAAGGAAGAAAACGAGTCTCCTTTGTTTATTTTGATATACCATTGAGGATTCTAGCTACTCGTCAAGTGAGAATCTGGAGAAAGAATGAAACTTGGCAAATGTTATTTTTTCTCTGAGATTTCGATATTGATGTTGCGTTCTGGCACCCAGCGTGGCAATTGTTATATATGTATATCCCCATGCATCGTCAAAAGATACCGTGCTTTACTTGTAAGTAGCAATGTGAGAAGAATATACCACACTTTGCTTCTAAGTTAGTCCCGATTGTCATGGACTGAGGGGACTGAGGGGATTGGTGTCAAAATCTATATTTGTTCCTCTTTTATGAATGAAGAAGCATAATGGAACAAGTAAATAAATAAAAGGTATATATGCTACAAGAAGAATTTAGATCAAGCCGATGAGCATGGAGAATTCAGACGGCAAAAATAACAATTTGCATGGATAATATTTCTATACTTGTCACGACAACTACTACACATAGAGGGTGACACTCGGACAGCATATTCTTAATTTGCTAAGAGGGGAACCATCTTCAACAGTTTCGACCAGTGTCAGCATCCTTCCATCAAATTCTGAAATTGAGGTCCTGCCTTGTTCAGGTTTTGAGAGTATCTCAAGAAGACCAGTAGCTTTTTAAGCAAACTTGGAATAACGCTTGCCATCCTTTAAAAGTGTAAGAAGAGGTTTAACTGCTTCTGCAGACAGATTGGAGTCCAGATGTCTAACCATGATGACTGTTTTCCCACTAATAGTTCAAGAATTGACGCCACAATGTCTTACATTTGACTTCTCTTATCATATTACGTAGAGTTATATATAAGAAGTTTAACTGCTTCTGCAGGAAGTTCAAAGCCAGAACTGTCCTTGCAAGAAGAAAGATTATACAATGCTGTGACAGCATCAACTTTTCCTTGCATATTTCCAGAACTGAGGATCTGAACGAGAAGAGGCACAACTCCTGATGAAATCAATGTTGGTTTATTAGGTGTTGATGCAGAAAGCGTCAGCACTGCTGCAGTCGCCAACTCCCTTAAATCATTTCTCTCATATTTCAGTAGTTCAATGAGATGGGGCACATCACCACTCTTGATTATCTATCTTATTCTTGTTCCTGAAATAGACAAAAATGAAGAAAGACACTCTAAGGGCAACAAACATATTTTTTACATAATAGAAAATGAATGAGTAACAAAGAATATTTAGCTCTCACTAATACCGAAACTCAGTAAATTGAACTAACAAGAAAGTCAAAATAAAGTGCTAATAAAGGAGTGCATGATTCGGGAATGGTATGGCATGATGCACACGATATTTAAAAACAATAATGAGTGAACATGTTTTTTTTTTTCGCGGGCAAAATAGAAATCTCCAGAGAAAATCAAGGCAGTCAAAGGAATTCATTTATAAAACTAGAGCCAAAATTCATTGATCTAGTTGCAACAGCCAAAGTTCGGCAATTAATTGACTAACTCTTTGGAAGAGCATCAACTAGTACATATATCTAAACAAGCAAGAAGTAACTTTACGACAACTGCTACTTTGTGAAAAATGCAGCAAGTCTACCAGAACAATAAATTTAATTAACTTTCCTGAAGGATGTACATGCGAACTTTCCACCACCATGGGCTGTAACGCTTCGAGATTTGACACCGCCACATGACGAAATATCTCCTCGTACGTTATTTTCTTTGATTGTTCTTTGACTCTTTCGATGGTCAAGAAGAGCGACACGTAATATGTATTGATATTAATTATATATATCCTTCTACATAATTACAGTCATAATATTTATTAATGCATTAAGAAAAGAGTATATAAAAAGATAGACATGAATTATAAAAAGTGATAATGAATAATATTATTTTAATTTCCGACGGATATTTTCCTTCGCAATTACCGACGGATATTATGTCCTTCGGTAATTTCGAAGGAGATTTCCTTCGGTAATTGAAATAATAATTTATTATTAATGTTTATAATATAATACATATCTCTTCTATTTACTTAAAATATTCATAATTATAATATGATATTATTCATGTTTATATTCATATATATTAATTCATATAATATTATTATTGTTAATATAAGGTTTTACTACGATATTATTTTAATTATTGATGGGTATGTTCCTTCGAAATTACCGACGGATTTTAAAGCCTTCGGTAATTTCGAAGGAGCTTTCCATCGATAATTAAAGACATTAATAATATATTAATATTTTATTTACCGAAGGATAGTGCCGGCGCAACTAACGAAGGATTTAGAATCCGTCGATAATTTTGAAGGACATTACTCGTCGGTAATTACCGAAGGATAATGTCTTTGAAATTATCGATGAAAATACCCGTCGGTAATTAAAATAGTACCATTTATTATTAATATATCTATATATATAATTAGTATAATTTATTATCAATATAATATGATATTATTAATGTTTCTAATTAGATATATTAATGGTTAATATATATTAATTAGATATATTAATGTCTAATTAGATATATTAATTATCAATATATATATATTGATAATTAGATATATTGATATATATTAATGTTTAATACAATTAGATAATTATTAATGTCTAATTAGATCATATTAATTATCAATATATATATATATATTACTATAATGTTTAATAAAAAAATTTCTTATATAAATAATGATATATTATTACCGATGGATACTACCTTCAGATATATCCGTCGCTAACTCAAATATTTTCCCGCCTACTTTCCCTCCCCCTCCCCCCCCCCCCCCCTACCTTCTCCTTCCCGTGTCCCTTCTCTATATTTATTATTTCTCACCCTCCTCTCTCCTTCTAATCCTTCTCCTCCTCTCTCCTTCTCCTTCGCCATCCCCTCTCTCCTTCTCCTCCCTCTCTTTCTCTCCTCCTCTTTCTCTCTCCCAAGGCGGCGACATGCGACGACGGCGGCGACTCCAGCGATGATTCCGACTGCTCTCCTCCACTCTGGTCGTCGGATCTGGCGATTGGGCGGCCGGATTCGGCTCTTTGGCGCGGATCATGCTCGGGCACGGATCCCGCGCTCAGGAGGCCGGATCCGGCCCTCGGGCGGCTGGATCTGGCGCTCGGGCAGCCGGATCCGGCGCTTGGGCGGCCGGATCCGGCGCTCGGGCGTGGATCCGATGCTCGGGGAGCCGGATCCGGTGCTGGTTCTCTGTATCTTGATTCCGGCCGCTTGTGCCGGATCGGCTGCACAGTCGATCCAGTAGCTGGCGGCCTATTTTTTAAATTTTTTTAACTTTTCGACGGATGTATCCGTCAGTGTTGCCCTTCGATAGGAGAACGCCGCCGAAGCCTTCGACGGGTTGCACCCGCCGAAGCCTCCGACGGCTTTTACTCGTCGAAGGTTTCGACGAGTATTGGTTCGTCAGAATTATCCACAGGTTCTCCCGTCGAAAACCGTGGAAACATGCGAAGGGGCTATCAATTCTTCCTCCGGCCTCGGCTGGCACCGGCAGCCGGATTAGGACCTTTCGACAGCAAAATCCGGAGGAAGTTACAAAGGATGACCGTTCCTTCGGAACTTTCAATGGAATTTAGCCTCTAAAAATTTCGAAAGCGATTTTTTCGTCGCAAACGTCCGTCAAAATGTTCGAAGGGATATTTGAGTGCCGTCGAAAATAATTTGCGACGACAAAATTTCCAACTAACCCTTATCCATCGAAAAATAAAAATCCATCGCAAACACATATTTGTGACGGATTTTGAAGGTTTTGCGACGAATCAATCCATCGCAATATTGTTGTACTTAACCAACACATGCACATGAGGTTAGATTTCCACTTCAAACAAAAAATTTGCTGCCATTCATGCAAGGTCTCTCGTTTGAAATTGAGTTGAGATAACATGGCACAAAAAAGAATTTGCTATAAACAACAAATAAAACAACGTCCAACACATTGTCGCAAGTGGCCAGCCATGCAATGTTACGTTTGTATGCACCGAGTCGTCGTGAGAGAAAAGAACGCTTAATAATTGCATGGTTTAAGAAATTATAGCAGTGTTTGATTTATGAAGTTATGTAGCAGTGTGAAGAGTGGAAGTTGAAATGAGAGTCTCCCCCTTATCATATCATTGCCACTATGTTGGTCGTCTAATAAGGGATTATTATGTTGGTGTTTGCTGCAGATTCGGCTTTTGGCTGAGAACATGTGATAAAGTTCCTTTATATATATATAATATGATAAATGTTTCTTACTTCTCTTGGAACAATTCTAAAGAACAGCTACCGATCATTTATTCCATTGAAAGCCTATAGAAAGTAGTAGTAGTAAAAGATGGCTGCCACTTTGCAAGCTTAGTCCCAAAGTGAGTCAGAGAGAGATGGTGCTGATATCAGTGAGCCGAGTTATTTTCTGTTTTCTTTCTAGATTGATGTGGTTGTTGTTGTAGTAGTACTAGCCATGACGTGAATCCTGTGCCATTGTTGCCTTCTTATCTGCTCTAGTGGGTACAAATGTTGCTGATGCTACAGGGCATGCAGCCATTGTTTGGTGGTGAATCCTGTGCGGCGGAACACAATCCCGTTGGTGCAGTGAATTGTTTGGGCGGAGGGGGCTCGAAGTGGTGCTTGAGGTCGCTGCACTTGGCGTAGAGTCCAATGGCGCAGAGGTAACCCCCATTTGAGCGTCCATGGAAGCCCCCGAACTCGAGCTTCGGTTGCAGGTTGAAGCAGAATCGGGTGCCTTCTTCTCGGCCGAATGGTCCGTAGCTGGTCCGGTTGGTCGCGAACGTGAGGCATCTGATGATGATGGCACCTCTGTTGTCTATGCGACTGTAACGCCCACTGACGCTTGTGATGTTCTCCCACGGCTCTAAGCTAAACTGTGAACATGTATATATATAAATAGCTTGAAGGGTGAACTTCTAGGAAATGAGAGAGAGAGAGAGAGAGAGAGAGAGAGAGAGCTGACGCTGTCGAAGTAATCACCATCCCCGCCGTGCCTGTGTGCGAGCGCCAAAGTTCCGTTCAGATCGTAGAGCACTTGGAGAGAGTTGATGGCCTCCCCATGGGCTATTAGGATCTGCCTGACGCTCCCGTAACCCGACTCGTTCCACTCCACGTTCTGGCCGGTGAGATCCCCTCGCGGTCCCACCTTGACGACAAACTCCTGATTCGCAATCGAGCTCTATTTGAACAAGGAAGAAGAAGAAAAAAAGGTCAAGCATCGTAAAGCAAGAAAACGAGTGATCTCCTATGTTTATTTTGATATACCATTAAGGATTCTAGCTACTCGTCAAGTGAGAATCTGGAGAAAGAATGAAACTTGGCAAATGCTATTTTTTCTGTGAGATTTCGATGTTGCGTTCTGGCACACAGCATGACAATTGTTATATATGATTTCGAACGTGAGGGATCTGATGATGATGGCACCTCAGTTGTCGTTGCGACTGTAACGCCCACTGACGCTTGTGATGTTCTCCCACGGCCGTAACTTGACTCGTTCCACTCTACATTCCGGCCGGTGAGATCCCCTCGCGGTCCCACCTTGATGACAAACTCCTGATTTGCAATCGAGCTCTATTTGAACAAGGAAAAAGAAGAAAAAAGGTCAAGCATCGTAAAGGAAGAAAACGAGTCTCCTTTGTTTATTTTGATATACCATTGAGGATTCTAGCTACTCGTCAAGTGAGAATCTGGAGAAAGAATGAAACTTGGCAAATGCTATTTTTTCTCTGAGATTTCGATATTGATGTTGCGTTCTGGCACCCAGCGTGGCAATTGTTATATATGTATATCCCCATGCATCGTCAAAAGATACCGTGCTTTACTTGTAAGTAGCAATGTGAGAAGAATATACCACACTTTGCTTCTAAGTTAGTCCCGATTGTCATGGACTGAGGGGACTGAGGGGATTGGTGTCAAAATCTATATTTGTTCCTCTTTTATGAATGAAGAAGCATAATGGAACAAGTAAATAAATAAAAGGTATATATGCTGCAAGAAGAATTTAGATCAAGCCGATGAGCATGGAGAATTCAGACGGCAAAAATAACAATTTGCATGGATAATATTTCTATACTTGTCACGACAACTACTACACATAGAGGGTGACACTCGGACAGCATATTCTTAATTTGCTAAGAGGGGAACCATCTTCAACAGTTTCGACCAGTGTCAGCATCCTTCCATCAAATTCTGAAATTGAGGTCCTGCCTTGTTCAGGTTTTGAGAGTATCTCAAGAAGACCAGTAGCTTTTTAAGCAAACTTGGAATAACGCTTACCATCCTTTAAAAGTGTAAGAAGATTGGAGTCCAGATGTCTAACCATGATGACTGTTTTCCCACTAATAGTTCAAGAATTGACGCCACAATGTCTTACATTTGGCTTCTCTTATCATATTACGTAGAGTTATATATAAGAAGTTTAACTGCTTCTGCAGGAAGTTCAAAGCCAGAACTGTCCTTGCAAGAAGAAAGATTATACAATGCTGTGACAGCATCAACTTTTCCTTGCATATTTCCAGAACTGAGGATCTGAACGAGAAGAGGCACAACTCCTGATGAAATCAATGTTGGTTTATTAGGTGTTGATGCAGAAAGCGTCAGCACTGCTGCAGTCGCCAACTCCCTTAAATCATTTCTCTCATATTTCAGTAGTTCAATGAGATGGGGCACATCACCACTCTTGATTATCTATCTTATTCTTGTTCCTGAAATAGACAAAAATGAAGAAAGACACTCTAAGGGCAACAAACATATTTTTTACATAATAGAAAATGAATGAGTAACAAAGAATATTTAGCTCTCACTAATACCGAAACTCAGTAAATTGAACTAACAAGAAAGTCAAAATAAAGTGCTAATAAAGGAGTGCATGATTCGGGAATGGTATGGCATGATGCACACGATATTTAAAAACAATAATGAGTGAACATGTTTTTTTTTTCACGGGCAAAATAGAAATCTCCAGAGAAAATCAAGGCAGTCAAAGGAATTCATTTATAAAACTAGAGCCAAAATTCATTGATCTAGTTGCAACAGCCAAAGTTCGGCAATTAATTGACTAACTCTTTGGAAGAGCATCAACTAGTACATATATCTAAACAAGCAAGAAGTAACTTTACGACAACTGCTACTTTGTGAAAAATGCAGCAAGTCTACCAGAACAATAAATTTAATTAACTTTCCTGAAGGATGTACATGCGAACTTTCCACCACCATGGGCTGTAACGCTTCGAGATTTGACCCCGCCACATGACGAAATATCTTCTCGTACGTTATTTTCTTTGATTGTTCTTTGACTCTTTCGATGGTCAAGAAGAGCGACACGTAATATGTATTGATATTAATTATATATATCCTTCTACATAATTACAGTCATAATATTTATTAATGCATTAAGAAAAGAGTATATAAAAAGATAGACATGAATTATAAAAAGTGATAATGAATAATATTATTTTAATTACCGACGGATATTTTCCTTCGCAATTACCGACGGATATTATGTCCTTCGGTAATTTCGAAGGAGATTTCCTTCGGTAATTGAAATAATAATTTATTATTAATGTTTATAATATAATACATATCTCTTCTATTTACTTAAAATATTCATAATTATAATATGATATTATTCATGTTTATATTCATATATATTAATTCATATAATATTATTATTGTTAATATAAGGTTTTACTACGATATTATTTTAATTATTGATGGGTATGTTCCTTCGAAATTACCGACGGATTTTAAAGCCTTCGGTAATTTCGAAGGAGCTTTCCATCGATAATTAAAGACATTAATAATATATTAATATTTTATTTACCGAAGGATAGTGCCGGCGCAACTAACGAAGGATTTAGAATCCGTCGATAATTTTGAAGGACATTACTCGTCGGTAATTACCGAAGGATAATGTCTTCGAAATTATCGATGAAAATACCCGTCGGTAATTAAAATAGTACCATTTATTATTAATATATCTATATATATAATTAGTATAATTTATTATCAATATAATATGATATTATTAATGTTTCTAATTAGATATATTAATGTTTAATATATATTAATTAGATATATTAATGTCTAATTAGATATATTAATTATCAATATATATATATATTGATAATTAGATATATTGATATATATTAATGTTTAATACAATTAGATAATTATTAATGTCTAATTAGATCATATTAATTATCAATATATATATATTACTATAATGTTTAATAAAAAAATTTCTTATATAAATAATGATATATTATTACCGATGGATACTACCTTCAGATATATCCGTCGCTAACTCAAATATTTTCCCGCCTACTTTCCCTCCCCCTCCCCCCCCCCCCCCCCCCACCTTCTCCTTCCCGTGTCCCCTCTCTATATTTATTATTTCTCACCCTCCTCTCTCCTTCTCCTTCGCCATCCCTCTCTCCTTCTCCTCCCTCTCTTTCTCTCCTCCTCTTTCTCTCTCCCAAGGCGGCGACATGCGACGACGGCGGCGACTCCAGCGATGATTCCGACTGCTCTCCTCCACTCTAGTCGTCGGATCTGGCGATTGGGCGGCCGGATTCGGCTCTTTGGCGCGGATCATGCTCGGGCACGGATCCCGCGCTCAGGAGGCCGGATCCGGCCCTCGGGCGGCTGGATCTGGCGCTCGGGCAGCCGGATCCGGCGCTTGGGCGGCCGGATCCGGCGCTCGGGCGTGGATCCGATGCTCGGGGAGCCGGATCCGGTGCTGGTTCTCTGTATCTTGATTCCGGCCGCTTGTGCCGGATCGGCTGCACCGTCGATCCAGTAGCTGGCGGCCTATTTTTTAAATTTTAACTTTTCGACGGATGTATCCGTCGGTGTTGCCCTTCGATAGGAGAACGCCGCCGAAGCCTTCGACGGGTTGCACCCGCCGAAGCCTCCGACGGCTTTTACTCGTCGAAGGTTTCGACGAGTATTGGTTCGTCGGAATTATCCACAGGTTCTCCCGTCGAAAATCGTGGAAACTTGCGAAGGGGCTATCAATTCTTCCTCCGGCCTCGGCTGGCACCGGCAGCCGGATTAGGACCTTTCGATAGCAAAATCCGGAGGAAGTTACAAAGGATGACCGTTCCTTCGGAACTTTCAATGGAATTTAGCCTCTAAAAATTTCGAAAGCGATTTTTTCGTCGCAAACGTCCGTCAAAATGTTCGAAGGGATATTTGAGTACCGTCGAAAATAATTTGCGACGACAAAATTTCCAACTAACCCTTATCCATCAAAAAATAAAAATCCATCGCAAACACATATTTGTGACGGATTTTGAAGGTTTTGCGACGAATCAATCCATCGCAATATTGTTGTACTTAACCAACACATGCACATGAGGTTAGATTTCCACTTCAAACAAAAAATTTGCTGCCATTCATGCAAGGTCTCTCGTTTGAAATTGAGTTGAGATAACATGGCACAAAAAAGAATTTGCTATAAACAACAAATAAAACAACGTCCAACACATTGTCGCAAGTGGCCAGCCATGCAATGTTACGTTTGTATGCACCGAGTCGTCGTGAGAGAAAAGAACGCTTAATAATTGCATGGTTTAAGAAATTATAGCAGTGTTTGATTTATGAAGTTATGTAGCAGTGTGAAGAGTGGAAGTTGAAATGAGAGTCTCCCCCTTATCATATCATTGCCACTATGTTGGTCGTCTAATAAGGGATTATTATGTTGGTGTTTGCTGCAGATTCGGCTTTTGGCTGAGAACATGTGATAAAGTTCCTTTATATATATATAATATGATAAATGTTTCTTACTTCTCTTGGAACAATTCTAAAGAACAGCTACCGATCATTTATTCCATTGAAAGCCTATAGAAAGTAGTAGTAGTAAAAGATGGCTGCCACTTTGCAAGCTTAGTCCAAAAGTGAGTCAGAGAGAGATGGTGCTGATATCAGTGAGCCGAGTTATTTTCTGTTTTCTTTCTAGATTGATGTGGTTGTTGTTGTAGTAGTACTAGCCATGACGTGAATCCTGTGCCATTGTTGCCTTCTTATCTGCTCTAGTGGGTACAAATGTTGCTGATGCTACAGGGCATGCAGCCATTGTTTGGTGGTGAATCCTGTGCGGCGGAACACAATCCCGTTGGTGCAGTGAATTGTTTGGGCGGAGGGGGCTCGAAGTGGTGCTTGAGGTCGCTGCACTTGGCGTAGAGTCCAATGGCGCAGAGGTAACCCCCATTTGAGCGTCCATGGAAGCCCCCGAACTCGAGCTTCGGTTGCAGGTTGAAGCAGAATCGGGTGCCTTCTTCTCGGCCGAATGGTCCGTAGCTGGTCCGGTTGGTCGCGAACGTGAGGCATCTGATGATGATGGCACCTCTGTTGTCTATGCGATTGTAACGCCCACTGACGCTTGTGATGTTCTCCCACGGCTCTAAGCTAAACTGTGAACATGTATATATATAAATAGCTTGAAGGGTGAACTTCTAGGAAATGAGAGAGAGAGAGAGAGAGAGCTGACGCTGTCGAAGTAATCACCATCCCCGCCGTGCCTGTGTGCGAGCGCCAAAGTTCCGTTCAGATCGTAGAGCACTTGGAGAGAGTTGATGGCCTCCCCATGGGCTATTAGGATCTGCCTGACGCTCCCGTAACCCGACTCGTTCCACTCCACGTTCTGGCCGGTGAGATCCCCTCGCGGTCCCACCTTGACGACAAACTCCTGATTCGCAATCGAGCTCTATTTGAACAAGGAAGAAGAAGAAAAAAAGGTCAAGCATCGTAAAGCAAGAAAACGAGTGATCTCCTATGTTTATTTTGATATACCATTAAGGATTCTAGCTACTCGTCAAGTGAGAATCTGGAGAAAGAATGAAACTTGGCAAATGCTATTTTTTCTGTGAGATTTCGATGTTGCGTTCTGGCACACAGCATGACAATTGTTATATATGATTTCGAACGTGAGGGATCTGATGATGATGGCACCTCAGTTGTCGTTGCGACTGTAACGCCCACTGACGCTTGTGATGTTCTCCCACGGCCGTAACTTGACTCGTTCCACTCTACATTCCGGCCGGTGAGATCCCCTCGCGGTCCCACCTTGATGACAAACTCCTGATTTGCAATCGAGCTCTATTTGAACAAGGAAAAAGAAGAAAAAAGGTCAAGCATCGTAAAGGAAGAAAACGAGTCTCCTTTGTTTATTTTGATATACCATTGAGGATTCTAGCTACTCGTCAAGTGAGAATCTGGAGAAAGAATGAAACTTGGCAAATGCTATTTTTTCTCTGAGATTTCGATATTGATGTTGCGTTCTGGCACCCAGCGTGGCAATTGTTATATATGTATATCCCCATGCATCGTCAAAAGATACCGTGCTTTACTTGTAAGTAGCAATGTGAGAAGAATATACCACACTTTGCTTCTAAGTTAGTCCCGATTGTCATGGACTGAGGGGACTGAGGGGACTGAGGGGATTGGTGTCAAAATCTATATTTGTTCCTCTTTTATGAATGAAGAAGCATAATGGAACAAGTAAATAAATAAAAGGTATATATGCTACAAGAAGAATTTAGATCAAGCCGATGAGCATGGAGAATTCAGACGGCAAAAATAACAATTTGCATGGATAATATTTCTATACTTGTCACGACAACTACTACACATAGAGGGTGACACTCGGACAGCATATTCTTAATTTGCTAAGAGGGGAACCATCTTCAACAGTTTCGACCAGTGTCAGCATCCTTCCATCAAATTCTGAAATTGAGGTCCTGCCTTGTTCAGGTTTTGAGAGTATCTCAAGAAGACCAGTAGCTTTTTAAGCAAACTTGGAATAACGCTTGCCATCCTTTAAAAGTGTAAGAAGAGGTTTAACTGCTTCTGCAGACAGATTGGAGTCCAGATGTCTAACCATGATGACTGTTTTCCCACTAATAGTTCAAGAATTGACGCCACAATGTCTTACATTTGGCTTCTCTTATCATATTACGTAGAGTTATATATAAGAAGTTTAACTGCTTCTGGAGGAAGTTCAAAGCCAGAACTGTCCTTGCAAGAAGAAAGATTATACAATGCTGTGACAGCATCAACTTTTCCTTGCATATTTCCAGAACTGAGGATCTGAACGAGAAGAGGCACAACTCCTGATGAAATCAATGTTGGTTTATTAGGTGTTGATGCAGAAAGCGTCAGCACTGCTGCAGTCGCCAACTCCCTTAAATCATTTCTCTCATATTTCAGTAGTTCAATGAGATGGGGCACATCACCACTCTTGATTATCTATCTTATTCTTGTTCCTGAAATAGACAAAAATGAAGAAAGACACTCTAAGGGCAACAAACATATTTTTTACATAATAGAAAATGAATGAGTAACAAAGAATATTTAGCTCTCACTAATACGGAAACTCAGTAAATTGAACTAACAAGAAAGTCAAAATAAAGTGCTAAGAAAGGAGTGCATGATTCGGGAATGGTATGGCATGATGCACACGATATTTAAAAACAATAATGAGTGAACATGTTTTTTTTTTCACGGGCAAAATAGAAATCTCCAGAGAAAATCAAGGCAGTCAAAGGAATTCATTTATAAAACTAGAGCCAAAATTCATTGATCTAGTTGCAACAGCCAAAGTTCGGCAATTAATTGACTAACTCTTTGGAAGAGCATCAACTAGTACATATATCTAAACAAGCAAGAAGTAACTTTACGACAACTGCTACTTTGTGAAAAATGCAGCAAGTCTACCAGAACAATAAATTTAATTAACTTTCCTGAAGGATGTACATGCGAACTTTCCACCACCATGGGCTGTAACGCTTCGAGATTTGACCCCGCCACATGACGAAATATCTTCTCGTACGTTATTTTCTTTGATTGTTCTTTGACTCTTTCGATGGTCAAGAAGAGCGACACGTAATATGTATTGATATTAATTATATATATCCTTCTACATAATTACAGTCATAATATTTATTAATGCATTAAGAAAAGAGTATATAAAAAGATAGACATGAATTATAAAAAGTGATAATGAATAATATTATTTTAATTTCCGACGGATATTTTCCTTCGCAATTACCGACGGATATTATGTCCTTCGGTAATTTCGAAGGAGATTTCCTTCGGTAATTGAAATAATAATTTATTATTAATGTTTATAATATAATACATATCTCTTCTATTTACTTAAAATATTCATAATTATAATATGATATTATTCATGTTTATATTCATATATATTAATTCATATAATATTATTATTGTTAATATAAGGTTTTACTACGATATTATTTTAATTATTGATGGGTATGTTCCTTCGAAATTACCGACGGATTTTAAAGCCTTCGGTAATTTCGAACGAGCTTTCCATCGATAATTAAAGACATTAATAATATATTAATATTTTATTTACCGAAGGATAGTGCCTGCGCAACTAACGAAGGATTTAGAATCCGTCGATAATTTTGAAGGACATTACTCGTCGGTAATTACCGAAGGATAATGTCTTCGAAATTATCGATGAAAATACCCGTCGGTAATTAAAATAGTACCATTTATTATTAATATATCTATATATATAATTAGTATAATTTATTATCAATATAATATGATATTATTAATGTTTCTAATTAGATATATTAATGTTTAATATATATTAATTAGATATATTAATGTCTAATTAGATATATTAATTATCAATATATATATATATTGATAATTAGATATATTGATATATATTAATGTTTAATACAATTAGATAATTATTAATGTCTAATTAGATCATATTAATTATCAATATATATATATATATTACTATAATGTTTAATAAAAAAATTTCTTATATAAATAATGATATATTATTACCGATGGATACTACCTTCAGATATATCCGTCGCTAACTCAAATATTTTCCCGCCTACTTTCCCTCCCCCTCCCCCCCCCCCCACCTTCTCCTTCCCGTGTCCCCTCTCTATATTTATTATTTCTCACCCTCCTCTCTCCTTCTCCTTCGCCATCCCTCTCTCCTTCTCCTCCCTCTCTTTCTCTCCTCCTCTTTCTCTCTCCCAAGGCGGCGACATGCGACGACGGCGGCGACTCCAGCGATGATTCCGACTGCTCTCCTCCACTCTAGTCGTCGGATCTGGCGATTGGGCGGCCGGATTCGGCTCTTTGGCGCGGATCATGCTCGGGCACGGATCCCGCGCTCAGGAGGCCGGATCCGGCCCTCGGGCGGCTGGATCTGGCGCTCGGGCAGCCGGATCCGGCGCTTGGGCGGCCGGATCCGGCGCTCGGGCGTGGATCCGATGCTCGGGGAGCCGGATCCGGTGCTGGTTCTCTGTATCTTGATTCCGGCCGCTTGTGCCGGATCGGCTGCACAGTCGATCCAGTAGCTGGCGGCCTATTTTTTAAATTTTAACTTTTCGACGGATGTATCCGTCGGTGTTGCCCTTCGATAGGAGAACGCCGCCGAAGCCTTCGACGGGTTGCACCCGCCGAAGCCTCCGACGGCTTTTACTCGTCGAAGGTTTCGACGAGTATTGGTTCGTCGGAATTATCCACAGGTTCTCCCGTCGAAAATCGTGGAAACTTGCGAAGGGGCTATCAATTCTTCCTCCGGCCTCGGCTGGCACCGGCAGCCGGATTAGGACCTTTCGATAGCAAAATCCGGAGGAAGTTACAAAGGATGACCGTTCCTTCGGAACTTTCAATGGAATTTAGCCTCTAAAAATTTCGAAAGCGATTTTTTCGTCGCAAACGTCCGTCAAAATGTTCGAAGGGATATTTGAGTACCGTCGAAAATAATTTGCGACGACAAAATTTCCAACTAACCCTTATCCATCAAAAAATAAAAATCCATCGCAAACACATATTTGTGACGGATTTTGAAGGTTTTGCGACGAATCAATCCATCGCAATATTGTTGTACTTAACCAACACATGCACATGAGGTTAGATTTCCACTTCAAACAAAAAATTTGCTGCCATTCATGCAAGGTCTCTCGTTTGAAATTGAGTTGAGATAACATGGCACAAAAAAGAATTTGCTATAAACAACAAATAAAACAACGTCCAACACATTGTCGCAAGTGGCCAGCCATGCAATGTTACGTTTGTATGCACCGAGTCGTCGTGAGAGAAAAGAACGCTTAATAATTGCATGGTTTAAGAAATTATAGCAGTGTTTGATTTATGAAGTTATGTAGCAGTGTGAAGAGTGGAAGTTGAAATGAGAGTCTCCCCCTTATCATATCATTGCCACTATGTTGGTCGTCTAATAAGGGATTATTATGTTGGTGTTTGCTGCAGATTCGGCTTTTGGCTGAGAACATGTGATAAAGTTCCTTTATATATATATAATATGATAAATGTTTCTTACTTCTCTTGGAACAATTCTAAAGAACAGCTACCGATCATTTATTCCATTGAAAGCCTATAGAAAGTAGTAGTAGTAAAAGATGGCTGCCACTTTGCAAGCTTAGTCCAAAAGTGAGTCAGAGAGAGATGGTGCTGATATCAGTGAGCCGAGTTATTTTCTGTTTTCTTTCTAGATTGATGTGGTTGTTGTTGTAGTAGTACTAGCCATGACGTGAATCCTGTGCCATTGTTGCCTTCTTATCTGCTCTAGTGGGTACAAATGTTGCTGATGCTACAGGGCATGCAGCCATTGTTTGGTGGTGAATCCTGTGCGGCGGAACACAATCCCGTTGGTGCAGTGAATTGTTTGGGCGGAGGGGGCTCGAAGTGGTGCTTGAGGTCGCTGCACTTGGCGTAGAGTCCAATGGCGCAGAGGTAACCCCCATTTGAGCGTCCATGGAAGCCCCCGAACTCGAGCTTCGGTTGCAGGTTGAAGCAGAATCGGGTGCCTTATTCTCGGCCGAATGGTCCGTAGCTGGTCCGGTTGGTCGCGAACGTGAGGCATCTGATGATGATGGCACCTCTGTTGTCTATGCGATTGTAACGCCCACTGACGCTTGTGATGTTCTCCCACGGCTCTAAGCTAAACTGTGAACATGTATATATATAAATAGCTTGAAGGGTGAACTTCTAGGAAATGAGAGAGAGAGAGAGAGAGAGAGCTGACGCTGTCGAAGTAATCACCATCCCCGCCGTGCCTGTGTGCGAGCGCCAAAGTTCCGTTCAGATCGTAGAGCACTTGGAGAGAGTTGATGGCCTCCCCATGGGCTATTAGGATCTGCCTGACGCTCCCGTAACCCGACTCGTTCCACTCCACGTTCTGGCCGGTGAGATCCCCTCGCGGTCCCACCTTGACGACAAACTCCTGATTCGCAATCGAGCTCTATTTGAACAAGGAAGAAGAAGAAAAAAAGGTCAAGCATCGTAAAGCAAGAAAACGAGTGATCTCCTATGTTTATTTTGATATACCATTAAGGATTCTAGCTACTCGTCAAGTGAGAATCTGGAGAAAGAATGAAACTTGGCAAATGCTATTTTTTCTGTGAGATTTCGATGTTGCGTTCTGGCACACAGCATGACAATTGTTATATATGATTTCGAACGTGAGGGATCTGATGATGATGGCACCTCAGTTGTCGTTGCGACTGTAACGCCCACTGACGCTTGTGATGTTCTCCCACGGCCGTAACTTGACTCGTTCCACTCTACATTCCGGCCGGTGAGATCCCCTCGCGGTCCCACCTTGATGACAAACTCCTGATTTGCAATCGAGCTCTATTTGAACAAGGAAAAAGAAGAAAAAAGGTCAAGCATCGTAAAGGAAGAAAACGAGTCTCCTTTGTTTATTTTGATATACCATTGAGGATTCTAGCTACTCGTCAAGTGAGAATCTGGAGAAAGAATGAAACTTGGCAAATGCTATTTTTTCTCTGAGATTTCGATATTGATGTTGCGTTCTGGCACCCAGCGTGGCAATTGTTATATATGTATATCCCCATGCATCGTCAAAAGATACCGTGCTTTACTTGTAAGTAGCAATGTGAGAAGAATATACCACACTTTGCTTCTAAGTTAGTCCCGATTGTCATGGACTGAGGGGACTGAGGGGACTGAGGGGATTGGTGTCAAAATCTATATTTGTTCCTCTTTTATGAATGAAGAAGCATAATGGAACAAGTAAATAAATAAAAGGTATATATGCTACAAGAAGAATTTAGATCAAGCCGATGAGCATGGAGAATTCAGACGGCAAAAATAACAATTTGCATGGATAATATTTCTATACTTGTCACGACAACTACTACACATAGAGGGTGACACTCGGACAGCATATTCTTAATTTGCTAAGAGGGGAACCATCTTCAACAGTTTCGACCAGTGTCAGCATCCTTCCATCAAATTCTGAAATTGAGGTCCTGCCTTGTTCAGGTTTTGAGAGTATCTCAAGAAGACCAGTAGCTTTTTAAGCAAACTTGGAATAACGCTTGCCATCCTTTAAAAGTGTAAGAAGAGGTTTAACTGCTTCTGCAGACAGATTGGAGTCCAGATGTCTAACCATGATGACTGTTTTCCCACTAATAGTTCAAGAATTGACGCCACAATGTCTTACATTTGGCTTCTCTTATCATATTACGTAGAGTTATATATAAGAAGTTTAACTGCTTCTGGAGGAAGTTCAAAGCCAGAACTGTCCTTGCAAGAAGAAAGATTATACAATGCTGTGACAGCATCAACTTTTCCTTGCATATTTCCAGAACTGAGGATCTGAACGAGAAGAGGCACAACTCCTGATGAAATCAATGTTGGTTTATTAGGTGTTGATGCAGAAAGCGTCAGCACTGCTGCAGTCGCCAACTCCCTTAAATCATTTCTCTCATATTTCAGTAGTTCAATGAGATGGGGCACATCACCACTCTTGATTATCTATCTTATTCTTGTTCCTGAAATAGACAAAAATGAAGAAAGACACTCTAAGGGCAACAAACATATTTTTTACATAATAGAAAATGAATGAGTAACAAAGAATATTTAGCTCTCACTAATACGGAAACTCAGTAAATTGAACTAACAAGAAAGTCAAAATAAAGTGCTAAGAAAGGAGTGCATGATTCGGGAATGGTATGGCATGATGCACACGATATTTAAAAACAATAATGAGTGAACATGTTTTTTTTTTCACGGGCAAAATAGAAATCTCCAGAGAAAATCAAGGCAGTCAAAGGAATTCATTTATAAAACTAGAGCCAAAATTCATTGATCTAGTTGCAACAGCCAAAGTTCGGCAATTAATTGACTAACTCTTTGGAAGAGCATCAACTAGTACATATATCTAAACAAGCAAGAAGTAACTTTACGACAACTGCTACTTTGTGAAAAATGCAGCAAGTCTACCAGAACAATAAATTTAATTAACTTTCCTGAAGGATGTACATGCGAACTTTCCACCACCATGGGCTGTAACGCTTCGAGATTTGACCCCGCCACATGACGAAATATCTTCTCGTACGTTATTTTCTTTGATTGTTCTTTGACTCTTTCGATGGTCAAGAAGAGCGACACGTAATATGTATTGATATTAATTATATATATCCTTCTACATAATTACAGTCATAATATTTATTAATGCATTAAGAAAAGAGTATATAAAAAGATAGACATGAATTATAAAAAGTGATAATGAATAATATTATTTTAATTTCCGACGGATATTTTCCTTCGCAATTACCGACGGATATTATGTCCTTCGGTAATTTCGAAGGAGATTTCCTTCGGTAATTGAAATAATAATTTATTATTAATGTTTATAATATAATACATATCTCTTCTATTTACTTAAAATATTCATAATTATAATATGATATTATTCATGTTTATATTCATATATATTAATTCATATAATATTATTATTGTTAATATAAGGTTTTACTACGATATTATTTTAATTATTGATGGGTATGTTCCTTCGAAATTACCGACGGATTTTAAAGCCTTCGGTAATTTCGAACGAGCTTTCCATCGATAATTAAAGACATTAATAATATATTAATATTTTATTTACCGAAGGATAGTGCCTGCGCAACTAACGAAGGATTTAGAATCCGTCGATAATTTTGAAGGACATTACTCGTCGGTAATTACCGAAGGATAATGTCTTCGAAATTATCGATGAAAATACCCGTCGGTAATTAAAATAGTACCATTTATTATTAATATATCTATATATATAATTAGTATAATTTATTATCAATATAATATGATATTATTAATGTTTCTAATTAGATATATTAATGTTTAATATATATTAATTAGATATATTAATGTCTAATTAGATATATTAATTATCAATATATATATATATTGATAATTAGATATATTGATATATATTAATGTTTAATACAATTAGATAATTATTAATGTCTAATTAGATCATATTAATTATCAATATATATATATATATTACTATAATGTTTAATAAAAAAATTTCTTATATAAATAATGATATATTATTACCGATGGATACTACCTTCAGATATATCCGTCGCTAACTCAAATATTTTCCCGCCTACTTTCCCTCCCCCTCCCCCCCCCCCACCTTCTCCTTCCCGTGTCCCCTCTCTATATTTATTATTTCTCACCCTCCTCTCTCCTTCTCCTTCGCCATCCCTCTCTCCTTCTCCTCCCTCTCTTTCTCTCCTCCTCTTTCTCTCTCCCAAGGCGGCGACATGCGACGACGGCGGCGACTCCAGCGATGATTCCGACTGCTCTCCTCCACTCTAGTCGTCGGATCTGGCGATTGGGCGGCCGGATTCGGCTCTTTGGCGCGGATCATGCTCGGGCACGGATCCCGCGCTCAGGAGGCCGGATCCGGCCCTCGGGCGGCTGGATCTGGCGCTCGGGCAGCCGGATCCGGCGCTTGGGCGGCCGGATCCGGCGCTCGGGCGTGGATCCGATGCTCGGGGAGCCGGATCCGGTGCTGGTTCTCTGTATCTTGATTCCGGCCGCTTGTGCCGGATCGGCTGCACAGTCGATCCAGTAGCTGGCGGCCTATTTTTTAAATTTTAACTTTTCGACGGATGTATCCGTCGGTGTTGCCCTTCGATAGGAGAACGCCGCCGAAGCCTTCGACGGGTTGCACCCGCCGAAGCCTCCGACGGCTTTTACTCGTCGAAGGTTTCGACGAGTATTGGTTCGTCGGAATTATCCACAGGTTCTCCCGTCGAAAATCGTGGAAACTTGCGAAGGGGCTATCAATTCTTCCTCCGGCCTCGGCTGGCACCGGCAGCCGGATTAGGACCTTTCGATAGCAAAATCCGGAGGAAGTTACAAAGGATGACCGTTCCTTCGGAACTTTCAATGGAATTTAGCCTCTAAAAATTTCGAAAGCGATTTTTTCGTCGCAAACGTCCGTCAAAATGTTCGAAGGGATATTTGAGTACCGTCGAAAATAATTTGCGACGACAAAATTTCCAACTAACCCTTATCCATCAAAAAATAAAAATCCATCGCAAACACATATTTGTGACGGATTTTGAAGGTTTTGCGACGAATCAATCCATCGCAATATTGTTGTACTTAACCAACACATGCACATGAGGTTAGATTTCCACTTCAAACAAAAAATTTGCTGCCATTCATGCAAGGTCTCTCGTTTGAAATTGAGTTGAGATAACATGGCACAAAAAAGAATTTGCTATAAACAACAAATAAAACAACGTCCAACACATTGTCGCAAGTGGCCAGCCATGCAATGTTACGTTTGTATGCACCGAGTCGTCGTGAGAGAAAAGAACGCTTAATAATTGCATGGTTTAAGAAATTATAGCAGTGTTTGATTTATGAAGTTATGTAGCAGTGTGAAGAGTGGAAGTTGAAATGAGAGTCTCCCCCTTATCATATCATTGCCACTATGTTGGTCGTCTAATAAGGGATTATTATGTTGGTGTTTGCTGCAGATTCGGCTTTTGGCTGAGAACATGTGATAAAGTTCCTTTATATATATATAATATGATAAATGTTTCTTACTTCTCTTGGAACAATTCTAAAGAACAGCTACCGATCATTTATTCCATTGAAAGCCTATAGAAAGTAGTAGTAGTAAAAGATGGCTGCCACTTTGCAAGCTTAGTCCAAAAGTGAGTCAGAGAGAGATGGTGCTGATATCAGTGAGCCGAGTTATTTTCTGTTTTCTTTCTAGATTGATGTGGTTGTTGTTGTAGTAGTACTAGCCATGACGTGAATCCTGTGCCATTGTTGCCTTCTTATCTGCTCTAGTGGGTACAAATGTTGCTGATGCTACAGGGCATGCAGCCATTGTTTGGTGGTGAATCCTGTGCGGCGGAACACAATCCCGTTGGTGCAGTGAATTGTTTGGGCGGAGGGGGCTCGAAGTGGTGCTTGAGGTCGCTGCACTTGGCGTAGAGTCCAATGGCGCAGAGGTAACCCCCATTTGAGCGTCCATGGAAGCCCCCGAACTCGAGCTTCGGTTGCAGGTTGAAGCAGAATCGGGTGCCTTCTTCTCGGCCGAATGGTCCGTAGCTGGTCCGGTTGGTCGCGAACGTGAGGCATCTGATGATGATGGCACCTCTGTTGTCTATGCGATTGTAACGCCCACTGACGCTTGTGATGTTCTCCCACGGCTCTAAGCTAAACTGTGAACATGTATATATATAAATAGCTTGAAGGGTGAACTTCTAGGAAATGAGAGAGAGAGAGAGAGAGAGAGAGAGAGCTGACGCTGTCGAAGTAATCACCATCCCCGCCGTGCCTGTGTGCGAGCGCCAAAGTTCCGTTCAGATCGTAGAGCACTTGGAGAGAGTTGATGGCCTCCCCATGGGCTATTAGGATCTGCCTGACGCTCCCGTAACCCGACTCGTTCCACTCCACGTTCTGGCCGGTGAGATCCCCTCGCGGTCCCACCTTGACGACAAACTCCTGATTCGCAATCGAGCTCTATTTGAACAAGGAAGAAGAAGAAAAAAAGGTCAAGCATCGTAAAGCAAGAAAACGAGTGATCTCCTATGTTTATTTTGATATACCATTAAGGATTCTAGCTACTCGTCAAGTGAGAATCTGGAGAAAGAATGAAACTTGGCAAATGCTATTTTTTCTGTGAGATTTCGATGTTGCGTTCTGGCACACAGCATGACAATTGTTATATATGATTTCGAACGTGAGGGATCTGATGATGATGGCACCTCAGTTGTCGTTGCGACTGTAACGCCCACTGACGCTTGTGATGTTCTCCCACGGCCGTAACTTGACTCGTTCCACTCTACATTCCGGCCGGTGAGATCCCCTCGCGGTCCCACCTTGATGACAAACTCCTGATTTGCAATCGAGCTCTATTTGAACAAGGAAAAAGAAGAAAAAAGGTCAAGCATCGTAAAGGAAGAAAACGAGTCTCCTTTGTTTATTTTGATATACCATTGAGGATTCTAGCTACTCTTCAAGTGAGAATCTGGAGAAAGAATGAAACTTGGCAAATGCTATTTTTTCTCTGAGATTTCGATATTGATGTTGCGTTCTGGCACCCAGCGTGGCAATTGTTATATATGTATATCCCCATGCATCGTCAAAAGATACCGTGCTTTACTTGTAAGTAGCAATGTGAGAAGAATATACCACACTTTGCTTCTAAGTTAGTCCCGATTGTCATGGACTGAGGGGACTGAGGGGATTGGTGTCAAAATCTATATTTGTTCCTCTTTTATGAATGAAGAAGCATAATGGAACAAGTAAATAAATAAAAGGTATATATGCTGCAAGAAGAATTTAGATCAAGCCGATGAGCATGGAGAATTCAGACGGCAAAAATAACAATTTGCATGGATAATATTTCTATACTTGTCACGACAACTACTACACATAGAGGGTGACACTCGGACAGCATATTCTTAATTTGCTAAGAGGGGAACCATCTTCAACAGTTTCGACCAGTGTCAGCATCCTTCCATCAAATTCTGAAATTGAGGTCCTGCCTTGTTCAGGTTTTGAGAGTATCTCAAGAAGACCAGTAGCTTTTTAAGCAAACTTGGAATAACGCTTGCCATCCTTTAAAAGTGTAAGAAGAGGTTTAACTGCTTCTGCAGACAGATTGGAGTCCAGATGTCTAACCATGATGACTGTTTTCCCACTAATAGTTCAAGAATTGACGCCACAATGTCTTACATTTGGCTTCTCTTATCATATTACGTAGAGTTATATATAAGAAGTTTAACTGCTTCTGCAGGAAGTTCAAAGCCAGAACTGTCCTTGCAAGAAGAAAGATTATACAATGCTGTGACAGCATCAACTTTTCCTTGCATATTTCCAGAACTGAGGATCTGAACGAGAAGAGGCACAACTCCTGATGAAATCAATGTTGGTTTATTAGGTGTTGATGCAGAAAGCGTCAGCACTGCTGCAGTCGCCAACTCCCTTAAATCATTTCTCTCATATTTCAGTAGTTCAATCATCACCACTCTTGATTATCTATCTTATTCTTGTTCCTGAAATAGACAAAAATGAAGAAAGACACTCTAAGGGCAACAAACATATTTTTTACATAATAGAAAATGAATGAGTAACAAAGAATATTTAGCTCTCACTAATACGGAAACTCAGTAAATTGAACTAACAAGAAAGTCAAAATAAAGTGCTAAGAAAGGAGTGCATGATTCGGGAATGGTATGGCATGATGCACACGATATTTAAAAACAATAATGAGTGAACATGTTTTTTTTTCACGGGCAAAATAGAAATCTCCAGAGAAAATCAAGGCAGTCAAAGGAATTCATTTATAAAACTAGAGCCAAAATTCATTGATCTAGTTGCAACAGCCAAAGTTCGGCAATTAATTGACTAACTCTTTGGAAGAGCATCAACTAGTACATATATCTAAACAAGCAAGAAGTAACTTTACGACAACTGCTACTTTGTGAAAAATGCAGCAAGTCTACCAGAACAATAAATTTAATTAACTTTCCTGAAGGATGTACATGCGAACTTTCCACCACCATGGGCTGTAACGCTTCGAGATTTGACCCCGCCACATGACGAAATATCTTCTCGTACGTTATTTTCTTTGATTGTTCTTTGACTCTTTCGATGGTCAAGAAGAGCGACACGTAATATGTATTGATATTAATTATATATATCCTTCTACATAATTACAGTCATAATATTTATTAATGCATTAAGAAAAGAGTATATAAAAAGATAGACATGAATTATAAAAAGTGATAATGAATAATATTATTTAAATTTCCGACGGATATTTTCCTTCGCAATTACCGACGGATATTATGTCCTTCGGTAATTTCGAAGGAGATTTCCTTCGGTAATTGAAATAATAATTTATTATTAATGTTTATAATATAATACATATCTCTTCTATTTACTTAAAATATTCATAATTATAATATGATATTATTCATGTTTATATTCATATATATTAATTCATATAATATTATTATTGTTAATATAAGGTTTTACTACGATATTATTTTAATTATTGATGGGTATGTTCCTTCGAAATTACCGACGGATTTTAAAGCCTTCGGTAATTTCGAAGGAGCTTTCCATCGATAATTAAAGACATTAATAATATATTAATATTTTATTTACCGAAGGATAGTGCCGGCGCAACTAACGAAGGATTTAGAATCCGTCGATAATTTTGAAGGACATTACTCGTCGGTAATTACCGAAGGATAATGTCTTCGAAATTATCGATGAAAATACCCGTCGGTAATTAAAATAGTACCATTTATTATTAATATATCTATATATATAATTAGTATAATTTATTATCAATATAATATGATATTATTAATGTTTCTAATTAGATATATTAATGGTTAATATATATTAATTAGATATATTAATGTCTAATTAGATATATTAATTATCAATATATATATATTGATAATTAGATATATTGATATATATTAATGTTTAATACAATTAGATAATTATTAATGTCTAATTAGATCATATTAATTATCAATATATATATATATTACTATAATGTTTAATAAAAAAATTTCTTATATAAATAATGATATATTATTACCGATGGATACTACCTTCAGATATATCCGTCGCTAACTCAAATATTTTTCCGCCTACTTTCCCTCCCCCTCCCCCCCCCCCCACCTTCTCCTTCCCGTGTCCCCTCTCTATATTTATTATTTCTCACCCTCCTCTCTCCTTCTAATCCTTCTCCTCCTCTCTCCTTCTCCTCCCTCTCTTTCTCTCCTCCTCTTTCTCTCTCCCAAGGCGGCGACATGCGACAACGGCGGCGACTCCAGCGATGATTCCGACTGCTCTCCTCCACTCTGGTCGTCGGATCTGGCGATTGGGCGGCCGGATTCGGCTCTTTGGCGCGGATCATGCTCGGGCACGGATCCCGCGCTCAGGAGGCCGGATCCGGCCCTCGGGCGGCTGGATCTGGCACTCGGGCAGCCGGATCCGGCGCTTGGGCGGCCGGATCCGGCGCTCGGGCGTGGATCCGATGCTCGGGGAGCCGGATCCGGTGCTGGTTCTCTGTATCTTGATTCCGGCCGCTCGTGCCGGATCGGCTGCACAGTCGATCCAGTAGCTGGCGGCCTATTTTTTAAATTTTTTTAACTTTTCGACGGATGTATCCGTCGGTGTTGCCCTTCGATAGGAGAACGCCGCCGAAGCCTTCGACGGGTTGCACCCGCCGAAGCCTCCGACGGCTTTTACTCGTCGAAGGTTTCGACGAGTATTGGTTCGTCGGAATTATCCACAGGTTCTCCCGTCGAAAACCGTGGAAACTTGCGAAGGGGCTATCAATTCTTCCTCCGGCCTCGGCTGGCACCGGCAGCCGGATTAGGACCTTTCGACAGCAAAATCCGGAGGAAGTTACAAAGGATGACCGTTCCTTCGGAACTTTCAATGGAATTTAGCCTCTAAAAATTTCGAAAGCGATTTTTTCGTCGCAAACGTCCGTCAAAATGTTCGAAGGGATATTTGAGTACCGTCGAAAATAATTTGCGACGACAAAATTTCCAACTAACCCTTATCCATCGAAAAATAAAAATCCATCGCAAACACATATTTGTGACGGATTTTGAAGGTTTTGTGACGAATCAATCCATCGCAATATTGTTGTACTTAACCAACACATGCACATGAGGTTAGATTTCCACTTCAAACAAAAAATTTGCTGCCATTCATGCAAGGTCTCTCGTTTGAAATTGAGTTGAGATAACATGGCACAAAAAAGAATTTGCTATAAACAACAAATAAAACAACGTCCAACACATTGTCGCAAGTGGCCAGCCATGCAATGTTACGTTTGTATGCACCGAGTCGTCGTGAGAGAAAAGAACGCTTAATAATTGCACGGTTTAAGAAATTATAGCAGTGTTTGATTTATGAAGTTATGTAGCAGTGTGAAGAGTGGAAGTTGAAATGAGAGTCTCCCCCTTATCATATCATTGCCACTATGTTGGTCGTCTAATAAGGGATTATTATGTTGGTGTTTGCTGCAGATTCGGCTTTTGGCTGAGAACATGTGATAAAGTTCCTTTATATATATATAATATGATAAATGTTTCTTACTTCTCTTGGAACAATTCTAAAGAACAGCTACCGATCATTTATTCCATTGAAAGCCTATAGAAAGTAGTAGTAGTAAAAGATGGCTGCCACTTTGCAAGCTTAGTCCAAAAGTGAGTCAGAGAGAGATGGTGCTGATATCAGTGAGCCGAGTTATTTTCTGTTTTCTTTCTAGATTGATGTGGTTGTTGTTGTAGTAGTACTAGCCATGACGTGAATCCTGTGCCATTGTTGCCTTCTTATCTGCTCTAGTGGGTACAAATGTTGCTGATGCTACAGGGCATGCAGCCATTGTTTGGTGGTGAATCCTGTGCGGCGGAACACAATCCCGTTGGTGCAGTGAATTGTTTGGGCGGAGGGGGCTCGAAGTGGTGCTTGAGGTCGCTGCACTTGGCGTAGAGTCCAATGGCGCAGAGGTAACCCCCATTTGAGCGTCCATGGAAGCCCCCGAACTCGAGCTTCGGTTGCAGGTTGAAGCAGAATCGGGTGCCTTCTTCTCGGCCGAATGGTCCGTAGCTGGTCCGGTTGGTCGCGAACGTGAGGCATCTGATGATGATGGCACCTCTGTTGTCTATGCGATTGTAACGCCCACTGACGCTTGTGATGTTCTCCCACGGCTCTAAGCTAAACTGTGAACATGTATATATATAAATAGCTTGAAGGGTGAACTTCTAGGAAATGAGAGAGAGAGAGAGAGAGAGAGCTGACGCTGTCGAAGTAATCACCATCCCCGCCGTGCCTGTGTGCGAGCGCCAAAGTTCCGTTCAGATCGTAGAGCACTTGGAGAGAGTTGATGGCCTCCCCATGGGCTATTAGGATCTGCCTGACGCTCCCGTAACCCGACTCGTTCCACTCCACGTTCTGGCCGGTGAGATCCCCTCGCGGTCCCACCTTGACGACAAACTCCTGATTCGCAATCGAGCTCTATTTGAACAAGGAAGAAGAAGAAAAAAAGGTCAAGCATCGTAAAGCAAGAAAACGAGTGATCTCCTATGTTTATTTTGATATACCATTAAGGATTCTAGCTACTCGTCAAGTGAGAATCTGGAGAAAGAATGAAACTTGGCAAATGCTATTTTTTCTGTGAGATTTCGATGTTGCGTTCTGGCACACAGCATGACAATTGTTATATATGATTTCGAACGTGAGGGATCTGATGATGATGGCACCTCAGTTGTCGTTGCGACTGTAACGCCCACTGACGCTTGTGATGTTCTCCCACGGCCGTAACTTGACTCGTTCCACTCTACATTCCGGCCGGTGAGATCCCCTCGCGGTCCCACCTTGATGACAAACTCCTGATTTGCAATCGAGCTCTATTTGAACAAGGAAAAAGAAGAAAAAAGGTCAAGCATCGTAAAGGAAGAAAACGAGTCTCCTTTGTTTATTTTGATATACCATTGAGGATTCTAGCTACTCGTCAAGTGAGAATCTGGAGAAAGAATGAAACTTGGCAAATGCTATTTTTTCTCTGAGATTTCGATATTGATGTTGCGTTCTGGCACCCAGCGTGGCAATTGTTATATATGTATATCCCCATGCATCGTCAAAAGATACCGTGCTTTACTTGTAAGTAGCAATGTGAGAAGAATATACCACACTTTGCTTCTAAGTTAGTCCCGATTGTCATGGACTGAGGGGACTGAGGGGACTGAGGGGATTGGTGTCAAAATCTATATTTGTTCCTCTTTTATGAATGAAGAAGCATAATGAAACAAGTAAATAAATAAAAGGTATATATGCTACAAGAAGAATTTAGATCAAGCCGATGAGCATGGAGAATTCAGACGGCAAAAATAACAATTTGCATGGATAATATTTCTATACTTGTCACGACAACTACTACACATAGAGGGTGACACTCGGACAGCATATTCTTAATTTGCTAAGAGGGGAACCATCTTCAACAGTTTCGACCAGTGTCAGCATCCTTCCATCAAATTCTGAAATTGAGGTCCTGCCTTGTTCAGGTTTTGAGAGTATCTCAAGAAGACCAGTAGCTTTTTAAGCAAACTTGGAATAACGCTTGCCATCCTTTAAAAGTGTAAGAAGAGGTTTAACTGCTTCTGCAGACAGATTGGAGTCCAGATGTCTAACCATGATGACTGTTTTCCCACTAATAGTTCAAGAATTGACGCCACAATGTCTTACATTTGGCTTCTCTTATCATATTACGTAGAGTTATATATAAGAAGTTTAACTGCTTCTGCAGGAAGTTCAAAGCCAGAACTGTCCTTGCAAGAAGAAAGATTATACAATGCTGTGACAGCATCAACTTTTCCTTGCATATTTCCAGAACTGAGGATCTGAACGAGAAGAGGCACAACTCCTGATGAAATCAATGTTGGTTTATTAGGTGTTGATGCAGAAAGCGTCAGCACTGCTGCAGTCGCCAACTCCCTTAAATCATTTCTCTCATATTTCAGTAGTTCAATCATCACCACTCTTGATTATCTATCTTATTCTTGTTCCTGAAATAGACAAAAATGAAGAAAGACACTCTAAGGGCAACAAACATATTTTTTACATAATAGAAAATGAATGAGTAACAAAGAATATTTAGCTCTCACTAATACGGAAACTCAGTAAATTGAACTAACAAGAAAGTCAAAATAGAGTGCTAAGAAAGGAGTGCATGATTCGGGAATGGTATGGCATGATGCACACGATATTTAAAAACAATAATGAGTGAACATGTTTTTTTTTTCACGGGCAAAATAGAAATCTCCAGAGAAAATCAAGGCAGTCAAAGGAATTCATTTATAAAACTAGAGCCAAAATTCATTGATCTAGTTGCAACAGCCAAAGTTCGGCAATTAATTGACTAACTCTTTGGAAGAGCATCAACTAGTACATATATCTAAACAAGCAAGAAGTAACTTTACGACAACTGCTACTTTGTGAAAAATGCAGCAAGTCTACCAGAACAATAAATTTAATTAACTTTCCTGAAGGATGTACATGCGAACTTTCCACCACCATGGGCTGTAACGCTTCGAGATTTGACCCCGCCACATGACGAAATATCTTCTCGTACGTTATTTTCTTTGATTGTTCTTTGACTCTTTCGATGGTCAAGAAGAGCGACACGTAATATGTATTGATATTAATTATATATATCCTTCTACATAATTACAGTCATAATATTTATTAATGCATTAAGAAAAGAGTATATAAAAAGATAGACGTGAATTGTAAAAAGTGATAATGAATAATATTATTTTAATTACCGACGGATATTTTCCTTCGCAATTACCGACGGATATTATGTCCTTCGGTAATTTCGAAGGAGATTTCCTTCGGTAATTGAAATAATAATTTATTATTAATGTTTATAATATAATACATATCTCTTCTATTTACTTAAAATATTCATAATTATAATATGATATTATTCATGTTTATATTCATATATATTAATTCATATAATATTATTATTGTTAATATAAGGTTTTACTACGATATTATTTTAATTATTGATGGGTATGTTCCTTCGAAATTACCGACGGATTTTAAAGCCTTCGGTAATTTCGAAGGAGCTTTCCATCGATAATTAAAGACATTAATAATATATTAATATTTTATTTACCGAAGGATAGTGCCGGCGCAACTAACGAAGGATTTAGAATCCGTCGATAATTTTGAAGGACATTACTCGTCGGTAATTACCGAAGGATAATGTCTTCGAAATTATCGATGAAAATACCCGTCGGTAATTAAAATAGTACCATTTATTATTAATATATCTATATATATAATTAGTATAATTTATTATCAATATAATATGATATTATTAATGTTTCTAATTAGATATATTAATGGTTAATATATATTAATTAGATATATTAATGTCTAATTAGATATATTAATTATCAATATATATATATTGATAATTAGATATATTGATATATATTAATGTTTAATACAATTAGATAATTATTAATGTCTAATTAGATCATATTAATTATCAATATATATATATATTACTATAATGTTTAATAAAAAAATTTCTTATATAAATAATGATATATTATTACCGATGGATACTACCTTCAGATATATCCGTCGCTAACTCAAATATTTTCCCGCCTACTTTCCCTCCCCCTCCCCCCCCCCCCCCACCTTCTCCTTCCCGTGTCCCCTCTCTATATTTATTATTTCTCACCCTCCTCTCTCCTTCTAATCCTTCTCCTCCTCTCTCCTTCTCCTCCCTCTCTTTCTCTCCTCCTCTTTCTCTCTCCCAAGGCGGCGACATGCGACAACGGCGGCGACTCCAGCGATGATTCCGACTGCTCTCCTCCACTCTGGTCGTCGGATCTGGCGATTGGGCGGCCGGATTCGGCTCTTTGGCGCGGATCATGCTCGGGCACGGATCCCGCGCTCAGGAGGCCGGATCCGGCCCTCGGGCGGCTGGATCTGGCACTCGGGCAGCCGGATTCGGCGCTCGGGCGTGGATCCGATGCTCGGGGAGCCGGATCCGGTGCTGGTTCTCTGTATCTTGATTCCGGCCGCTCGTGCCGGATCGGCTGCACAGTCGATCCAGTAGCTGGCGGCCTATTTTTTAAATTTTTTTAACTTTTCGACGGATGTATCCGTCGGTGTTGCCCTTCGATAGGAGAACGCCGCCGAAGCCTTCGACGGGTTGCACCCGCCGAAGCCTCCGACGGCTTTTACTCGTCGAAGGTTTCGACGAGTATTGGTTCGTCGGAATTATCCACAGGTTCTCCCGTCGAAAACCGTGGAAACTTGCGAAGGGGCTATCAATTCTTCCTCCGGCCTCGGCTGGCACCGGCAGCCGGATTAGGACCTTTCGACAGCAAAATCCGGAGGAAGTTACAAAGGATGACCGTTCCTTCGGAACTTTCAATGGAATTTAGCCTCTAAAAATTTCGAAAGCGATTTTTTCGTCGCAAACGTCCGTCAAAATGTTCGAAGGGATATTTGAGTACCGTCGAAAATAATTTGCGACGACAAAATTTCCAACTAACCCTTATCCATCGAAAAATAAAAATCCATCGCAAACACATATTTGTGACGGATTTTGAAGGTTTTGTGACGAATCAATCCATCGCAATATTGTTGTACTTAACCAACACATGCACATGAGGTTAGATTTCCACTTCAAACAAAAAATTTGCTGCCATTCATGCAAGGTCTCTCGTTTGAAATTGAGTTGAGATAACATGGCACAAAAAAGAATTTGCTATAAACAACAAATAAAACAACGTCCAACACATTGTCGCAAGTGGCCAGCCATGCAATGTTACGTTTGTATGGACCGAGTCGTCGTGAGAGAAAAGAACGCTTAATAATTGCACGGTTTAAGAAATTATAGCAGTGTTTGATTTATGAAGTTATGTAGCAGTGTGAAGAGTGGAAGTTGAAATGAGAGTCTCCCCCTTATCATATCATTGCCACTATGTTGGTCGTCTAATAAGGGATTATTATGTTGGTGTTTGCTGCAGATTCGGCTTTTGGCTGAGAACATGTGATAAAGTTCCTTTATATATATATAATATGATAAATGTTTCTTACTTCTCTTGGAACAATTCTAAAGAACAGCTACCGATCATTTATTCCATTGAAAGCCTATAGAAAGTAGTAGTAGTAAAAGATGGCTGCCACTTTGCAAGCTTAGTCCAAAAGTGAGTCAGAGAGAGATGGTGCTGATATCAGTGAGCCGAGTTATTTTCTGTTTTCTTTCTAGATTGATGTGGTTGTTGTTGTAGTAGTACTAGCCATGACGTGAATCCTGTGCCATTGTTGCCTTCTTATCTGCTCTAGTGGGTACAAATGTTGCTGATGCTACAGGGCATGCAGCCATTGTTTGGTGGTGAATCCTGTGCGGCGGAACACAATCCCGTTGGTGCAGTGAATTGTTTGGGCGGAGGGGGCTCGAAGTGGTGCTTGAGGTCGCTGCACTTGGCGTAGAGTCCAATGGCGCAGAGGTAACCCCCATTTGAGCGTCCATGGAAGCCCCCGAACTCGAGCTTCGGTTGCAGGTTGAAGCAGAATCGGGTGCCTTCTTCTCGGCCGAATGGTCCGTAGCTGGTCCGGTTGGTCGCGAACGTGAGGCATCTGATGATGATGGCACCTCTGTTGTCTATGCGATTGTAACGCCCACTGACGCTTGTGATGTTCTCCCACGGCTCTAAGCTAAACTGTGAACATGTATATATATAAATAGCTTGAAGGGTGAACTTCTAGGAAATGAGAGAGAGAGAGAGAGAGAGCTGACGCTGTCGAAGTAATCACCATCCCCGCCGTGCCTGTGTGCGAGCGCCAAAGTTCCGTTCAGATCGTAGAGCACTTGGAGAGAGTTGATGGCCTCCCCATGGGCTATTAGGATCTGCCTGACGCTCCCGTAACCCGACTCGTTCCACTCCACGTTCTGGCCGGTGAGATCCCCTCGCGGTCCCACCTTGACGACAAACTCCTGATTCGCAATCGAGCTCTATTTGAACAAGGAAGAAGAAGAAAAAAAGGTCAAGCATCGTAAAGCAAGAAAACGAGTGATCTCCTATGTTTATTTTGATATACCATTAAGGATTCTAGCTACTCGTCAAGTGAGAATCTGGAGAAAGAATGAAACTTGGCAAATGCTATTTTTTCTGTGAGATTTCGATGTTGCGTTCTGGCACACAGCATGACAATTGTTATATATGATTTCGAACGTGAGGGATCTGATGATGATGGCACCTCAGTTGTCGTTGCGACTGTAACGCCCACTGACGCTTGTGATGTTCTCCCACGGCCGTAACTTGACTCGTTCCACTCTACATTCCGGCCGGTGAGATCCCCTCGCGGTCCCACCTTGATGACAAACTCCTGATTTGCAATCGAGCTCTATTTGAACAAGGAAAAAGAAGAAAAAAGGTCAAGCATCGTAAAGGAAGAAAACGAGTCTCCTTTGTTTATTTTGATATACCATTGAGGATTCTAGCTACTCGTCAAGTGAGAATCTGGAGAAAGAATGAAACTTGGCAAATGCTATTTTTTCTCTGAGATTTCGATATTGATGTTGCGTTCTGGCACCCAGCGTGGCAATTGTTATATATGTATATCCCCATGCATCGTCAAAAGATACCGTGCTTTACTTGTAAGTAGCAATGTGAGAAGAATATACCACACTTTGCTTCTAAGTTAGTCCCGATTGTCATGGACTGAGGGGACTGAGGGGACTGAGGGGATTGGTGTCAAAATCTATATTTGTTCCTCTTTTATGAATGAAGAAGCATAATGAAACAAGTAAATAAATAAAAGGTATATATGCTACAAGAAGAATTTAGATCAAGCCGATGAGCATGGAGAATTCAGACGGCAAAAATAACAATTTGCATGGATAATATTTCTATACTTGTCACGACAACTACTACACATAGAGGGTGACACTCGGACAGCATATTCTTAATTTGCTAAGAGGGGAACCATCTTCAACAGTTTCGACCAGTGTCAGCATCCTTCCATCAAATTCTGAAATTGAGGTCCTGCCTTGTTCAGGTTTTGAGAGTATCTCAAGAAGACCAGTAGCTTTTTAAGCAAACTTGGAATAACGCTTGCCATCCTTTAAAAGTGTAAGAAGAGGTTTAACTGCTTCTGCAGACAGATTGGAGTCCAGATGTCTAACCATGATGACTGTTTTCCCACTAATAGTTCAAGAATTGACGCCACAATGTCTTACATTTGGCTTCTCTTATCATATTACGTAGAGTTATATATAAGAAGTTTAACTGCTTCTGCAGGAAGTTCAAAGCCAGAACTGTCCTTGCAAGAAGAAAGATTATACAATGCTGTGACAGCATCAACTTTTCCTTGCATATTTCCAGAACTGAGGATCTGAACGAGAAGAGGCACAACTCCTGATGAAATCAATGTTGGTTTATTAGGTGTTGATGCAGAAAGCGTCAGCACTGCTGCAGTCGCCAACTCCCTTAAATCATTTCTCTCATATTTCAGTAGTTCAATCATCACCACTCTTGATTATCTATCTTATTCTTGTTCCTGAAATAGACAAAAATGAAGAAAGACACTCTAAGGGCAACAAACATATTTTTTACATAATAGAAAATGAATGAGTAACAAAGAATATTTAGCTCTCACTAATACGGAAACTCAGTAAATTGAACTAACAAGAAAGTCAAAATAAAGTGCTAAGAAAGGAGTGCATGATTCGGGAATGGTATGGCATGATGCACACGATATTTAAAAACAATAATGAGTGAACATGTTTTTTTTTCACGGGCAAAATAGAAATCTCCAGAGAAAATCAAGGCAGTCAAAGGAATTCATTTATAAAACTAGAGCCAAAATTCATTGATCTAGTTGCAACAGCCAAAGTTCGGCAATTAATTGACTAACTCTTTGGAAGAGCATCAACTAGTACATATATCTAAACAAGCAAGAAGTAACTTTACGACAACTGCTACTTTGTGAAAAATGCAGCAAGTCTACCAGAACAATAAATTTAATTAACTTTCCTGAAGGATGTACATGCGAACTTTCCACCACCATGGGCTGTAACGCTTCGAGATTTGACCCCGCCACATGACGAAATATCTTCTCGTACGTTATTTTCTTTGATTGTTCTTTGACTCTTTCGATGGTCAAGAAGAGCGACACGTAATATGTATTGATATTAATTATATATATCCTTCTACATAATTACAGTCATAATATTTATTAATGCATTAAGAAAAGAGTATATAAAAAGATAGACATGAATTATAAAAAGTGATAATGAATAATATTATTTTAATTTCCGACGGATATTTTCCTTCGCAATTACCGACGGATATTATGTCCTTCGGTAATTTCGAAGGAGATTTCCTTCGGTAATTGAAATAATAATTTATTATTAATGTTTATAATATAATACATATCTCTTCTATTTACTTAAAATATTCATAATTATAATATGATATTATTCATGTTTATATTCATATATATTAATTCATATAATATTATTATTGTTAATATAAGGTTTTACTACGATATTATTTTAATTATTGATGGGTATGTTCCTTCGAAATTACCGACGGATTTTAAAGCCTTCGGTAATTTCGAAGGAGCTTTCCATCGATAATTAAAGACATTAATAATATATTAATATTTTATTTACCGAAGGATAGTGCCGGCGCAACTAACGAAGGATTTAGAATCCGTCGATAATTTTGAAGGACATTACTCGTCGGTAATTACCGAAGGATAATGTCTTCGAAATTATCGATGAAAATACCCGTCGGTAATTAAAATAGTACCATTTATTATTAATATATCTATATATATAATTAGTATAATTTATTATCAATATAATATGATATTATTAATGTTTCTAATTAGATATATTAATGGTTAATATATATTAATTAGATATATTAATGTCTAATTAGATATATTAATTATCAATATATATATATTGATAATTAGATATATTGATATATATTAATGTTTAATACAATTAGATAATTATTAATGTCTAATTAGATCATATTAATTATCAATATATATATATATTACTATAATGTTTAATAAAAAAATTTCTTATATAAATAATGATATATTATTACCGATGGATACTACCTTCAGATATATCCGTCGCTAACTCAAATATTTTTCCGCCTACTTTCCCTCCCCCTCCCCCCCCCCCCACCTTCTCCTTCCCGTGTCCCCTCTCTATATTTATTATTTCTCACCCTCCTCTCTCCTTCTAATCCTTCTCCTCCTCTCTCCTTCTCCTCCCTCTCTTTCTCTCCTCCTCTTTCTCTCTCCCAAGGCGGCGACATGCGACAACGGCGGCGACTCCAGCGATGATTCCGACTGCTCTCCTCCACTCTGGTCGTCGGATCTGGCGATTGGGCGGCCGGATTCGGCTCTTTGGCGCGGATCATGCTCGGGCACGGATCCCGCGCTCAGGAGGCCGGATCCGGCCCTCGGGCGGCTGGATCTGGCACTCGGGCAGCCGGATCCGGCGCTTGGGCGGCCGGATCCGGCGCTCGGGCGTGGATCCGATGCTCGGGGAGCCGGATCCGGTGCTGGTTCTCTGTATCTTGATTCCGGCCGCTCGTGCCGGATCGGCTGCACAGTCGATCCAGTAGCTGGCGGCCTATTTTTTAAATTTTTTTAACTTTTCGACGGATGTATCCGTCGGTGTTGCCCTTCGATAGGAGAACGCCGCCGAAGCCTTCGACGGGTTGCACCCGCCGAAGCCTCCGACGGCTTTTACTCGTCGAAGGTTTCGACGAGTATTGGTTCGTCGGAATTATCCACAGGTTCTCCCGTCGAAAACCGTGGAAACTTGCGAAGGGGCTATCAATTCTTCCTCCGGCCTCGGCTGGCACCGGCAGCCGGATTAGGACCTTTCGACAGCAAAATCCGGAGGAAGTTACAAAGGATGACCGTTCCTTCGGAACTTTCAATGGAATTTAGCCTCTAAAAATTTCGAAAGCGATTTTTTCGTCGCAAACGTCCGTCAAAATGTTCGAAGGGATATTTGAGTACCGTCGAAAATAATTTGCGACGACAAAATTTCCAACTAACCCTTATCCATCGAAAAATAAAAATCCATCGCAAACACATATTTGTGACGGATTTTGAAGGTTTTGTGACGAATCAATCCATCGCAATATTGTTGTACTTAACCAACACATGCACATGAGGTTAGATTTCCACTTCAAACAAAAAATTTGCTGCCATTCATGCAAGGTCTCTCGTTTGAAATTGAGTTGAGATAACATGGCACAAAAAAGAATTTGCTATAAACAACAAATAAAACAACGTCCAACACATTGTCGCAAGTGGCCAGCCATGCAATGTTACGTTTGTATGCACCGAGTCGTCGTGAGAGAAAAGAACGCTTAATAATTGCACGGTTTAAGAAATTATAGCAGTGTTTGATTTATGAAGTTATGTAGCAGTGTGAAGAGTGGAAGTTGAAATGAGAGTCTCCCCCTTATCATATCATTGCCACTATGTTGGTCGTCTAATAAGGGATTATTATGTTGGTGTTTGCTGCAGATTCGGCTTTTGGCTGAGAACATGTGATAAAGTTCCTTTATATATATATAATATGATAAATGTTTCTTACTTCTCTTGGAACAATTCTAAAGAACAGCTACCGATCATTTATTCCATTGAAAGCCTATAGAAAGTAGTAGTAGTAAAAGATGGCTGCCACTTTGCAAGCTTAGTCCAAAAGTGAGTCAGAGAGAGATGGTGCTGATATCAGTGAGCCGAGTTATTTTCTGTTTTCTTTCTAGATTGATGTGGTTGTTGTTGTAGTAGTACTAGCCATGACGTGAATCCTGTGCCATTGTTGCCTTCTTATCTGCTCTAGTGGGTACAAATGTTGCTGATGCTACAGGGCATGCAGCCATTGTTTGGTGGTGAATCCTGTGCGGCGGAACACAATCCCGTTGGTGCAGTGAATTGTTTGGGCGGAGGGGGCTCGAAGTGGTGCTTGAGGTCGCTGCACTTGGCGTAGAGTCCAATGGCGCAGAGGTAACCCCCATTTGAGCGTCCATGGAAGCCCCCGAACTCGAGCTTCGGTTGCAGGTTGAAGCAGAATCGGGTGCCTTCTTCTCGGCCGAATGGTCCGTAGCTGGTCCGGTTGGTCGCGAACGTGAGGCATCTGATGATGATGGCACCTCTGTTGTCTATGCGATTGTAACGCCCACTGACGCTTGTGATGTTCTCCCACGGCTCTAAGCTAAACTGTGAACATGTATATATATAAATAGCTTGAAGGGTGAACTTCTAGGAAATGAGAGAGAGAGAGAGAGAGAGAGCTGACGCTGTCGAAGTAATCACCATCCCCGCCGTGCCTGTGTGCGAGCGCCAAAGTTCCGTTCAGATCGTAGAGCACTTGGAGAGAGTTGATGGCCTCCCCATGGGCTATTAGGATCTGCCTGACGCTCCCGTAACCCGACTCGTTCCACTCCACGTTCTGGCCGGTGAGATCCCCTCGCGGTCCCACCTTGACGACAAACTCCTGATTCGCAATCGAGCTCTATTTGAACAAGGAAGAAGAAGAAAAAAAGGTCAAGCATCGTAAAGCAAGAAAACGAGTGATCTCCTATGTTTATTTTGATATACCATTAAGGATTCTAGCTACTCGTCAAGTGAGAATCTGGAGAAAGAATGAAACTTGGCAAATGCTATTTTTTCTGTGAGATTTCGATGTTGCGTTCTGGCACACAGCATGACAATTGTTATATATGATTTCGAACGTGAGGGATCTGATGATGATGGCACCTCAGTTGTCGTTGCGACTGTAACGCCCACTGACGCTTGTGATGTTCTCCCACGGCCGTAACTTGACTCGTTCCACTCTACATTCCGGCCGGTGAGATCCCCTCGCGGTCCCACCTTGATGACAAACTCCTGATTTGCAATCGAGCTCTATTTGAACAAGGAAAAAGAAGAAAAAAGGTCAAGCATCGTAAAGGAAGAAAACGAGTCTCCTTTGTTTATTTTGATATACCATTGAGGATTCTAGCTACTCGTCAAGTGAGAATCTGGAGAAAGAATGAAACTTGGCAAATGCTATTTTTTCTCTGAGATTTCGATATTGATGTTGCGTTCTGGCACCCAGCGTGGCAATTGTTATATATGTATATCCCCATGCATCGTCAAAAGATACCGTGCTTTACTTGTAAGTAGCAATGTGAGAAGAATATACCACACTTTGCTTCTAAGTTAGTCCCGATTGTCATGGACTGAGGGGACTGAGGGGACTGAGGGGATTGGTGTCAAAATCTATATTTGTTCCTCTTTTATGAATGAAGAAGCATAATGAAACAAGTAAATAAATAAAAGGTATATATGCTACAAGAAGAATTTAGATCAAGCCGATGAGCATGGAGAATTCAGACGGCAAAAATAACAATTTGCATGGATAATATTTCTATACTTGTCACGACAACTACTACACATAGAGGGTGACACTCGGACAGCATATTCTTAATTTGCTAAGAGGGGAACCATCTTCAACAGTTTCGACCAGTGTCAGCATCCTTCCATCAAATTCTGAAATTGAGGTCCTGCCTTGTTCAGGTTTTGAGAGTATCTCAAGAAGACCAGTAGCTTTTTAAGCAAACTTGGAATAACGCTTGCCATCCTTTAAAAGTGTAAGAAGAGGTTTAACTGCTTCTGCAGACAGATTGGAGTCCAGATGTCTAACCATGATGACTGTTTTCCCACTAATAGTTCAAGAATTGACGCCACAATGTCTTACATTTGGCTTCTCTTATCATATTACGTAGAGTTATATATAAGAAGTTTAACTGCTTCTGCAGGAAGTTCAAAGCCAGAACTGTCCTTGCAAGAAGAAAGATTATACAATGCTGTGACAGCATCAACTTTTCCTTGCATATTTCCAGAACTGAGGATCTGAACGAGAAGAGGCACAACTCCTGATGAAATCAATGTTGGTTTATTAGGTGTTGATGCAGAAAGCGTCAGCACTGCTGCAGTCGCCAACTCCCTTAAATCATTTCTCTCATATTTCAGTAGTTCAATCATCACCACTCTTGATTATCTATCTTATTCTTGTTCCTGAAATAGACAAAAATGAAGAAAGACACTCTAAGGGCAACAAACATATTTTTTACATAATAGAAAATGAATGAGTAACAAAGAATATTTAGCTCTCACTAATACGGAAACTCAGTAAATTGAACTAACAAGAAAGTCAAAATAGAGTGCTAAGAAAGGAGTGCATGATTCGGGAATGGTATGGCATGATGCACACGATATTTAAAAACAATAATGAGTGAACATGTTTTTTTTTTCACGGGCAAAATAGAAATCTCCAGAGAAAATCAAGGCAGTCAAAGGAATTCATTTATAAAACTAGAGCCAAAATTCATTGATCTAGTTGCAACAGCCAAAGTTCGGCAATTAATTGACTAACTCTTTGGAAGAGCATCAACTAGTACATATATCTAAACAAGCAAGAAGTAACTTTACGACAACTGCTACTTTGTGAAAAATGCAGCAAGTCTACCAGAACAATAAATTTAATTAACTTTCCTGAAGGATGTACATGCGAACTTTCCACCACCATGGGCTGTAACGCTTCGAGATTTGACCCCGCCACATGACGAAATATCTTCTCGTACGTTATTTTCTTTGATTGTTCTTTGACTCTTTCGATGGTCAAGAAGAGCGACACGTAATATGTATTGATATTAATTATATATATCCTTCTACATAATTACAGTCATAATATTTATTAATGCATTAAGAAAAGAGTATATAAAAAGATAGACGTGAATTGTAAAAAGTGATAATGAATAATATTATTTTAATTACCGACGGATATTTTCCTTCGCAATTACCGACGGATATTATGTCCTTCGGTAATTTCGAAGGAGATTTCCTTCGGTAATTGAAATAATAATTTATTATTAATGTTTATAATATAATACATATCTCTTCTATTTACTTAAAATATTCATAATTATAATATGATATTATTCATGTTTATATTCATATATATTAATTCATATAATATTATTATTGTTAATATAAGGTTTTACTACGATATTATTTTAATTATTGATGGGTATGTTCCTTCGAAATTACCGACGGATTTTAAAGCCTTCGGTAATTTCGAAGGAGCTTTCCATCGATAATTAAAGACATTAATAATATATTAATATTTTATTTACCGAAGGATAGTGCCGGCGCAACTAACGAAGGATTTAGAATCCGTCGATAATTTTGAAGGACATTACTCGTCGGTAATTACCGAAGGATAATGTCTTCGAAATTATCGATGAAAATACCCGTCGGTAATTAAAATAGTACCATTTATTATTAATATATCTATATATATAATTAGTATAATTTATTATCAATATAATATGATATTATTAATGTTTCTAATTAGATATATTAATGGTTAATATATATTAATTAGATATATTAATGTCTAATTAGATATATTAATTATCAATATATATATATTGATAATTAGATATATTGATATATATTAATGTTTAATACAATTAGATAATTATTAATGTCTAATTAGATCATATTAATTATCAATATATATATATATTACTATAATGTTTAATAAAAAAATTTCTTATATAAATAATGATATATTATTACCGATGGATACTACCTTCAGATATATCCGTCGCTAACTCAAATATTTTCCCGCCTACTTTCCCTCCCCCTCCCCCCCCCCCCCCCACCTTCTCCTTCCCGTGTCCCCTCTCTATATTTATTATTTCTCACCCTCCTCTCTCCTTCTAATCCTTCTCCTCCTCTCTCCTTCTCCTCCCTCTCTTTCTCTCCTCCTCTTTCTCTCTCCCAAGGCGGCGACATGCGACAACGGCGGCGACTCCAGCGATGATTCCGACTGCTCTCCTCCACTCTGGTCGTCGGATCTGGCGATTGGGCGGCCGGATTCGGCTCTTTGGCGCGGATCATGCTCGGGCACGGATCCCGCGCTCAGGAGGCCGGATCCGGCCCTCGGGCGGCTGGATCTGGCACTCGGGCAGCCGGATTCGGCGCTCGGGCGTGGATCCGATGCTCGGGGAGCCGGATCCGGTGCTGGTTCTCTGTATCTTGATTCCGGCCGCTCGTGCCGGATCGGCTGCACAGTCGATCCAGTAGCTGGCGGCCTATTTTTTAAATTTTTTTAACTTTTCGACGGATGTATCCGTCGGTGTTGCCCTTCGATAGGAGAACGCCGCCGAAGCCTTCGACGGGTTGCACCCGCCGAAGCCTCCGACGGCTTTTACTCGTCGAAGGTTTCGACGAGTATTGGTTCGTCGGAATTATCCACAGGTTCTCCCGTCGAAAACCGTGGAAACTTGCGAAGGGGCTATCAATTCTTCCTCCGGCCTCGGCTGGCACCGGCAGCCGGATTAGGACCTTTCGACAGCAAAATCCGGAGGAAGTTACAAAGGATGACCGTTCCTTCGGAACTTTCAATGGAATTTAGCCTCTAAAAATTTCGAAAGCGATTTTTTCGTCGCAAACGTCCGTCAAAATGTTCGAAGGGATATTTGAGTACCGTCGAAAATAATTTGCGACGACAAAATTTCCAACTAACCCTTATCCATCGAAAAATAAAAATCCATCGCAAACACATATTTGTGACGGATTTTGAAGGTTTTGTGACGAATCAATCCATCGCAATATTGTTGTACTTAACCAACACATGCACATGAGGTTAGATTTCCACTTCAAACAAAAAATTTGCTGCCATTCATGCAAGGTCTCTCGTTTGAAATTGAGTTGAGATAACATGGCACAAAAAAGAATTTGCTATAAACAACAAATAAAACAACGTCCAACACATTGTCGCAAGTGGCCAGCCATGCAATGTTACGTTTGTATGGACCGAGTCGTCGTGAGAGAAAAGAACGCTTAATAATTGCACGGTTTAAGAAATTATAGCAGTGTTTGATTTATGAAGTTATGTAGCAGTGTGAAGAGTGGAAGTTGAAATGAGAGTCTCCCCCTTATCATATCATTGCCACTATGTTGGTCGTCTAATAAGGGATTATTATGTTGGTGTTTGCTGCAGATTCGGCTTTTGGCTGAGAACATGTGATAAAGTTCCTTTATATATATATAATATGATAAATGTTTCTTACTTCTCTTGGAACAATTCTAAAGAACAGCTACCGATCATTTATTCCATTGAAAGCCTATAGAAAGTAGTAGTAGTAAAAGATGGCTGCCACTTTGCAAGCTTAGTCCAAAAGTGAGTCAGAGAGAGATGGTGCTGATATCAGTGAGCCGAGTTATTTTCTGTTTTCTTTCTAGATTGATGTGGTTGTTGTTGTAGTAGTACTAGCCATGACGTGAATCCTGTGCCATTGTTGCCTTCTTATCTGCTCTAGTGGGTACAAATGTTGCTGATGCTACAGGGCATGCAGCCATTGTTTGGTGGTGAATCCTGTGCGGCGGAACACAATCCCGTTGGTGCAGTGAATTGTTTGGGCGGAGGGGGCTCGAAGTGGTGCTTGAGGTCGCTGCACTTGGCGTAGAGTCCAATGGCGCAGAGGTAACCCCCATTTGAGCGTCCATGGAAGCCCCCGAACTCGAGCTTCGGTTGCAGGTTGAAGCAGAATCGGGTGCCTTCTTCTCGGCCGAATGGTCCGTAGCTGGTCCGGTTGGTCGCGAACGTGAGGCATCTGATGATGATGGCACCTCTGTTGTCTATGCGATTGTAACGCCCACTGACGCTTGTGATGTTCTCCCACGGCTCTAAGCTAAACTGTGAACATGTATATATATAAATAGCTTGAAGGGTGAACTTCTAGGAAATGAGAGAGAGAGAGAGAGAGAGAGCTGACGCTGTCGAAGTAATCACCATCCCCGCCGTGCCTGTGTGCGAGCGCCAAAGTTCCGTTCAGATCGTAGAGCACTTGGAGAGAGTTGATGGCCTCCCCATGGGCTATTAGGATCTGCCTGACGCTCCCGTAACCCGACTCGTTCCACTCCACGTTCTGGCCGGTGAGATCCCCTCGCGGTCCCACCTTGACGACAAACTCCTGATTCGCAATCGAGCTCTATTTGAACAAGGAAGAAGAAGAAAAAAAGGTCAAGCATCGTAAAGCAAGAAAACGAGTGATCTCCTATGTTTATTTTGATATACCATTAAGGATTCTAGCTACTCGTCAAGTGAGAATCTGGAGAAAGAATGAAACTTGGCAAATGCTATTTTTTCTGTGAGATTTCGATGTTGCGTTCTGGCACACAGCATGACAATTGTTATATATGATTTCGAACGTGAGGGATCTGATGATGATGGCACCTCAGTTGTCGTTGCGACTGTAACGCCCACTGACGCTTGTGATGTTCTCCCACGGCCGTAACTTGACTCGTTCCACTCTACATTCCGGCCGGTGAGATCCCCTCGCGGTCCCACCTTGATGACAAACTCCTGATTTGCAATCGAGCTCTATTTGAACAAGGAAAAAGAAGAAAAAAGGTCAAGCATCGTAAAGGAAGAAAACGAGTCTCCTTTGTTTATTTTGATATACCATTGAGGATTCTAGCTACTCGTCAAGTGAGAATCTGGAGAAAGAATGAAACTTGGCAAATGCTATTTTTTCTCTGAGATTTCGATATTGATGTTGCGTTCTGGCACCCAGCGTGGCAATTGTTATATATGTATATCCCCATGCATCGTCAAAAGATACCGTGCTTTACTTGTAAGTAGCAATGTGAGAAGAATATACCACACTTTGCTTCTAAGTTAGTCCCGATTGTCATGGACTGAGGGGACTGAGGGGACTGAGGGGATTGGTGTCAAAATCTATATTTGTTCCTCTTTTATGAATGAAGAAGCATAATGAAACAAGTAAATAAATAAAAGGTATATATGCTACAAGAAGAATTTAGATCAAGCCGATGAGCATGGAGAATTCAGACGGCAAAAATAACAATTTGCATGGATAATATTTCTATACTTGTCACGACAACTACTACACATAGAGGGTGACACTCGGACAGCATATTCTTAATTTGCTAAGAGGGGAACCATCTTCAACAGTTTCGACCAGTGTCAGCATCCTTCCATCAAATTCTGAAATTGAGGTCCTGCCTTGTTCAGGTTTTGAGAGTATCTCAAGAAGACCAGTAGCTTTTTAAGCAAACTTGGAATAACGCTTGCCATCCTTTAAAAGTGTAAGAAGAGGTTTAACTGCTTCTGCAGACAGATTGGAGTCCAGATGTCTAACCATGATGACTGTTTTCCCACTAATAGTTCAAGAATTGACGCCACAATGTCTTACATTTGGCTTCTCTTATCATATTACGTAGAGTTATATATAAGAAGTTTAACTGCTTCTGCAGGAAGTTCAAAGCCAGAACTGTCCTTGCAAGAAGAAAGATTATACAATGCTGTGACAGCATCAACTTTTCCTTGCATATTTCCAGAACTGAGGATCTGAACGAGAAGAGGCACAACTCCTGATGAAATCAATGTTGGTTTATTAGGTGTTGATGCAGAAAGCGTCAGCACTGCTGCAGTCGCCAACTCCCTTAAATCATTTCTCTCATATTTCAGTAGTTCAATCATCACCACTCTTGATTATCTATCTTATTCTTGTTCCTGAAATAGACAAAAATGAAGAAAGACACTCTAAGGGCAACAAACATATTTTTTACATAATAGAAAATGAATGAGTAACAAAGAATATTTAGCTCTCACTAATACGGAAACTCAGTAAATTGAACTAACAAGAAAGTCAAAATAAAGTGCTAAGAAAGGAGTGCATGATTCGGGAATGGTATGGCATGATGCACACGATATTTAAAAACAATAATGAGTGAACATGTTTTTTTTTCACGGGCAAAATAGAAATCTCCAGAGAAAATCAAGGCAGTCAAAGGAATTCATTTATAAAACTAGAGCCAAAATTCATTGATCTAGTTGCAACAGCCAAAGTTCGGCAATTAATTGACTAACTCTTTGGAAGAGCATCAACTAGTACATATATCTAAACAAGCAAGAAGTAACTTTACGACAACTGCTACTTTGTGAAAAATGCAGCAAGTCTACCAGAACAATAAATTTAATTAACTTTCCTGAAGGATGTACATGCGAACTTTCCACCACCATGGGCTGTAACGCTTCGAGATTTGACCCCGCCACATGACGAAATATCTTCTCGTACGTTATTTTCTTTGATTGTTCTTTGACTCTTTCGATGGTCAAGAAGAGCGACACGTAATATGTATTGATATTAATTATATATATCCTTCTACATAATTACAGTCATAATATTTATTAATGCATTAAGAAAAGAGTATATAAAAAGATAGACATGAATTATAAAAAGTGATAATGAATAATATTATTTTAATTTCCGACGGATATTTTCCTTCGCAATTACCGACGGATATTATGTCCTTCGGTAATTTCGAAGGAGATTTCCTTCGGTAATTGAAATAATAATTTATTATTAATGTTTATAATATAATACATATCTCTTCTATTTACTTAAAATATTCATAATTATAATATGATATTATTCATGTTTATATTCATATATATTAATTCATATAATATTATTATTGTTAATATAAGGTTTTACTACGATATTATTTTAATTATTGATGGGTATGTTCCTTCGAAATTACCGACGGATTTTAAAGCCTTCGGTAATTTCGAAGGAGCTTTCCATCGATAATTAAAGACATTAATAATATATTAATATTTTATTTACCGAAGGATAGTGCCGGCGCAACTAACGAAGGATTTAGAATCCGTCGATAATTTTGAAGGACATTACTCGTCGGTAATTACCGAAGGATAATGTCTTCGAAATTATCGATGAAAATACCCGTCGGTAATTAAAATAGTACCATTTATTATTAATATATCTATATATATAATTAGTATAATTTATTATCAATATAATATGATATTATTAATGTTTCTAATTAGATATATTAATGGTTAATATATATTAATTAGATATATTAATGTCTAATTAGATATATTAATTATCAATATATATATATTGATAATTAGATATATTGATATATATTAATGTTTAATACAATTAGATAATTATTAATGTCTAATTAGATCATATTAATTATCAATATATATATATTACTATAATGTTTAATAAAAAAATTTCTTATATAAATAATGATATATTATTACCGATGGATACTACCTTCAGATATATCCGTCGCTAACTCAAATATTTTCCCGCCTACTTTCCCTCCCCCTCCCCCCCCCCCCCACCTTCTCCTTCCCGTGTCCCCTCTCTATATTTATTATTTCTCACCCTCCTCTCTCCTTCTAATCCTTCTCCTCCTCTCTCCTTCTCCTCCCTCTCTTTCTCTCCTCCTCTTTCTCTCTCCCAAGGCGGCGACATGCGACAACGGCGGCGACTCCAGCGATGATTCCGACTGCTCTCCTCCACTCTGGTCGTCGGATCTGGCGATTGGGCGGCCGGATTCGGCTCTTTGGCGCGGATCATGCTCGGGCACGGATCCCGCGCTCAGGAGGCCGGATCCGGCCCTCGGGCGGCTGGATCTGGCACTCGGGCAGCCGGATCCGGCGCTTGGGCGGCCGGATCCGGCGCTCGGGCGTGGATCCGATGCTCGGGGAGCCGGATCCGGTGCTGGTTCTCTGTATCTTGATTCCGGCCGCTCGTGCCGGATCGGCTGCACAGTCGATCCAGTAGCTGGCGGCCTATTTTTTAAATTTTTTTAACTTTTCGACGGATGTATCCGTCGGTGTTGCCCTTCGATAGGAGAACGCCGCCGAAGCCTTCGACGGGTTGCACCCGCCGAAGCCTCCGACGGCTTTTACTCGTCGAAGGTTTCGACGAGTATTGGTTCGTCGGAATTATCCACAGGTTCTCCCGTCGAAAACCGTGGAAACTTGCGAAGGGGCTATCAATTCTTCCTCCGGCCTCGGCTGGCACCGGCAGCCGGATTAGGACCTTTCGACAGCAAAATCCGGAGGAAGTTACAAAGGATGACCGTTCCTTCGGAACTTTCAATGGAATTTAGCCTCTAAAAATTTCGAAAGCGATTTTTTCGTCGCAAACGTCCGTCAAAATGTTCGAAGGGATATTTGAGTACCGTCGAAAATAATTTGCGACGACAAAATTTCCAACTAACCCTTATCCATCGAAAAATAAAAATCCATCGCAAACACATATTTGTGACGGATTTTGAAGGTTTTGTGACGAATCAATCCATCGCAATATTGTTGTACTTAACCAACACATGCACATGAGGTTAGATTTCCACTTCAAACAAAAAATTTGCTGCCATTCATGCAAGGTCTCTCGTTTGAAATTGAGTTGAGATAACATGGCACAAAAAAGAATTTGCTATAAACAACAAATAAAACAACGTCCAACACATTGTCGCAAGTGGCCAGCCATGCAATGTTACGTTTGTATGGACCGAGTCGTCGTGAGAGAAAAGAACGCTTAATAATTGCACGGTTTAAGAAATTATAGCAGTGTTTGATTTATGAAGTTATGTAGCAGTGTGAAGAGTGGAAGTTGAAATGAGAGTCTCCCCCTTATCATATCATTGCCACTATGTTGGTCGTCTAATAAGGGATTATTATGTTGGTGTTTGCTGCAGATTCGGCTTTTGGCTGAGAACATGTGATAAAGTTCCTTTATATATATATAATATGATAAATGTTTCTTACTTCTCTTGGAACAATTCTAAAGAACAGCTACCGATCATTTATTCCATTGAAAGCCTATAGAAAGTAGTAGTAGTAAAAGATGGCTGCCACTTTGCAAGCTTAGTCCCAAAGTGAGTCAGAGAGAGATGGTGCTGATATCAGTGAGCCGAGTTATTTTCTGTTTTCTTTCTAGATTGATGTGGTTGTTGTTGTAGTAGTACTAGCCATGACGTGAATCCTGTGCCATTGTTGCCTTCTTATCTGCTCTAGTGGGTACAAATGTTGCTGATGCTACAGGGCATGCAGCCATTGTTTGGTGGTGAATCCTGTGCGGCGGAACACAATCCCGTTGGTGCAGTGAATTGTATGGGCGGAGGGGGCTCGAAGTGGTGCTTGAGGTCGCTGCACTTGGCGTAGAGTCCAATGGCGCAGAGGTAACCCCCATTTGAGCGTCCATGGAAGCCCCCGAACTCGAGCTTCGGTTGCAGGTTGAAGCAGAATCGGGTGCCTTCTTCTCGGCCGAATGGTCCGTAGCTGGTCCGGTTGGTCGCGAACGTGAGGCATCTGATGATGATGGCACCTCTGTTGTCTATGCGACTGTAACGCCCACTGACGCTTGTGATGTTCTCCCACGGCTCTAAGCTAAACTGTGAACATGTATATATATAAATAGCTTGAAGGGTGAACTTCTAGGAAATGAGAGAGAGAGAGAGAGAGAGAGAGAGAGAGAGAGAGAGAGAGAGAGAGAGAGAGCTGACGCTGTCGAAGTAATCACCATCCCCGCCGTGCCTGTGTGCGAGCGCCAAAGTTCCGTTCAGATCGTAGAGCACTTGGAGAGAGTTGATGGCCTCCCCATGGGCTATTAGGATCTGCCTGACGCTCCCGTAACCCGACTCGTTCCACTCCACGTTCTGGCCGGTGAGATCCCCTCGCGGTCCCACCTTGACGACAAACTCCTGATTCGCAATCGAGCTCTATTTGAACAAGGAAGAAGAAGAAAAAAAGGTCAAGCATCGTAAAGCAAGAAAACGAGTGATCTCCTATGTTTATTTTGATATACCATTAAGGATTCTAGCTACTCGTCAAGTGAGAATCTGGAGAAAGAATGAAACTTGGCAAATGCTATTTTTTCTGTGAGATTTCAATGTTGCGTTCTGGCACACAGCATGACAATTGTTATATATGATTTCGAACGTGAGGGATCTGATGATGATGGCACCTCAGTTGTCGTTGCGACTGTAACGCCCACTGACGCTTGTGATGTTCTCCCACGGCCGTAACTTGACTCGTTCCACTCTACATTCCGGCCGGTGAGATCCCCTCGCGGTCCCACCTTGATGACAAACTCCTGATTTGCAATCGAGCTCTATTTGAACAAGGAAAAAGAAGAAAAAAGGTCAAGCATCGTAAAGGAAGAAAACGAGTCTCCTTTGTTTATTTTGATATACCATTGAGGATTCTAGCTACTCGTCAAGTGAGAATCTGGAGAAAGAATGAAACTTGGCAAATGTTATTTTTTCTCTGAGATTTCGATATTGATGTTGCGTTCTGGCACCCAGCGTGGCAATTGTTATATATGTATATCCCCATGCATCGTCAAAAGATACCGTGCTTTACTTGTAAGTAGCAATGTGAGAAGAATATACCACACTTTGCTTCTAAGTTAGTCCCGATTGTCATGGACTGAGGGGACTGAGGGGATTGGTGTCAAAATCTATATTTGTTCCTCTTTTATGAATGAAGAAGCATAATGGAACAAGTAAATAAATAAAAGGTATATATGCTACAAGAAGAATTTAGATCAAGCCGATGAGCATGGAGAATTCAGACGGCAAAAATAACAATTTGCATGGATAATATTTCTATACTTGTCACGACAACTACTACACATAGAGGGTGACACTCGGACAGCATATTCTTAATTTGCTAAGAGGGGAACCATCTTCAACAGTTTCGACCAGTGTCAGCATCCTTCCATCAAATTCTGAAATTGAGGTCCTGCCTTGTTCAGGTTTTGAGAGTATCTCAAGAAGACCAGTAGCTTTTTAAGCAAACTTGGAATAACGCTTGCCATCCTTTAAAAGTGTAAGAAGAGGTTTAACTGCTTCTGCAGACAGATTGGAGTCCAGATGTCTAACCATGATGACTGTTTTCCCACTAATAGTTCAAGAATTGACGCCACAATGTCTTACATTTGACTTCTCTTATCATATTACGTAGAGTTATATATAAGAAGTTTAACTGCTTCTGCAGGAAGTTCAAAGCCAGAACTGTCCTTGCAAGAAGAAAGATTATACAATGCTGTGACAGCATCAACTTTTCCTTGCATATTTCCAGAACTGAGGATCTGAACGAGAAGAGGCACAACTCCTGATGAAATCAATGTTGGTTTATTAGGTGTTGATGCAGAAAGCGTCAGCACTGCTGCAGTCGCCAACTCCCTTAAATCATTTCTCTCATATTTCAGTAGTTCAATGAGATGGGGCACATCACCACTCTTGATTATCTATCTTATTCTTGTTCCTGAAATAGACAAAAATGAAGAAAGACACTCTAAGGGCAACAAACATATTTTTTACATAATAGAAAATGAATGAGTAACAAAGAATATTTAGCTCTCACTAATACGGAAACTCAGTAAATTGAACTAACAAGAAAGTCAAAATAAAGTGCTAATAAAGGAGTGCATGATTCGGGAATGGTATGGCATGATGCACACGATATTTAAAAACAATAATGAGTGAACATGTTTTTTTTTTTCACGGGCAAAATAGAAATCTCCAGAGAAAATCAAGGCAGTCAAAGGAATTCATTTATAAAACTAGAGCCAAAATTCATTGATCTAGTTGCAACAGCCAAAGTTCGGCAATTAATTGACTAACTCTTTGGAAGAGCATCAACTAGTACATATATCTAAACAAGCAAGAAGTAACTTTACGACAACTGCTACTTTGTGAAAAATGCAGCAAGTCTACCAGAACAATAAATTTAATTAACTTTCCTGAAGGATGTACATGCGAACTTTCCACCACCATGGGCTGTAACGCTTCGAGATTTGACACCGCCACATGACGAAATATCTTCTCGTACGTTATTTTCTTTGATTGTTCTTTGACTCTTTCGATGGTCAAGAAGAGCGACACGTAATATGTATTGATATTAATTATATATATCCTTCTACATAATTACAGTCATAATATTTATTAATGCATTAAGAAAAGAGTATATAAAAAGATAGACATGAATTATAAAAAGTGATAATGAATAATATTATTTTAATTACCGACGGATATTTTCCTTCGCAATTATCGACGGATATTATGTCCTTCGGTAATTTCGAAGGAGATTTCCTTCGGTAATTGAAATAATAATTTATTATTAATGTTTATAATATAATACATATCTCTTCTATTTACTTAAAATATTCATAATTATAATATGATATTATTCATGTTTATATTCATATATATTAATTCATATAATATTATTATTGTTAATATAAGGTTTTACTACGATATTATTTTAATTATTGATGGGTATGTTCCTTCGAAATTACCGACGGATTTTAAAGCCTTCGGTAATTTCGAAGGAGCTTTCCATCGATAATTAAAGACATTAATAATATATTAATATTTTATTTATCGAAGGATAGTGCCGGCGCAACTAACGAAGGATTTAGAATCCGTCGATAATTTTGAAGGACATTACTCGTCGGTAATTACCGAAGGATAATGTCTTCGAAATTATCGATGAAAATACCCGTCGGTAATTAAAATAGTACCATTTATTATTAATATATCTATATATATAATTAGTATAATTTATTATCAATATAATATGATATTATTAATGTTTCTAATTAGATATATTAATGTTTAATATATATTAATTAGATATATTAATGTCTAATTAGATATATTAATTATCAATATATATATATATATTGATAATTAGATATATTGATATATATTAATGTTTAATACAATTAGATAATTATTAATGTCTAATTAGATCATATTAATTATCAATATATATATATTACTATAATGTTTAATAAAAAAATTTCTTATATAAATAATGATATATTATTACCGATGGATACTACCTTCAGATATATCCGTCGCTAACTCAAATATTTTCCCGCCTACTTTCCCTCCCCCTCCCCCCCCCCCACCTTCTCCTTCCCGTGTCCCCTCTCTATATTTATTATTTCTCACCCTCCTCTCTCCTTCTCCTTCGACATCCCTCTCTCCTTCTCCTCCCTCAATTTCTCTCCTCCTCTTTCTCTCTCCCAAGGCGGCGACATGCGACGACGGCGGCGACTCCAGCGATGATTCCGACTGCTCTCCTCCACTCTGGTCGTCGGATCTGGCGATTGGGCGGCCGGATTCGGCTCTTTGGCGCGGATCATGCTCGGGCACGGATCCCGCGCTCAGGAGGCCGGATCCGGCCCTCAGGCGGCTGGATCTGGCGCTCGGGCAGCCGGATCCGGCGCTTGGGCGGCCGGATCCGGCGCTTGGGCGGCCGGATCCGGCGCTCGGGCGTGGATCCGATGCTCGGGGAGCCGGATCCGGTGCTGGTTCTCTGTATCTTGATTCCGGCCGCTTGTGCCGGATCGGCTGCACAGTCGATCCAGTAGCTGGCGGCCTATTTTTTAAATTTTAACTTTTCGACGGATGTATCCGTCGGTGTTGCCCTTCGATAGGAGAACGCCGCCGAAGCCTTCGACGGGTTGCACCCGCCGAAGCCTCCGACGGCTTTTACTCGTCGAAGGTTTCGACGAGTATTGGTTCGTCGGAATTATCCACAGGTTCTCCCGTCGAAAATCGTGGAAACTTGCGAAGGGGCTATCAATTCTTCCTCCGGCCTCGGCTGGCACCGGCAGCCGGATTAGGACCTTTCGATAGCAAAATCCGGAGGAAGTTACAAAGGATGACCGTTCCTTCGGAACTTTCAATGGAATTTAGCCTCTAAAAATTTCGAAAGCGATTTTTTCGTCGCAAACGTCTGTCAAAATGTTCGAACGGATATTTGAGTACCATCGAAAATAATTTGCGACGATAAAATTTCCAACTAACCCTTATCCATCGAAGAATAAAAATCCATCGCAAACACATATTTGTGACGGATTTTGAAGGTTTTGCGACGAATCAATCCATCGCAATATTGTTGTACTTAACCAACACATGCACATGAGGTTAGATTTCCACTTCAAACAAAAAATTTGCTGCCATTCATGCAAGGTCTCTCGTTTGAAATTGAGTTGAGATAACATGGCACAAAAAAGAATTTGCTATAAACAACAAATAAAACAACGCCCAACACATTGTCGCAAGTGGCCAGCCATGCAATGTTACGTTTGTACGCACCGAGTCGTCGTGAGAGAAAAGAACGCTTAATAATTGCATGGTTTAAGAAATTATAGCAGTGTTTGATTTATGAAGTTATGTAGCAGTGTGAAGAGTGGAAGTTGAAATGAGAGTCTCCCCCTTATCATATCATTGCCACTATGTTGGTCGTCAAATAAGGGATTATTATGTTGGTGTTTGCTGCAGATTCGGCTTTTGGCTGAGAACATGTGATAAAGTTCCTTTATATATATATAATATGATAAATGTTTCTTACTTCTCTTGGAACAATTCTAAAGAACAGCTACCGATCATTTATTCCATTGAAAGCCTATAGAAAGTAGTAGTAGTAAAAGATGGCTGCCACTTTGCAAGCTTAGTCCAAAAGTGAGTCAGAGAGAGATGGTGCTGATATCAGTGAGCCGAGTTATTTTCTGTTTTCTTTCTAGATTGATGTGGTTGTTGTTGTAGTAGTACTAGCCATGACGTGAATCCTGTGCCATTGTTGCCTTCTTATCTGCTCTAGTGGGTACAAATGTTGCTGATGCTACAGGGCATGCAGCCATTGTTTGGTGGTGAATCCTGTGCGGCGGAACACAATCCCGTTGGTGCAGTGAATTGTTTGGGCGGAGGGGGCTCGAAGTGGTGCTTGAGGTCGCTGCACTTGGCGTAGAGTCCAATGGCGCAGAGGTAACCCCCATTTGAGCGTCCATGGAAGCCCCCGAACTCGAGCTTCGGTTGCAGGTTGAAGCAGAATCGGGTGCCTTCTTCTCGGCCGAATGGTCCGTAGCTGGTCCGGTTGGTCGCGAACGTGAGGCATCTGATGATGATGGCACCTCTGTTGTCTATGCGACTGTAACGCCCACTGACGCTTGTGATGTTCTCCCACGGCTCTAAGCTAAACTGTGAACATGTATATATATAAATAGCTTGAAAGGTGAACTTCTAGGAAATGAGAGAGAGAGAGAGAGAGAGAGAGCTGACGCTGTCGAAGTAATCACCATCCCCGCTGTGCCTGTGTGCGAGCGCCAAAGTTCCGTTCAGATCGTAGAGCACTTGGAGAGAGTTGATGGCCTCCCCATGGGCTATTAGGATCTGCCTGACGCTCCCGTAACCCGACTCGTTCCACTCCACGTTCTGGCCGGTGAGATCCCCTCGCGGTCCCACCTTGACGACAAACTCCTGATTCGCAATCGAGCTCTATTTGAACAAGGAAGAAGAAGAAAAAAAGGTCAAGCATCGTAAAGCAAGAAAACGAGTGATCTCCTATGTTTATTTTGATATACCATTAAGGATTCTAGCTACTCGTCAAGTGAGAATCTGGAGAAAGAATGAAACTTGGCAAATGCTATTTTTTCTGTGAGATTTCGATGTTGCGTTCTGGCACACAGCATGACAATTGTTATATATGATTTCGAACGTGAGGGATCTGATGATGATGGCACCTCAGTTGTCGTTGCGACTGTAACGCCCACTGACGCTTGTGATGTTCTCCCACGGCCGTAACTTGACTCGTTCCACTCTACATTCCGGCCGGTGAGATCCCCTCGCGGTCCCACCTTGATGACAAACTCCTGATTTGCAATCGAGCTCTATTTGAACAAGGAAAAAGAAGAAAAAAGGTCAAGCATCGTAAAGGAAGAAAACGAGTCTCCTTTGTTTATTTTGATATACCATTGAGGATTCTAGCTACTCGTCAAGTGAGAATCTGGAGAAAGAATGAAACTTGGCAAATGCTATTTTTTCTCTGAGATTTCGATATTGATGTTGCGTTCTGGCACCCAGCGTGGCAATTGTTATATATGTATATCCCCATGCATCGTCAAAAGATACCGTGCTTTACTTGTAAGTAGCAATGTGAGAAGAATATACCACACTTTGCTTCTAAGTTAGTCCCGATTGTCATGGACTGAGGGGACTGAGGGGACTGAGGGGATTGGTGTCAAAATCTATATTTGTTCCTCTTTTATGAATGAAGAAGCATAATGGAACAAGTAAATAAATAAAAGGTATATATGCTACAAGAAGAATTTAGATCAAGCCGATGAGCATGGAGAATTCAGACGGCAAAAATAACAATTTGCATGGATAATATTTCTATACTTGTCACGACAACTACTACACATAGAGGGTGACACTCGGACAGCATATTCTTAATTTGCTAAGAGGGGAACCATCTTCAACAGTTTCGACCAGTGTCAGCATCCTTCCATCAAATTCTGAAATTGAGGTCCTGCCTTGTTCAGGTTTTGAGAGTATCTCAAGAAGACCAGTAGCTTTTTAAGCAAACTTGGAATAACGCTTGCCATCCTTTAAAAGTGTAAGAAGAGGTTTAACTGCTTCTGCAGACAGATTGGAGTCCAGATGTCTAACCATGATGACTGTTTTCCCACTAATAGTTCAAGAATTGACGCCACAATGTCTTACATTTGGCTTCTCTTATCATATTACGTAGAGTTATATATAAGAAGTTTAACTGCTTCTGCAGGAAGTTCAAAGCCAGAACTGTCCTTGCAAGAAGAAAGATTATACAATGCTGTGACAGCATCAACTTTTCCTTGCATATTTCCAGAACTGAGGATCTGAACGAGAAGAGGCACAACTCCTGATGAAATCAATGTTGGTTTATTAGGTGTTGATGCAGAAAGCGTCAGCACTGCTGCAGTCGCCAACTCCCTTAAATCATTTCTCTCATATTTCAGTAGTTCAATGAGATGGGGCACATCACCACTCTTGATTATCTATCTTATTCTTGTTCCTGAAATAGACAAAAATGAAGAAAGACACTCTAAGGGCAACAAACATATTTTTTACATAATAGAAAATGAATGAGTAACAAAGAATATTTAGCTCTCACTAATACGGAAACTCAGTAAATTGAACTAACAAGAAAGTCAAAATAGAGTGCTAAGAAAGGAGTGCATGATTCGGGAATGGTATGGCATGATGCACACGATATTTAAAAACAATAATGAGTGAACATGTTTTTTTTTTTCACGGGCAAAATAGAAATCTCCAGAGAAAATCAAGGCAGTCAAAGGAATTCATTTATAAAACTAGAGCCAAAATTCATTGATCTAGTTGCAACAGCCAAAGTTCGGCAATTAATTGACTAACTCTTTGGAAGAGCATCAACTAGTACATATATCTAAACAAGCAAGAAGTAACTTTACGACAACTGCTACTTTGTGAAAAATGCAGCAAGTCTACCAGAACAATAAATTTAATTAACTTTCCTGAAGGATGTACATGCGAACTTTCCACCACCATGGGCTGTAACGCTTCGAGATTTGACCCCGCCACATGACGAAATATCTTCTCGTACGTTATTTTCTTTGATTGTTCTTTGACTCTTTCGATGGTCAAGAAGAGCGACACGTAATATGTATTGATATTAATTATATATATCCTTCTACATAATTACAGTCATAATATTTATTAATGCATTAAGAAAAGAGTATATAAAAAGATAGACGTGAATTGTAAAAAGTGATAATGAATAATATTATTTTAATTACCGACGGATATTTTCCTTCGCAATTACCGACGGATATTATGTCCTTCGGTAATTTCGAAGGAGATTTCCTTCGGTAATTGAAATAATAATTTATTATTAATGTTTATAATATAATACATATCTCTTCTATTTACTTAAAATATTCATAATTATAATATGATATTATTCATGTTTATATTCATATATATTAATTCATATAATATTATTATTGTTAATATAAGGTTTTACTACGATATTATTTTAATTATTGATGGGTATGTTCCTTCGAAATTACCGACGGATTTTAAAGCCTTCGGTAATTTCGAAGGAGCTTTCCATCGATAATTAAAGACATTAATAATATATTAATATTTTATTTATCGAAGGATAGTGCCGGCGCAACTAACGAAGGATTTAGAATCCGTCGATAATTTTGAAGGACATTACTCGTCGGTAATTACCGAAGGATAATGTCTTCGAAATTATCGATGAAAATACCCGTCGGTAATTAAAATAGTACCATTTATTATTAATATATCTATATATATAATTAGTATAATTTATTATCAATATAATATGATATTATTAATGTTTCTAATTAGATATATTAATGTTTAATATATATTAATTAGATATATTAATGTCTAATTAGATATATTAATTATCAATATATATATATTGATAATTAGATATATTGATATATATTAATGTTTAATACAATTAGATAATTATTAATGTCTAATTAGATCATATTAATTATCAATATATATATATATTACTATAATGTTTAAAAAAAAAATTTCTTATATAAATAATGATATATTATTACCGATGGATACTACCTTCAGATATATCCGTCGCTAACTCAAATATTTTCCCGCCTACTTTCCCTCCCCCTCCCCCCTCCCCCCACCTTCTCCTTCCCGTGTCCCCTCTCTATATTTATTATTTCTCACCCTCCTCTCTCCTTCTAATCCTTCTCCTCCTCTCTCCTTCTCCTTCGCCATCCCCTCTCTCCTTCTCCTCCCTCTCTTTCTCTCCTCCTCTTTCTCTCTCCCAAGGCGGCGACATGCGACGACGGCGGCGACTCCAGCGATGATTCCGACTGCTCTCCTCCACTCTGGTCGTCGGATCTGGCGATTGGGCGGCCGGATTCGGCTCTTTGGCGCGGATCATGCTCGGGCACGGATCCCGCGCTCAGGAGGCCGGATCCGGCCCTCGGGCGGCTGGATCTGGCGCTTGGGCGGCCGGATCAGGCGCTCGGGCGTGGATCCGATGCTCGGGGAGCCGGATCCGGAGCTGGTTCTCTGTATCTTGATTCCTGCCGCTTATGCCGGATCGGCTGCACAGTCGATCCAGTAGCTGGCGGCCTATTTTTAAAATTTTTTTAACTTTTCGACGGATGTATCCGTCGGTGTTGCCCTTCGATAGGAGAACGTCGCCGAAGCCTTCGACGGGTTGCACCCGCCGAAGCCTCCGACTGCTTTTACTCATCGAAGGTTTCGACGAGTATTGGTTCGTCGGAATTATCCATAGGTTCTCCCGTCGAAAACCGTGGAAACTTGCGAAGGGGCTATCAATTCTTCCTCCGGCCTCGGCTGGCACCGGCAGCCGGATTAGGACCTTTCGACAGCAAAATCCGGAGGAAGTTACAAAGGATGACCGTTCCTTCGGAACTTTCAATGGAATTTAGCCTCTAAAAATTTCGAAAGCGATTTTTTCGTCTCTAACGTCCGTCAAAGTGTTCGAAGGGATATTTGAGTACCGTCGAAAATAATTTGCGACGATAAAATTTCCAACTAACCCTTATCCATCGAAAAATAAAAATCCATCGCAAACACATATTTGTGACGGATTTTGAAGGTTTTGCGACGAATCAATCCATCGCAATATTGTTGTACTTAACCAACACATGCACATGAGGTTAGATTTCCACTTCAAACAAAAAATTTGCTGCCATTCATGCAAGGTCTCTCGTTTGAAATTGAGTTGAGATAACATGGCACAAAAAAGAATTTGCTATAAACAACAAATAAAACAACGTCCAACACATTGTCGCAAGTGGCCAGCCATGCAATGTTACGTTTGTATGCACCGAGTCGTCGTGAGAGAAAAGAACGCTTAATAATTGCATGGTTTAAGAAATTATAGCAGTGTTTGATTTATGAAGTTATGTAGCAGTGTGAAGAGTGGAAGTTGAAATGAGAGTCTCCCCCTTATCATATCATTGCCACTATGTTGGTCGTCTAATAAGGGATTATTATGTTGGTGTTTGCTGCAGATTCGGCTTTTGGCTGAGAACATGTGATAAAGTTCCTTTATATATATATATAATATGATAAATGTTTCTTACTTCTCTTGGAACAATTCTAAAGAACAGCTACCGATCATTTATTCCATTGAAAGCCTATAGAAAGTAGTAGTAGTAAAAGATGGCTGCCACTTTGCAAGCTTAGTCCCAAAGTGAGTCAGAGAGAGATGGTGCTGATATCAGTGAGCCGAGTTATTTTCTGTTTTCTTTCTAGATTGATGTGGTTGTTGTTGTAGTAGTACTAGCCATGACGTGAATCCTGTGCCATTGTTGCCTTCTTATCTGCTCTAGTGGGTACAAATGTTGCTGATGCTACAGGGCATGCAGCCATTGTTTGGTGGTGAATCCTGTGCGGCGGAACACAATCCCGTTGGTGCAGTGAATTGTTTGGGCGGAGGGGGCTCGAAGTGGTGCTTGAGGTCGCTGCACTTGGCGTAGAGTCCAATGGCGCAGAGGTAACCCCCATTTGAGCGTCCATGGAAGCCCCCGAACTCGAGCTTCGGTTGCAGGTTGAAGCAGAATCGGGTGCCTTCTTCTCGGCCGAATGGTCCGTAGCTGGTCCGGTTGGTCGCGAACGTGAGGCATCTGATGATGATGGCACCTCTGTTGTCTATGCGACTGTAACGCCCACTGACGCTTGTGATGTTCTCCCACGGCTCTAAGCTAAACTGTGAACATGTATATATATAAATAGCTTGAAGGGTGAACTTCTAGGAAATGAGAGAGAGAGAGAGAGAGAGAGAGAGAGAGAGAGCTGACGCTGTCGAAGTAATCACCATCCCCGCCGTGCCTGTGTGCGAGCGCCAAAGTTCCGTTCAGATCGTAGAGCACTTGGAGAGAGTTGATGGCCTCCCCATGGGCTATTAGGATCTGCCTGACGCTCCCGTAACCCGACTCGTTCCACTCCACGTTCTGGCCGGTGAGATCCCCTCGCGGTCCCACCTTGACGACAAACTCCTGATTCGCAATCGAGCTCTATTTGAACAAGGAAGAAGAAGAAAAAAAGGTCAAGCATCGTAAAGCAAGAAAACGAGTGATCTCCTATGTTTATTTTGATATACCATTAAGGATTCTAGCTACTCGTCAAGTGAGAATCTGGAGAAAGAATGAAACTTGGCAAATGCTATTTTTTCTGTGAGATTTCGATGTTGCGTTCTGGCACACAGCATGACAATTGTTATATATGATTTCGAACGTGAGGGATCTGATGATGATGGCACCTCAGTTGTCGTTGCGACTGTAACGCCCACTGACGCTTGTGATGTTCTCCCACGGCCGTAACTTGACTCGTTCCACTCTACATTCCGGCCGGTGAGATCCCCTCGCGGTCCCACCTTGATGACAAACTCCTGATTTGCAATCGAGCTCTATTTGAACAAGGAAAAAGAAGAAAAAAGGTCAAGCATCGTAAAGGAAGAAAACGAGTCTCCTTTGTTTATTTTGATATACCATTGAGGATTCTAGCTACTCGTCAAGTGAGAATCTGGAGAAAGAATGAAACTTGGCAAATGCTATTTTTTCTCTGAGATTTCGATATTGATGTTTCGTTCTGGCACCCAGCGTGGCAATTGTTATATATGTATATCCCCATGCATCGTCAAAAGATACCGTGCTTTACTTGTAAGTAGCAATGTGAGAAGAATATACCACACTTTGCTTCTAAGTTAGTCCCGATTGTCATGGACTGAGGGGACTGAGGGGACTGAGGGGATTGGTGTCAAAATCTATATTTGTTCCTCTTTTATGAATGAAGAAGCATAATGGAACAAGTAAATAAATAAAAGGTATATATGCTACAAGAAGAATTTAGATCAAGCCGATGAGCATGGAGAATTCAGACGGCAAAAATAACAATTTGCATGGATAATATTTCTATACTTGTCACGACAACTACTACACATAGAGGGTGACACTCGGACAGCATATTCTTAATTTGCTAAGAGGGGAACCATCTTCAACAGTTTCGACCAGTGTCAGCATCCTTCCATCAAATTCTGAAATTGAGGTCCTGCCTTGTTCAGGTTTTGAGAGTATCTCAAGAAGACCAGTAGCTTTTTAAGCAAACTTGGAATAACGCTTGCCATCCTTTAAAAGTGTAAGAAGAGGTTTAACTGCTTCTGCAGACAGATTGGAGTCCAGATGTCTAACCATGATGACTGTTTTCCCACTAATAGTTCAAGAATTGACGCCACAATGTCTTACATTTGGCTTCTCTTATCATATTACGTAGAGTTATATATAAGAAGTTTAACTGCTTCTGCAGGAAGTTCAAAGCCAGAACTGTCCTTGCAAGAAGAAAGATTATACAATGCTGTGACAGCATCAACTTTTCCTTGCATATTTCCAGAACTGAGGATCTGAACGAGAAGAGGCACAACTCCTGATGAAATCAATGTTGGTTTATTAGGTGTTGATGCAGAAAGCGTCAGCACTGCTGCAGTCGCCAACTCCCTTAAATCATTTCTCTCATATTTCAGTAGTTCAATGAGATGGGGCACATCACCACTCTTGATTATCTATCTTATTCTTGTTCCTGAAATAGACAAAAATGAAGAAAGACACTCTAAGGGCAACAAACATATTTTTTACATAATAGAAAATGAATGAGTAACAAAGAATATTTAGCTCTCACTAATACAGAAACTCAGTAAATTGAACTAACAAGAAAGTCAAAATAAAGTGCTAAGAAAGGAGTGCATGATTCGGGAATGGTATGGCATGATGCACACGATATTTAAAAACAATAATGAGTGAACATGTTTTTTTTTTCGCGGGCAAAATAGAAATCTCCAGAGAAAATCAAGGCAGTCAAAGGAATTCATTTATAAAACTAGAGCCAAAATTCATTGATCTAGTTGCAACAGCCAAAGTTCGGCAATTAATTGACTAACTCTTTGGAAGAGCATCAACTAGTACATATATCTAAACAAGCAAGAAGTAACTTTACGACAACTGCTACTTTGTGAAAAATGCAGCAAGTCTACCAGAACAATAAATTTAATTAACTTTCCTGAAGGATGTACATGCGAACTTTCCACCACCATGGGCTGTAACGCTTCGAGATTTGACACCGCCACATGACGAAATATCTCCTCGTACGTTATTTTCTTTGATTGTTCTTTGACTCTTTCGATGGTCAAGAAGAGCGACACGTAATATGTATTGATATTAATTATATATATCCTTCTACATAATTACAGTCATAATATTTATTAATGCATTAAGAAAAGAGTATATAAAAAGATAGACATGAATTATAAAAAGTGATAATGAATAATATTATTTTAATTTCCGACGGATATTTTCCTTCGCAATTACCGACGGATATTATGTCCTTCGGTAATTTCGAAGGAGATTTCCTTCGGTAATTGAAATAATAATTTATTATTAATGTTTATAATATAATACATATCTCTTCTATTTACTTAAAATATTCATAATTATAATATGATATTATTCATGTTTATATTCATATATATTAATTCATATAATATTATTATTGTTAATATAAGGTTTTACTACGATATTATTTTAATTATTGATGGGTATGTTCCTTCGAAATTACCGACGGATTTTAAAGCCTTCGGTAATTTCGAACGAGCTTTCCATCGATAATTAAAGACATTAATAATATATTAATATTTTATTTACCGAAGGATAGTGCCGGCGCAACTAACGAAGGATTTAGAATCCGTCGATAATTTTGAAGGACATTACTCGTCGGTAATTACCGAAGGATAATGTCTTTGAAATTATCGATGAAAATACCCGTCGGTAATTAAAATAGTACCATTTATTATTAATATATCTATATATATAATTAGTATAATTTATTATCAATATAATATGATATTATTAATGTTTCTAATTAGATATATTAATGGTTAATATATATTAATTAGATATATTAATGTCTAATTAGATATATTAATTATCAATATATATATATTGATAATTAGATATATTGATATATATTAATGTTTAATACAATTAGATAATTATTAATGTCTAATTAGATCATATTAATTATCAATATATATATATATTACTATAATGTTTAATAAAAAAATTTCTTATATAAATAATGATATATTATTACCGATGGATACTACCTTCAGATATATCCGTCGCTAACTCAAATATTTTCCCGCCTACTTTCCCTCCCCCTCCCCCCCCCCCCCCCCTACCTTCTCCTTCCCGTGTCCCTTCTCTATATTTATTATTTCTCACCCTCCTCTCTCCTTCTAATCCTTCTCCTCCTCTCTCCTTCTCCTTCGCCATCCCCTCTCTCCTTCTCCTCCCTCTCTTTCTCTCCTCCTCTTTCTCTCTCCCAAGGCGGCGACATGCGACGACGGCGGCGACTCCAGCGATGATTCCGACTGCTCTCCTCCACTCTGGTCGTCGGATCTGGCGATTGGGCGGCCGGATTCGGCTCTTTGGCGCGGATCATGCTCGGGCACGGATCCCGCGCTCAGGAGGCCGGATCCGGCCCTCGGGCGGCTGGATCTGGCGCTCGGGCAGCCGGATCCGGCGCTTGGGCGGCCGGATCCGGCGCTCGGGCGTGGATCCGATGCTCGGGGAGCCGGATCCGGTGCTGGTTCTCTGTATCTTGATTCCGGCCGCTTGTGCCGGATCGGCTGCACAGTCGATCCAGTAGCTGGCGGCCTATTTTTTAAATTTTTTTAACTTTTCGACGGATGTATCCGTCGGTGTTGCCCTTCGATAGGAGAACGCCGCCGAAGCCTTCGACGGGTTGCACCCGCCGAAGCCTCCGACGGCTTTTACTCGTCGAAGGTTTCGACGAGTATTGGTTCGTCAGAATTATCCACAGGTTCTCCCGTCGAAAACCGTGGAAACATGCGAAGGGGCTATCAATTCTTCCTCCGGCCTCGGCTGGCACCGGCAGCCGGATTAGGACCTTTCGACAGCAAAATCCGGAGGAAGTTACAAAGGATGACCGTTCCTTCGGAACTTTCAATGGAATTTAGCCTCTAAAAATTTCGAAAGCGATTTTTTCGTCGCAAACGTCCGTCAAAATGTTCGAAGGGATATTTGAGTGCCGTCGAAAATAATTTGCGACGACAAAATTTCCAACTAACCCTTATCCATCGAAAAATAAAAATCCATCGCAAACACATATTTGTGACGGATTTTGAAGGTTTTGCGACGAATCAATCCATCGCAATATTGTTGTACTTAACCAACACATGCACATGAGGTTAGATTTCCACTTCAAACAAAAAATTTGCTGCCATTCATGCAAGGTCTCTCGTTTGAAATTGAGTTGAGATAACATGGCACAAAAAAGAATTTGCTATAAACAACAAATAAAACAACGTCCAACACATTGTCGCAAGTGGCCAGCCATGCAATGTTACGTTTGTATGCACCGAGTCGTCGTGAGAGAAAAGAACGCTTAATAATTGCATGGTTTAAGAAATTATAGCAGTGTTTGATTTATGAAGTTATGTAGCAGTGTGAAGAGTGGAAGTTGAAATGAGAGTCTCCCCCTTATCATATCATTGCCACTATGTTGGTCGTCTAATAAGGGATTATTATGTTGGTGTTTGCTGCAGATTCGGCTTTTGGCTGAGAACATGTGATAAAGTTCCTTTATATATATATAATATGATAAATGTTTCTTACTTCTCTTGGAACAATTCTAAAGAACAGCTACCGATCATTTATTCCATTGAAAGCCTATAGAAAGTAGTAGTAGTAAAAGATGGCTGCCACTTTGCAAGCTTAGTCCCAAAGTGAGTCAGAGAGAGATGGTGCTGATATCAGTGAGCCGAGTTATTTTCTGTTTTCTTTCTAGATTGATGTGGTTGTTGTTGTAGTAGTACTAGCCATGACGTGAATCCTGTGCCATTGTTGCCTTCTTATCTGCTCTAGTGGGTACAAATGTTGCTGATGCTACAGGGCATGCAGCCATTGTTTGGTGGTGAATCCTGTGCGGCGGAACACAATCCCGTTGGTGCAGTGAATTGTTTGGGCGGAGGGGGCTCGAAGTGGTGCTTGAGGTCGCTGCACTTGGCGTAGAGTCCAATGGCGCAGAGGTAACCCCCATTTGAGCGTCCATGGAAGCCCCCGAACTCGAGCTTCGGTTGCAGGTTGAAGCAGAATCGGGTGCCTTCTTCTCGGCCGAATGGTCCGTAGCTGGTCCGGTTGGTCGCGAACGTGAGGCATCTGATGATGATGGCACCTCTGTTGTCTATGCGACTGTAACGCCCACTGACGCTTGTGATGTTCTCCCACGGCTCTAAGCTAAACTGTGAACATGTATATATATAAATAGCTTGAAGGGTGAACTTCTAGGAAATGAGAGAGAGAGAGAGAGAGAGAGAGAGAGAGAGAGAGAGAGCTGACGCTGTCGAAGTAATCACCATCCCCGCCGTGCCTGTGTGCGAGCGCCAAAGTTCCGTTCAGATCGTAGAGCACTTGGAGAGAGTTGATGGCCTCCCCATGGGCTATTAGGATCTGCCTGACGCTCCCGTAACCCGACTCGTTCCACTCCACGTTCTGGCCGGTGAGATCCCCTCGCGGTCCCACCTTGACGACAAACTCCTGATTCGCAATCGAGCTCTATTTGAACAAGGAAGAAGAAGAAAAAAAGGTCAAGCATCGTAAAGCAAGAAAACGAGTGATCTCCTATGTTTATTTTGATATACCATTAAGGATTCTAGCTACTCGTCAAGTGAGAATCTGGAGAAAGAATGAAACTTGGCAAATGCTATTTTTTCTGTGAGATTTCGATGTTGCGTTCTGGCACACAGCATGACAATTGTTATATATGATTTCGAACGTGAGGGATCTGATGATGATGGCACCTCAGTTGTCGTTGCGACTGTAACGCCCACTGACGCTTGTGATGTTCTCCCACGGCCGTAACTTGACTCGTTCCACTCTACATTCCGGCCGGTGAGATCCCCTCGCGGTCCCACCTTGATGACAAACTCCTGATTTGCAATCGAGCTCTATTTGAACAAGGAAAAAGAAGAAAAAAGGTCAAGCATCGTAAAGGAAGAAAACGAGTCTCCTTTGTTTATTTTGATATACCATTGAGGATTCTAGCTACTCGTCAAGTGAGAATCTGGAGAAAGAATGAAACTTGGCAAATGCTATTTTTTCTCTGAGATTTCGATATTGATGTTGCGTTCTGGCACCCAGCGTGGCAATTGTTATATATGTATATCCCCATGCATCGTCAAAAGATACCGTGCTTTACTTGTAAGTAGCAATGTGAGAAGAATATACCACACTTTGCTTCTAAGTTAGTCCCGATTGTCATGGACTGAGGGGACTGAGGGGATTGGTGTCAAAATCTATATTTGTTCCTCTTTTATGAATGAAGAAGCATAATGGAACAAGTAAATAAATAAAAGGTATATATGCTGCAAGAAGAATTTAGATCAAGCCGATGAGCATGGAGAATTCAGACGGCAAAAATAACAATTTGCATGGATAATATTTCTATACTTGTCACGACAACTACTACACATAGAGGGTGACACTCGGACAGCATATTCTTAATTTGCTAAGAGGGGAACCATCTTCAACAGTTTCGACCAGTGTCAGCATCCTTCCATCAAATTCTGAAATTGAGGTCCTGCCTTGTTCAGGTTTTGAGAGTATCTCAAGAAGACCAGTAGCTTTTTAAGCAAACTTGGAATAACGCTTACCATCCTTTAAAAGTGTAAGAAGATTGGAGTCCAGATGTCTAACCATGATGACTGTTTTCCCACTAATAGTTCAAGAATTGACGCCACAATGTCTTACATTTGGCTTCTCTTATCATATTACGTAGAGTTATATATAAGAAGTTTAACTGCTTCTGCAGGAAGTTCAAAGCCAGAACTGTCCTTGCAAGAAGAAAGATTATACAATGCTGTGACAGCATCAACTTTTCCTTGCATATTTCCAGAACTGAGGATCTGAACGAGAAGAGGCACAACTCCTGATGAAATCAATGTTGGTTTATTAGGTGTTGATGCAGAAAGCGTCAGCACTGCTGCAGTCGCCAACTCCCTTAAATCATTTCTCTCATATTTCAGTAGTTCAATGAGATGGGGCACATCACCACTCTTGATTATCTATCTTATTCTTGTTCCTGAAATAGACAAAAATGAAGAAAGACACTCTAAGGGCAACAAACATATTTTTTACATAATAGAAAATGAATGAGTAACAAAGAATATTTAGCTCTCACTAATACGGAAACTCAGTAAATTGAACTAACAAGAAAGTCAAAATAAAGTGCTAAGAAAGGAGTGCATGATTCGGGAATGGTATGGCATGATGCACACGATATTTAAAAACAATAATGAGTGAACATGTTTTTTTTTTCACGGGCAAAATAGAAATCTCCAGAGAAAATCAAGGCAGTCAAAGGAATTCATTTATAAAACTAGAGCCAAAATTCATTGATCTAGTTGCAACAGCCAAAGTTCGGCAATTAATTGACTAACTCTTTGGAAGAGCATCAACTAGTACATATATCTAAACAAGCAAGAAGTAACTTTACGACAACTGCTACTTTGTGAAAAATGCAGCAAGTCTACCAGAACAATAAATTTAATTAACTTTCCTGAAGGATGTACATGCGAACTTTCCACCACCATGGGCTGTAACGCTTCGAGATTTGACCCCGCCACATGACGAAATATCTTCTCGTACGTTATTTTCTTTGATTGTTCTTTGACTCTTTCGATGGTCAAGAAGAGCGACACGTAATATGTATTGATATTAATTATATATATCCTTCTACATAATTACAGTCATAATATTTATTAATGCATTAAGAAAAGAGTATATAAAAAGATAGACATGAATTATAAAAAGTGATAATGAATAATATTATTTTAATTTCCGACGGATATTTTCCTTCGCAATTACCGACGGATATTATGTCCTTCGGTAATTTCGAAGGAGATTTCCTTCGGTAATTGAAATAATAATTTATTATTAATGTTTATAATATAATACATATCTCTTCTATTTACTTAAAATATTCATAATTATAATATGATATTATTCATGTTTATATTCATATATATTAATTCATATAATATTATTATTGTTAATATAAGGTTTTACTACGATATTATTTTAATTATTGATGGGTATGTTCCTTCGAAATTACCGACGGATTTTAAAGCCTTCGGTAATTTCGAACGAGCTTTCCATCGATAATTAAAGACATTAATAATATATTAATATTTTATTTACCGAAGGATAGTGCCGGCGCAACTAACGAAGGATTTAGAATCCGTCGATAATTTTGAAGGACATTACTCGTCGGTAATTACCGAAGGATAATGTCTTCGAAATTATCGATGAAAATACCCGTCGGTAATTAAAATAGTACCATTTATTATTAATATATCTATATATATAATTAGTATAATTTATTATCAATATAATATGATATTATTAATGTTTCTAATTAGATATATTAATGTTTAATATATATTAATTAGATATATTAATGTCTAATTAGATATATTAATTATCAATATATATATATTGATAATTAGATATATTGATATATATTAATGTTTAATACAATTAGATAATTATTAATGTCTGATTAGATCATATTAATTATCAATATATATATATTACTATAATGTTTAATAAAAAAATTTCTTATATAAATAATGATATATTATTACCGATGGATACTACCTTCAGATATATCCGTCGCTAACTCAAATATTTTCCCGCCTACTTTCCCTCCCCCTCCCCCCCCCCCCCCCCCACCTTCTCCTTCCCGTGTCCCCTCTCTATATTTATTATTTCTCACCCTCCTCTCTCCTTCTCCTTCGCCATCCCTCTCTCCTTCTCCTCCCTCTCTTTCTCTCCTCCTCTTTCTCTCTCCCAAGGCGGCGACATGCGACGACGGCGGCGACTCCAGCGATGATTCCGACTGCTCTCCTCCACTCTAGTCGTCGGATCTGGCGATTGGGCGGCCGGATTCGGCTCTTTGGCGCGGATCATGCTCGGGCACGGATCCCGCGCTCAGGAGGCCGGATCCGGCCCTCGGGCGGCTGGATCTGGCGCTCGGGCAGCCGGATCCGGCGCTTGGGCGGCCGGATCCGGCGCTCGGGCGTGGATCCGATGCTCGGGGAGCCGGATCCGGTGCTGGTTCTCTGTATCTTGATTCCGGCCGCTTGTGCCGGATCGGCTGCACAGTCGATCCAGTAGCTGGCGGCCTATTTTTTAAATTTTAACTTTTCGACGGATGTATCCGTCGGTGTTGCCCTTCGATAGGAGAACGCCGCCGAAGCCTTCGACGGGTTGCACCCGCCGAAGCCTCCGACGGCTTTTACTCGTCGAAGGTTTCGACGAGTATTGGTTCGTCGGAATTATCCACAGGTTCTCCCGTCGAAAATCGTGGAAACTTGCGAAGGGGCTATCAATTCTTCCTCCGGCCTCGGCTGGCACCGGCAGCCGGATTAGGACCTTTCGATAGCAAAATCCGGAGGAAGTTACAAAGGATGACCGTTCCTTCGGAACTTTCAATGGAATTTAGCCTCTAAAAATTTCGAAAGCGATTTTTTCGTCGCAAACGTCCGTCAAAATGTTCGAAGGGATATTTGAGTACCGTCGAAAATAATTTGCGACGACAAAATTTCCAACTAACCCTTATCCATCAAAAAATAAAAATCCATCGCAAACACATATTTGTGACGGATTTTGAAGGTTTTGCGACGAATCAATCCATCGCAATATTGTTGTACTTAACCAACACATGCACATGAGGTTAGATTTCCACTTCAAACAAAAAATTTGCTGCCATTCATGCAAGGTCTCTCGTTTGAAATTGAGTTGAGATAACATGGCACAAAAAAGAATTTGCTATAAACAACAAATAAAACAACGTCCAACACATTGTCGCAAGTGGCCAGCCATGCAATGTTACGTTTGTATGCACCGAGTCGTCGTGAGAGAAAAGAACGCTTAATAATTGCATGGTTTAAGAAATTATAGCAGTGTTTGATTTATGAAGTTATGTAGCAGTGTGAAGAGTGGAAGTTGAAATGAGAGTCTCCCCCTTATCATATCATTGCCACTATGTTGGTCGTCTAATAAGGGATTATTATGTTGGTGTTTGCTGCAGATTCGGCTTTTGGCTGAGAACATGTGATAAAGTTCCTTTATATATATATAATATGATAAATGTTTCTTACTTCTCTTGGAACAATTCTAAAGAACAGCTACCGATCATTTATTCCATTGAAAGCCTATAGAAAGTAGTAGTAGTAAAAGATGGCTGCCACTTTGCAAGCTTAGTCCAAAAGTGAGTCAGAGAGAGATGGTGCTGATATCAGTGAGCCGAGTTATTTTCTGTTTTCTTTCTAGATTGATGTGGTTGTTGTTGTAGTAGTACTAGCCATGACGTGAATCCTGTGCCATTGTTGCCTTCTTATCTGCTCTAGTGGGTACAAATGTTGCTGATGCTACAGGGCATGCAGCCATTGTTTGGTGGTGAATCCTGTGCGGCGGAACACAATCCCGTTGGTGCAGTGAATTGTTTGGGCGGAGGGGGCTCGAAGTGGTGCTTGAGGTCGCTGCACTTGGCGTAGAGTCCAATGGCGCAGAGGTAACCCCCATTTGAGCGTCCATGGAAGCCCCCGAACTCGAGCTTCGGTTGCAGGTTGAAGCAGAATCGGGTGCCTTCTTCTCGGCCGAATGGTCCGTAGCTGGTCCGGTTGGTCGCGAACGTGAGGCATCTGATGATGATGGCACCTCTGTTGTCTATGCGATTGTAACGCCCACTGACGCTTGTGATGTTCTCCCACGGCTCTAAGCTAAACTGTGAACATGTATATATATAAATAGCTTGAAGGGTGAACTTCTAGGAAATGAGAGAGAGAGAGAGAGAGAGAGCTGACGCTGTCGAAGTAATCACCATCCCCGCCGTGCCTGTGTGCGAGCGCCAAAGTTCCGTTCAGATCGTAGAGCACTTGGAGAGAGTTGATGGCCTCCCCATGGGCTATTAGGATCTGCCTGACGCTCCCGTAACCCGACTCGTTCCACTCCACGTTCTGGCCGGTGAGATCCCCTCGCGGTCCCACCTTGACGACAAACTCCTGATTCGCAATCGAGCTCTATTTGAACAAGGAAGAAGAAGAAAAAAAGGTCAAGCATCGTAAAGCAAGAAAACGAGTGATCTCCTATGTTTATTTTGATATACCATTAAGGATTCTAGCTACTCGTCAAGTGAGAATCTGGAGAAAGAATGAAACTTGGCAAATGCTATTTTTTCTGTGAGATTTCGATGTTGCGTTCTGGCACACAGCATGACAATTGTTATATATGATTTCGAACGTGAGGGATCTGATGATGATGGCACCTCAGTTGTCGTTGCGACTGTAACGCCCACTGACGCTTGTGATGTTCTCCCACGGCCGTAACTTGACTCGTTCCACTCTACATTCCGGCCGGTGAGATCCCCTCGCGGTCCCACCTTGATGACAAACTCCTGATTTGCAATCGAGCTCTATTTGAACAAGGAAAAAGAAGAAAAAAGGTCAAGCATCGTAAAGGAAGAAAACGAGTCTCCTTTGTTTATTTTGATATACCATTGAGGATTCTAGCTACTCGTCAAGTGAGAATCTGGAGAAAGAATGAAACTTGGCAAATGCTATTTTTTCTCTGAGATTTCGATATTGATGTTGCGTTCTGGCACCCAGCGTGGCAATTGTTATATATGTATATCCCCATGCATCGTCAAAAGATACCGTGCTTTACTTGTAAGTAGCAATGTGAGAAGAATATACCACACTTTGCTTCTAAGTTAGTCCCGATTGTCATGGACTGAGGGGACTGAGGGGACTGAGGGGATTGGTGTCAAAATCTATATTTGTTCCTCTTTTATGAATGAAGAAGCATAATGGAACAAGTAAATAAATAAAAGGTATATATGCTACAAGAAGAATTTAGATCAAGCCGATGAGCATGGAGAATTCAGACGGCAAAAATAACAATTTGCATGGATAATATTTCTATACTTGTCACGACAACTACTACACATAGAGGGTGACACTCGGACAGCATATTCTTAATTTGCTAAGAGGGGAACCATCTTCAACAGTTTCGACCAGTGTCAGCATCCTTCCATCAAATTCTGAAATTGAGGTCCTGCCTTGTTCAGGTTTTGAGAGTATCTCAAGAAGACCAGTAGCTTTTTAAGCAAACTTGGAATAACGCTTGCCATCCTTTAAAAGTGTAAGAAGAGGTTTAACTGCTTCTGCAGACTGATTGGAGTCCAGATGTCTAACCATGATGACTGTTTTCCCACTAATAGTTCAAGAATTGACGCCACAATGTCTTACATTTGGCTTCTCTTATCATATTACGTAGAGTTATATATAAGAAGTTTAACTGCTTCTGCAGGAAGTTCAAAGCCAGAACTGTCCTTGCAAGAAGAAAGATTATACAATGCTGTGACAGCATCAACTTTTCCTTGCATATTTCCAGAACTGAGGATCTGAACGAGAAGAGGCACAACTCCTGATGAAATCAATGTTGGTTTATTAGGTGTTGATGCAGAAAGCGTCAGCACTGCTGCAGTCGCCAACTCCCTTAAATCATTTCTCTCATATTTCAGTAGTTCAATGAGATGGGGCACATCACCACTCTTGATTATCTATCTTATTCTTGTTCCTGAAATAGACAAAAATGAAGAAAGACACTCTAAGGGCAACAAACATATTTTTTACATAATAGAAAATGAATGAGTAACAAAGAATATTTAGCTCTCACTAATACGGAAACTCAGTAAATTGAACTAACAAGAAAGTCAAAATAAAGTGCTAAGAAAGGAGTGCATGATTCGGGAATGGTATGGCATGATGCACACGATATTTAAAAACAATAATGAGTGAACATGTTTTTTTTTCACGGGCAAAATAGAAATCTCCAGAGAAAATCAAGGCAGTCAAAGGAATTCATTTATAAAACTAGAGCCAAAATTCATTGATCTAGTTGCAACAGCCAAAGTTCGGCAATTAATTGACTAACTCTTTGGAAGAGCATCAACTAGTACATATATCTAAACAAGCAAGAAGTAACTTTACGACAACTGCTACTTTGTGAAAAATGCAGCAAGTCTACCAGAACAATAAATTTAATTAACTTTCCTGAAGGATGTACATGCGAACTTTCCACCACCATGGGCTGTAACGCTTCGAGATTTGACCCCGCCACATGACGAAATATCTTCTCGTACGTTATTTTCTTTGATTGTTCTTTGACTCTTTCGATGGTCAAGAAGAGCGACACGTAATATGTATTGATATTAATTATATATATCCTTCTACATAATTACAGTCATAATATTTATTAATGCATTAAGAAAAGAGTATATAAAAAGATAGACATGAATTATAAAAAGTGATAATGAATAATATTATTTTAATTTCCGACGGATATTTTCCTTCGCAATTACCGACGGATATTATGTCCTTCGGTAATTTCGAAGGAGATTTCCTTCGGTAATTGAAATAATAATTTATTATTAATGTTTATAATATAATACATATCTCTTCTATTTACTTAAAATATTCATAATTATAATATGATATTATTCATGTTTATATTCATATATATTAATTCATATAATATTATTATTGTTAATATAAGGTTTTACTACGATATTATTTTAATTATTGATGGGTATGTTCCTTCGAAATTACCGACGGATTTTAAAGCCTTCGGTAATTTCGAACGAGCTTTCCATCGATAATTAAAGACATTAATAATATATTAATATTTTATTTACCGAAGGATAGTGCCTGCGCAACTAACGAAGGATTTAGAATCCGTCGATAATTTTGAAGGACATTACTCGTCGGTAATTACCGAAGGATAATGTCTTCGAAATTATCGATGAAAATACCCGTCGGTAATTAAAATAGTACCATTTATTATTAATATATCTATATATATAATTAGTATAATTTATTATCAATATAATATGATATTATTAATGTTTCTAATTAGATATATTAATGTTTAATATATATTAATTAGATATATTAATGTCTAATTAGATATATTAATTATCAATATATATATATTGATAATTAGATATATTGATATATATTAATGTTTAATACAATTAGATAATTATTAATGTCTAATTAGATCATATTAATTATCAATATATATATATTACTATAATGTTTAATAAAAAAATTTCTTATATAAATAATGATATATTATTACCGATGGATACTACCTTCAGATATATCCGTCGCTAACTCAAATATTTTCCCGCCTACTTTCCCTCCCCCTCCCCCCCCCCCCCACCTTCTCCTTCCCGTGTCCCCTCTCTATATTTATTATTTCTCACCCTCCTCTCTCCTTCTCCTTCGCCATCCCTCTCTCCTTCTCCTCCCTCTCTTTCTCTCCTCCTCTTTCTCTCTCCCAAGGCGGCGACATGCGACGACGGCGGCGACTCCAGCGATGATTCCGACTGCTCTCCTCCACTCTAGTCGTCGGATCTGGCGATTGGGCGGCCGGATTCGGCTCTTTGGCGCGGATCATGCTCGGGCACGGATCCCGCGCTCAGGAGGCCGGATCCGGCCCTCGGGCGGCTCGATCTGGCGCTCGGGCAGCCGGATCCGGCGCTTGGGCGGCCGGATCCGGCGCTCGGGCGTGGATCCGATGCTCGGGGAGCCGGATCCGGTGCTGGTTCTCTGTATCTTGATTCCGGCCGCTTGTGCCGGATCGGCTGCACAGTCGATCCAGTAGCTGGCGGCCTATTTTTTAAATTTTAACTTTTCGACGGATGTATCCGTCGGTGTTGCCCTTCGATAGGAGAACGCCGCCGAAGCCTTCGACGGGTTGCACCCGCCGAAGCCTCCGACGGCTTTTACTCGTCGAAGGTTTCGACGAGTATTGGTTCGTCGGAATTATCCACAGGTTCTCCCGTCGAAAATCGTGGAAACTTGCGAAGGGGCTATCAATTCTTCCTCCGGCCTCGGCTGGCACCGGCAGCCGGATTAGGACCTTTCGATAGCAAAATCCGGAGGAAGTTACAAAGGATGACCGTTCCTTCGGAACTTTCAATGGAATTTAGCCTCTAAAAATTTCGAAAGCGATTTTTTCGTCGCAAACGTCCGTCAAAATGTTCGAAGGGATATTTGAGTACCGTCGAAAATAATTTGCGACGACAAAATTTCCAACTAACCCTTATCCATCAAAAAATAAAAATCCATCGCAAACACATATTTGTGACGGATTTTGAAGGTTTTGCGACGAATCAATCCATCGCAATATTGTTGTACTTAACCAACACATGCACATGAGGTTAGATTTCCACTTCAAACAAAAAATTTGCTGCCATTCATGCAAGGTCTCTCGTTTGAAATTGAGTTGAGATAACATGGCACAAAAAAGAATTTGCTATAAACAACAAATAAAACAACGTCCAACACATTGTCGCAAGTGGCCAGCCATGCAATGTTACGTTTGTATGCACCGAGTCGTCGTGAGAGAAAAGAACGCTTAATAATTGCATGGTTTAAGAAATTATAGCAGTGTTTGATTTATGAAGTTATGTAGCAGTGTGAAGAGTGGAAGTTGAAATGAGAGTCTCCCCCTTATCATATCATTGCCACTATGTTGGTCGTCTAATAAGGGATTATTATGTTGGTGTTTGCTGCAGATTCGGCTTTTGGCTGAGAACATGTGATAAAGTTCCTTTATATATATATAATATGATAAATGTTTCTTACTTCTCTTGGAACAATTCTAAAGAACAGCTACCGATCATTTATTCCATTGAAAGCCTATAGAAAGTAGTAGTAGTAAAAGATGGCTGCCACTTTGCAAGCTTAGTCCAAAAGTGAGTCAGAGAGAGATGGTGCTGATATCAGTGAGCCGAGTTATTTTCTGTTTTCTTTCTAGATTGATGTGGTTGTTGTTGTAGTAGTACTAGCCATGACGTGAATCCTGTGCCATTGTTGCCTTCTTATCTGCTCTAGTGGGTACAAATGTTGCTGATGCTACAGGGCATGCAGCCATTGTTTGGTGGTGAATCCTGTGCGGCGGAACACAATCCCGTTGGTGCAGTGAATTGTTTGGGCGGAGGGGGCTCGAAGTGGTGCTTGAGGTCGCTGCACTTGGCGTAGAGTCCAATGGCGCAGAGGTAACCCCCATTTGAGCGTCCATGGAAGCCCCCGAACTCGAGCTTCGGTTGCAGGTTGAAGCAGAATCGGGTGCCTTCTTCTCGGCCGAATGGTCCGTAGCTGGTCCGGTTGGTCGCGAACGTGAGGCATCTGATGATGATGGCACCTCTGTTGTCTATGCGATTGTAACGCCCACTGACGCTTGTGATGTTCTCCCACGGCTCTAAGCTAAACTGTGAACATGTATATATATAAATAGCTTGAAGGGTGAACTTCTAGGAAATGAGAGAGAGAGAGAGAGAGAGAGAGAGCTGACGCTGTCGAAGTAATCACCATCCCCGCCGTGCCTGTGTGCGAGCGCCAAAGTTCCGTTCAGATCGTAGAGCACTTGGAGAGAGTTGATGGCCTCCCCATGGGCTATTAGGATCTGCCTGACGCTCCCGTAACCCGACTCGTTCCACTCCACGTTCTGGCCGGTGAGATCCCCTCGCGGTCCCACCTTGACGACAAACTCCTGATTCGCAATCGAGCTCTATTTGAACAAGGAAGAAGAAGAAAAAAAGGTCAAGCATCGTAAAGCAAGAAAACGAGTCTCCTTTGTTTATTTTGATATACCATTGAGGATTCTAGCTACTCGTCAAGTGAGAATCTGGAGAAAGAATGAAACTTGGCAAATGCTATTTTTTCTGTGAGATTTCGATGTTGCGTTCTGGCACACAGCATGACAATTGTTATATATGATTTCGAACGTGAGGGATCTGATGATGATGGCACCTCAGTTGTCGTTGCGACTGTAACGCCCACTGACGCTTGTGATGTTCTCCCACGGCCGTAACTTGACTCGTTCCACTCTACATTCCGGCCGGTGAGATCCCCTGGCGGTCCCACCTTGATGACAAACTCCTGATTTGCAATCGAGCTCTATTTGAACAAGGAAGAAGAAGAAAAAAAGGTCAAGCATCGTAAAGGAAGAAAACGAGTCTCCTTTGTTTATTTTGATATACCATTGAGGATTCTAGCTACTCGTCAAGTGAGAATCTGGAGAAAGAATGAAACTTGGCAAATGCTATTTTTTCTGTGAGATTTCGATGTTGCGTTCTGGCACACAGCATGACAATTGTTATATATGATTTCGAACGTGAGGGATCTGATGATGATTGCACCTCAGTTGTCGTTGCGACTGTAACGCCCACTGACGCTTGTGATGTTCTCCCACGGCCGTAACTTGACTCGTTCCACTCTACATTCCGGCCGGTGAGATCCCCTCGCGGTCCCACCTTGATGACAAACTCCTGATTTGCAATCGAGCTCTATTTGAACAAGGAAGAAGAAGAAAAAAAAAAGGTCAAGCATCGTAAAGGAAGAAAACGAGTCTCCTTTGTTTATTTTGATATACCATTGAGGATTCTAGCTACTCGTCAAGTGAGAATCTGGAGAAAGAATGAAACTTGGCAAATGCTATTTTTTCTCTGAGATTTCGATATTGATGTTGCGTTCTGGCACCCAGCGTGGCAATTGTTATATATGTATATCCCCATGCATCGTCAAAAGATACCGTGCTTTACTTGTAAGTAGCAATGTGAGAAGAATATACCACACTTTGCTTCTAAGTTAGTCCCGATTGTCATGGACTGAGGGGACTGAGGGGATTGGTGTCAAAATCTATATTTGTTCCTCTTTTATGAATGAAGAAGCATAATGGAACAAGTAAATAAATAAAAGGTATATATGCTACAAGAAGAATTTAGATCAAGCGGATGAGCATGGAGAATTCAGACGGCAAAAATAACAATTTGCATGGATAATATTTCTATACTTGTCACGACAACTACTACACATAGAGGGTGACACTCGGACAGCATATTCTTAATTTGCTAAGAGGGGAACCATCTTCAACAGTTTCGACAGTGTCAGCATCCTTCCATCAAATTCTGAAATTGAGGTCCTGCCTTGTTCAGGTTTTGAGAGTATCTCAAGAAGACCAGTAGCTTTTTCAGCAAACTTGGAATAACGCTTGCCATCCTTTAAAAGTGTAAGAAGAGGTTTAACTGCTTCTGTAGACAGATTGGAGTCCAGATGTCTAACCATTATGACTGTTTTCTCACTAATAGTTCAAGAATTGACGTCACAATGTCTTACATTTGGCTTCTCTTATCATATTACGTAGAGTTATATATAAGAGGTTTAACTGCTTCTGCAGGAAGTTCAAAGCCAGAACTGTCCTTGCAAGAAGAAAGATTATACAATGCTGTGACAGCATCAACCTTTCCTTGCATATTTCCAGAACTGAGGATCTGAACGAGAAGAGGCACAACTCCTGATGAAATCAATGTTGGTTTATTAGGTGTTGATGCAGAAAGCGTCAGCACTGCTGCAGTCGCCAACTCCCTTAAATCATTTCTCTCATATTTCAGTAGTTCAATGAGATGGGGCACATCACCACTCTTGATTATCTATCTTATTCTTGTTCCTGAAATAGACAAAAATGAAGAAAGACACTCTAAGGGCAACAAACATATTTTTTACATAATAGAAAATGAATGAGTAACAAAGAATGTTTAGCTCTCACTAATACGGAAACTCAGTAAATTGAACTAACAAGAAAGTCAAAATAAACTGCTAAGAAAGGAGTGCATGATTCGGGAATGGTATGGCATGATGCACACGATATTTAAAAACAATAATGAGTGAACATGTTTTTTTTTCACGGGCAAAATAGAAATCTCCAGAGAAAATCAAGGCAGTCAAAGGAATTCGTTTATAAAACTAGAGCCAAAATTCATTGATCTAGTTGCAACAGCCAAAGTTCGGCAATTAATTGACTAACTCTTTGGAAGAGCATCAACTAGTACATATATCTAAACAAGCCAGAAGTAACTTTACGACAACTGCTACTTTGTGAAAATGCAGCAAGTCTACCAGAACAATAAATTTAATTAACTTTCCTGAAGGATGTACATGCGAACTTTCCACCACCATGGGCTGTAACGCTTCGAGATTTGACCCCACCACATGACGAAATATCTTCTCGTACGTTATTTTCTTTGATTGTTCTTTGACTCTTTCGATGGTCAAGAAGAGCGACACGTAAACGAAAGGCTTAATCATAAAATATTACAACCGATGAATTTAAGAAATGTGGAAGCTGAAATAAATGAAATAAAGATTATATCATATGTGACATATAAACGTCCATGTACACTACATGTGCATACATATGTCCCAAATACATCTCGATCAATAGAAAGAAAAAGACTCGATCAAAACTCTATAATAATCATGTGCACGCACCATCTGAGTTGTAGTCATCGCACACACATCAATTAAGCGCGCATCCATATCATGTACATGTGGGATCACACAGAATAGCAAGTTTAACCGTTAGCATAAAATTAAGTGTAAGTTCATATGTGTCATAAGGTAATCCGATAGAAAATGCATGAAGCAAGCATATATATCAAATATAAGAGTGAATTATCATGAAGAATCAATAAAGATATCATGTTTCATGTCTTTTCATTTTATTTGATTTCCATATTCATATTCTTATTCATTATTTATGTTCATAAGGACAAAGTCCTTTCATTCACGTTTAGCCTTTCATCTTATTCATGATTGAAAGAGCTCGTCACTTTTAGGAAATACCATTGCAAGCATACAAGTGTATAATTTCCTAGGCCATGATGGGTCAATAGGAGATCTTGGTGCCACTGTCAACGCTCCGTCGGGAAAGATGACCTCGTGCCTTATCTATAGAGAGAAACTTTCATCTAGATAGGCAAACGGTAACTCTCCTTTTATCTTATTAGTCACGAGCTTCTCTTTTGATCACTTAGATCAATCAAGATTGTAAAGAGCAAGGTTGTCAGAATCATCTTTTAGGTTCATGTCAGTCGGTGTCAATCAGGTGGACAGATGCTTATCAAATCAAATGGTTTATATTATAGTCGTATTTTTTTCTATCCACTTATCGGATGTTCAAAAGTCGACTGGTCGTCCAATTGAGGTTCATTCAGCGGTCGTCCGAAAAAAGAGCAAACACCATTTTGTCTATGTTTGTCGGTCGACCAAAAAAGTGCGATCATCTGTTCTGAGTTCATTCGTCGGCCATTTCATGACCATATACAATCTGTCGATCGAGAGAGGTTTGGTCATCCATTAAGACATGAGGAAGTTATCGGACTTCCGATAAGAAATTTTGGTCATCCGAAACTTGATCGGTAGTCCGCTAATCTAGGCGAATCCAATTAAGATTTATGGATTGTGATTGGAGAGCAAAAGGTCTCTTATCCATCAAAATATACAATATGGGTTCAAGCGAGAAAACTCCAAGCGCCCTAGCGCGTGGAGGCTTTCGAGCCTCCGCTTGCTTTCTCTTGGTTTAAGGTTCAACAGGCCACAGATTCTCTATAAGGAGTGTTCCAGGAGTAGCCTGCTTCTATTTGATCACGCTGTAAACAACTTTGTCTTCCTTAGTCGATTGGATTTCTATCGACTATAGAAGCTCTTCCACCATGATAATCCAGATTGGCCGCCCGAAAAGATTTCGACCGACTGACTTATTATCGTCATCATTTTCGAGTCTCGATATTTTCCAGTTCGATTGTTCAAAAAAGTTCCGAACTTTCATTCTGGTTCATATCGGTCATCCGATCGTACTTCGGGCGTCCGGTATAGATGTCTCTCTACTCTTGCTGAGCTGAATCGGACGCTCGAAAGATTTTCGATCGTCCGCTTCAGCTCGACAGTGTCGTAGGTCATTGCGGATCCTTAAGTTTTCAATCAACTTTTCTTACGCAATGAGAAGATCTAACTATATACTACATTATTCCTACTAACATGGTCGATACATAAGTAAAGATTTCCACAAGATCAAATCTATTTTATCATATGAATTTTAGATCCAATAAATCTTACTCTACAACATTATTTTATCAACAACATTCTACTAATCCTTTTTTATCCGGATTTAAATCCATAATATCCGAGTCATTTCATGGTAATTTATATCTCTTGGATCGGTCAAGCAACATTCAAGCATGGAGCTATAATACGGTAATCATCATTCATGTAAATCAAATCATAGAGCTAATCCGAACTACCATTTTTCAAACATGATAGATTGTAAATTCAAAATAAAACCTTAGGGCATGCATACTACCCTCATAAAGCATGATCCTTAAATGCAAAGTTTGTCTAGAATGACCCCATGACCCAAATCTTGAAAACACACATGTTTTTGCTAATTTTCAGTTGGACCTTCATTGGTTTATGTTGTGGCCGCATCCTCCTCTTCCTCCTACATCCTCCTCTCAATTCTCATATGTAGAGGTTCCTTCAAAACCTTCTGGCCGCAATCAAAAAGAAGAAGAACACAGAATGAGGAGAATGAAAATGAGATGGAAGAGTGATAGGAGAATAATGGATGGGCCGGGAGTTTTAGAATGGGTGAAGTTATTCGGCCATTTACTTCTTGAGATTGTGAGTGGGGAGGTTACAAATCTTGGGGGTGTAATGGTGGTGTAATGAGGAGAGAGGAAGATCAAAACTGAGGTCCTCTCACTTGTTGCACTTCTGGACGTCTGAAAGTGTTTTGGTTGTTCAGTAGTGTGTTGGTTGAGTTGCCATCATCATCTCGATAACGAGCATTCGATAGGTGTTCGATCGCCTGATAGTCCGACATCAACAATATTTTACAATTTTGAATTATATGGATTTTCGGTGTGTTACATGGGTATTAATTAGTACAATGACAAAGAAATCATGGGTAATAAATGCTATCCATATAATTCTTTAAAGCAATTAATGTTATTTAATTTTCCTAGGTTCTCAGTAATTTTGTGCACAAAAGATCAAGCTCGTTCCGTCATGATATGCAGACAATGTTCAATTTATAAATTATGATAACCTTTTTTGTTGTGTAACTGAGTATCCAATAGAAGTGCCACTATGATCTCATTGGAAATTATGATAACTTAATTTGTTGTAGTTTGTTTGTGTGCAATGTACCCGCTTAGATCAATTGCTTTCATGGTAGCCATATATAGTCAACTTTCATGTAGTTCATGATAATATGGCTTTATGCAAGAAAGTATGCGTGAAATTTCTATAGTAGAATTTTCTATCATAATATATTTTACTCCTCAGTATAGTGTTTTGCTCCATTCTTGTCGTAATACACTTAGTACTTCATTTCAGGTTGCCTTCTTATTTGTTCTAGTGGGTACAAATGTTGCTGATTCTACAACTCATGCTGCCATTAGAGCTTTGCATAAAGTGACTGGCGATGGCATTCCCGGTGGCGTTGCAATTAACAAAGCAGTGGAAGAAGGTACAACAATTGTAGCCATAAAAGTCCTATTTTTTGTCCAATCAATATGAACCAATTGGTCTTTTTCTTCTACTTTTATTAAGTTATGTAGTTCATTGATTTATCTGTATTATTATTTTTTACTGTTCTAAATTCCTAGATTTTATGGATATTCCTTTTATGATAATCATAAGCAGATGCGTGTCAATCTAATGTTGAGGTAATTGATGTGTAAAATGATGTAGCAAAATAAAATCGCTAGCAAGTGCACTAGTCACTCAAGTAATATAGTAATAGGAGTAAGTGTGTCGAACCCACGAGGAATATTATTAATTTGATATCTGAATTTATAAATTAATAGGAGAGGAAAAACATGGAATTTTGGAAAGGGGTTTTATGAAATAAAATAAAGACAATAATATGAAGATAAGATAATGTAGTGGTGTTGAAGTTAGGCCTTAGGATGAAAATAGAACAAGATAAATATTTGAACCATAAATGATAAATTTAATCTTTAAAGATGGATTAAAGTCTTCTTAAAATAATCTAACATGATTATCTTGCGGTCTCCACGACTGGCATCCCTCAATCTAATCATATAGAACTATCTTAATTTAATAAGAATTAAAGTCTCCACGACTGGTACCCTCAAAATCATATTAAAATTAAGACGCATTAAATTGGGTTCCCTAGACTATTAATCACTCCACAAACTGGTATAGATTAATAGACCACACAAACTTGATTCTCCACACACTAGTTATCAAATTTATGTCAATTATTAATTTTAGATAAAATCAATTAAAATTAGAATAATGAATTCTGAAATTAAGCACTCCACAAACTGGTATAGCCTAATTCAGAAATCCAATTAACTAACATAAAAGCATTAAGCACAATTAATAATTGATCAAAAAAGATTAAAACAAATAAAATAGGGTCCAAACATTTCCCTTCAATTAATATCTTCTAAAATAATAATTTTAAAAATATGGAGTTCATCCTAGAAATTCCGGAGAGATAATAATAAATAACAATAATAATTGGAAGAATTATACCAAAAATAGAAGTAGAGCTCTCGAATTAGGCAGACAGTTGGGCAGCCTCTCGAATTTGATCAGGTCGCGATCAACTTCCAGCCATCGCACTCTCTCCTTTTGGTCGAAGCCTGCAGACTCTCGACTCGCTGTGGAAGAAGCCTGAACTTCAGAGCACGAATTGGAATGACGGATTCTTCACGTATTTATAGGTGCAGACGGCCTTCAATTTCATCCCGGCCGTAACATCGTACGGTTGACTTTAAAATTATGAGATAAACTCGGCCAAAAATAATAATTCTTCTAACTATTACACACAAAAGATAAATCTTTTTATCTTTACCCCCTTTGAATTTCGGCCAAAATGAAATTCTTTTATCTTTACGCCCAAAGAAAAATAAAATCGTTAATTTCATCCCGGTCGTAACATCGTACGGTTGACTTTAAAATTATGAGATAAACTCGGCCAAAAATGATAATTCTTCTAACTATTACACCCAAAAGATAAATCTTTTTATCTTTACCCCCTTTGAATTTCGGCCAAAATGAAATTCTTTTATCTTTACACCCAAAGAAAAATAAAATCGTTTATCTTTACCCCTTCATATCTCGGCCAAAAACACAAATTTTCTTAATCTCAGCCAAAATGATGATTTCATTTGAGTTATCGGCCGTAACACCTCTTTTGAATCGGTGTTGGAGTTCTCGGGTGATAAACATATTTGAATTGGAGATCTCGGCTGTAAGGATAAATTCTTCGGAATTTTGGCCGATACGGATAACCTTTGGTGATTTATCGTCTTTGGGGTTGAAGATTATCGGTCGGAACGTCCATTCTTGAACAAATATAATCGGATAATCATGAATTCCATTTTTCCTGATTAATTAATCCATCCACAATTAAAATATTAAGAGAATTAATAATTAAAATTAATAAATCCAGAATTATGACTAAAAGTGACTAAAAATGATGCATGTCATGATCAAATTACAGAAAAATTAATTAAAATAATAAACTAAAATATGTTGTATTTTGCATGCATTAAACTCTCCCAAGCTTAAAGTCTTGCTTGTCCTCAAGTAAAAATTCAAAGCAAGGCTCAAGAAAGTTTCATCATAGCCTCCACATTGTCAACTGACTAATTTTCTCACACAATTTTTCTGCACACCTACTACTCAGCATCTTATCATTTTCCATGCACTTAGCTTCATAGAGGTTCTGAATGCTACACAAATTTAAACAATCTCAAATTCAGTCTTGCAGAAAAATAAATTGTTTGTCAAATAATAGCATTAATATTGAACACATAAGTACTAAATGAGCTTAAAACTTTTTCTTTTCTTTTCTTTTTTTTTTTATTTTCAATCATTTTAAAAGTTCTAGGGCAACAGGTGATGATGGCACCCCTCGAGTTTACTTGCCCGAACAACCAAGGTTCTGAATGAAGAGTTCGAACTTAGCCATGATTCAGTACTCCTGTGCTTCTCCATATTCCACAAGATGGTCCATGTAGCAGGTTTTCGATCGACGGATCCCAGAACAGTTGCCCTTAGGCCGCCAGACATGAACCCCTACAGATCTAATTACCCGAACACACCTTGGTTCCAGATAACACTTTTGTACCTACACATAACTTTATTCAACTTTTTTTTCACTATTTTTTAACATTTTTTTAAGCTCAAGGAGTACTTAATATGGTCAATAAAAAGGCTACTACTATCAAGACTTAAAAGAAATAAATAAAAAGGCATGAATATGATTTTGTCGTCTAGTCATTCATAATTTTACTTAGCATAGGCACATAGTCCATAAGTTTGATACTAAAATAGTAAGTGATAAGAACGAAAAGCATTCAAATTCATCAATTAACAATATGTCTTTGAACGTTTACTAAAAGATAATTAAAATAATAAGACAAGAGTTAGTCAGATGGTAGCAAAAATAAATGCATGCAATGGTATTTTTGAGAAAATTTTGAATTTTTCACTTTTTTTTTAAAGTCTCTTTTTTTTAAAATTTTCAGAAATACATGCAAACATAGGCAAATAGAAACATGCAATGCATGAAATGCAAACTAACTCCCCCAAGCTTGAACCAGACACTGTCCTCAGTGTTAGGCCAGTAAAGGAAAGAGACTCAATAAAAAGGAAAAAACTAAAGAAAAGGGAAAATAAAGAAGAGGGAAAAGAAACAACTGGATTTATTATCGGTGGAGAGATGCTCGGCCTCAATATATATGTCGATGAAGGTGTCGGCCGCAAAAGCTGAAGAGACTCGACCGAGATTCTTGTGTCAGTGTTATGAACTTCACGGCCGCAAATGATGTCGGTGAGAGGAGACCTCGGCCGATAATTGATGGATCTTTGCAGCAATAATTAAAAAAAACTTGGCCGCAAAATTTTGTGGAGAAAATCTCGGCCGATAATTGAGAATCTCGGCCGATAAAAGCTTGGCCATAATGTGATAAAAAATTTGATGAATATCTCGGCCGAGATTTGCTTAAGGCTGGTTTCTCGGCCGCAACAGGAAAGTTCTCGGTCGATATTTTAAGAGATGTGCCGCAATGTTTTGTCGATGAAGATTTCAGCCACGAAGTCTCGGCCGTAAGGAACTCTGCGTGGTGCTTTTGGGCGTAAGGGAGCGGCGGTGGCGTCAGCTTTTGTCCGGGCGTAAGAGAGCAGCGGGGACGGCATGAGACTTCGGTCGTAAGAGGAAAGTTTGCGCAGGTGTCGGATTTTACGCCCTGTTGTCATGTTCGAAGTTCTCTCCTTCCGCAAATGACTCAACAAAATAAAAACTATTACCATAACTAAAGATATTTATCAACAAACTAAGTAAAGACTAATCTAAAGAAAAGAAATAATAGAAAGGATAAAAATAGTTTTGATTTAGAGTCTTCAGCTTGACTTAGTCTTGCTCTCAAATTTCCCACATCATAGAGAGTGGTCATAGAAAGATTATGATAATAAGAACCACCATGATAAAGTTTCAATCTATGTCCATTCACTTTGAGTCTTTGTTTTTTGTCTAATGATTCAATCTCAAAAGTTCCATAGGGTGAACAATTAATTATACCATAAGGTCTGGTCCATTTTGATTTAAGTTTTTCAGGAAATAATCTGAGTTTGCTATTATAAAGAAGCACTTGTTGACCAGGTAAAAATTCTTTATGTTTAATATGCATGTCATGTAAATTTTTTGTGCATTTTTTATGTAGCTTGCTTTTTTCGTATGCATAGTGTCTAAATTCATCAAGCTCATTTAATTGTAATAACCTTTCTGATTGTGATGATTTTAGATCTATATTTAAAAATTTTGTTGCCCAATAAGCCTTGTATTCTAGTTCGACTGAAAGGTGACATGCTTTTCCAAAAACTAATTTATAAGGAGAAGTACTTATGAGTGTTTTAAAAGCAGTCCTATATGCCCAGAGTGCATCATCTAATTTCAAGGACCAATCCTTTCTAGATGAATTTACAGTTTTCTCTAGAATCATTTTTATCTCTCTATTTGAAATTTCCACTTGTCCACAAGATTGGGCATGATATGTTGTACTTAAAAAATGTTTGACTCCAAATCTATTAAGAAGAGTTGACATTATTTTATTACAGAAATGTGTTCCATTGTCACTTATGATAGTCCTAAGTGTTCCAAATCGAGTAAAAATATTTCTTCTTAGAAAGTTGACAACTACCTTGGCCTCATTTGTTGGTGTGGCTACAGCTTCTACCCATTTGGAAACATAATCAACCGCCACTAATATGTATTGATTGTTAAAGGATTTAGGAAATGGTCCCATAAAGTTAATGCCCCAAACATCAAAAATATCACACTGTAAAATATTTGTGAGAGACATTTCATCTCGACGAGAAATATTACCTGTCCTTTGGCATTTGTCACAATACTTACAGTAGTTTCTTGCATCTCTGTAAATGGTTGGCCATTATAGTCCACATTCAAGTACCTTAGCCGCTGTTCGATTGGGTCCAAAGTGACCTCCAGCTTGTCCATCGTGGCAATGACTTGGGATATTATCAATCTCATCTTCGTGAACACATCTTCGAACTACTTGATCTGCACATAATCGAAAAAGGTAAGGATCTTTCCAGTGATAATTCTTGACATCAGATAAGAATTTCCTTTTTTGATGAGTGGTCATGCCATTTGGAATGTAATGTCCTGCAAGGTAATTAGCAAAATCAGCGAACCATGGTGTAGTGTCAGAAATTTGAAAAATTGTAGAGATATAAAAAAGTTTCTCGTCTGGGAATTCTTTAAGTATGTTTGTGCCTTCTCTTGGAGATGGCTCCAAACGGGATAGGTGGTCAGCTAATAAGTTCTCAGTCTCTTTTTTGCCTTTTACTTCCACATCGAACTCTTGCAAAAACAGTATCTATCAGATTAGTCTAGGTTTGGCATCTTGTTTGTTCATCAAGTGCTTGATGGCTACATGATCTGTGTAGACAATATTTTTTTAACAAATTAGATATGATCTAAACTTGTCAAAAGCAAAAATAACAGCAAGAAACTCCTTCTCTGTTGTTGCATAATTTTGTTGGACAGCATTCAATGTTCGGCTTGCATAATATATAACATGAAATGTTTTATCTTTTCTTTGCCCCAAAACAGCTCATACGGCACCATCACTCGCATCACACATCAACTCGAATGGTAAAGACCAGTCTGGTGCTACAACAACAGGGGCAGAAATTAGCATTTCTTTTAACAAATTAAAGGCAGCAAGACAGTCTGAATCAAAATCAAATTTTGTGTCCTTAGCAAGAAGATTAGTTAAGGGTTTAGCCATTTTTGAAAAATCTTTGATAAAACGGCGATAAAATCTTGCGTGCCCAAGGAAGCTTCGAATGCCCTTCACATTGGTTAGAGGAGGCAGATTTGCAATAACATCTATCTTGGCATTATCCACTTCAATTCCTTTTGCTAAGATTTTGTGACCAAGTATTATACCCTTCTTAATTATGAAGTGACATTTCTCCCAGTTAAGGACCAAATTCGTTTCTTCACATCGCTGCAAAACTAGAAATAAGTTATACAAACAGTTATTAAAAGAGCTACCAAAAAGTGTAAAATCATTCATGAAAACTTCGAGTATCTTCTCATTCATATCTGCAAAGATTGACATCATGCATCTTTGGAATGTTGCTGGAGCATTGCATAGACCAAATGGCATCCTTCTATAGGCAAAGTTTCCATATGGACATGTGAACGTTGTCTTTTCTTGATACTCAGGTGCTACTGCTATTTGATTGTATCCAGAATAGTCATCTAGAAAACAATAATAGCTATGACCTGCAACACGCTCCAACATTTGGTCAATAAAAGGTAATGAAAAATGATCTTTGCGGGTAGCATCATTAAGCTTCCTATAGTCTATACAGACTCTCCAACCTGTAACTGTTCTTTGAGGCACCAATTCATTATTTTTGTTACTTACCACAGTGATTCCTCATTTCTTAGAGACTACCTTCACAGGACTTATCTATGAACTATCATAAATGACATATATAATACCTGCATCAAGGAGTTTGATGACCTCCTTTTTCACAACTTCCCTTAAAGTTGGGTTGAGCCTTCTTTGATATTGAACAATTGGCTTGGCATTGTCCTCCATCAAAATCTTGTGCATGCAAATGGTAGGAGAGATGCCCCTGATATCTGAAATAGACCAAGCGATTGCTTTCTTGTGTTGCCTTAATACTTCCAAAAGTTTATTCTCCATGTCATCTGTCAAGTCAGCAGATATGATAACTGGGTAAGTGTTATTTTCAAGAAAAGCATATCTTAAATGAGATGGAAGTTCTTTAAGTTCGAATTTTGGAGGACAATCAAATTTATCAATTTCCTCCTCGAGTGTCTCTGTTGTTATTGGCGCATTATCCTCTCCCACAATTTCTCTAGAATCCTCCATCATTTCCAAAGCTTCCTTAGCATATGGATCTGAAACAAAATCTGCAACAATATCATCAAAAGCATCAGTCGTGTCATCTTCTAAAGAATCAATAGCATAACAGGATGAGTGATCAAAAGCTTGTTTGAGAGAATTTTTTATAATGAAAGTGATGTCTTCGTTGTTGACGCGAAGTGTGAGCATCCCTTGATGAACCTCTATAAGTGCATTTCCTGTGGCTAGAAATGGTCTCTCGAGGATGATAGGAGTTTTTTTCATCTACCTTCATATCCAGAACAATAAAATCTGCAGGAAAAATAAATTTATCAACTTTTACCAAAACATCCCCTAATATTTCTTGGGGTCTTTTGCATGAAGAATCTGCAAATTGAAGAGTCATGCTTGTTTCTTCTAGTTCTCCATAACCTAGCTGCACAAATATAGAGTAAGGCATTAAACTTATACTAGCACCAAGATCACATAAAGCTTGTGCACAAAAGAATTTTCCTATAGTGCAAGGTATGGTGAAGGTTCCTGGATTTTTTATTTTTCTAGGTATATCTCGATCATAAATGGCACTACACTACGATGTCAACATTACTCTCCCAGTATTTTCAAACTTTCTTCTTGAAGATAATATATCCTTCATGAATTTAGCATAACTCGGCATCATCTGTAAAGCTTCATGAAAAGGAATGTTAATAAATAATTGCTTCAGAATATCAAGAAAGTGAGAAAATTGCTTATCTAACTATTCTTTGCGAAATTTCTGTGGATAGGGCAGATCCTTTATGTTGCTGGTATTTTTTTGAATTGTCAGTTCCTTTTTTCTTCAGGTTGATATCCTCAGTGGTCTGATCTTGTGTCTTTGATGCTTCAGTTTCTTCTTTATGATCAATTACTCTTGGCGGGGGATCTGATATCAGACTTCTCAATTGTTTCCCACTTCTAAGAGTCAGAGTTTTGGTCTCTTCTTTAGGATTTTTCTCTGTATTACTTGGAAGAGCCCTTGGTGCATGTCCTGCCATCATATTGGCCATCTGCCCTATTTGCATTTCTAAATTCCTGATTGTAGCATCTTGATTGTTTGCCCTTGTTTCCATTGTCTTCTGCATGGTTTGCATAGTGTCAATAACTCTTGCCATCATCTCTTCCATGGGATTAGTCGATTGTTGGGCAGGAGCTTCTTGTTGCTTTCTCAAAAGTGTATAATTTTGTGGATGAGCTTGATTCTGAAATTTTTCAAAAACTTGCCCTTGATTTGACCTGTAAGGAAACTTCTGACTGTTCCTCTAACCATAGTCATTGTTCTTGAAAAATGGATTGGAGACAAAGTTAGCATTTTGAATATGATCATGATTAGAAATGTTACCTTGAGGACAATAATTGCTCGCATGTCCTCCTCCACAGTTGTTGCACACCATTAATGACATCATCTACTCAAATTTTTTATTAAGTGACTCCAGCTGAGTCACTACTTCAGAAGAATTTTTACTTTCTGTAGCATGCACATCATGAGTTCGACGAGGTGGTCTCCTTTCTTGGCTTGATTTGAGGGCTACAGCTTCAATAATATCTTGTATCTCACTAGGGCATTTAGATCCCCGCATTGTCCCCCCTACTGATTGGTCGAGCTTATCTTGATCTGCAGCTCGCAATCCATGGCAGAAATCTTCCATTACTTGCCACTTTGGAATCCTATTATCAGAAACTCTGGCTAACAGTTCCTTATATCGTTCACAGGCCTCATATAATGTCTCATCATCGTCTTGAACAAATGCCCTTGGCTCTCTTCTATATTTGCCTACTTTTTGTGGTGGGTAGTATTTTCCAACAAACTTTTCTACCAGCTCCAACCATGAGTGAACTGATCCTGCAGGCAAAGTTTTAAACCACGTAGAAGCTTTGTCATGTAAGGATTGTGGAAATAATAGTAAACGAATGACTTCAGTATAAATATTATTATTTCTAAAGGTGCTAAGAGTGATAAGAAATTTGTCAAGGTGATCGTGAGGGTCTTCATGAAATCCTCCTCCAAATTGGGATGCTTGTATCATTCTCACGATTGTCGGATTGATCTCAAAATTATTTGCATTGATTTCAGGCAACACAATGCATGATTCTTGGTCATTATATCTGGCCGAGACATATTCTCTCATAGAGAGTTCTGCTTCATCTTCTCGTCGATTATTTTGTGGCGGAACTAGTTCATTTTGTTGCTCCAGTCTCTGATTGTCGCGTGCTTGTTCAGCCATTTTTCTGATATTTCTTCTTAATCGACGAGAAGTTCTTTCAATTTCAGGATCAAATTCCAAAATTGGATTTGAACTCCTCGTGCGATGTTTGGAACTATCAAAAAATTCCAGGATTGGTTGTGATTAAATATTCAATAATGCCTGCAACAACCAATTTTCAGTAAGATAAAAGAATAAAATAAAATAAAAAGAAATGCATATAATAGGTAACGAAGAAATAAGATTTTAACAAATAAAAAGTCTTTCGGCCTGATAAAATTGAAAATTCATCATTAAAATTAATTTCCGAGATGAACTTTTCAGAAACCTAATTACGGCCGCAAACGGAGGTTCTTCAAACCAATTCAAATGCCAAATAACTCGACCGAAAGTAAATCAAATGGATAATCGTAAAAATCATGCACTCGTTCAGCCGTAAAACTTAACCATGTGTCAACATTGTGGTCGTAAAAGCAATAATCAGCAAAAATAGTTTCAGAGAGGATAATGAGATTGATCGATCGCCAAACATATCTCGGCCGAAATTAAATTAGTTGAGAAATTGAATAATTCGAGGCTCGTTCGGCCGTAAAAACTACGAAACAGTGTCGAAAGAGATTAATCAACATGAAGGTGTAAAACTTGTTGGATTATGGCCGAAACAACGTCGTAAGATGTCAAAAAAAATTAGCACGGCGATGAATTATCTCGGCCGAAAGAGAATTAAATTGACTCCTGGCGTAAAGAACCGAAGTCGAAAACTTGATTCAATGGGACGTAAAACAGAAAACTATCAGAGTTTCGGCCAAATCAAATGAAACTTGAGAATCAATTCTTACATCGCCAGATGATCCATTACGGCCGAGAAAGGAAAATCCACAAATAAACTGGCTGAAATAGGATCAAATCAATCTAATGTGTTCAAAAATATTTTACGGCCGAGATGAAGTCACATGATTCAATTGGCCGTAAAACAGAAAGTTATCCACGTCTCGGTCGAGACACAAATTGTATCAGAAAATTGAAATACGAATCCAAGTGACAAATAAACATTACGGCCGAAAAGATTAAGAGATCAATTCTCGGCGGAGATGAAAATTCAAGCCGTAAAAGGAATAATAACACGAAATCATGCACTTAATCTATCCAATACGGAAGAGAATTAAATCATAATTAATAAAGTCAAATTTCGGCCGCAAACACAATGAAGAAAATAATTCTCGGCCGTTAATCGAATACTTAATCAATATTGAAAATAAGAGAGAAATCAATTCGATCATATAGATAAAGTGAATCTCGACCGTAAAGATAAAAATTGTCAATTAAGCCGAAACGAGGTCACATAATCAGAAATATATTACGGCCGAGATGAAGTCAACATGATTGGCCGTAAAGCAAAATAGGGTTTCAGCCGAAATAAAGTCGAATGAAACTTGAGAATATTACCCCAACTCTTACGTCGACAATCGAATCATTACGGTCAAAAGTGAATTAAGTCGAAATGTGATCCTTTACGGCCGAGAAGGAATAAAATTCATATGAGGCCAATGAAACGTGATCCAAATAAGGCGTAAAGAACAATTCACAAATTATTGGCCGAAACAAGGTCAAATCATCATTGTATGGTCATGGCGTAAAACAACGTTCGGATAAAGCATTACGGCCGTAAAACAGAAGATTAGAACTCAATCGATATTGTGAGCCATAAAACTAGTAAAGCCGACAAAATAAATCTCGGTCGTAAAACCACAAGTCCACGTAATTTAAAAAATTCAATCGGCGTTTATATGAATTTAAGCCGAAAGTCAACAAGTTAAAAAAATGTCGTGACTTTTATCTGCAAAAAGGAAAAATATTACATTATTAACAAAAATAAAAATAATTACACTAAATAGTACATATTTACAGAAAATTATTTACAATTTATTTACATCTTCTAATAATTCATAAAAATCAGAAATTAATTAATAAAATATTCCCCGACAACGGCGCCAAAAACTTGATGCGTAAAATGATGTAGGAAAATAAAATCGCTAACAAGTGCACTAGTCGCTCAAGTAATATAGTAATAGGAGTAAGAGTGTCGAACCAACGAGGAATATTATTAATTTGATATCTGAATTTATAAATTAATAGGAGAGGAAAAATAAGGAATTTTGGAAAGGGATTTTATGAAATAAAATAAAGACAATAATATGAAGATAAGATAATGTAGTGGTGTTGAAGTTAGGCCTTAGGATGAAAATAGATCAGGATAAATATTTGAACCATAAAAGATAAATTTAATCTTTAAAGTTGGATTAGAGTCTTCTTAAAATAATCTAACATGATTATCTTGCAGTCTCCACGACTGGCATCCCTCTATCTAATCATATAGAACTATCTTAATTTAATAAGAATTAAAGTCTCCACGACTGGTACCCTCAAAATCATATTAAAATTAAGATGCATTAAATTGGGTTCCCTAAACTATTAATCACTCCACAAACTGGTATAGATTAATAGACCACACAAACTTGATTCTCCACACACTAGTTATCAAGATTATGTCAATTATTAATTTTAGATAAAATTAATTAAAATTAGAATAATGAATTCTGAAATTAAACACTCCACAAACTGGTATAACCTAATTCAGAAATCCAATTAACTAACATAAAAGCATTAAGCACAATTAATAATTGATCAGAAAAGATTAAAACAAATAAAATAGGGTCCAAACATTTCCCTTCAATTAATAATCTCCTAAAATAATAATCTTAAAAACATGGAGTTCATCCTAGAAATTCTGGAGAGATAATAATAAATAACAATAATAATTGGAAGAATTACACACAAAATAGAAGTAGAGCTCTAGAATTAGGCAGACAGTCGGGCAGCCTCTCGGATTTGATCAGGTCGCGATCAACTTTCAGCCATCGCACCCCTCTCCTTTTGGTCGAAGCCTGCAGACTCTCGACTCGCTGTGGAAGAAGCCTGAACTTCAGAGCACGAATTGGATCGACGGATTCTTCACGTATTTATAGGTGCGGACGGCCTTCAATTTTATCCCGGCCGTAACATTGTACGATTGACATTAAAATTAGAGATAAACTCGGCCAAAAATGATAATTCTTCTAACTATTACGCCCAAAAGATAAATCTTTTTATCTTTACCCCCTTTGAATTTCGGTCAAAATGAAATTCTTTTATCTTTACGCCCAAAGAAAAATAAAATCGTTTATCTTTACCCTTTCATATCTCGGCCAAAAACATAAATTTTCTCTCTAATCTCGGCCAAAATGATGAGTTCATTTGAGTTATCGGTCGTAACACCTCTTTTGAATCGGTGTTGGAGTTCTTGGGTGATAAACATATTTGAATTGGAGATCTCGGCTGTAAGGATAAATTCTTCGGAATTTCGGCTGATATGGATAACCTTTGGTGATTTATCGTCTTTGGGGTTGAAGATTACCAGCCGAAACGTCCATTCTTGAACAAATATAATCGGATAATCATGAATTCCATTTTTCCTGCAAAATAATTATCAAAATTTAATTAATCCATCCACAATTAAAATATTAAGAGAATTAATAATTAAAATTAATAAATCTAGAATTATGACTAAAAGTGACTAAAAATGATGCATGTCATGATCAAATTATAGAAAAATTAATTAAAATAATAAACTAAAATATGTTGTATTTTGCATGCATCAGTAATCAATGAAGTTTTCCAACACGGACATTCACAATCCAAAGAGGAAGAAAAAGATATAGAGCAACTTATCTAATATTATTGAAATTCAGGTATAGCTAATATTCAATGTATTGCCCCAATGTATCGATTTAAATTTTGGATAAGATTGTTGAATTGGTTTAGCATTATGTTTTTATTTTATTTTTTTTCCACCTGGGTGTATTCATAGATTTTTTGTGTACAAATTGACAGATGAAAGGTGAAGGAATTGATACAAATAAATAGAGGATATTTTCGAAATACCTCGCAGCGAAAGAACGGATCGTTGAAGACTTTTCTACATTATTTCAAACTCATTGTCGGGAACTCGATCGCGAGAAAAGAGAACACTTGTTCACAATCCATATACCACGAACATCGTCGTAATTCGGCAGCCATGCAACGGTCATTGTTGGACAACACTCACAAATGGATTTCACGTGCCTTCGACCACACATGGCTCTCAGGCAGGATACACTTCGAAAGAAGAGCACCGGCTTCATCTTTTATAGTGTGCATACATGTATGGTTTCCATAACCACATTCATGTGCAGTTCGCATAGCAGTAGGTACACAGTTCGCACAACTCCATTTGGCCCGTAAGGGCGTTAACTTTCAACAATCTCCCACTCGCACTTTATGGGCCATTATCCATACTTATTTGATTCATATTAAATGTTTGTTATGGTAAATGGATCGTGTGACCTACGAGTACGTTCACAACTTAGAGAGAATTATGACATATTAAGAATACATAGTCATCCAACATGTTAGTAACACATAGTTGCTCGACTAATTTGAGAGCCAAAAGTTATAATCACATAACTGCGCAAGCTCATGCTATATATCTTTTCAACGATATATAACAGTCCAACTATCATTTGAGTCAAGACTATAATTTATCAATACATAGTTGCTCAAACATTTATGCTACTCATTTTGTCCTAAAAACATATTGCATGCATACTCCAGACGATACACGTCTTCTCATGCACAATTTTGATTTCTTCGTATTTGTATGCTTAGATATTTGGTCAATTGAATTACAAATATCATGCAGCACCCATGAATCTTTCTCCCACTCTCATATTTTTTTAGATACAATTTTAGCCTTTGAGCGCCTTGCTAAAGTAGTAACACTAACTCATTACCTTGAAATATAGTCAAGAGTGTAAGGGTAATCTCCAGACTTATTCAATCCTTAAAAACTCACATTTTGATGAAAAATTATAAAGTATTTATCAAGTCTTAGTGTCGACTTAGCATATTAGGTTCATAATCAAGTACTACAATTGATATTCCTACTGAAAAAGCGTATGTCATAAATTCATAACACTACAAGTCCAGGTGTCTACTCATGATGCCTCTCCTCCCACTGGCTCGCTTTTGCACATGCCGAGTACCACGGGCCACAGGCCTGCACGCTCGCGCGTTCCCCGCAGCGGCAGCGGGCTATTGGCCCACGCGAGCAAGTATAGCACGGTAGCAATTTTTTTTTATTTAACAGATCGTGTATCTGTGCATGACTATTGTGGTGCGTCACTAAAAAATGTGGCCTTTCTATGCATGGCTATTAGGTGTCTACGTTACGAACACATGCACATGAGGTTAGATTTCCACTTCAAACAAAAAATTTGCTGCCATTCATGCAAGGTCTCTCGTTTGAAATTGAGTTGAGATAACATGGCACAAAGAAAAAGGAAATTGCTTTAAACAACAAATAAAACAACGTCCAACACATTGTCGCAAGTGGCCACAGCCATGCACTGGTACGTTCGTATGCACCGAGTCGTCGTGAGAGAAAAGAACGCGTCTCGGCACTTCGGCGAACAATCGTAATAATAGTAAAAGAAATTCCAGATATTACAGCAACTCGCACACATGCAATAATAGTAAAAGAGAATACATGCAAATGGTTATCGACTTATCGGCCCATTTCACATGACAATGGAAAGACGAAAGGTCGACACAAAAACAATTTTCTATTTATTCCAAACATCTTTAACGAGAAAAGCTTAGACTTTAAGAAATTGGTATAAAGAAATAGAGGTATTATCGGTACGTCTGAACGGAAGAACGAATCGTCGAAAAATTTTTTATATTATTTCAGTTTCATTATCGGAAACTCGATTATGAGAAAGAATAACACTTGTTCATGATTCATATGCCTCATCGGAATCTGACAACCACGCGGCGGTCATTGTCGGACAGCACTCGCAAATGGATTTCACGTGCCTTCGGCCACACAAGGCTTTCAGGAAGGATTTAATCCGAAAGACGAGCACCGGTTTGATCTTATATAATGTGCATACGTGTGTGTTTCCATAACCACATTCACGTGCAGTTGGCATAACTGCAGGTACGCAGTTTGCACAACTCCATTTGACCCATAAGGGCATTAACTTCCAACAAAAGGAATTCAGGATAAGATTCTGCACTGCGACGAGCTAGTGTTGGAGAAAGAGAGATTGCAGTTACAATACATGAGGGATCTACTGTTTACTGATCAGTTGAGTGTTAAACAACACAATATTCAGTTAGCTTCGAAAACGAATGCAGGGGGAGCTATTCAGGCCAATTTAAGTGTTTGATTTATGAAGTTACATAGCAGTGTGAAGAGTGGAAGTTGAAATGAGAGTCTCCCCCTTATCATATCATTGCCACTATGTTGGTCGTCTAATAAGGGATTATTATGCTGGTGTTTGCTGCACATTCGGCTTTTGGCTGAGAACATGTGATAAAGTTCCTTTATATATATATGATAAATGTTTCTTACTTCTAAAGAACAGCTACCGATCATTTATTCCCGTGGAAACCTATTGAAAGTAGTAGTATAAGTTGGCTGCCACTTTGCAAGCTTAGTCCAAAGTGAGTCAGAGAGAGATGGTGTTGATATCAGTGAGTCGAGTTATTTTCTGTTTTCTTTATAGATTGATGTTGTTGTTGTTGTAGTAGTACTAGCCATGACGTTAATCCTGTTCGGCGGAACACAATCCCGGTGGTGCAGTGAATTGTTTGGGCGGAGGGGGCTCGAAGTGGTGCTCGAGGTCGCTGCACTTGGCGTAGAGTCCAATGGCGCAGAGGTAACCCTCATTGGAGCGTCCATGGAAGCCTCCGAACTTGAGCTTCGGTTGCAGGTTGAAGCAGAATCGGGTGCCTTCTTCTCGGCCGAATGGTCCGTAGCTGGTCCGGTTGGTCACGAACGTGAGGGATCTGATGATGACGGCACCTCTGTTGTCGATGGGGCTGTAACGCCCACTGACGCATGTGATGTTCTCCCACGGCTCTAAGCTAAACTGTGGACATGTATATATATAAATAGCTTGAAGTGTGAGCTTCTAGGAAATGAGAGAAAGAGAGAGAGAGAGAGAGAGAGAGAGAGAGAGAGAGCTGACGCTGTCGAAGTGATCACCATCCCCGCCGTGCCTGTGTGCGAGCGCCAAAGTTCCGTTCAGATCGTAGAGCACTTGGAGAGAGTTGATGGCCTCCCCATGGGCTATTAGGATCTGCCTGATGCTCCCGTAACCCGACTCGTTCCACTCCACATTCCGGCCGGTGAGATCCCCTCGCGGTCCCACCTTGACGACAAACTCCTGATTCGCAATCGAGCTCTATTTGAACAAGGAAGAAGAAGAAAAAAAGGTCAAGCATCGTAAAGGAAGAAAACGAGTGATCTCCTATGTTTATTTTGATATACCATTGAGGATTCTAGCTACTCGTCAAGTAAGAATCTGGAGAAAGAATGAAACTTGGCAAATGCTATTTTTTCTCTGAGATTTCGATGTTGCGTTCTGGCACACAGCATGACAATTGTTATATATGTATATCCCCATGCATCGTCAAAAGATACCGTGCTTTACTTGTAAGTAGCAATGTGAGAAGAATATACCACACTTTGCTTCTAAGTTAGTCCCGATTGTCATGGTCTGAGGGGACTGAGGGGATTGGTGTCAAAATCTATATTTGTTCCTCTTTTATGAATGAAGAAGCATAATGGAACAAGTAAATAAATAAAAGGTATATATGCTACAAGAAGAACTTAGATCAAGCGGATGAGCATGGAGAATTCAGACGGCAAAAATAATAATTCGCAAACCCAAAAAAAGAAAAAAAACAATGATTTGATACAAGAAAATGAAGTTAATCTCATTAATTATTGTTTCGAATTCCCTAAGTCTTTTTGGACAAGAATTATCCCTCAGCAGATCCAAAAGCTTACGAGCTTTATCTTGTGCCTTCTTCGTGCCTTCGACTGTTATCGGCCCTTCATCGAGGATAATATTTCTATATTTGCCACGACAACTACTACACAAAGAGAGCAACACTCCGACAGCATATTCTTTGCCAATGTTTTTAGAATCGAACCGGACTCATTATTGGGTCGCGGTTGAATCGGTCGGATCGAGTTTGATAGATTGAACAAGATTTTATTAAAATAATATTATTTATAATAATTATAAAGATATAGTATAAATTATATGATATAGTATATGAATATTATACTAATGACTTATTAAAAATACTAAAAAATAATATAACATAAGTTTTATTAATTAAAAGTTTTATAATGATAGTATAAATAGATTATTAATAATTTATTATCAATTTAATGACGATAGATGTTATATTACGACAATTGCTACTTTGTGAAAAATGCAGCAAGTCTACTAGAAAAATAAATTTAATTAACTTTAATAAAGGATGAACTTGCGAACTTTTCACCACCGTGGGCTGTAACGTCTTGAGATTTGACCCCGTCACATGACGAAATATTCTCTCATATGTTATTTTCTTTGATTGTTTTTTACTTTTTCGATGGTCAAAGAAGAGTAACGCATAAACGAAATATTTAATCATAAAATATTACAACAGATGAATTTAAGAAATGCGAAAGCTGAAATAGATGAAATAAAGATTATATCATATGTGACATATAAACATCCATGTCACACTACATGTGCATACATATGTCCCAAATACAACTCGATCAATAGAAAAAAAAAGACTCCATCTAAACTCTATGATAATATGTGCATGCACCATCTGAGTTGTAGTCGTTGCACGCACATCAATCAAGCGCGCATCCATATCATGTACATGTGGGATCACACAGAATAGCAAATGTGAGTTTATATAAGTCATAAGGTAATCTTTTAGAAAATGCATGAAGCAAGCATATAAATCAAATATAAAAGTAAATTATCATGAAGAATCAATAAAGAGATCATGTTTCATGTCTTTTCATTTTATTTCATTTCCATATTCATATTCTTGTTCATCATTTATGTTCATAAGGACAAAGTCCTTCCATTCATGTTTACCCTTTCAATCTTAAAAGAGCTCTTCATTTTTAAAAAATACCATTGTAAACATATAAGAGTATAATTACCTAGGCCATGATGGCCGATAGGGGATCTTGGTGCCACGATCAATGCTCCGTCGGGCAAGATGACCTTGAGCAAGATGAAAATAGAGAAAAACTTTCATCTAGATAGACAAACGGTAACTCTCCTTTTATCTTATTAATCATGGGCTTCTCTTTCAATCACTTAGATCAATCAAGATTGTAAGGAGCAAGGTGTTCTAAATCATCTTTTAGGTTCATTTCAGTCGGTGTCAATTAGGTAGACAGAAGCTTTTCAAATCAAATGGTTTATATTATAGTTGTATTCTTCCTGTCCACTTATAGGATGTTTGAAAGTCGACTGGTCAATTGAGGTTTATTCAGCGGTCGTCCAAAAAAAGAGCAGACACCATTTTGTCTATGTTTGTCGGTCATTCAAAAAAGTGTGGTCGTCTGTTCTGAGTTCATTCGTCAGCCATTCCAAGACCATATACAATCTATCGATCGAGAGAGGTTCCGTCATCCATTATGGCATGAGGAGATTTTCTGACTTCCGATCAGAAGTTTTGGTCGTCCGAAACATGATCGGTAGTCCACTGATCTGGGCGAATCCAATGAAGATTTATGGATTATGATTGGAGAGCAAAAGGTCTCTTACTAGTCAAGAATATACAATATGGGTTCAAGCGAGAAAACTCCAAACGTCCTAGCATGTGGAGGCTTTCGAGCCTCCGCTTGCTTTCTCTTGATTTAAGGTTCAGCAGGCTACGGATTCTCTATGAGGAATGTTCCAGGAGTAGCTTGCTTCTATTTGATCATGCTGGAAATAATTTCGTCTTCCTCGATCGATTGGATTTCCATCGACTATAGAAACTCTTCCAGCATGATAATCCAGATCGGCCATCCGAAAAGATTTCGATCAGCTGACTTATTATCGTCATCATTTTTAAATCCTGATATTTTTCAATTCGATTGTTCGAAAAAGTTTCAAACTTCCATTTTGGTCCATATCGATCATCCAATCGAACTTCGGGTGTTTGGTATAAATGTCTCTCTACTCTAGCTGAGCTGACTCGGACGCTCGAAAGATTTTCGGTCGTCCACTTTAGTAACCAAGTACTACGATTGAGATTCCCACTGAAGAAGCGTATGTCATAAACTCATAACACTGCACAGATTGAAGTCCAGATGTCTAATCATGTTGACTATTTTTCCACTAGTTGCCCAAAAATTGACGCCATGATGTCTTACATCTTACTTCTCTTATCATACTACATAGAGTTATATATAAATGCATGGCATCCTCCTGAACATATTAGGACAATCTTAAATCATATATATGGATCTACATCATTTCATCTCCGTTCGTTATACACTAAGCGTCGAGGCGATTATCCGTGTGATTGATAATTTCATACCTGATTGTCATATTCTACATGCATTATACAAAAAACATTAATTAACTCCTCCAGAATAAAAATAACACAATTTCATATTTTCATTCATCGTATGAAAATTTTAAAATACATTAATAAGCCTTGTGCATGTTAATGCGTCAGTAAGAAATGGATTAATAAGTATCTCATACTAATATGTATTCATCAACCGTATCTTCTTCACATTGTCAAGGCATACTAAACATTAATATGTTTTCCTTAATGGTCTATCTTTTTTATCAAACAATAGTGACATACTTATTGTAACAAAAAACATACTCGACCATTATCACATGATTATTATTACATGTATAACTCAACATTTATGTCACGTAAGTCCCAATTATGTACATAAATAAATAACTCATAATATCATGCACAATATTACATAAATTTTCATCATATAAATTTATGCAAATCATTTTACGTGTAATAAATTTTCATCATATAACTCATTAATCAGTTGCGCAGCGGGCCAACTGGCTCGCTCTTGCATGCATCGAATACTGCGGGCCACAGGTCTGCGCGCTCGCGCGATCCCTGCAGCGGGAGCAGGGATTATTATGTTGGTGTTTGCTGCAGATTCGGCTTTTGGCTGAGAACATGTGATAAAGTTCCTTTACATATATATATATATATATATATATATATATATATAATATGATAAATGTTTCTTACTTCTCTTGGAACAATTCTAAAGAACAGCTACTGATCATTTATTCCCTTGAAAGCCTATAGAAAGTAGTAGTAGTAGTATAAGATGGCTGCGACTTTGCAAGCTTAGTCCAAAGTGTTGATATCAGTGAGCTGAGTTATTTTCTGTTTCCTTTGTAGATTGATGTTGTTGTTGTTGTTGTTGTTGTTGTTGTTGTTGTTGTTGTTGTTGTAGTACTAGCCATGACGTGAATCCTGTGCGGCGGAGCACAATCCCGGTGGTGCAGTGAATTGTTTCGGCGGAGGGGGCTCGAAGTGGTGCTTGAGGTCGCTGCACTTGGCGTAGAGCCCAATGGCGCAGAGGTAACCCCCATTGGAGCGTCCATGGAAGCCCCCGAACTCGAGCTTCGGTTGCAGGTTGAAGCAGAATCGGGTGCCTTCTTCTCGGCCGAATGGTCCGTAGCTGGTCCGGTTGGTCGCGAACGTGAGGGATCTGATGATGATGGCACCTCAGTTGTCGTTGCGACTGTAACGCCCACTGACGCTTGTGATGTTCTCCCACGGCCGTAACTTGACTCGTTCCACTCCACATTCCGGCCGGTGAGATCCCCTCGCGGTCCCACCTTGACGACAAACTCCTGATTCGCAATCGAGCTCTATTTGAACAAGGAAGAAGAAGAAAAAAAGGTCAAGCATCGTAAAGGAAGAAAACGAGTGATCTCCTATGTTTATTTTGATATACCATTGAGGATTCTAGCTACTCGTCAAGTAAGAATCTGGAGAAAGAATGAAAGTTGACAAATGCTATTTTTTCTCTGAGATTTCGATGTTGCGTTCTGGCACACAGCATGACAATTGTTATATATGTATATCCCCATGCATCGTCAAAAGATACCGTGCTTTACTTTTAAGTAGCAATGTGAGAAGAATATACCACACTTTGCTTCTAAGTTAGTCCCTATTGTCATGAACTGAGGGGACTGAGGGGATTGGTGTCAAAATCTATATTTGTTCCTCTTTTATGAATGAAGAAGCATAATGGAACAAGTAAATAAATAAAAGGTATATATGCTACAAGAAGAATTTAGATCAAGCAGATGAGCATGGAGAATTCAGAAGACAAAAATAACAATTTGCATGGATAATATTTCTATACTTGTCACGATAACTACTACACATAGAGAGTGACACTCCGACAGCATATTCTTAATTTGCTAAGAGGGGAACCATCTTCAACGGTTTCTACCAGTATCAACATCCTTCCATCAAATTCTGAATTTCAGGTCCTGCCTTGTTCAGGTTTTGAGAGTATCTCAAGAAGACCAATCGCTTTTTCAGCAAACTTGGAATAACGCTTGCCATCCTTTAAAAGTGTAAGAAGAGGTTTAACTGCCTCTGCAGAAAGATTGGAGTTCAGATGTCTAATCATGATGACTGTTTTCCCACTAATCGTCCAAGAATTGGCGTCACGATGTCTTACATTTGGCTTCTCTTGTCATATTACATAGAGTTATATATAAACTCGTGGCATCCTCCCGAACATATTAGGACAATTTTAAATTATATATATGGATCTACATCATTTCATCTCTGTTCGTTATACACTAAGCGCCGAGATGATTATCCATGTGATTAATAATTTCACACCTGATTGTCATATTCTACATGCATTATAAAAAAAAATTAACTAACTCCTCCAGAATAAAAATAACACAATTTCATAATTTTCATTCACCGTAAGAAAATTTTAAAATACATTAATAAGCCTTGTGCCTGTTAATGCGTCAGTAAAAAATGGCTTAATAAGTATCTCATACTAATATGTATTCATCAATTATATCTTCTTCACATTGTCAAGCAATAGTGACATACTTATTATCAAGCAATAGTGACATACTTATTACAACAAAAAGCATATGTCGACCATTATCACATGATTATTATTACATGTATAACTCAACATTTATGTCACGTAAGTCCCAATTATATACATAAATAAATAACTCATAATATCATGCACAATATTGCATAAATTTTCATCATATAAAATTATGCAAATCATGTCATGCTTAATAAAAAACATACATGCACATATTTCTTTTCAAAAAGAATTTTAATTTAGCATAATCGGTGTGCATATTTCACATGAAACTTTAAATAAATGTGACAAAAATATTTTGTGCATAACTTAATATAACTATATGAATTAATTACTCACAAATTCACATAACACATATTATGCCTAATATGTAATATAATTTCATATATGCACATGTTCTTTCATAAAGAAAATAAATTCTTTTTTATATAGTTCAATTCACATAATGAATTATAATGTGAAAATTTCTATTATCATGTCAATTTACGTAAGTGTCAAGCCTAAAAACACTTTAAGTAAAAATAATATAATTATGTGAATGAATATCTAATTCATATGAAAACTTAATTTAAGTGTGACATGCTACACTTAAAAAGTTTCACGTAATAACATATATGAATGAATTTCACTTTAAATTCATAATCATATATAATATATGACAAAATAACATGACAATTTCATGTACTAATAAATTTGTGTAATGCTAGTGATATGCATAAAACAAATGTCATACAATTTTCAGAAAAATTATTCTAAATTTTTTTTCTTATTTACATTACATGTTGATTTTTTCAAAAAACAAAGTTCACTTCTATATTTTAGTCCAATTTTTCAAAAACAAAATTCACTTTAAAAAACAGAGGAACTCCGATGCCGAAAATTGAAATTTTAGTCCAATTTTCTAACTAATCTAGACATGCTTTCGACATAAAACAAAGAAGAATCTATTCTTGGATATACAGAGAATAATAACCATGCTTTAATCTTTCGAATTCTTAATTAATCTATCATGAAATCACATCCAAAAGTGAATCCAGAATTTTTATATACCTTGTTCAGGCAGAACTACCTGAACAACCTATTTTTAACGTGATTTTCTAGACAATAGAGAGGCTCCTGATGAGAAGTCTAGAGACCTTTGACAAAGAGTTGACCAAAGAGTAGATGGGTGGCTGGAGTACTCACGCACGCGCACTGGGAAGGAAGAAACAGGGCTCAAAGTATAGAGAAAAATATGTTTTCTAGCAAAAATGAGGCTGAAGATTGAATTGTGGTCTATTTATAGAGGAAAGACTTTGATTCTTGTTGGGCTAATAATTAATCCTAAATTTAATGCTTTATCTTCCCCAACTCTAACTATGATCCTTATCCATAAACTTTATTAAGAATCTATTTTAAATACTTTATCTTTTCCTTTTCTTTTCGTTTCTTTTCTTCTTCTCAAAGTCTTATCTATACACAAACTCCATCTTAAACTTATCAACTTTTATCTTTTCTTTTTAAACTGAATTTTCGAAATTAAATAAAGTAAGTAAATATTTTTATTTATCTAATATTTAATTTGAGAAAATCTCAGGGTGTTACACTAAATATGTGTATTAAATGTTCTGAATTTTTCAAAAAATTACTCACAATTCTCAAACTCAATAATGTAATGCCCGAGATTTAATTAGAGGAAAAGAAAAGGAAGATAAAATAAATAGGGAAAAAGATAAAAATCTGAAATCAGATTTTAAGAGGAGTTGGTTTCCAACCAAACTCAAACTTCTCCCCTATAAATAAGAGGCCAAACCAAACGAAAACCCCATTTTCGTTTCCTCATGAAGTCGGCCCTAATTTCTTCTCGTACGTGCTCTCTTTTCATTCTTTCTTGTCCCTGACGGCCGCCGCCATACAAGAGGTCAACCAGAAGACTCGGACGACGCTGGACGTGCACCTGAATCGACAGGAGCGAGCAGAGGAAGAGGAAGAGGAAGACAACAATAATAGTTTCTTGGACATAAACTAAAAGGTATGTAACTTAGGATAGATTCATGATAGAATCATGATTTTAGACTTGAAGCGTGTTCTAGGTAGTTCCTGGTTAATGTCTGATGTTCTATGATGTTAAATTGTGCCGGCCATCGTCGGAAAAGATGAACGGAACGCGAACTGCGCGTCCGCGCAGTTTCTACGCAAGACGAACCCGGCCCGACTTCACCCAAACCCGGCCCGGGCAGGTCCTCCGCTGGACCGAGTTCGGAGGAACTCAGCCCGGATCCGCCATTGCCGACGCTCGCCGAGCTCTACAATCGGACGAACCCGGCCCGGGTTGAAGATGACCCGGACCGAGTTCTGCGTACCCAAAATTGGTCGGGCGTGATAGCCGCCCTGACTCGACGATGAACTGACCGGCCCGGGTGTAATCCGAACTTGGCCCGGGCTCTACTCTGATTTTTCGAAGATGATGACCTTAAACTCGGCCCGAGTTTTCCCCTACTCGGCCCGGGTTTCGACCTTGATTAAATCAATTCTATGATGTTTGGATCCCTGATTATGTTCATATTTCATATCTTAATGATGATGATGATTATTACACCTGTGCCCTGATTTACTCTCCATGATCATGTCTTTTATCCTGATTTAAAGTTCTTATCAAAATGTGTTTTGTTTAATTAAAAGATGTAAGATAAAAGACGTAAAACGTTAAATGGAGAGCTCTTTTAAGATGGACTGGTGACGACCAGGTTATGAGCTGACTACGGTCAATTATGGGTTGGCTCTGCCATTTATGATGATGATGATGATGGACGGGTTGAGACAGGCCTTCCCGTGAGTTGAAATATACCCCAAATAAGTCAAAGATGAAAACTAAGATGATGAAGAAGATGAACACATATAAATAAAGAATCTTTCTTATGATGTCAGGCTTTTGCCTTAATTATGATGACTCTTTATGATTTTATTCATATGTCCTTTTATGTGATTTCATTTCCATATTATGATCATGATTCACTTTCCTATCAGATGATGATGCTATCTTATGATATTACCTTCATGATTCATGCCTAGTATCATGATCATATTATGATGTTTATCTTACTTCCATACTGAGTTGTAAAACTCATAGGGAGGTTCTCCCCTGCATGTTCTTAAATGCAGGCCAAGGTCTCAATAATGATGATGGTCAACGGTGACGGATCAAGCTCGTAGGTGGTTGCACATGGTTATCGAGTCCTTTAGACGATGGATGGGTTTTTTCTTTCTTTTTATTACTTGATGTATTAGTTTTCCTTTGAACTCCTATGAAGTCAGTTATCAGTCTTCTGCATTTCATGATGTTACTCTCTTTATTCTTAATGATGATTTAATTATTCCGCATTTTTCGTTATTGAGTTGACCAGTCAAAGTCTTTTTTCGGTCAACATGATGTACATATAAGGATGGTTGATGCGGTAAATTTGTAACAATAAAATTTGCTAGCAAGTGCACTAGTCGCTCAAGTAATATAGTAATAGGAATAAGAGTGTCGAACCCACGAGGAATATTATTAATTTGATATCTGAATTTATAAATTAATAGGAGAGGAAAAACATGGATTTTGAAAATGAGTTTAAAAGATAAAGAAAATAAGATAAAGATAAGATAGTGGTGTTGAAGTTAGGCCTTAGGATGAAAATAGATCAGGATAAATATTTGAACCATAAAAGATAAATTTAATCTTTAAAGATGGATTAGAGTCTCCCTAAAGTAATCTAACATGATTAACTTGTGGTCTCCACGACTGGCATCCCTCAATCTAATCATATAGAACTATCTTAATTTAATAAGAATTAAAGTCTCCACGACTGGTACCCCCAAAATCATATTAAAATTAAGATGCATTAAATTGGATTCTCTAGACTATTAATCACTCCACAAATTGGTATAGATTAATCGACCACACAAACTTGATTCTCCATACACTAGTTATCAAATTTATGTCAATTGTTAATTCCAAATAAAATCAATTATAATTAGTATAATGAATTCTGAAATTAAACACTCCACAAACTGGTATAGTCTAATTCAGAAATTCAATTAACTAACATAAAAGCATTAAGCACAATTAATAATTGATCAGAAAAGATTAAAACAAATAAAATAGGGTCCAAACATTTCTCTTCAATTAATAATCTCCTAAAATAATAATCTTAAAAACATGGAGTTCATCCTAGAAATTCTTGAGTGATAATAACAAAATAACAATAATAATTGAAAGAATTACACCCAAAATAGAAGTAGAGCTCTAGAATTGGGCAAACAATCGGGCAGCCTCTCGGACTTGATCAGGGTCGCGATCAACCTCCAGCTGTCGCACCTCTCTCCTCTTGGTCGAAGCCTGCAGACTCTCGACTCGCTGTGGAAGAAACCTGAACTTCAAAGCACGAATTAGAACGACGGATTCTTCACATATTTATAGGGTGCGGACGGCCTTCAATTTGATCACGGTAGTAAAATATCGTACGGATGAATTTAAATTTGTGAGATAAACTCAGCCAAAAATGATAATTCTCTAACTATTACGCCCAAAAGATAAATACTTTTATCTTTACCCCCTTTGAATCTTGGCCAAAATGAATCATTTTATCTTTACCCCCTCCAAATCTCGGCCAAAACAAAGAAGAGTCCTTCATTATTACGCCCAAAACGATAAGTCATTTCTTATCTTTACCCCCTCCAAATCTCGGCCAAAACAATAATCCTTTATCCTAATCTCGGCCAAAACAATGATTTCATTTGAGTTATCGGCCGTAACACCTCTTTTGAATCGGTGTTGGAGTTCTCGGGCGATAAACATACTTGAATTGGCGATCTCGGCCGTAAAGATAAATTCTTCGGAATTTCGGCCGATACGGCACAATCCATCTAAATCTCGATTTTTCCTGCAAAATAATTATCAAAATTTAGTTAATCCGTTCACAATTAAAATATTCAGAGAATTAATAATTAAAATTGATAAATCCGGAATTACGATTAAAAGTGACTAAAAATGATGCATGTCACGATCAAATTACAGAAAAATTAATTAAAATAATAATCTAAAATATGTTGTATTTTGCATGCATCAAACTCCCCCAAGCTTAAAGTCTTGCTTGTCCTCAAGCAAAAATTCAAGGCAAGGCTCAAGAAAGTTCCATCATAGCCGCTACATTATCAACTGGTTAATTTTCTCACACAATTCTTCTGCACACCTACTACTCAGTATCTCACCATTTCCATGCACTTAGCTTCATAGAGCTTTTGAATGCTACACAAATTTAAACAATCTCAAATTTAGCCTTATAGAAAAATAAATTGTCTGTCAAATAATAGCATTAATATTGAACACATAAGTACTAATTGAGCTTAAAACTTTTCTTTTTCTTTTTCTTTTCATTTTTATTTTTAATCATTTTAAAAGTTCTAATCTTCAAGCAGGATTGCACAAGGAAGTCCATGTAGCGGGCTTTAAACTGATGACTCCCAAACCAGATGGCCTTAGGGCAACAGGTGACAAAGCACCCCTCGAGTTTACTTGCCCGAACAACCAAGGTTCTGAATGAAGAGTTCGAACTTAGCCATGATTCAATACTCCGGTGCTTCTCCATATTCCACAAGATGGTCCATATAGCAGGCTTTCGATCGACGGATCCCAGAGCAGTTGCCTTCCAGGCATGAACCCCTACGGATCTAATTGCCCGAACACACCTTGGTTCCATATAACACTTTTGTACCTACACATAACTTTATTCAACTTTTTTTTCACAACTTTTCTTTTCACTATTCTTTTTTTTACACATTTTCTTTTTTAAGCTCAAGGAGTACTTAATATGGTCAATAAAAAGACTACTATTATCAAGACTTAAAAGAAATAAATAAAAAGGCATGAATATGATTTTGTCGTCTAGTCATTCATAATTCTACTTAGCATAGGCACACAGTCCATAAGTCTGATACTAAAATAGCAAGTGATAAGAACTAAAAGCATTCAAATTTCATCAATTAATAACATGTCTTTGAACTTTTACTTAAAGATAATTAAAATAGTAAGATAAGAGTTAGTAAGATGGTAGCAAAAATAAATGCATGCAATGGTATTTTTTGAAAATTTTTCAATTTTTTCACTTTTTTGGATTTTTTAACGAATAGATGCAAACATAAGCAAATAAAAAGAAAGAAACATGCAATGCATGAAATGCAAACTCCCCCAAGCTTGAACTAAACACTGTCCTCAGTGTTAAGCCAGCAAGGGAAATTGATACATACTCAATAAAAAGGAAAATTAAAGAAATGAAAATAAAGAAAAGAGAAAAGACACAACCGGATTTACTGTCTGTGGGGTGGCGATGGTGGATGGTAGTCGAGATGTTCTTGGCGCATATGATACTCATGGATGCGCCTCGTCATACGTGCGTGCTGATTCTGAAGGGATTCAAAGCGACCCTGACGATCATCCATATTTCTAAAATCAGCTCGAATGTTGGTTAACTCTTGTGCTTGTCGATGTTGCTCTTCTTGAATAGCATGCAGCTCTCCTGCTTGACGAAGTTGCTCTTCTTGAAAAGTGTGAAACTCCCCTACTTGACGCAGTTGCTCATCATACATTGATTCCCATAAGTTTTGCATGGAAGCATAGTCAGGCTGAGGTGGCGGAGGTGGATAGTAAGTCTGTTATGGGGCTGAAGTAAAAATGGGCTCCAGTGCTATATAGTGATTCTGCCCAGGTTTCTGTAAAGGGGCAGATACTTCCAGCGAGTTGCGTTCCTCATAAGGAGTAGCAGGTATGAATGAGAAATCTGAAGAGCTCTCTTGTGCTGGAGATGGAATCGGAGAATGCACCGGCATATAAGGTGAATGGGCGGATGTGGCATATTGGGAAGCTGCCGGTGATGCAGCCTGGAATTCCTGTGGCTGTTGAAGGTAGGGTTGGGCTGCCGCATAATCAGTAGAATCAAACTAGGAGAAAGGCTCATCCTGATGTGGCTGTCCGACAGAGGTAGATGGTCCTACAGGTGGTATTACTGGAGCTATGATCTGCCTAAAAAGGAGCCAATTATTTGGATTAATTGGCGTAAAAGCATCTCGATCTGAGCAAGGCACCTTCTGATGGTGGCCTTTAAAAATAAAAACTTTGATCCCTGAGTTGTTGGTCTTCACGAGACCCATAGCATGAATGGTCCTACAAGAGAGGTGAGTGTTTCCTGGCACAGCTTCGAGATCATCCAAGTCAAGTTGTAGGTGTTGAGCAATAGGTGTGAGAAGGGCGCCCATATTAATGCTACCGCCACGATGAGTAGTGCGGCGTTGGAATCGACGAATGATAAAGGCACCCACATTAACAGGAGTTCTGTGAAGCATGATGTGGATGAGATATAACTCTCCCTTTGAGACGGCACCATCATTATCACTGCGTCCACTTAAGGTGTTGCTTAGCATGCGATGGACGTAGCGCAGAACAGGATTCTGAATTGAGCTGTCTTTAACTGTGTTCCAAACCAATCGGTCTTCTTCTATTATCTGTTTCCAAAAAGTTTCAGCATCAAAGTCAGCAGGTACAGAAGGAGATCCATGATTGGGGAATCCATAGATATTATTAATCTCTCCTAAAGTGAGAGTAAAGAGTCGCCCATAAAGTTGGAATGAAATGCGGGGCTGATCATAGTTCATGCCATCTAAATTAAAAACCTCCAAGGATGAAAGAAATTCCATAATTAGTACTTCATAAGTTGACCACCAAGAATGCACAAAGTCAGAGAGTCCAATCTGAGAAAATAATAGATGAATATCTGCAAGTAAATTATACACCATCGGCAATTCAGTATCTGAAAATCTGGTGGCATGAATTCGAATCTCAGACATCCGTTCATATCGAGCTTGATACTCTGGCTTGGTCCAATAATAATCTCCGGGGTAGGAGATTAGTTGTGAGGGCTGTGGGGTCGGCTGAGCATTCGGATGTCGTCGTTCACGACGTCCCCTCCATATATTAGCAAATCGCCTCATTTTGATCTTGACAGAAATCAATAAAGAAAAGTTGCCGGCTCGGTGGAAGCGGCAGAAGTTTCGGCCGTAGTATTCGATGAAGAGCTAATTGTCGGAGGTGAGTCGGCCGTAAGGTAGAGAGGATGAGGAACCTCGGCCGGAGGTGATGATCTTGTAGTTTTCGGCCGTAAGTAATGGCGGTGTGGCGCTGGTGTTCGGCGCTCGCCCGGGCGTAAGGAGTCGGCTCCGATGGAAGGTCGACCGTAAGGAACAGGTGGAACCGGCGATGAGACTTTGGCCGTAAGGGCTTTTGGGCGAGAAGCGTTGAAACTTCGGCCGTAAGGAAGAAGGCTCGGCCGGAGTCGAGTGGAGTTTGGCTGTAAGGAACTGGCGCGGCGCTTTTGGGCGTAAGGGAGCAGTGGTGACGTCGGTGAGACTTCGGCCGTAAGGAACAGAATGGAACAGAGTCTCGGCCGTAATGCACATGGGGCGTAAGGGAGCGGCGGTGACGGCGTCGGCTCTCCTCCGACAGTGGCGGTGCAGTTGTCAGAGGGCGTAAGGGAGCGGCGGTGCGCGGTGTTGAGGCTCGGCCGTAACGAAGAAAGGGCGAGACGGCGATGATTGATCTGCAGCATACGAGAAGGGGGTAAGATTTTATAGATGAATTTATGGTGGTAATACCTATTCCGACAGCGCGCAAGTGAAGGGTCAAATCCATTAGAATTAGGGCGCAAAAGCAAAAACATGCAATTTTCTCCTTTTTTTCGATTGGACTCATGCATGCAGATGTAAGAAGCTTCTGCCCTGGTGTCGTCTTGTCGTTCTCGTCCGTGGTTGGTGTGACATCTCAGCCGTAATAGGAATTGGCGTCCGGCTTGGTGGCAAATGGCATGGTCATCGATGTAATGCTCGGCCGTAACGAGGTGGCAGTGTCTTGTCGTTTCGCCTTATGAAGTGTTTGTGGCAAGTCGGCCGTAAGAAGAACAGGTGGCATTTTTCGAAGGCGTAATCATGTGTCAGGTGTTGCTCGGAGTAAATTTTCTGATTTTTACGGCCTGCTATACGTCTCAGCTTGTCATGTCCGAGGTCATGCCCGACGTGTTGATGCTCGGTCGACGTATCCGAATCTGCTCCGTGCACAAAAAGAAATATGGATTAGATGAATCGAAAATAACTAACAGATAAACTACTAAATTAATTAAAATGACAATCAACTAACTAATTAACTTAATTTAAAAACTAGCAGAACGGAATTGGTTGTGATAAAATTATTAGATATTTTTTGCAACAACCAAGTATCAGATAAAAAAAATTAAACATCTGATCAGAATGTGTGATATATATATCCAGAAGATTAAATTAATTGTGATTAGATCCTCAATAATACTGCAACAACTAATTGTCAGCAAGATAAAAATAAAAAAAATAGAAATAGTTCTGATTTATAGTCTTCAGCTTGACTTAGTCTTGATCTTAAATTTCACACATCATAGAGAGTGATCATAGAAAGGTTATGATAATAAGTGCCACCATGATAAAGTTTCAATCTATGTCCATTCACTTTGAGTCTTTGTTTTTTGTCTAATGATTCAATCTCAAAAGTTCCATAAGGTGAACAATTAATTATAACATAAGGTCCGGTCCATCTTGATTTAAGTTTTCCAGGAAATAATCTGAGTTTGCAATTATAAAGAAGTACTTGTTGACCAGGTAAAAAAAATTTATATTTAATGTGCATGTCATGTAAATTTTTTGTGCGTTCTTTATATAGCTTGCTGTTTTCGTATGCATAGTGTCTAAATTCATCAAGCTCATTTAATTGTAATAACCTTTCAGATTGTGATGATTTTAGATCCATATTTAAAAATTTTGTTGGCCAATAAGCCCTATGTTCTAATTCCACAGGAATGTGACATGCTTTTCCAAAAACTAATTTATAAGGAGAAGTACCTATGGGTGTTTTAAAAGCAGTCATATATGCCCAAAGTGCATCATCTAATTTCAAGGACCAATCCTTTCTAGATGAATTTATAGTTTTCTCTAGAATCCTTTTTTATCTCTCTATTTGAAATTTCCACTTGTCCACAAGATTGGGCATGATATGGTGTACTCAAAAAATGTTTGACTCCAAATCTATTAAGAAGAGTTGGCATTATTTTATTATAGAAATGTGTTCCATTGTCACTTATAATAGTCCTAGGTGTTCCAAATCGAGTAAAAATATTTTTTTCTTATAAAGTTGGCAACTACCTTGGCCTCATTTGTTGGTGTGGCTACAGCTTCTACCCATTTGGAAACATAATCAATCGTCACTAAGATGTATTAGTTGTTAAAGGATTTAGGGAATGGTCCCATAAAGTCAATGCCCCAAACATCAAAAATATCACACTGTAAAATATTTGTGAGAGGCATTTCATCTCGACGAGAAATATTACCTGTCCTTTGGCATTTGTCACAATACTTACAGTAGTTTCTTGCATCTCTGTAAATGGTTGGCCATTATAGTCCACATTCAAGTACCTTAGCCGCTGTTCGATTGGGTCCAAAGTGACCTCCAGCTTGTCCATCGTGGCAATGACTTGGGATATTATCAATCTCATCTTCGTGAACACATCTTCGAACTACTTGATCTGCACATAATCGAAAAAGGTAAGGATCTTTCCAGTGATAATTCTTGACATCAGATAAGAATTTCCTTTTTTGATGAGTGGTCATGCCATTTGGAATGTAATGTCTTGCAAGGTAATTAGCAAAATCAGCGAACCATGATGTAGTGTCAGAAATTTGAAAAATTGTAGAGATAGAAAAAAGTTTCTCGTCTGAGAATTCTTCAAGTATGTCTGTGACTTCTCTTGGAGATGGCTCCAAACGGGATAGGTGATCAGCTAATAAGTTCTCAATCCCTTTTTTGTCTTTTACTTCCACATCGAACTCTTGCAAAAGTAGTATCCATCGGATTAGTCTAGGTTTGGCATCTTGTTTGCTCATCAAGTGCTTGATGGCTGCATGATCTGTGTAGACAATAATTTTTGAACAAATTAGATATGATCTAAATTTGTCAAAAGCAAAAATAACAACAAGAAAATCTTTCTCTGTTGTTGCCTAATTTAGTTGGGCAGCATTCAATGTTCGGCTTGCATAATATATAACATGAAATGTTTTATCTTTTCTTTGCCCCAAAATAGCTCCTACGGCACCATCACTCGCATCACACATCAACTCGAATGGTAAAGACCAGTCTGGTGCTACAACAACAGGGGCAGAAATTAGCATTCCTTTTAACAAATTAAAGGCAGCAAGACAGTCTGAATCAAAATCAAATTTTGTGTCCTTAGCAAGAAGATTAGTTAAGGGTTTAGCCATTTTTGAAAAATCTTTGTTAAAACGGCGATAAAATCCTGCGTGCCCAAGGAAGCTTCGAATGCCCTTCACATTGGTTGGAGGAGGAAGATTTGCAATGACATCTATCTTGGCCTTATCCACTTCAATTCCTTTTGCTAAGATTTTGTGACCAAGTATTATACTCTCCTTAACCATGAAGTGACATTTCTCCCAGTTAAGGACCAAATTCGTTTCTTCACATCGCTGCAAAATTAGAGATAAGTTATCCAAATAGTTATTAAAAGAGCTACCAAAAAGTGTAAAATCATCCATGAAAACTTCGAGTATCTTCTCATTCATATCTGCAAAGATTGACATCATGCATCTTTGGAATGTTGCTGGAGCGTTGCATAGACCAAATGGCATCCTTCTATAGGCAAACGTTCCATATGGACATGTGAACGTTGTCTTTTCTTGATCCTTAGGTGCTACTGCTATTTGATTGTATCCAGAATAGTCATCTAGAAAACAATAATAGTTATGACATGGAACACGCTCCAACATTTGGTCAATAAAAGATAACGAAAAATGATCTTTGCGGGTAGCATCATTAAGCTTCCTATTGTCTATATAGACTCTCCAACCTGTAATTGTTCTTTGAGACATCAATTCATTATTTTTGTTACTTACCACAGTCATTCCTCCTTTCTTAGGGACTACCTGCACAGGACTTATCTATGAACTATCATAAATGGCATATATAATACCTGCATCAAGGAGTTTGATGACCTCCTTTTTCACAACTTCCCTTAAAGTTGGTTTGAGCCTTCTTTGATATTGAACAATTGGCTTGGCATTGTCCTCCATCAAAATCTTGTGCATGCAAATGGTAGGAGAGATGCCCCTGATATCTGAAATAGACCAAGCGATTGCTTTCTTGTGTTGCCTTAATACTTCCAAAAGTTTATTCTCCATGTCATCTGTCAAGTCAGCAGATATGATAACTGGGTAAGTGTTATTTTCAAGAAAAGCATATCTTAAATGAGATGGAAGTTCTTTAAGTTCGAATTTTGGAGGACAATCAAATTTATCAATTTCCTCCTCGAGTGTCTCTGTTGTTATTGGCGCATTATCCTCTCCCACAATTTCTTAGAATCCTCCATCATTTCCAAAGCTTCCTTAGCATATGGATCTGAAACAAAATCTGCAATAATATCATCAAAAGCATCAGTCGTGTCATCTTCTAAAGAATCAATAGCATAACAGGATGAGTGATCAAAAGGTTGTTTGAGAGAATTTTTTATATTGAAAGTGATGTCTTCGTTGTTGACGCGAAGTGTGAGCATCCCTTGTTGAACATCTATAAGTGCATTTCCTGTGGTTAGAAATGATCACCCGAGGATGATAGGGGTTTTTTCATCTGCCTTCATATCCAGAACAATAAAATCTGCAGGAAAAATAAATTTATCAACTTTTACCAAAACATCTCTTAATATTCCTTGGGGTCTCTTGCATGAAGAATCTGCAAATTGAAGAGCCATGCTTGTTTCTTCTAGTTCTCCATAACCTAGCTGCACAAATATAGAGTAAGGCATTAAACTTATACTAGCACCAAGATCACATAAAGCTTGTGCACAAAAGAATTTTTCTATAGTGCAAGGTATGGTGATGGTTCCCGGATCTTTCATTTTTCTAAGTATATCTCGATCATAAATGGCACTACACTCCGATGTCAACATTACTCTCCCAGTGTTTTCAAACTTTCTTTTTGAGGATAATATATCCTTCATGAATTTAGCATAGCTCGGCATCATCTGTAAAGCTTCATGAAAAGGAATGTTAATAGATAATTGCTTCAGAATATCAAGAAAGCAAGAAAATTGCTTATCTAACTGATCTTTGCGAAATTTCTGTGGATAGGGCAGATCCTTTATGTTGTTGGTATTTTTTGAATTGTCAGTTTCTTTTTTCTTCATATTGATATCTTCAGTAGTCTGATCTTGTGTCTTTGATGCTTCAGTTTCTTCTTTATGATCAATTACTCTTGGGGGGGAATCTGATATCAGACTTCTCAATTGTTTCCCACTTCTAAGAGTCACAGCTTTGGTCTCTTCTTTAGGATTTTTCTCTTTATTGCTTGGAAGAGCCCCTAGTGCACGTCCTGCCATCATATTGGCCATTTGCCCTATTTGAATTTCTAAATTCCTGATTGTAGCATCTTGATTGTTTGCCCTTGTTTCCATTGTCTTCTGCATGGTTTGCATAGTGTCAATAACTCTTGTCATCATCTCTTCCATGGGATTAGTCGATTGTTGGGCAGGAGCTTCTTGTTGCCTTCTCAAAAGTGTATAATTTTGTGGATGAGCTTGATTCTAAAATTCTCAAAAACTTGCCCTTGATTTGACCTGTAAGAAAACTTCTGATTGTTCCTCCAACCATAGTCATTGTTCCTGAAAAATGGATTGGAGACAAAGTTAGCATTTTCAATATGATCAGGATTAGAAATGTTACCTTGAGGACAATAATTGATCGCATGTCCTCCTCCACAGTTGTTGCACATCATTAATGACATCATCTGCTCAATTTTTTTATTAAGTGACTCCAGCTGAGTCACTACTTCAGAAGAATTTATACTTCTATAGCATGCACATCATGAGTTCGACGAGGTGGTCTCCTTTCTTGGCTTGATTTGAGGGCTACAGCTTCAATAATATCTTGTATCTCACTAGGGCGTTTAGATCCCAGCACTGTCCCTCCTGCTTATTGGTCGAGCTTATCTTGATCTACAGCTCGCAATCCATGATAAAAATCTTTCATCACTTGCCACTTTGGGATTCTATTATCAGGAACTCTGGCCAACAGTTCCTTATATCGTTCTCATGCTTCATATAATGTCTCGTTATCGTCTTGAACAAATGCCCTTAGCTCTCTTCTATATTTGCCTGCTTTTTGTGGTGGGCAATATTTTCCAACAAACTTTTCTACCAGCTCCAACCATGAGTGAACTGATCCTGCAGGCAAAGTTTTGAACCACGTAGAAGCTTTGTCACATAAGGATTGTGGAAATAATAATAAACGAATAACTTCAGTAGAAACATTATTATTTCTGAAGGTGCTCAGAGTGACAAGAAATTTGTCAAGGTGATTGTGAGGGTCTTCATGAAATCCTCCTCCAAATTGAGATGCTTGTATCATCCTCACGAATGCCGGATTGATCTCAAAATTGTTTGCATTGATTTCAGGCAGCACAATGCATGATTCTCGGTCATTGTATCTGGCCGAGACATATTCTCTCATAGAAAGCTCTGTTTCATCTTCTCGTCGATTATTATGTGGCGGAACCAGTTCATTTTGTTGCTCCAGTCTCTGATGGTCGCGTGCTTGTTCCGTCATTTTTCTTATATTTCTTCGTAATCGATGATAGGTTCTTTCAATTTCAGGATCAAATTCCAACAGTGGATTTGAACTCCTAGTGCGCTTATCAAAAGATTCTAGGATTGGTTGTGATTTAATTTTCAATTAGTACCTGCAACAACCAATTTTCGGTAAGATAAAAGAATAAAATAAAAATATATACAAGAAGAAAGAAATGCAGATAATAGGTCACGAAGAAATAAGATTTAAATTGATAAACATAAAAAGTCTTTCGGCTATTATCAAAAATTCATTAGATCGTCAAAATTAATGTCCGAGAGAAATTAACCTAATTATTGCCAAAATTTACAGAAAAATTATCAAATACGGCGAAAAATCAAAACTCGAAAACCAATTCAAATGCCAAACATTAATATCGACCGAAAGAAAGTAAATCACTTAGATGGTCGTAAAAATCAAGCACTCGTTCAACCGTAAAACTTGGAAGAATTAACGATGATGTAACAAACGGCACAAAACGAATTAGAACTAATTTGCGGTCGTAAAGTTAATAATCAGACATTAGCAAAAATTATTTTCAGAGAGGAAATAAGATTAATCGGCCGCAATACAGAAATAGATTTACGGCCGAAATTAGATTAGTAATTCGAGGCTCGTTCGGCCGCAAAAACCATAGAACAGTGTTGAAAGTGATTAATCAACGTGAAGGCGTAAAACTTGTTGGATTATGGCCGAAACAAAATCGCAAGATGGCATAAAAATTAACTGAATTATGTCGGCCGAAAGAGGATTAAATTGACTCTGGGCATAAAGAACCAAAGTCGACAGCCGTTTGGCCGTAAAATAGAACATGTTTTCGGCCGAAATAAAAATTGAACGAAACGTGCGCCAACTAGGGGGTAATCAAATCAGTATGGTGGCGTAAAAATGAATGGTCAGAAGAGATCGACCAGTAAAACAGAAAGCTATTCACGTCTTGGTCGTAACACAATTTTTATCAGAAAATTGAAATACGAATTCAAAGCGACAAATAAACATTACGGCCGAGAAGATTAAGATTAATAGATGAAAATTCAAACCATAAAAGGAATAATAACACGAAATCATGCGCTTAATCCATCCAATACGAAAGAGAATTAAATCATCATTAATAAAATCAAATTTCGGCCGTAAACACAATGAAGAAAACAATTCTCAGTCGTTAATCAATATTAAAAATAAGAGAGAAATCAATTCGATCATATAGATAAAGTGAATCTCGGCCATAAAGATAAAAATTGTCAATTAAGCCGAAACGAGGTCACATCAATCAGAAAAATATATTACGGCTGAAAAGAAGTCAACACGATTGGCCGTAAAGCAAAATAGGGTTTCGGTCGAAACAAAAAATATAATTAAACTTATTCTTATGTTGATAGAAGAATCGTTACGGCCGAGAAGGAGTAAAATTCATGTTGAATGATCCATTACGGCCGAGAAAGAATAAATCGCTTTGGCCAAAACAAAGTCAAATAAATATGAAAAGTTCAAACTATTAAAACTTTACGGCCGAGAAGGAATAAAATTCATATGAGGCCAATGAAAATAAGGCGTAAAGAACAAAATTGTTGGCCGAAACAAGGTCAATTCATCATTGTATGGTCATGGCGTAAAACAACGTTCGGATAAAGCATTACGGCCGTAAACAGAAGATTAGAACTCAATTGATATTGCGAGCCGTAAAACCAGTAAAGCCGACAAAATAAATCTCGGTCGTAAAACCATAAGACGGCGACAGAATTTTAAGCCGAAAGTCGACAATTTAAAAAATTGTCGTGACCTTTATCTGCAAAAGAAAAATGTCAGTTTATTCACAAAAAATAATTAAAACAAATAATACGTATTTACAAAGAATTATTTACAATTTATTTACATCTCCTAATAATTCATAAAAATCAGAAATTAATTAATAAAATATTCCCCGGCAACGGCGCCAAAAACTTGATGCGGTAAATTTGTAACAATAAAATTTGCTAGCAAGTGCACTAGTCGCTCAAGTAATGTAGTAGTAGGAACAAGAGTGTCGAACCCACGAGGAATATTATTAATTTGATATCTGAATTTATAAATTAATAGGAGAGAAAAAACATGGATTTTGAAAATGAGTTTTAAAAGATAAAGAAAATAAGATAAAGATAAGATAGTGGTGTTGAAGTTAGGCCTTAGGATGAAAATAGATCAGGATAAATATTTGAACCATAAAAGATAAATTTAATTTTTAAAGATGGATTAGATTCTCCCTAAAGTAATCTAACATGATTAACTTGTGGTCTCCACGACTGGCATCCCTCAATCTAATCATATAGAACTATCTTAATTTAATAAGAATTGAAGTCTCCACGACTGGTACCCCCAAAATTATATTAAAATTAAAATGCATTAAATTGGATTCTCTAGACTATTAATCACTCCACAAACCGGTATAGATTAATAGACCACACAAACTTGATTCTCCATACACTAGTTATCAAATTTATGTCAATTATTAATTCCAAATAAAATCAATTATAATTAGTATAATAAATTCTGATATTAAACACTCCACAAACTGGTATAGCCTAATTCAGAAATTCAATTAACTAACATAAAAGCATTAAGCACAATTAATAATTGATCAGAAAATATTAAAATAAATAAAATAGGATCCAAACATTTCCCTTTAATTAATAATCTCCTAAAATAATAATCTTAAAAACATGGAGTTCATCCTAGAAATTCTGGAGAGATAATAATAAAATAACAATAATAATTGGAAGAATTACACCCAAAATAGAAGTAGAGCTCTAGAATTGGGCAGACAGTCGGGCAGCCTCTCGGACTTGATCAGGGTCGCGATCAACCTCCAGCTGTCGCACCTCTCTCCTCTTGGTCGAAGCCTGCAGACTCTCGACTCGCTGTGAAAGAAACCTGAACTTTAGAGCACGAATTGGAACGACGGATTCTTCACGTATTTATAAGGTGCGGACGGCCTTCAATTTGATCACGGTAGTAAAATATCGTACGGATGAATTTAAATTTGTGAGATAAACTCGGCCAAAAACGATAATTCTCTAACTATTACGCCCAAAAGATAAAACCTTTTATCTTTACCCCTTTGAATCTTGGCCAAAACGAATCCTTTTATCTTTACCCCCTCCAAATCTCGGCCAAAACAATAATCATTTATCCTAATCTCGGCCAAAACAATGATTTCATTTGAGTTTTCGGCCGTAACACCTCTTTTGAATCAGTGTTGGAGTTCTCGGGCGATAAACATACTTGAATTGGAGATCTCGACCGTAAAGATAAATTCTTCAGAATTTCGGCCGATACGGCACAATCCATCTAAATCTCAATTTTTCTTGCAAAATAATTATCAAAATTTAGTTAATTCATCCACAATTAAAATATTCAGAGAATTAATAATTAAAATTGATAAATCCGGGATTACGATTAAAAGTGACTAAAAATGATGCATGCCATGATCAAATTACAGAAAAATTAATTAAAATAATAATCTAAAATATGTTGTATTTTGCATGCATCAATGACCGTAGCGTCCCCGAACCATATTCTGCCACGTGGTCGGGTGCGATTTGGGGGCGTTACAAATAATGTGCATAAATTAGAAATAATAACACATATGAAATGTATCTTAAGAAAAATGCATACATTTATGTCAAACATATATCACACATTTATTCAGATTTTTTTTCGGAAAGTTTTTTAGTTGAAAAATGTCAAACATGTATCACACATTTTTTTATATAATTTTTATATATATCTCATTTGTGTATATTTTTCTATAGATTTATGTCAAAGAAAAAAAATTGCTTTAAACAACAAATAAAACAACGTCCAACACATTGTCGCAAGTGGCCAGCCATGCACTGTTAATTACGTTTGTATCCACCGAGTCGTCATGAGAGAAAAGAACGCTTAATAATTGCATGGTTTAAGAAATTTCAGATATTACACCAACTCACATGACAGTTATCGACCCATTTCACATGACAATGGAAAGACGAAAGGTCGAAACAGAAACAATTTTCTTTTTATTCGAAACATCTTTAACGAGAAAAGCTCTTTGGCTTTAAGAAATTGGTATAAATATAAGACTTTTTTACGTTATTTTGAACTCATTATCGGAAACTCGATCACGATGAAAAAGAACACTCGTTCACAAACCATATACCTCATCCAGCCATGCGGCGGTCATTGTCGGGCAGCACTTACAAATGGATTTCACGCGCCTTCGGCTACACATGGCTCTCGGGAAGGATATACTTCGAAAGAAGAGCACCAGCTTGATCTCTTATAGTGTGCATACATGTGTGTTTCCATAATCACATTCATGTGCAGTTGGCATAACTGCAGGTACACAGTTTGCACAACTCTATTTGGCCCGTAAGGCCATTAACTTCCAACAAAAGGAATTCATGATAAGATTCTGCACTTCGAGGATTTAGAGCTAGTGTTGGAGAAAGAGAGATTGCAGTTACAATACATGAGGGATCTACTGTTTACTGATCAGTTGAGTGTTAAACAACACAAGATTCAGTTAGCTTCGAAAACGAATGCAGTGGGAGCTATTCAGGCCAATTTAAGTGTTTGATTTATGAAGTTATGTAGCAGTGTGAAGAGTGGAAGTTGAAATGAGTCTCCCCCTTATCATATCATTGCCACTATGTTGGTCGTCTAATAAGGGATTATTATGTTGGTGTTTGCTGCAGATTCGGCTTTTGGCTGAGAACATGTGATAAAGTTCCTTTATATATATATATATATATATATATATATATATATATATATATATATATATATATATAATATATATATATATATATATATATGATAAATGTTTCTTACTTCTCTTGGAACAATACTAAAGAACAGCTACCGATCATTTATTCCCTTGAAAGCCTATAGAAAGTAGTAGTAGTGGTATAAGATGGCTGCCACTTTGCAAGCTTAGTCCCAAAGTGAGTCAGAGAGAGATGGTGCTGATATCAGTGAGCTGAGTTATTTTCTGTTTTCTTTGTAGATTGATGTTGTTGTTGTTGTAGTACTAGCCAAGACGTGAATCCTGTGCGGCGGAACACAATCCCGGTGGTGCAGTGAATTGTTACGGCGGAAGGGGCTCGAAGTGATACTCGAGGTCGCTGCACCTGGCGTAGAGTCCAATGGCGCAGAGGTAACCCCCATTGGAGCGTCCATGGAAGCCCCCGAACTCGAGCTTCGGTTGCAGGTTGAAGCAGAATCGGGTGCCTTCTTCTCGGCCGAATGGTCCGTAGCTGGTCCGGTTGGTCACAAACGTGAGGGATCTGATGATGACGGCACCTCTGTTGTCGATGGGGCTGTAACGCCCACTGACGCATGTGATGTTCTCCCACGGCTCTAAGCTAAACTGTGAACATGTATATATAGCTTGAAGGGTGAGCTTCTAGGAAATGACTAATGAGAGAGAGAGAGAGAGCTGACGCTGTCGAAGTGATCTCCATCCCCGCCGTGCCTGTGTGCGAGCGCCAAAGTTCCGTTCAGATCGTAGAGCACTTGGAGAGAGTTTATGGCCTCCCCATGGGCTATTAGGATCTGCCTGACGCTCCCGTAACCCGACTCGTTCCACTCCACATTCCGGCTGGTGTGATCCCCTCGCGGTCCCACCTTGACTACAAACTCCTGATTCGCAATCGAGCTCTATTTGAACAAGGAAGAAGAAGAAAAAAAGGTCAAGCATCGTAAAGGAAGAAAACTGAGTCTCCTATGTTTATTTTGATATACCATTGAGGATTCTACTTGTTAAGAATATGAAGAAAGAATGAAACTTGGCGAATGCTACTTTTCTGAGATTTCGATGTTGTGTTCTGGCACGGCATGGCAATTGTTATATATGTGTATCCCCATCGTCAGAACTCAGAGGATACCGTGCTTTACTTGTAAGTAGCAATGTGAGAAGAATATACCACACTTTGCTTCTAAGTTAGTCCCGATTGTCATGGACTGAGGGGACTGAGGGGATTGGTGTCAAAATCTATATTTGTTCCTAGCCTCTTTTATGAATGAAGAAGCATAATGGAATAAGTAAATAAATAAAAGATATATATATACTACAAGAAGAATTTAGATCAAGCGGATGAGCATGGAGAATTCAGACGCCAAAAATAACAACTTGCAAACTCAAAAAAAGAAAAAAAACAATGATTTGATACAAGAAAATGAAGTTAATCTCATTAATTATTGTTTCGAATTTCCTAAGTCTTTTTGGACAAGAATTATCCCTCAGCAGATCCAAAAGCTTACGAGCTTTATCTTGTGCCTTCTTCGTGCTTTCGACTGTTAATAACAGAAGCCCTGGAATCGGCCTTTCATCAAGGATAATATTTCTATACTTGTCACGACAACTACTACACAGAGAGAGCAACACTCTGACAGCGTGTTGTTTGCTAAGCGGACAACCATCTTCAAATCTCTATGTATTGTGCAGTGAAGTTCGAATTGTTTTGCGACCAAGACTTCAGAACTTCAGCTCTTCATCTCTTCATCGTGACCAAGACTTATTTGATGGTTATTTGATGTTTGGAATGGTGTTTGAATTATGTGATGTTTGGATAGAATTATTTGATGGTTATGTGATGTTTGAATTATGTGATGTTGTGTTATCTGTGATGGTTATTATCTGTTGAAATATGTGATGGATGGTTATGTTGTATTATCTGTTCGGACATTTAAAATTCAGCATTTTTTTAAATTTTTTTTGTTTCGGACAGTTCTGACCGTCAGAAATAGCTGAAAACTGGTTATCGACAACAGATTTTTTCGAGACTTACCGACGATTCTAACCGTCCATGCAGTATTATCAACGGTCTTAGCCGTCGAAAATCACCTGTGGAGTCGACGGGTGAAACCGTCGATATGAGTTTGTCGACGGTTTAAACCGTCGATACTATCGACGGTTAAAGTCTTCGATATTTATCGACGGTTATTTATCGACGGTTTAAACCGTCGATAGTATCAACAGTTCAAGCCGCCGATAAATATCGACGGCACGAACCGTCGATACTATCGACGATTTAAACCGTCG